>CM060426.1:111275867-111898629 GCA_030545235.1 Helianthus tuberosus
CAAATTAGACAACTAAGTTTGAATTTGAAGTAAATAGATAAATATAAAAGTAATAATTAAACTAAATAATATTTAGTAGGAGTATTATCTATAATTAATTAGAAGAGATTAAATTAAAATTATAATTATCCATAAGAATCTATACATATAATAAAAGAAACCATGTTAGGGACACATGGCGTTCTATGAGACAGTCTTAATTATTTTTCTAAATATTTATTATGAAAAGTCAATTATTGATAATATTAAATTTAAAATTTGTTGAAAAGATTTTAATGATAAAGACAAAGATAACTGATAATAATATATTAATTATTACAATCATATATTAATTATTAAAATCTAAAAAAATATATTAGCGTTTAAATATTTATAAAGATAAAGATTTTATTTAATTGGTAGTTTTAATTGTTTTTATATTTTGATGATAAGGACAAAGATAACTGATAATCACATATTAAAATAAAAATTTTATTTTAATCAACTGTTTCGTTAAAAGGATTTACTATATATATATATATATATATAGGGAGAAGATCATGCGAGAACCACCTCTTATTGCGAGAACCGCGAGAACCAATGTGAACACACCAAAAATGCCTAAAAATAGCTAAAAATCACACAAAACAATTTTTTTTGATTTTTTTAATATTTTTTAGGTTAAAATCGCTACTTTTCGAACCCAAAAAAAAAAAAAAAAAATTTTTTTTTTTTAAAAAATTTTTTTTTTTTTTAAAAAAAAAAAAAAATTTTTTTTTTTTTTTTTTGCTTCGAAAAGTAGCGATTTTAACCTAAAAAATATTAAAAAAATCAAAAAAAAAAATTTTGGATTTTTTTTTGATTTTTTTAGATTTTTTTTAGATTTTTTTAGGTTTTTTGGGGGTTTAGTTTTTAGCATTTTAGCTTGGGGGGGGGGGGGGGGGTGGGGGGGGGGGGGGGGTTTAGGTTTTTGGGGGGTGGGGGAGGGGGGTTTAGGCTTTTTTTTGGGGGGGGGGGGGGGGGTGGGGTTAGGTTTTTTTTTAGGTTTTTTTTAGCTTGGGGGGGGGGGGGTTTAGGTTTTTTGGGGGGGGGGGGGGGGGGGGTTAGGTTTTTTTTGGGGGGGGGGGGGGGTGGGGGGTTTAGGTTTTTGGGTGGGGGGGGGGGGTGGGGGTTAGGTTTTTTAGGGTTTTTTTAGGTTCTTTTAGCTATTTTAGGTTGTGTTCACATTGGTTCTCATGGTTCTCACAATAAGGGTGGTTCTCGCATGAGCCCCTCCCTATATATATATATATATATATATATATATATATATATATATATATATATATATATATATATATATATATATATATATTATAAAAGAAGTTCAACGTTTGTATAAATCGTCTCCAATGCCTAATATTGTTTTTTATTTATTCAGTAAAGTTTGTACAAAATCGTCTCCAATGCCTAATAGTGTTTTTTGTTTATTCAGTAAACGAAGTGTTACATAAAAAGCTAAAAAACACATATGGATATTAAAGTTATTGACGAGGTATGACCCGGTTCGTCCAGGTCAAATCAGGTCAGTATCTGTTAAGACCCGGTTACTTTATAATCGATATTATTAAATATGATACTAGCATTATTATTCTAATGGTTTTGAATCCAATATTGACTTAAGTGTCGGATGGTGGTCCAGAGACTCCTTCTAACGTATTTATGGTTTTGCAAATATGAAATGAGACGGAGAAGACGAGGTGTGGTCTTTTTCATCTATATCATCGCTGAAGTACATACCTACTCAGGTAGCTAGTTCTTCGGTTATTGTATGTGATCGTTCGATGAAAAACCATTAAAGTAAAACAAATTACGGATACTATAACTATTAAAACATATACTTGAAGGTTATATTTAACGTATTCTTTATTGCTTATTTTAATCATAAACTTGTCATTGCGCCTTCAATTGGTCTGCATAACTCAACAGAATAACACAACTCAACTTGGTTCGTGTTAACAAGATATCAACAATATTAATTGGTCAAACATAATTACAACACGTTATGTTAAAAAGTTACGAGCCGGAGTAAAACCTTCAATTTATTAATTGGTCAAACATAATTATAACATTATTATAATGGTAACTAAAATGAGAAGAAATCATTTAGACTAAAGCATCTCCCAATTTTTTTGGTGCAATTTTAGGTGTCAAAAAGAATTTGATATATATCATGAAAATTAAAATATGTGATTTGATAATGTAAACTTCGTAGCCACAGAGAGCCCACACGCATGCAACGACATGTTTTTAGCATATATGTCACTGTTTTTTAAAAATATTGGATTTTAATAATCCTAACTATTCGTCGTTGGCCGTCAACAGTCTCAACTTTAAAAATAACCACTGGTAGTCCCAACTATTGACATATTGACCACCAATGGACCCTAACTGACAGAACTCTAACTTCGTTAGTCTCCCATCACCGGAAAACCGTTTTTGGTCAGAAAAAAAGTTTCTAATGGTCCGATTTAAGGTTACAAAGAGGTTTCGGATGAAAATGTTAAGTTTTCTAGCCAAAAAGTTGGGTTTTTCGACCAAAAAAAGTTTTTCTGGCGAAAAAAGAGTTTTCCGGCAACTTTAATAATTGGGGCTTTTACTAGAAAAAGTTTCTAAAGGTCTGTAATAAGGTTAAAAAGAGGTTTGGTGCGAAAATGTTGAGTTTTCCAGCCAAAAATGAGTTTTCCGGCCAAAAACCTTTTTCTAGCAACCGAAAACTAACGGCGTTAGAGTTCTGTTAGTTAAGGTCCATTGGAGGCCAACCTATACTATATAATATAAAAGAAACTAATGGGAGGACATATGTCATTCATTAAAACCATCAATTTTTTATAGATAATTAATATCAATTAAAAGATAATTATAAAATTAAATTTAATATAAATTTAAACAATTCTTATAGGAGATAATCTAATATTTTAAAATATTTCTAAGATTTCAAAATTATTTATCTTGAAATTAACAAAAGATGTACGCTAAATATAAATTAATATAATGTAAATGATTTACTTATTTTATTAAACTAAAGTAGTTAAGGGTAGAACCTATTTAAAAATGTTTATAAGAGGTAAACAAAAATATTAATCAATGTTTATTGGCTCTATACTTTTATTTTCGTGTTCAACTCTCAACTCAAATACGGTAATCACTATGTTTACGTGACATTTATAAGAACCATCACCGCAATCACCCCATCCATCATATATCGAGTATATCCGTTAGTTTTTTTAAAGATATAAACTTTTATTAGATTTATTCAACCCGTGTAATAAACGAGGTTTTTTTATATAACATTTTCATTTTTTACTATATAAAGTTGCATTTATGCAACTCGTGTAATACGCGGGGTTTTTAAAATATAACTTTTTTTATTATGTAGTATATAAAATTAGATTTATTCAATCCATATAATACATAGGGTTTATAAAGATATAACTTTTTATTGTTTGGTATATAAAATTACATATGCTCAACCCGTATAACACATGGGGTTCTTAAAAATATAATGTTTTTCATTATTTAATATATAAAATTAAATTTACTCAACCCGTACAATACACGGAGTTCTTAAAAATACAACATTTTTTATTATTTAATATATAAAATTACATTATTCAAACCATGTAATAAACAAGATTTTTAAATATATATTGTTTTATTATTTGATATATAAAATTACATTTATTCAACCCGTGTAATAAACGAGATTTTTAAAGATATATATATTTTTATATTATTTGGTATATAAAATTACATTTATTTAACCCGTGTAATACACGGGGTTCTAACCTAGTTATCTATAAGACATGACCTAATATGATGACAAGTGTCCTCAAAATGATTTCTTTTATTATATGTATAGATGTTGTGTTACAATTATAAAATATGTCTACTTTTATATTTTATATTGTGTTACTATATTATAATAGTTTTATCTTTCGTGCATCGGGATTTATGGACCGATTAGAAGCCATACCTTTCAAGGGGGATTAGGTTTGGATGTTCTGAGGGATTATGCAACTAGGAAGATGGAATTTGTAATAGCGATTTTGTCCTTTTAAGCTTTTAAACTTTTTAATTCCTTAAACAAACTTATCAACTAGCCGTCTAGATATCACATAAATTTACTTAATTATCAACTAGACGTTTAGACATCACATAAATATTTTAGTTCCGTCCAAAACATTCTACAAAACAAACAATCCTTAAGAACATCGTCATTTGTTCCGATTATTTTTCTAATTAAGTAGAATGTTGATTAATGAATATTGATTTGTGACTAAAAAGTAACTAAGAAGTAAGCAACACCCTACATACTAACCAACAATAAATGTAGTTTAACTAGTGTGTAAACCCCGCGTTGCGGGTGCACGGGTCGTAACCGTATCAAATATTAAGCAAACGACGATCAAAACCGGGAAATTATAAAACAAAAACGTGAATTTTTACCATCACGTGATGCAAAGACAAACACAAACTTATACAGTAACCTGACGTAAATGTAAAAGAACTTAAATGCTCAGAAGTTAAATATATAAACTCAAAGGACAAAAAATGAATTAAAAATACTTAACTGAAAAACAACAAAAGACAAAAAGAATCAGTGTACCTAACATCCTACCTAAATTGTGTATATATATAGTAACTAGGTTTTTACCCGGGATTGCTTCCCAGGCTCGAGAAAGTTATTTAGATTAATTAATTACTATTTGTTATTAATACGACCGCATTACATCAACCATCTCATTCGATTCAACAGATTTTATAACTGTATGACCTGAATCTCTTCTTCTGTATACAGGAAAACCATTTGAATCAATACTTGTATGTGGTGTGAATTTCTTCGGAAAGTTTTTTGAACATCTTTTATCAACCATGCAAGGACAATTCAAATTAGCATTCCCACACGGACCATGAATCATATAATCAGTCACAAGAGAATAAAGTTCAGGATCTTCTTTTTTATCGGGAATCTCAGCAGAAATAAATGGATCTATGTGATCTATGGTTGGAAGTTTGTGATCGACCTTCATGAATAAGCATATATGTGCATGAGGAAGACCACGCTTTTGAAATTCTACTGTATAAACAACTAAATAAAAAGGAAAAATAAACAAAATTTATTAGTTAATAACCTTGATTAAAAACTATACATCAGAGGATAAGATGTGAAAAAAAAATAACACACAAGCGTTAATCTCACCAAAATACTTGGAATCCTTAAAATCTTTGATTAACGAATCAAGCTTCCTTTTAAACAATCGACACAATATGTCAGGCCTGTCTTCGGCTTTGATGGTTGAATCTTTTAGAAATCTTTTTACTTCAGGCCACTTAGGATTACATGTTATAATTATGAAGAAATCAGGGTACCCATACCACTTACATAAGGCCATTGCATCGAGGTAATTTTGTTGCATGAATCTTGCACCACCAGTAAATGAAGAAGGAAGTATAACAGGCTTTCCAGTATCTGTTAAAACTTCCTTACCTTTCGATTTATACTTTTGAAGATTCTCAAATGTTTCAGAGCGAAGGTTCGCTTGTTGCCTACGAATGTACTTTAATCTTTCGCTCTCAATCATTGTGTACGCATCAACCAAAAACTGTTATAACAACCTTCGCCCATTTAAAATTAAGGAAAAGCCATAAGTTCTATCTTGGATCCTATATGAAAAAAATTCTCTCATTGTGCACTTTGGTTTTATTTTCTTTTGTGTGGACATAAAATCTCTATGAGGAATATCAACTCTATAACCATCATCACCATATGGAAAAAGTAACGGATATTGCAGAGCAAGATACGATGGGTGTAATTCGCTAATACGCTGCAACATTCCCGACTGCGTCTGGACAACAATATCACGATGGTTTATAGCTTTATCTATGTCTCCGACAACCAAAGCAGCAACTTCAGATGTGGTGGGTAAGTTATATGTCCTGCCGTCTTTTTCTCTTCTATAAATTAGTCGCAGACTAAGGTTGGCATCTGGAGATTGGTGAAAATGGTTTCTGACCATCCTATATATCTTAACCAACATATTTTGTGAATCTAATAAAGCCCTCAAATACTTTATCATTTCAACATCAAGTTCTTTATCAGCAGGCGATGAAGGTTTGGTTCTTTTGCTGTTAAAAGAAAAAAAAACAACAAAACGTTAACATAACATAACTATTTTAATAAGCAGTGGATAGAGAATCAATTATTAGTAATTAAGTGTTAAGGAAAAACAGATTAGTACTAAGTCAAACAGCTGATGTAAAACTTGTAAGCACTGATAGTAATTAAAACACTGATGATACTTAACAACTGATAGTGAACTACATAAGATTAACAACTGCTATTGTAATAAGCAGTGGATAGAGAATCAGTGATTAATAATTAACTTTTAAGGAAGAACGGTTGTAAACAACTGTTGATACAGCTCAAAACTTTTAGAATATGTTGAGAAAAGTAACATTTCAGTGGTTTGGTCTTAAACAGTGGTTTGGTAGGCATGAGTGGTTTGGTCTTGAACATTGGATGGGGTTAGTTAGACTTTGTGTACAAATGTAATTATATCCAACAGTGTTTTGCCTTATTAAATTGTTATAATCAATGTCATTGTATGAAACTTAACTGGGCAGAGCTTATTGTAGGAAACTTCAGTTTACCTACAACAGCTGATGAATTTAGAATTAATAACGCAAACTACTGTTAAGTGAAACAGCTGATGAAAAAAACTTTTAAGCACTGCTGGTGATTAAAACACTGATGGTTAACAACTGCTGTTGTAGCAATCTCTGGATAGAGAATCAGTGATTAAGGATTAAGTGATGGTACTTAACAACTAATATTGAACTACAAATAGTTAAATTTCTAGATGTTCTTTAATAGAATAAAAATGGAACTTAGAAATCACTCGTACCTGAATAATGCCTGTCTGTTTGTTATTTCATTTTCAGTATCATGTATGTATAGCTGACAAAACTTAGCTTCATTTCCAGCTGGAGGTTTGAGACTCCCCATGCAATGATAGTTTTGGCCACTGATACGATATATAAATGGAGCATTGCCCTTGTTGATATTAGAATCAAGCTTTCCACCCATAGATGTAAAAGAGAACATAGAGTTGTATCGCCTTATGTTCTTTAGGAAGAAGTTGCTTTTTGGATTTGAGGAAGAAAACAAATTTTGATAAGACGGATGTGCATCCTTTAAAGGCGGTAGCTGAACTTTACCATACCCACAACACATACCATAACATAGCTTATTTACAGTTAAACGACCTTTTCCACCTTCCGATGCCCATAACTTTGCACTACAAAGCTGACATGTAAGCACTTGGTCACCATGGTCCAAATAATCTGTTAACAAATGATTGAGAGTTATATTACAGGTAGAACACAACAAATGTCCTAAAAGAATAAAATAGATTAAAACCTTTAGATATCCCTTTATAAGGATCTTCATCAGTGCACAAGAACACATTTTCTTGATCGGAATCCAAAGAGAGCATACGTACATGAGTATTATCACGCTTCTTGCGCTCAAGGTTACGTTTACCAGAAGACAGCCGTGTAAGCGTAGAGTTACTACCCAATATCGGCTGATTGTTGTTGCTAATAATGCTAGAAGTAATGGAATATCGACGGTTGCTATCTGCTGGTGTACCTATGTTAATGCCATTATATGAACATCCAATATTAAAACATTGATGTTAAGACCGGTATGTGGTTTAGTAATGTGTTTATCAAAACAAATAATAAAGAAGCAAAATACAAACCTGGTGTAGTTGAAATTAAAGAACCAGTAGCATTTCTAACTGCTCGACACGCAATGGAGTACATATGTTGATCCGTAGAATCAGAACATTCAACCATATTTGCATTCTCAGAAAAGATGCTACAAACATTCGTTGATGATGACGATGCATTTAACAATTTCTTATTATCAAGTATTAATTTTCGAAGCTTACGCCTTTCATTAGGTGGAGTAACTAAATAACAGAGAAAGTATAATATGTACGAAACACAACAATCAGTCACCTTAGAAACATAAAACGGAAAAAAGTATACTTATAATCAAATTCAAGAGGTATTACTATTTGTGATATCTGAAAGTGGAGATCTGTTAGAGATATCTGAAACAGGAGTTCTCGTAAGAGGACCTACAAAAAAAGCAAGTAGAATTATGATTTCAATATGAAACCTGATTTTGATTTGGGAAATGATGAGTTAAGAAGTTATAATTACACTTACTACGTAAATTTCGTTGAGATGAATTAGCAGTTGATGATGACCACGCATTCTTTAATTTCTTATTATCAAGTATTAATTTTCGAAGCTTACGCCTTTCATTCGGTGAAATAACTAAAAAACATAGAAAGTATAATATGTTCAAAACACAAGAATCAGTCCACTTAGAAACATAAAACGGAAAAAAGAATACTTATAATCAAATTCAAGAGCTATTACCATTTGTGATATCTGAAAGAGGAGATCTGTTAGAGATATCTGAAACAGGAGTTCTCATAAGAGGACCTACAAAAAAACCAAGTAGAATTATGATTTGAATCTAAAAGCTGATTTTGATTTCGGAAATGATGAGTTAAGAAGTTATAATTTCACTTACTATGTAAATTTCGTTGAGATGAATTAGCTGTTGTAGAAAATGAACGTGAATTCTTTGACATTGTTAATTCTGAAAGAAGGAGAAGCTTTCAAAAGAAGAAAGAGTATTAAGATCAGGAACATTAAAACAATAGAAGAAAACAGTGGTTTTTAAATTTTGAATTACAATATATAATACCTAAGGATTAAACATAACCTCAATAAATTATAATACTGCATTTTATCATTTTGTAATTAAAAATCATTTCATGAAAAGTAAAATAAAATTGTTTCATATTATTGAATTAATTATTCCAAATAATGTATTACATTGATAAAAAAAACTTAACAACAAATTTTGTAATCTTTGTGGAATGTAAATCGGATGTTCATCGGTTAGGTTTATGGTTTATTTGTATATAATTTTTAAAATAAAATATTACTATCTTTATTTAATAACTATTTAAGTTAAACGGTATTTTCTTCAGTTATCCAAATAAACCAAAGAAAAAAAATAAAATAAAACATGGATCAATAAAGCAAACAAAAAACCAAATAAAATGGGTTTGAATTTACGCTTCATACTTGCTTACGATTTTTCTGAACAACATTCTTTGAATGACTTAGAGAAAATTTGAAGTATATAAAAAACCTATTGAATGAGATTACTTAAATAAGTAATGGGAGAAACAGGCACAAATTAAATATTTTTTTTAAACTGTAACATATGACGGATACTTACTAAATCTTAGTGGGCAGGGATAACGGTAAAAACCAATAAAGAACAACCACATCCACGGATAATCCTATATAAATTATGAGATAAAATAATAACATTAAAATTGCTTAAAGATTAGAAATGTTTGTAGATAAAAAAGTTGTTAATTGGGTATATACAATATATATTATAAATTGTTGCTACTATTCATACACATAAGTTTTAAACATAAATATTGACTATTGAACATCTCAATATTTATTTAACAATATACATTATAATAAGCAGATAAGTTTTTAGGAATTCAAAACAACATAATCAGTCCAAAACATAACCCACCAAACACCCAAAAGCAACAAAACGAAAACCATAAGTTCAACATGGCAACAGCATATGAAATCAACACATAAATGTATTTGAAAATACAGAAGACACTATTTCTCAATCTTTGGAATCAAAAGCGTCGAAACACCAGCATCTTCATCCTGAGAGAGTTCATCACTGATGCGGCGCTTTGTCGAGGAGCAACCTAATGCATCATCCACATCGAACACTTCACGAATATTACGTTTTGTTTCATCAGAAGTCGGATTCTTAGTGCCTACAAGTGCTTGGGATGCAGGTGTAACATTCTCACCGCAGTATGACAACTCATCCTGATATAAAAAGACAATAAGTACTAACGTTTAAAATTTTTTACTACAAATAAGGAAATTCTCATATAACCTTCATAAGGTCAACAGGAGTAGACAAACTGCAGGATTCTGGAACATCCAACGATTCGGACTGCTCATGCTTTAAGTACATAATACATAATAACATAAAATACACACAATGGTATAAATATATTTTAAAAGGATATGTATATCAAATTAAAAGAATGACATAATGAAGATTTAGACCTGGTTAAGATTGAATTTGGCGCAGAGCGCGGCAAGGATCTCATCATCGTTAGTGGCCATTGAAATACCATAGTTTTCAACCTGATGCTCAATGTTATAGTCTTTAACACTTATGATGAAAGCATACCTCTTTCCAATCAATGTGTCAAAGATCTCAGGATATGGGTTCGGTATCTCTCCAGAATTAACAACCTATAATTTTATAAAAATTATTATAATTACAATGAGCAGAATGATTCCATAATTTCAACATACAATTTTATAAAAATTAATTTTAAATTATATATAGTACATGGCCAAATAACTGAATGCATGTATTTGTTACCTGATCTTGAATTGAAACTAAGTCTTTGGCAGTTTTCTTAAGAATCTTGTAAGCTTCAAAATCAAACAGTGTCAAAGACACAGTACCGGAAGAGTCTTGCACCCTAATAGGTATCTTGAACCTATCAAAGTTAAAAACAAATGAAAACATTAGTATTACTAAAAACAAAAGTGTCGTTCATATTAGTATTTAGTATAAGGAAATAAAACTGTAATCTCAAACCGCGGAATAGAATAGATGTCGACTCCTTCACATTTATCATTTGTACACACCAACGATTTTTCATGATCAACACCAGATAAACCATCCGGATTTTCTTTCGTTACAAATCTTTCCTCCACACCTGACTTACAGTGGTTACAACCATTGTAATACCAAAGTTTATAAGTGCATATAGCTGTGATTGTGCCAACAACCAAAACCTTCTTTGTCTATCAACATCAAACAAAAATAATAACACTTAGAAAAGACTTTTAAAAAACTCAGCATGTAGAGTACTTATAAGAAAATACACACCGTTGATATGGTTCCCAGGAAACCAATAAGCATGAAATCAGGGTTATTAAGAAACTCATCTTCAACACTTGAGATGACGTTTGAACCAACATGATCATTTGATGAAGATGAAGCAGAAATTTTCTCTACATATCTAAACAGATTCATGTGATCAAATTAAAACGTAAAAAATAAATGTAGGTACAAAATAATATTGTTCAATGTTTATATGCATACTAACTATACCTCTTTCTAAAAGAGGATATCTCTTCAATGTCAGTGTCAATAAAAAGTCTGCTTAGCTCAAAGCCGTTTGCAACGCCACGCTTGCCTGAATTTAAAATTAAAACCAAATGTAGATCAATATAAATAGTGTCAAATTTAAAACATATAAGTAAATCTAAAGATAAATCTATAACAATAAAAAAAATTAAACTAATTAAGTTAAAATTGTACCTTTGTAAAGGTTGACCATACCAAAATGACAAAGGATAACAACATATTTCTCTCGTTTCTTATCATTCATGTAAGCAAACATGTCAATAGCAAAACCATCCCACAAAGTAACCGGACACTTTTGGCCTCTAAAATATTAACATAAAACATAATAACATCAAGCAACCTTGTCACACCCCGACTTTCCACGTGTCACCGGTGGGCCCGGTGGGGGAGTATCGTGACGTGGTTGGCAACATAATAGTCAAACAACACAATATATATGAATGCACAGCGGAAGCAAAAGATATTTATTATTACATTCCGAATATGAAGTAATATTCAGTATTACAACGGAAGTAAAGGATCCACAGGCAGATCTTAAAACATATCATTTGTTCAACAGACTTTAGACGCCTAGAACTTGCAAGATTTCTTAATAGCGCCCTGAGCTTCCAGCCAATTACGTTCGGTACCTGTCACTTAACCCTTTTGGAAAATACGTCAGTTTTCACTGGTAAATACACTCAACCGACTCATTTGAAAAGAGTTTAAGAAAATTGATTTAGATGCACTAGGCACAAAACCTTTTGACACTTTGATTAAAATGCACAGAGGCAAAATTAACCTTTTATAACTTGGGAAAATTATTTGTATATAATCTTGTATACAGTTTTACTTATTTGTCGTCCATTAGGGCCGGTTTGTAGAGCCGGACTAGATTAACAGACACGCCATAGGTATAATGCCCACGGGCTATCATCCCCTAAGTGGATTACCAGTTCCGGTATAATGCCCACAAGGATGATACCTCGGAGTGGATTACCAGTTTTTACATAATGCAGCTGTCAGGTGTATGCCTACACCCCGTGCTTAGGTCGTGGCCATTTCGTAAAATGATGCCAAGGATATCCGGGACATGGTCATTAACCCCCAAGGCCATACACCAAATAATAATAAAATAATACATATTAAACAGGTTATGTAAGTACATCAATCACAATCCGATTTAAATGACTACATACACCCGACCAAGCGGTACTTTTATAGTACCGTATCCCAAGCCCGTATAGGGAAAATAAGTTAAGAGTATTTACCTGAGCTAGCTCCTGTCTTAAATAGCAAGAATCTAATACTCAGCCGTAGTCACTTAAGTAAGTGTAGGTAAAATTTACCGGAAAGCTCTAGTCTGGAATGATGGTATAAATAATTAATTAGAATGCTAACGGGTCTTTAATTAAGCCTAAGCTTAGACCGGTTAGTCTTAAGGGAATATACGGTTCTTACGCACTATTAAGCGAAGACCGGAATATAATGTGATTTAGACCCGACAAGTTTGGAGACTTGTATAATATGGGTAAACTCAACACATTCTGGATTTTGAGATAAAACCGCTAAGGTTTGACCCGTTTCGGCTAATTTATGTAAACTTGTTACATAAACCGAACCGATCGCGTAATAAGCGTAACGGGTAACCGAATGGATCACGAACAGGTTTCCTAAGTTAATATGCCTTAAATATGTTGTGGTATCATTAGGATACCTTCCATTATGCCCAAAACGAGTTTAATCTCAATTTAAGCCCCGTAGGGGTATTTTGGTCATTTACCTAAGGCATATATACTACCTGTCATACAACTACTCGAACGATGTGACCATAAGGTCACTTAATGCGTTTGGTCGGATCCTAATGATCGACCAAACGGGTCGGGTTCGAAAGTATAAGCGATTGTTTAGATCGCTTACCTTTACGACCCTATATAAGCACTAAACTAAAAGTGACGAGCTAAACATGTTGAAACATGCTTAACTAAGTTAGAAAACAAGTTTGGTATCAAAACAAACGGTTTTGATACCCATAAGTAGTTTGGTTACAAAATACGCAAGAATATGTATTCTGGCCGAAACTACGGCTCGTCACTGAGCCTAGATAACGTGGAAATCAGTAGGTATAGTTACTAGGGACTATAACCATCGTGATCACGCTCACGTTATGAAGTTCAAACGAACTTCGCATCGACCTTAAACTGGTCAATGCAGATAGTCAAACAAAGTTTGACTTTCGGACTCGTAAAGCAATAAAAGAACGAAAGAATACTTACGAAGGGTCCCCGAAAGCTCTCGATCCGATTTACCTTCAGGTATGAAGTATAACTTCAACTTAGAAGGCTTAAAATCAGATCAAGTGTGAGAAATGAAGTGAAATGTGATGGGTATTTATAGATTTCGGTCCACCGTTAGGATCGTTTCTTGGAGAAGAGGGCACGATCAAGGCCGTACACTTGTCGGAAGGTTATGGTGTCTAATTTGTCACTAACCATAGGGTATCAACACTTGGCAAGGGATTTAGGAGTGGATAACAGCTGTAAACAGCTGTCGATGCATCGAATCTGGTCCCGAAAATGCGAAACTGATGTTTCTGCATGTTTTCTGCCCAGAATAGTCAGTCGCGTAGCGCGACGGTAAGGGCCTAGGCAGTCGCGCTACGCCACTGACCCCCCTGTTTCAGAAAAGTTTCAAAAGTGACAGGTTTAGTCCCTGCAGCCCGTTTAAGCGATTCTCGATGCGTTTGAACCCCGTTAACCTCATTTCAAGGCTCTAAAATGAAGTTAAAGTATAGGGAACTCAAAATATGCTCAAAAATATCTCAGATGTCGGTTCGTTTGGCCGTACGATCGCGATGTTCGCTTAATTACGACGGAATGCGCATAAGCGCGAAAAACGATCCAAATGACGCGACGAATGGTTTTTTCTTAAGGCGAACACTAAAATATAATATAGTCATGCTTACATAAATTTTTGGATGTCCAGATGTATTCAGAACGTAGGTTATGCGCGAAAATGCAAACTTATGCACTTTTTGACGCTTTTAGTCCCTGATCCTTCTACACTTGATCTTAACATGCTTTCTTGCACTTCGAGCCCTCTAACTTGACTTTTATGGACCTTAAGACATAACCATACTTTGTTAAGTCCTTGGGTAACTTTATGGTTACCCGAAAAGTCTTAATTTCCAATGTTTACGCTTTAACCCCTCGCACACGAATTTGATCACAACTTTCTCATACGATAACGAAACTTTATGAAATTTTAATCGTGCATTCTAGTGAGCATAATTTACATTTACAAAGCTTCGGGTTTGTCAAAAGGTCACTCAGAGGTATATCTTTAACATGTTGACACATTTAACCCCTGTAGTTTGTAATCTCTCACTTTTAGCTTTGTATGATCCATGATTCATTCGTTTGAAGGTATGAACATTGTGTAGGGTTAATGTTCATTATATTTATTCACAGTTGACACTTGGAATCCGTATAAACACATACTTTCCATGTTTGTCAACTTTAGTCCTTTTATAACATTCTTTCACACGTTCAAACTTTATGACACGTGTCAACACATTATAGGACGTGGATTTTCGAGGTGTTACAAACCTTATAATGGTTTAAACGTCAAAATGCAACAACTTAATAAAAAGAACGCACTCAAGGTCTTCAAGTCTAAGATTAAGTCTCTTGCCCTTGCTCCCATCCTTCTTTGACGTATCCTCTAGATTGAAACATACATCCACATAACCAATCCAATCTATAAACAAAAATATATTGTGAAAAGAAAACAGCATTAAGAAGTGATAAGAATAAAAAAAACAATAAGACAAAACAATAGATATATATCATGTAGTGATTTACATACCAATAACTGTATTAACTTCAAATTTATTTTTAACAACATCCTTGAGGTTAACGAAATTAAAACGGTATTTCGGTCCAGACCAGTCAAAGCATTTCTCAACAGAAGTATAGAAATAAAGTGATATTTTGTCGTTTCTCTTGGTATACTTAGCAGAGGACTTATTAGTAGCAAGAGAAGGTTTGGTGATAAGAAGACATTCATCCAACTGAAGAAAGTGTTTGAATTTTCCTAGCATCTTATGCAGACAGCTGGCTTGTATCATAGTTCCCTAAGAATATGAAACATCCGATTAAATAAAAAAGGTGTTATATTCATTTGGATATTCATATGTCCAAAAAAATTATAACACAACTATATACGGTACCATCTCATCCATGAAGATCATATCAAGACGATATATTTCATTTTTGTTATCATTCATCATCTTCTTCGAAATGCTAACAATCTTCACTCTAATCGAATAGTTGTTTGAGAATGTATTAAGATCGTTAAGCATGCTAACCTTTGCAACCTCCATTTGAAGACTGTACATAAAAAAAAAAGAATAAGCAAAATATAAGTATTGCTAAACGTAATATGATAATACAATAAGCATGGATGTTCTTAAAAAAAATATCAAGGTTGAAATTCAAGCTTACCGATTATCCAATAAAAATTTTAACTGAATGCAGTGGCAAATGTAATTTCAAATGCAGGGAGTGTATATCTTTATATGCTGCTTTATTAAAGTAATAAAATATTAGAAATGATATGCAAAGTAGGCAAAAAAAGAGAAAGAACGTCAATTTTAAATTACCATTTTGTATATTAAGAATTTCAATATTTCAAAATTACTGACTTGATTTCAAAGCAATTTTCATAATGACTTTTCTATATTTTATTTTAAATTTAATTAAGAAACAATAACCGTCAATTTGAAATTCACATTTTGCTTAACTCAAATGTTCAAAGCTCAAGAAATTAGCATTAATTACTAATTTGATTTGCAACAAATAGTCATTAACAATCAAATGTTTGAACCACTTTCAATAATACAATACCCAAACAATCAAGATGAGGAACTTAATAATCATCCAAGTGTATTTTGTGTTACCTTATTTATTAGTATAAAGATGAAACTGTTCAATTAATAGTACATATCAAACCACTGAAGTGATGTGATAAATACGCTTACATATAAACCACTGTGGTGATAAACACTGTTACATATAAACAATGATGCCATAAAACCGATTACATATAAAACACTGAGGTGATCACATCTAACAACCTAACAGACTATAAACACTGATGCGAAAAACACTGTTAAATATAAACACTTAAACACTCTTAACATCCAAGTGTATAGGAATTTTATTTTATTAAAATAAAGATGAAACAACTGTTCAATTAATAGTAGAGATCAAACCACTGAAGTGATGTGAAATACAAAACTGTTCCTAAACACTGTTACATATAAACACTGATGCCATAAAAATGGTTACATATAAAACACTGAGGTGATGACATCTAACAACCTAACAGTCTATAAAACACTGATGCGGAAAACACTGTTACATATAAACACTGTTAACATAAACAAATAAAAAGAAACATAGAATAACTAAAGTTGATGCTGAACCACTGTTATGGTTTGACACTGTTATTGGACGTCATAAATTTCAGATTTAATTTCAAAGGTAAAAGTAGTGTAATATGCTGCTTTAATAAAATAATTAAATATTAGAACTGATATGCACTGTAGGAAAAAAAAAAAAAAGAGAGAGAGAGAGAGAGAACGAAAAATTTAACTTACCATTTTGCATATTTTGAGTTTCAAAATTACTGATATTGTCAGTAACTACTGACTTGATATGAAAGCAAATGCCATAATGACTTTTTTAAATTTTATTTTAACTTTAATCAACATATAATAACTGTCAATTTGAAATTCAAAATTTGGTTAATCAAATGTCCAAAGCTCAAGAAATCAACATTAATTACTGATTTGATTTGAAACAAATAGTCATCAAGAATTTTTTTTTATTTTTTAATTTAACTTTAAATTTTATCATGAAAATAATGTTGGTGGAACTCTTATGTAATTGGAATGTAAAGATTAGGTAAAATGGTAATTTGATTGTAATTCTAGTTTTCATTTGATAATTTCAATATATCACTAATTAAGAACATCAAAAATAAAAACGTGAGCACTGACTATTTTTTAGGGAAACCGCTGATGGTCAATATCAGTGAATGTCAACAATGTAAAAGTGAGCAGTGGCTATTTTTTCCGATCAGTGGATACCAACCAGTTTTCGAAACACTGATGTTCGGTCAATCAGTGGTCAACATGGAGATTGAAGAAACACAGGTTGTGTATCCGCAGTGGAATACTTGAACAATCAAATGTTTGAACCAATTTCAAGAATACTATACCCAAACAATCAAGATGAGAAGCTTAATATTCATCAAAGTTTATATGAATTTTATTAGTATAAAGATGAAACAACTGTTCAATTAATAATACAGATCAAACCACTAAATTGAAGTGATAAATAGTGTTACATATAAACACAGTCTTTTAAATTACCATTTTGCATATTTTGAATTTCAAAATTACTGATATTGTCAGTAACTACTGACTTGATTTGAAAGCAAATGCCATAATGACTTTTTTAAATTTTATTTTAAC
Organism: Helianthus tuberosus; assembly: GCA_030545235.1. NCBI lineage: Eukaryota > Viridiplantae > Streptophyta > Magnoliopsida > Asterales > Asteraceae > Helianthus > Helianthus tuberosus. The sequence goes on from CM060426.1 coordinate 111,293,720, forward strand.
TTTAATCAACATATAATAACCGTCAATTTGTAATTCAAAATTTGCTTAATCAAATGTCCAAAGCTCAAGAAATCAGCATTAATTACTGATTTGATTTGAAACAAATAGTCATCAAGAATTTATTTTTATTTTTTAATTTAACTTTAAATTTTATGATGAAAATAATGTTGGTGGAACTCTTATGTAATTGGTTGTCAACAATGTAAAAGTGAGCAGTGGCTATTTTTTCCGATCAGTGGATACCAACCAGTTTTCGAAACACTGATGTTCGGTCAATCAGTGGTCAACATGGAGATTGAAGAAACAGAGGTTGTATTTCAACAGTGGAATATTTTGAACAATCAAATGTTTGAACCAATTTCAAGAATACTATACCCAAACAATCAAGATGAGAAGCTTAATATTCATCAAAGTGTATATGAATTTTATTAGTATAAAGATGAAACAACTGTTCAATTAATAATACAGATCAAACCACTGAACTGATGTGATAAATAGTGTTACATATAAACAAAAGTACTAAACCCTGTTACATATAAACACTGATGCCATAAAAATGGTTTCATATAAAACACTGAGGTGATGACATCTAACAACCTAACAGTCTTTAAAACATTGATGCGGAAAACACTGTTATATATAAACAAAGTCTTTTAAATTACCATTTTACATATTTTGAATTTCAAAATTACTGATATTGTCAGTAACTACTGACTTGATTTGATAGCAAATGCCATAATGACTTTTTTAAATTTTATTTTAACTTTAATCAACATATAATAACCGTCAATTTGAAATACAAAATTTGCTTAATCAAATGTCAAAAGATCAAGAAATCAGCATTAAAATAGTGATTTGTTTGAAACAAATTGTCATCAAGAATTTTTTTTAATCTAACTTTAAATTTTTTGATGAGAATAAAGTTGGTGGATTTTTTCCGATCAGTGGATACCAATCAGTTTTCAAAACACTGATGTTTGGTCAATCAGTGGTCAACATGGAGATTGAAGAAACAGTGGTTGTATTTCAGCAGTGGAATATTTTGAACAATCAAATGTTTGAACCAATTTCAAGAATACTATACTCAAACAATCAAGATGAGGTGCTTAATATTCATCCAAGTGTATAGGAATTTTATTAGTACAAAGATGAAACAACTGTTCAATTAATAGTAGAGATCAAAACACTGAAGTGATAGTATAAATTCTGTTACATATAAACACTATTAACATAAACAAAGATAGAATAAACACTGTTAACATAAACAAACATAGAAGATGTTTTGTTGATGAGGAACCACTGTTGTTGGAGAGTGTTTCACATTTAGTTGATCGGTGCTTGTCTGGACTTTGGTCTTGATCAGTGGTTCTTCATAATTGAACAGTGGATGATGTTCATCAAACTTTATGTACAACCATCCTTATATCCAACACTTGTTAGGCAGATCAGTGATGTGCCATATTAAGTTGTTATAACCACTGTCATTGTAGGAAACTTAGCTGGGCAGTGCCTATTGGTGGAAACTTCAGTTTACCTACAAAAACTAATGAATTTAGAATAAATAACGCAAACTATTGTTAAGTCAAATAGCTGATGGAAAACTTTTTAACCACTGCTAGTAATTAAAACACCGATAGTGATTAACAAAACTACGTTTAATTGCTTAAATTGAGATGACGGGAGATCTGCAAAGGATTACAAATGAATCAATGCACCAATAAACAGTAAATCAAAACGTTAGAAATACCAAAAAAATAAATCACACCAATTTAAGTTACCTTGGTGATGTCCTAAACTTTTGCACTGGTATCACCTATCAACACACCTGGTATAACCTTTCGCATTTCCATCTCCTCAACAACCGTCCGGCAGAGGTTGCTTCTAATCAACAAACTCTATAATCCAACAAAAAAGGTTTGGAAAGAAAAAGTACAAAACATATCAAAATAAATCTGCTCGTAATCACATGATACAACAAACCAAACATACCAGAGTCACCGATTAAGATGAGGTTGTACAAAAGCGTTCATCGAGTACGATAAGGAGATCTGTTTCTTCTTCTGAGGGTAGAAAAGGGTTCATCATGTTCAGTATGACAAAATAGATAAAATGAAATAAAATTTCTAGATAAAAAAGTAGATCTTACATGATTATTCTCTTCTTCAACCACTGGACGGTACATGATTTAGGGTTTCAAACGAAGATGTATCCAATAGAAGTAACCTCTGCCGTACGTTGTTGAGGAGATGAATATGAGAAGAAGAAGAAGAAGGATAAACATGAGAGAGGATAAACATCGATCGGAAATAGAGCAGAGCAGAGAGAGAAAGAAAGCAAGAAGCCCTAAATGAGTAAATGAAGGAGGATATAAATAGAAGAGGGCAGTGGCACTCTTGGGCGGGAAAAAGGGCATTTAGAGGCTCTCTGGTGTTGACACGTGGCCCAAATAACTTTCATTTATTATATATAATAGATTTGTAATTTAAATTTAGAGTAAACTGCAATTTTACCCCCTGAGGTTAGGGGCCATTGGCACTCTTACCCCCCTAAGGAAATAAATGCAAAATTACCCCCTACTGTTAAGTGTTATGTCGCACAATTACCCCCGGCTTCAAAGTCAATGACAGATCTGTTGACTCTTAGTTGAAATGACTATATTACCCTTCCATTTTACCCCCCAACATTCCTGTTAAGTCGCACAATTACCCCCCATTGGTAAATTACTAATTTATCATTTGTTATTACCCCCTGTACTTTGAGTTAAGATACAACATTACCCCCTGCAACTTCCAAAAACCTTCCCGCCAAAATCAAAAAACTGATCTATGATTCTATAATCAAAAATCTTAACCTGTTCTATGATCTGAAACCTAATTCTGAATCAATTCACATGTAATCTGATTTTGATCATAATTTTGATCATATAAACACCTAATTCTGAATCAATTCACAGTTATTTTGTTTTATTTCTTAAATCATCAAGCATACCTCAAGCATACCTGTTGCATACCTGTTGCATACCTGCTGCAATGTGTTTTATACTCAAGCATACATGTTGCATAACTGCTGCAATCTGACCAACAATGTATCAAACCACTGATTAACCACACATAGAATCTGTGGTGACTATTAACCACACTAGAATCTGTTATGACTACTAACAATGTATCAAACCACTGATTAAGCAAACCACTGCTGCACATTTTGACTATTAACCACACTAGAATATGTGGTGACTATTAATCACACTAGAATCTGTTATGACTACTAACAATGTATCAAACCACTGTTATGATTGCTAACAGGTTGTTGATCAAATGCACAAAATGTATATCCTAATCAAACTATCAAATGCACATTTTGTTCATGTAAGATCATGTAACTGCCATAACCATGTTCAGTAACTGCACATATAACTATCATCAACTATGATCATGTAACTGCCATCCACATTACCCATATGCATTTGTAGAAGCCTGTATATGCATTGTACAAACCTGTTTGACTAGAAACCTGTTTCATAAGTCAAACTGCACATCCACATTACCCATATGCATTTGTAGAAGCCTGTTTCACTTTCATAAGTCAAACTGCACATCCACATTACCCATAATTCATAACCTCAGGTGATAATTCATTAACAACATCAACTCAACTTTAGTCAATGCTTCTGATATGCAACTTAACAGGAGCAACTTAACATTAACAGCAGCAAGTCAACATTAACAACAGCAGCTTAACATTAACAACAGCAACTTAACATTAAGTCAATGCTTCTGATATGCAACTTAACAGCAGAGCTACTTAACAGCCTAATATATTAGAGTTTTACACCAAAAGATCCTAATATATACCAAAAGATCATAATATATAAACCAAAACATCCTAATATATTAGAGTTTTACACAACCATTTCCTGCTGCGGTGGAAATTGGAAGTGGAGGAAAGGGCGGCCCCGCATTTTCACCACCACTGAGACCACAATCGATCGGCCTGACCACCGAATCCTCATGTCCACTGCAAACACATGAAGATGGATGTTTTCAATAACCCCCTGTTTTTAACTTGTTCACACAGATCGGTTTATACCTGACAGCAGAGACCAAAAGGAGGAACGGTTGTTGTCGCCGGAAACCATGTTCATCGGCGGAGGTGTGGTCGCCATTGTGGTCGCCGGAGGTGGAGGTGGAAGGATGGGGTTCTCTTCACTCATTGTGATCGCCGGTGTTGGAGGTGGAAACATGTGGTGGAGGTGGAATATGGTGTCTCAATAGGCCGGTGGTGGAGGTGGAAGGATGGATCGCCGGAGGCGTTGAGGAAGAAGGAGTGGAAGCTTAGGGGGTAAGATTGTTGGATTATGTTTAGTTTAAGGGTTTATATAATATATAAACCAATAATTAACGTGAAATTACCTATTTGCCCTTTGACTCTTATTGACCAGTCAAGAAAATTGAAGTCGGGGGGTAATTGTGCGACATAACACTTAACAGTAGGGGGTAATTTTGCATTTATTTCCTTAGGGGGGGTAAGAGTGCCAATGGCCCCTAACCTCAGGGGGTAAAATTGCAGTTTACTCTTAAATTTATTAGTTATCTGAACTTGACTATTAGATCATGCGTAGTGGTTTGAGCAATAATGCCCTCATCTTTGGGCGTTTTCTATCATGTGGCAGTCCAGTCAGCATGAGGGCATTATTGGGCGTTATTGCAAAAGTGGCGTAGTGGGAATAATGCCCAATAACGCCCCTTCCAATCATTAAACAATTTTTTTAATTAAAAACTTAAAATACTTCATTGAATTAAAAAAATACAATACTAGAAATAAAAAAATAAAATCCGACTAAATTAAAAAAAAATACATTAGTTTTCGTCTTCGCTTTATTCACCCTCGCCAACTTCGTCTTCCTCGTCCTCCGTTTCTTCTTCACCCTCAGGTGGGACATACCGAACCGACCATGCGTGTTGTACCAAATCAACCGTTAACGCGGAATGGTATGGTTCGTAACGCAATTCTCGCGCATTATTCACTCTTTCTTCCGTTGACGCCTGTGGATGCTCCTCTTGAACGGCTTCTGGCACATAATTCTAACATATCGCCTTTCCTTCGTCTTCCAAAATCATGTTGTGCATGATTATACAAGCGTACATAGCATCTCTCATTTTTTGCTTGGTCCATGAACGACAAGGATTTTTCAAATACTGTCATCGTCGTTTAAGAACCCCAAAGCATCTCTCAATGTCTTTTCGTGAAGACTCTTGAACCTTTTTAAAGTGTGCTCTTTTTTCATCGATAGGATCACTACACGTCTTCACGACAATCGAATACCTAGGATAAATTCTGTCGCACAAATAATATCCATGAGGGTAGTAGTTTTCGTTTGCGTAAAAAGACGCTTTTGGAGCTCTGCCAGAAATCCAGTCCTCTAACAACGGAGATTGTTCAAAAACATTTATATCATTGCATGACCCGACCACGCCAAAGTAAGCCGACCAAACCCAACGGTCCTGTGAGACAACCGCCTGAAGAATAACAGTAGGTCCTTTTTTGTCACACCCCGATATTTCCACGTATTACCGGTGGGGAGTATCGTGACGTAGTTGATATCATCATAGACAATTTATCACAGTTTATATACACATCGGAAGTCGAAAGATAAAAACATTACAAACCGAATGAAAGTAATATCATTTATTACAAAACGGTTGTAAAGGATCCACAGGCGGATCAAAGTTAAAAGAAACATTGTTCAGCAGATTTATAAACATCTAAGCTTGCAAGACTCTTTATTGATGCTAGGAGTAGCCAGCCTATTCCGATTAGTACCTGCACTTAACCTTTTTGGAAAATACGTCAGTTTTCACTGGTAAATACAATTAACCGACTCATTTTGAAAATGTTAAAAAAATTGATTTGAATGCACAAGGCACAAAAATATCTTTTATAACTTAGGATAATTATTTAAATATAAACTTGTAAAAGAATTACATGTTCGTTATGCGTTCAGTAGCCCGGGTTGAATACCGGGTTAAAGATTAATAGACACACCACATGATATAATCCCGCGGCGAGTTATTCTCAAACCGGCGGTTATACCTTGTTATATATATGCACTGGTAGGTGTATGCCTACACCCCGTGCTTAGGTCATGGCCATTTCAATGAATGATGCCAAGGATATCCGGAACATGGTCATTAACCCCCCCCCCCCCCCCCCAAAGGCTTTAAGCAAACAAAACAGTTGAAATGGGTCATCTCAATAAATTAACCTCCATACGATTAACAATTCAATGCCCGACCAAGCGGTATTTTATATATCGTACCCCAAGCCCGTATAAGGGAAAATAAGTTAAAAGTATTTACCTGAGCAAATTATATAAATTTATCCCAGCAGTACAAATCAGCAAGTGCAAGTATCTTTTACTGGTCTCCTAAATCTGGAACGAATGTTTTAATTAACCTATTAGATTCCTAACGGGTCTTACTTTAGACCGGTTAGTTTTAAAGAAAGGAATACGGTTCAAACGCAAGATTAACCGAAGACCGGTTTAGAGTGTGGTTTAGACCTGACAAGTATAAAGATTTGTATAATATGGGTAAACTAAACTCATTCTGGATTTTGAGATAAAAATGATAAGGTTTGACCCGTTTCGGTCAATTTATGCAAACTAGTTACATAAACTGAACCAAACGCGAAAAATGCATAACGGGTAACCAAATGAGTCATGTACAGGTTTCCTAAGTTAATATTCCTTAAACATGTTGTGATATCAGTAGGATACCTTCCATTATGCCCAAAACAAATTTAAACTCAACTTATGCCCCGTAGGGGTATTTTGGTCATTTTAAAGCTTATAAAATAGTTTAAATATTAATCTGAGGTTCAGGTCTGATATAATCAGTAAAAATAATTATTTTTATAAGTTATAATAGTAGGGTATTGCACATATGTAAAATTTATCTTTTATAACTAAACTATGCACCGTATGGGCATTTTGGTAATTTCACATAAGCTTTAAAGGCCAAAATTAGAATTCTGAGTTCAAAACTTTTGCTTACTGTTTAATTATAAAAATTTACTTAAAACATCAGTAGGTATTAAGTTTTATATGTCAAAAATAGTTTTAACTCATACTATGCGCTTAAAACGCGTAAAAAGTCGGTTTTAAGCGATTTTCGATTTAAAATAGGAAATCTGAGTTTTTGATCAGTTTATAAAATTCAAAATGTTTTATTTATGATATAAAATCAGTAGCAAAAAGTTTGGTGTCAAAATATTATGTAAAACTCTTTTTATTCAAGAAAAGGGTATAACCGACAATTACCGAATTATAGCAAGAACCCTATGTTATGCTCAGCCTCAAAATAAATAAAAGAGTAAACTGCCATTTTGGTCCCTGTGGTTTGGCCAGTTTTGCCACTTTAGTCCAAATCTCAAACTTATTACATCTGGGTCCCTGTGGTTTGCATTTTGTTGCCATTTTAGTCCAAAATCCAAAAAAACCCATTTTTGACTGTTGAGAGCTGCCTATTTTGTCCTTTAGTGCAGGGGTATTTTGGTCATTTATGTTTTATTTAAAGCAATTCATTTAATAAAAAACCCCAAAATATAAAAAACCCCAGATAATCATCATCTTCAACCTCAACCCCTGATCATCATCATCTTCAACCACATCATGTTCAACCACATCATCTTCAACCACCACCACCCCCTTCTCGCCGCCAAGCACCACCACCTGCCACCACCCTCTCGCACCCCCTGCAACCACCGCCCAACTACCCACCCCCACCCTCATCATCTTCAACCTCATCATCTTCCTTCCCTAAACTGAAAGAACAGCAGCCGCACTTTAACAAAATTCACTCTTCTTCTTCGATGCAATACACAACAAACCTACAGTTTTGATTCAACTTTGATTTATGTTGAACACACAAACTTCAATATTAGATTCATAAACACCACGAATTTACAACCTGCAACTTAATCAGATTCAGTCGTAACAATATCAATCTGCAGCAACAAATCAAAAAAAAAAATTCTTCTTCGTTTTCTGAATTTACAACAAAAAAAAAACGATTATTTTACACAACAACAATATCTAGTCGACCTTATCTCTGATCTGAAACATAAATCGTATATCCTCAGATCTGAAACATAAAACGTATGTGCTCAGAGTGTGTATTCACAGAGAAACCAGAACAAAACCAGAAACGAGATTCACAGAGATGCAGCACAGATTCAAGTAACAAAGTTGCGAGATTCATCACCCTCACCACCGTACCTACCACCACCACCACCTCCTCCACCGTCTCTCTCTTTTTCTCTCTCTCTCTCTCCTCCTGCCGCCACAAACCACCACCCCACCACCGCATCATCCCCACCACCACCATCTCTCTGCATCATCCCCACGAAATCAGGTTAGATCTCTCTCTAAACACACTCACCACCACCACAACCACCACTAGCATCACCACAATCCCCATCTTCCACCGTAAACCAATCAAACCCACTAGCATCATCGTTCGGTGCAAACACCGTCAATCCAATCAAAGCTCCAGATTCAATCGATTGATTATCAGCATCCTCCGTGGAAGCTTGTGAGAATGAGGGTTTAAGGGTTTTCTTGATTCTTTTGTTCACCATTTTTGTCTGGTGTTCTTGATTTTGCCTCTGCTCACCGTTAGGGTTTCCACTTTCCATCGGTGCAAACACCATCAATCAAACCCACTGGCAAACACCATCAATCCTTTCTCCTCCATCGTTTGCATAAAAAGATTCAAGCTTCTGTTTAAGGTTTCTGGTTTCTGGTTTGGTTTTTGATGTGTTTAAGGAATTTGATTTGGGGTGGAGAGATGATGAGGATGATGATTTTGGGTTGGGTGGCGATGGTGGTGTTGGTGTTGGCGGCGACGGTTGTATTGGTAGTTCAGAGAGAGAGAGAGAGCAGAGTGAGAAAGATGAGAGAGAGAGAGAGTTCTGTATGTGTAGGTATATAATATATATATATATAATTGTTTTAGGGTATTTTATATACATAATTCAGTCATAATAATTACAAAATGCCCAAAATGCCCCTGAGAATAAAGACAAAATAGAAGGGTTTAAGTAGGAGAATCTGATCAAATTTGAAATTTGGACCAAAATGGCAACAAAAACCAAACCACAGGGCCCTGGATGTAATAAGTTTGAGATTTGGACTAAAGTGGCAAAACTGGCCAAACCACAGGGACCAAAATGGCAGTTTACTCTAAATAAAATCTTCAAAAATCCCAAAATATTATTTTACATCAGTGGGTAAAAAGTTGGGTATCAAAATTTGGGTTTAAATAGGCTATATGCTAATTATGCCGTTTAATTAATAAAAAGCTTTCAATTTACGCTATTGAGCATAACTCCTAATCTAGACCTCAAACTGATATCAAATTTTTATGACAAGTTTATAAATTAGTAATAAAGGTTATTGTCCTCTCACATTTTCAAAATTCTCGTTTTAAGGTCAAAAGGGCATAATGGTCAACATTTAAGCAATTAACGGGAACATGCATATGAATCGGATAAATTAGCTTTCTGTTGACTTTTTATGATTAAGTTTGACCCGACAATTGACCTAGTTAGAGTGGGAATCAGAGGGTGCCCTTTTAAGGGTTTATTACCCACATAATTACCAACTCACAGCTACTTTCAATTCGAGAATTGACTGGACCATTAGTGATTAATCACTAAGTCAAACCTTAATTACGACGGTTTGACTTTTTGGTCTTTAAGCTAATTAAAAGGACTAAGCAGGGATTAAAACTCTTACTTATGGTCCTTGCTATCTTTTCTACACTTCTCAATCTTCTCCTAAGGCCAGTTACCTCCAGATATGAGTGCTTGAGTTGTTGCAAGTGAATGAGCACTTGAACAATTGAACTTATGGCCTTTATATAGGATTTCTAGAGCTCCAAGATCATTCCATATGTACCTAGGAGGTAATTCGGATGATCCCAAGTGTCCCTAGGCCAATATAAACCATCAAACAAGCCCCTAGAATCGAAAACCAGGCCTTAAAGTCGGTGTAACTTGCTGTAACAGGCAGCTGTCAAGAAAATGGGAGCTGGCAGGTTTTAGGCGGCCCGCGTAAAAGACCAGAGAGGTCTTACGCGGCCGGTATGAGGCCCAGATCAGGTCAAAACAACTTTCAGCAATTGCAACTTTAGTCCCTGGTCCTTCTAAACTTGTTTTTACTTTCATTTATTGCACTTTTAACCCTCAAACTTGACTTTTAAGGACTCCAAGTCATAAACAAACTTTGTTAAGTCCCCGGTTAGTTATACGATCACCGAAAAGTCCTGAATTTCAACGTTGACGCTTTTAACCCCTTATTTACGAATGTTAGCATATCTTTCTCATATGATATCGAAACCTTGTGAAATTTTTATCACTTATTCTCGTGAGTATAATTAATCGTTACAAAGCTTCGGGTTCGTTAAAAGGTCACTCAGAGGTATAAATTAAACATGTTGACACATTTAACCCTTGCGGCTTGTAAACTTTCACTTTCTTTCACAAACGGCTCCATATGATTCATAATTCATTCGTTTAAGGGTATAAACATCGTGTAGGGTTGTTGAAAGGTAAAATTATCAAATGTTGGCACCTTGAATCCTTTTACACCCATACTTTCTTTGTTTGTCAACTTTGGTCCTTCATATTTCATCCATTACACGTTTAAAGCTCATAACACGTGTCTTTATTATATTGGTCGTGATTTTTACGAGGTGTTACATCGTTACCCCCTTAAAAGAAATCTCGACCTCAAGATTTACTGAAATAAATGAGGGTACTTCTGTTTCATTGTGGACTCAACCTCCCACGTGTACTCGGGACCTCTACGGGCATCCCACTTAACCTTTACAATTGGTACGTGCTTCTTCCGAAGTTTCTTAACCTGTCGATCTTCGATCGACAAAGGTTTTTCGACAAACTTTAAGCTCTCATCAATATGCACATTCATATATGGCATGACTAGTGATTCATCAGCTAGACATTTCTTTAGATTGCAAATGTGAAACACATTATGAATTCCACTGAGCTCTTCAGGCATGTTTAACTTGTAAGCCACTGTTCCGACACATTCGATGATCTCGAATGGTCCTATATATCGTGGGCTTAACTTGCCTTTCTTGCCAAATCGCATTACCCCTTTCCAGGGTGATACCTTAAGTAGTACTTTGTCACCTACCTCGAACTTTAGAGGTTTACGCCTTTTATCTGCGTAGCTTTTCTGCCTATCCCTGGCAGCTTTGAGACGATCTCGTATCTGCACAATCTTATCTGTCGTCTCCAGGACTATATCAGGTCCTGTTAGTTGGACATCTCCAACTTCTGCCCAACAAACGGGCGTCCTGCACTTTCTTCCATACAACGCTTCAAAAGGTGCAGCTTGAATACTGGAATGATAACTATTGTTATATGAAAACTCTATTAATGGAAGATGATCATCCCAACTTCCTCCTAAGTCAATAACACAAGCTCGTAGCATATCTTCGAGTGTTTGTATAGTACGCTCGCTTTGACCATCCGTCTGAGGATGATATGCAATGTTGAAATTTAATCGAGTGCCTAGGGATTGCTGGAAGCTTTTCCAGAAATGCTATGTATACTCATATCCCTATCAGAGATGATAGACACTGGCACTCCGTGTAGAGATACAATCTCGTCCACGTACAGCCGAGCTAACTTATCTAAGTTGTGTGTTTCCTTAATAGGTAAGAAGTGGGCTGACTTAGTCAATCTATCCACTATAACCCAAATAGTGTCATTTACTCGCTTTGTCTTTGGTAACTTAGTAATGAAATCCATAGTTATCATTTCCCACTTCCAGGTGGGAAGTTCAGGTTGTTGTAGCAAACCTGACGGCTTCTGGTGTTCGGCTTTAACCTGAGCACATGTCAGACATTTTGCTACATAAGTGGCTATAGATTTCTTCAAACCTATCCACCAATAATTTGCCTTCAAATCCTGGTACATCTTATCACTTCCAGGATGAACTGAATACTTGGAACTATGGGCTTCCTGAAGGATCACATCCCGAAGTCCTCCATAGATTGGAACCCATATTCGTCCATTTAATCTTAGAATTCCATCCTTGCCATATGTTAACTACTCAGCAGTTACTCCCAACCTTTCATTTGGATAGTTAGCTTCTAATACGGCTTCCTTCTGAGCGGCTAACAATCTTTCATTTAAGTTGTTCTTCAATTCAATGCTTTTGGCATTGATTCTAATGGGCTTAACCCTTTCCTTTCTGCTCAATGCGTCGGCGACCACATTCGCCTTGCCTGGATGGTACCGGATTTCACAATCATAATCATTCAGTGTCTCCATCCATTGACGCTGTCTCATGTTCAGATCCTTCTGATTGAACAAGTGTTGAAGGCTTTTATGATCAGAATAGATCACACACTTGGTACCATATAAATAATGCCTCCAAAGTTTTAGTGCAAACACAACTGCACCCAACTCCAAGTCGTGGGTGGTGTAATTTTTCTCATGCACCTTTAATTGTCGAGAAGCATAGGCAATAACCTTGCCTTTCTGCATGAGCACACATCCCATACCAGTGTGAGATGCGTCGCAGTATACTACAAATTCCTCTATTCCATCAGGCAATGTCAACACAGGTGCATTGCTCAACTTCTGCTTAAGAATGTCAAAAGATTCTTGCTGCTTAGGACCCCAATCAAACTTGATATTCTTGCGGGTTAGTGAAGTTAGGGGTGCAGCAATCCTTGAGAAGTTTTCAATAAAGCGTCTATAATATCCTGCTAAACCTAGGAAACTGCGAATCTCTGTGGGCGTCTTCGGTTCTTGCCAATTCATGATGGCTTCAATCTTAGCGGGATCTACCTGGATTCCACGCTCACTAACCATGTGTCCAAGAAATTGGACTTCACGAAGCCAAAACTCGCATTTAGAGAACTTAGCATAAAGCTTTTCTTGCTGAAGAAGTTTAAGAATACACCGAAGGTGCTTCTCATGGTCAGCCTGATTCTTTGAATAAATAAGAATGTCATCAATGAAGACAATGACAAACTTGTCTAAGTAGGGTTTGCAAACGCGATTCATGAGGTCCATGAACACTGCTGGTGCATTAGTGAGCCTGAACGGCATCACTAAGAACTCGTAGTGGCCATAGCGAGTTCAGAATGCAGTTTTATGCACATCTTCATCTCTAACCTTTAGCTGATGGTAACCAGACCTTAAATCAATCTTGGAGAAGTAACTTGCTCCTTGCAATTGATCGAACAGATTGTCGATCCCGGGTAATGGATATCTATTCTTGATTGTGACCTTGTTAAGCTCTCGATAGTTGTCACGGCCCCCGACCCACCCTGGACGGAATCGGAAGCCGCGAACAGCCCAGTGGTACCGGTGATTATTTTGAAAACGTTGCAGCGGAAATTTCATCAGGACCGTGAGTTAAGAAAAATATCAGAGTTTAGAAAACACCGGATTTTATTTATGGAATAACCCATGTTTTACAATGGTAGCTTTAATAAAGATAAATTTGATTACATAAAGCAATATTTCTTAATTTGATTTAATTAATAAAATAAGCCACTTCTTGATGCCTTTCAGTGTCGTATCCATCTCTTAATCCAATCTACTGTAATTACCTGAAACATGTTTGAAAAAGGTTTTGTCAGCGGGAAATACTGAGTGAATCATTCTTTTTGCTAAAATGACTCTTTTGTTATAATTCACAGTATTAAGAGAGATTACAATGTTTATTTCAACCAAATACCCACAGTACTTGTCATCGACTCGTTTCGTGACTGTGGTCATATCACTATTGAGTTCGTTCACCCAATAGTGACGAGTATCACTAATTAGGTTCGCCCACCTAAAGTGATAAAAACAATAGTAATGTGCACAATACCCCACATACCGGCTGTAATTTGGTGACTACATAAACTTAATCACTGTAATTATAATATTGAAAATAAACATGCTTTTGAAATCAAATTTGATAAAAAGAGAATGACTCACATTATAATCATGCAGATTCATACGGCCAAAGTTTAGTCTACAGATAAGCCTTGATATATTGCAGATTTATACCGGTAGAGCTTAGCCTATTGATTTAGCCTTGTAACCTAGTGCACACGAACTAGGTAGGTAACTAATACAGCTTTTACGATAACTCACGAGATTAAAACCCTCACAACGAATGACAAAGTGCAATCACTTAAACATCCATCGGATTCACAACGAATGACAGAGTATTCCCCGAATTCGGGTGGTACTCAAACATCCGGTCGGAATCACGACTAATGACAAAGGATAGCGCTTAAACATCCATCGGATAGTTTCCATCGATCGGACATTGAATCGTAACAGCGATCGAGTTAATACCCTGTATCGTAGCAGCACCCCGCTATACTAATTAGTGATTTTGATAGTGTTTCTGCTATAACTCAGCGTATATTATGAATTTCTTCGTCGAATGAACGCCAGAATTCAAGTGCCACTGCCCTCTATTTATACCTGAATTTTGACCAGCCTTGCGCACCGTAAGCATAAACCCTTGCGGTGCGCAAGGGATACGGAATCACTATAGGGTAGCCACGCGTGGGTGTAGGCTTGCTGAGTCGACATTTTTGTAAAATTAAATTTTGACAACGATTTGTGAGGATAATCGTCGAGTAGGGAATACCCCCACTGAGTTTTAGGGGCTCTGATTCTGATTCTGATTGTTCTGAAAACTTTAGGGTTTATGTAGGATTACTTAGGGGTCTTAACTAAGGTTTCCTTGTGAATAAAATATAATAATAAATAATAGTTTTGGTGAGAGTTGTTATGGTTTGGGATAAAAAGGAATAAAATGGTTTAGAAAAGAGATTGGAGCCACTTTGTAACTTTAGGGTTCAACTAGAAAGTCTCCGGGTAGAATATTGGGTATAACTTCTGAGCTATAAAAAAATATATATTTATATATTTGTACTCGTGTTAAGTATAGTACCCCTAATTCAACCTTGTCCCGATGTCCCGAGACCGAATCCCAACAACTTAGTCGGGCAGAGCCCTGACATATGTTATGAGGCTCATATCAATCGGAAAGGGTAGCGGTGATCGGAAGTTAAAACACTTAAAACCGGGCAGAGCTTTATTATTATTATAGGTAAAAATAAGAAAAATAAAAATAAGAATTACATAAAAATTTCGAGAGATAGACAAATGAACACTTGAAAGTAGAAAGGAATTTCTATATGGGTGCTACTTTCTACACCCCCCCTATTTACTTTTTTCACCCCCCTCCTCTCACATACTTACAGGTGGGGCCTGCGTGGGACCGACAATTTTCCTCTCACAAGGGGGGGTGTAATCAGGAAGGAGGGGGTGCGTATAGAATGAGCCTTTCTATATATAGCTGAGGAATGAGTTTTGCATGGAAGACACGTAAGTTCCATGCCTGTCATTCAATTATAGAGTTCTTCTCAATTCCTTTCTAATTTTGACACGTACATACATATGTGTAAGTTTTGTAATATTATTATTTTATTAATATTTCGTACGTCTTCTTTTCATTCATAATTCAAAGTTTTATTATTTTATTATTATATTGGTTTTGATTCTTTCTATGGCCTGACACATACATATTTCCAACAAGAGTAAACTGCCATTTTGGTCCCTGTGGTTTGGCCAGTTTTGCCACTTTAGTCCAAATCTCAAACTTATTACATCCAGGGCCCTGTGGTTTGCATTTTGTTGCCATTTTAGTCCAATTATCAAAATATCTCTTTTTTTGACTGTTTTAAGGTCCTTTTTTGTCCTGTAGTGCAGGGGTAGTTTGGTCATTTTAATTTATTCTTTTAATTAATTAAAACAATAATAATTAAAACAAAGTGTTCTGAAAATCTGCTCATATCTATCTCCAATCTGCTATATCTATCTCCAATCTGCTCGCAATCAGCTTATATCTATCTCCAACAACTATCTCAGCTTATATCTATCTCCAATCTGCTCGCAAATCTGCTCCAACAACTATCTCAGCTTATATCTATCTCCACAAGCACAGATTCTACTTCAAACAATCAGATCTACAACCAAGGTTTACACAACCTCAGATCTGAACGGTATCACCAGTTCAATGCCGAAAAAACGCACCAGTCCAGCGCCGGTGTAGGTATTGTTGGCTGTAAATTACATGAATATTGTCAATTTAGGGTTTCGTAAATTCCATTTGGTGCATATAGGGTGGTGTTTGTGACGATTTAGATCATGAGATCGTGCTAAAGAGAGGAGAGAGAGAGAGATGGGCACGACAGCGGCGGCAGACGAAGGTGCCGTCTCTGACAACGCCAAGAACGGCGGCGGTGGTGGTGGTGCTTTGAGTCAGTTAGGGTTTTGAGCTTTGAGTTTCATATCTGAATCGAAATCAGGGGTTTGAGTTCCTTGTGTTAGTTCTTGATCTGGGTTTTTACTTTGAGTTCTTAATTTGGGTTTTTTTTTGTTCAAAGCACTACAATTAATTTGTTCAAATCTCATTTAATTTAATGTTGTTTTGATTGGATTTGTTTAGGTGATGATGATTCAAGTAAACAAACTGAAAATCTGAAAATTACCTTTGGATGCACGAAAATTAATTCGTTTAATATTAAAATCTCGCTGAATTAATCAAATGCTGTTTTGATCTGTTCTTGATTTTCTGGGTTTTGATGATGATGTTCTTGAAGATACAGATGTTCTTGATGATGGGTTTTCTGGGTTTTGATTTTCTGGATTTTCTGGGTTTTCTGGGTTGATGATGATGATGATGTTCTTGATGATGATGTTCTAATAATCTGCTGCTGTTTTGATCTGTTCTTGATTCTACATGTTCTTGATATTCTGTTGCTGATGATGATTATTTGGGAGAAGAGAGATGACCAAAATTTTAATTAATAAAATGTTAAATGAAAAACAAAATGACTAAAATGCCCCTGCACTACAGGACAAAATAGGAGGTTGCAACAGTAAAAAAAATGGGGTTTTGGAGTTTTGGACTAAAATGGCAACAAAATGCAAACCACAGGGCCCTGGATGTAATAAGTTTGAGATTTGAACTAAAGTGGCAAAACTGGCCAAACCATAGGGACCAAAATGACAGTTTACTCTTCCAACAAAGTCTCAATATTATTTATTTCTTTATTTATTTTATTTCTTACGAAATTTTATTATTATTATTATCTTTTATTAATTTATATATATTATAATTAATTTAACTGCTTTACTTATTTGGCGCGTATAACTTCTAAAATATAGCTTTTTAGAAAACAATAAATATGTCATTTAGAATGAGAATATTTTTGTCTACATTTGGGTCTAAGTTTCATTAAAAATAAAGTAGGTTCAAAATACAATGTATTTTTATAATTTAATTATTATACGGTTCCTAGGCCCGTCTAGTTACTTTATATTTCTAACATTCAACTTACCCGTAAACTACCCGTCTAATAATATAAATTTTTATATACTTTTATTTTATTAGAAAGGTCACCCATATATAGGCCAATTAACTAATATAATATTTCAACCAACTAGATGAAATAGTGTTTAAAACTATTTGGGTTGAATATTTATTATTAAAAAAATAAACTAGTTACTAGTTACTAGTGGTTAATAAATTTAACCAAACCTATAATTATTATATAAAAATAGGGATGTTACATTCTCTCCACCTTGTTTTAAATCTCGTCCTCGAGATTTGGGTTATGATATTTCTTTTAGACTTTATGTTATATTTTAATTACTAAAAACAATATTAAGGTAAATGATACAGAATTAAAATATTAGATTTTGTGAATACAAGTTGTACCATAATTAGGATTCAATGGTTCAACTGAATTAGTTGAAGAAATTGATGACGAACGAATGAGATGAAATGATATAATTTCCAAAATGACTAGGTTCAAGCCAAAAGATATATAGATATTTAAAATGAATGTGAAGGACTTTTAGAATCAATAAAATTCTTTGTCAAAAGAAAGCTTACTTTGATTGGGAACTGATGAAGACTTAAAATCTTCAGGTTCAAATTGAAATAAAAGCATGAAAAATGATTTATCAAATATTTATAATATGAGAAAATCAAAGTGTTGAGATCAGTGAATTGCAAAGATACACCAAAAGACAATAGAGTTAGTGTATCATTGTTTAGAGTTCCAAGTTGTTTTAATTGTGAAACAAGGTGATAGTATACTATTAGTGACCATATTTTTCATACTATGTTCTAGAGATCAAAATATAATAAGAACAAGTTGTTTTGGCATAACCAACTATTATATTATTTTTGTATAAAATGTAATATATATTATTTGTATCCCAGTCTGAACCATATCTTACATATCCAATATAAATACTATGTAATATATATTATTTGTTACACATTTTTAATATATGTAAATGGTCACCACTTTTAAATAAATATTATTTTAGTATTTTACTATACTATGTAAAATAACTTATATTTATTATGTAATATATATTACAAAATACCGCAATGAAGTTGTTACTTTACAAAATAATTTTAGTATTATGATTTTGTAAAAGAAATCACTATTATTTATAACGTTAAATGAAAATTGTAAATAAAGGTGTAAAAATATTTATTGTACAAAAGTATTTGTAAAATATTTTGTAAATATATAACACTTAATGGGTCAATTCTATGTGATTACTTATTTTCATTTTGAAACCATATAACGTTGTGAATGTATTTACAAATGTTGTAAATAAGTGAAAACGTAGACTATTCTTATATATTACAATGTTCCCCTAACCCAACACAGTTGATGACTACCATATTATTTTTTTATATGGTCATTTTCTTGCCAAAGCGTTACGGTATATAGTTACCACAAAACATGTGATAGACAATTATTTATATAATTTTATTCGTCCCTCTAATACTTGTATTGTTTTATGAAAATATGTCTTCTCCTTACAGTACAAAGTATATATATTTTTATATATAATTAAAAATTTACTAAATAAGTATGATGACTTAACTTATATACATTAACTAGTTATTATCATGGTTGGATATTGTTTAGTGCTGCCTTGTTTAAGCATAGGTGATCAGTCCATGCCTAACTAAGGCTAGGCTATTCAATATCTGCCATTGACAATAACCCTAGTATTTAAAAATAATACTAACACTACTATTATTAATTTATTACTAATAATAAAATTATTAATAATAAATAACTTAAATATAAATTTAAATGAGAGTATATTTCAAACATAATATAAATTCTTTACCTCAATGATTTAAATAATATTATAAAGTAATTACTTATATAAGTTTCTATATATAGAAATTTATTGACTTGATATCAAAGAGTCATTGTTTTGCAATAATGCGGTTTACAATGCAAAAAGCGGAATGATATTTGAGTTTGGAAAAATAACAAATCGGAATGAAGCTTTCTAATGGTCTTCATAATTCAAACGAACCACATGTGTAACAAACAGTGCATGTGTAACGTGTGGATTTACCAAGAAATGAAATAGATCAATATTCACTATTATGAAAGAAATCCTCATGGTATGATGACCATTAGGGAAAAATAGAAACGCGAAAGTCAACTTCTTATATGCAGAAATTAGAATTTTAACGAAAGAAATTTAAGAACTTTATCTGGAATTTCGTGTGATAACCGTTGTTAAGTGATATTACCAAGGAATGTCGAATGAAATGAAATAGGGGATTTGCTAATGTATATGACTTCTTTTGCAGTAATAATAATTATGACTCTGATTGGACTGTGCACCGATGGTTGTGAAATCTTGTTACAACGTACCTTAGCGAGATTCATGTCGCTTGTAGGATCGCGAGGCAAAGTGCTTCTTTTTTATTAATAGTTCTTCTACTGACGGAATTAGCATTGGTGTCATCGTGCCCAATTTATATTTTCCAAAGGTCTTGCCTTGGAAGTTGTGTGTGATATACTTCAACGTCTGTGGACTTATAATTAAATTTTCATGTGTTTTCTTGTGCATTAGCACAACTTTTCATTCTTCTTACTTGCGTTAATAGTTTATGGTAACGCATTGGAAATTCTTATACTTTTGATAGTGTCCCAACTTAAAGGGTTTCCATTGTTTATATTATCCCTCGAGTTACGAGGTAAATGATCAAACGAAATAATGTTTGATATCGGAAAAGAGATTCTTGATAAAGAAATCTAAACACAGATGCTTGTGCTTTATTCTTAATTGACTTTTGGAATTCCTTATAGATATACATATCTATATAATCATATATTTCACATGCTGTAATATACATACCCTCTATAAGGTCTATGTATTTAACAGATTCATATTTCCAAAAACAAATTAGATATCAGGTCATGATACTATTTAGGGAAATTTTGTCACTTGTTTGACATATTATATACCCCATCTTATCCGGTTCGCGCCGGAGAGGTAACCTCAATATATCCGAACAAGCTGGAGAGTCTGCTACACCATACCCAGTCTTGCCGGAGAAAATTTTCTATTTCCCATAAATAGTATTTTTTTTTTCAAAAGTGCCTCTTTTATTAGGCTTTTATCCAGAATTAAGGAAATTTATATTTTCATAACATATCTTTATTATTATATTGGTCACTAGACGATTCCTGTGACAGTGTCAATTTACTATTGATCATTCTTTCAACTAGTGACTCAGGTCATATTACTGTTGATCATTCTCTCAACTAGTAATCACTGTTGATCATTCTTTCAACTAGTAATCACTGTTGATCATTCTTTCAACTAGTGATTCTGGTCATAACACTGTTGATCATTCTCTCAACTAGTGCTGTTGGACATGTCACAGTTGATCATTCTCTCAACTAGGGACTCTAGACTTAGTAGTGTCCCGTGACATTTACTTTGTCGAATAGCACACCAAAATCCATCATACTTTATTTACACAATTACTTAGCTTATCTCAAAACTGATACTAAGGCATCTTTTCTTAAGTTCAAGTCTAAATGTTATCATGTGTGCTACCAGTTAATAGTAATTTCCTAACTCTTTTATATAAACTTAGATATTACAACACTTAAAGGCTTAAAGCAGTGGCTCTGATACCAACTTCTGTCACGGCCCCCGACCCACCCTGGACGAAATCGGAAGCCGCGAACAGCCTAGTGGTACCGGTGATTATTTTGAAAACGTTGCAGCGGAAATTTCATCAGGACCGTGAGTTAAGAAAAATATCAGAGTTTAGAAAACACCGGATTTTATTTATGGGATAACCCATGTTTTACAATGGTAGCTTTAATAAAGATAAATTTATTACATAAAACAATATTTCTTAATTTGATTTAATTAATAAAATAAGCCACTTCTTGATGCCTTTCAGTGTCGTATCCATCTCTTAATCCAATCTACTGTAATTACCTGAAACATGTTTGAAAAAGGTTTTGTCAGCGGGAAATACTGAGTGAATCATTCTTTTTTGCTAAAATGACTCTTTTGTTATAATTCACAGTATTAAGAGAGATTACAATGTTTATTTCAACCAAATACCCACAGTACTTGTCATCGACTCGTTTCGTGACTGTGGTCATATCACTATTGAGTCCGTTCACCCAATAGTGACGAGTATCACTAATTAGGTTCGTCCACCTAAAGTGATAAAAACAATAGTAATGTGCACAATACCCCACATACCGGCTGTAATTTGGTGACTACATAAACTTAATCACTGTAATTATAATATTGAAAATAAACATGCTTTTGAAATCAAATTTGATAAAAAGAGAATGACTCACATTATAATCATGCAGATTCATACGGCCAAAGTTTAGTCTACAGATAAGCCTTGATATATTGCAGATTTATACCGGCAGAGCTTAGCCTATTGATTTAGCCTTGTAACCTAGTGCACACGAACTAGGTAGGTAACTAATACAGCTTTTACGATAACTCACGAGATTAAAACCCTCACAACGAATGACAAAGTGCAATCACTTAAACATCCATCGGATTCATAACGAATGACAGAGTATTCCCCGAATTCGGGTGGTACTCAAACATCCGGTCGGAATCACGACTAATGACAAAGGATAGCGCTTAAACATCCATCGGATAGTTTCCATCGATCGGACATTGAATCGTAGCAGCGATCGAGTTAATACCCTGTATCGTAGCAGCACCCCGCTATACTAATTAGTGATTTTGATAGTGTTTCTGCTATAACTCAGCGTATATTACGAATTTCTTCGTCGAATGAACGCCAGAATTCAAGTGCCACTGCCCTCTATTTATACCTGAATTTTGACCAGCCTTGCGCACCGTAAGCATAAACCCTTGCGGTGCGCAAGGGATACGGAATCACTATAGGGTAGCCACGCGTGGGTGTAGGCTTGCTGAGTCGACATTTTCGTAAAATTAAATTTTGACAACGATTTGTGAGGATAATCGTCGAGTAGGGAATACCCCCACTGAGTTTTAGGGGCCCTGATTCTGATTCTGATTCTGATTGTTCTAAAAACTTTAGGGTTTATGTAGGATTACTTAGGGGTCTTAACTAAGGTTTCCTTGTGAATAAAATATAATAATAAATAATAGTTTTGGTGAGAGTTGTTATGGTTTGGGATAAAAAGGAATAAAATGGTTTAGAAAAGAGATTGGAGCCACTTTGTAACTTTAGGGTTCAACTAGAAAGTCTCCGGGTAGAATATTGGGTATAACTTCTGAGCTATAAAAAATATATATTTATATATTTGTACTCGTGTTAAGTATAGTACCCCTAATTCAACCTTGTCCCGATGTCCCGAGACCGAATCCCAACAACTTAGTCGGGCAGAGCCCTGACATATGTTATGAGGCTCAGATCAATCGGAAAGGGTAGCGGTGATCGGAAGTTAAAACACTTAAAACCGGGCAGAGCCTTATTATTATTATAGGTAAAAATAAGAAAAATAAAAATACGAATTACATAAAAATTTCGAGAGATAGAGATAGACAAATGAACACTTGAAAGTAGAAAGGAATTTCTATATATAGCTGAGGAATGAGTTTTGCATGGAAGACACGTAAGTTCCATGCCTGTCATTCAATTATAGAGTTCTTCTCAATTCCTTTCTAATTTTGACACGTACATACATATCTGTAAGTTTTGTAATATTATTATTTTATTAATATTTCGTACGTCTTCTTTTCATTCATAATTCAAAGTTTTATTATTTTATTATTATATTGGTTTTGATTCTTTCTATGGCCTGACACATACATATTTCCAACAAAGTCTCAATATTATTTATTTCTTTATTTATTTTATTTCTTACGAAATTTTATTATTATTATTATCTTTTATTAATTTATATATATTATAATTAATTTAACTGCTTTACTTATTTGGCGCGTATAACTTCTAAAATATAGCTTTTTAGAAAACAATAAATATGTCATTTAGAATGAGAATATTTTTTTCTACATTTGGGTCTAAGTTTCATTAAAAATAAAGTAGGTTTAAAATACAATGTATTTTTATAATTTAATTATTATACGGTTCCTAGGCCCGTCTAGTTACTTTATATTTCTAACATTCAACTTATCCGTAAACTACCCGTCTAATAATATAAATTTTTATATACTTTTATTTTATTAGAAATGTCACCCATATATAGGCCAATTAACTAATATAATATTTCAACCAACTAGATGAAATAGTGTTTAAAACTATTTGGGTTGAATATTTATTATTAAAAAAAAAACTAGTTACTAGTGGTTAATAAATTTAACCAAACCTATAATTCTTATATAAAAATAGGGATGTTACAATAGTCGATGCATAGACGCATCGATCCATCCTTCTTTTTCACAAACAGAATCGGTGCTCCCCAAGGAGATGAGCTAGGCCTGATAAATCCTTTTGCCAACAAATCATCCAACTGAGTTCTCAACTCTTTCATCTCAGTTGGGGCCAACCGGTAAGGCGCTCTTGCAACCGGTGCTGCTCCAGGTATAATGTCGATTCTGAACTCCACTTGCCTATCTAGGGGCAAACCAGGTAGTTCTTCAGGGAATACTTCTGGATATTCAGAAATGACAGGAATGTCTTCAATCTTGGGCTTCGGTTCATCAATAGTCACCTGTGCCATGTAAATGACACAACCCTTCTTCAAACATCTTGACGCCTTAAGCATAGACACTTGCTTAGGCAATCCATACTGAGTGTCTCCCTGTATGGTAAGTGGCTCACCATACGGAGTCTTGATCACCACTTATTTCTTGTCACAAACAATCTGGGCTTGGTTATGAGATAACCAATCCATGCCTATCACTATGTCGAAACCAGCTAATTTCAAAGGAAGCAAGGATAACGGAAAGGAATAGTTCCTAATGGATATAAAACATCCATCTAACACAGTTGAGGCAGTTTCTATGGTACCATCGGCCAATTCTACTTCATACTTTATGCTTAGGGTTTTAACAGGCAGATTTAACAATTTACAAAACTTAACATCAACAAATGACTTATCTGCCTCCGAATCAAATAACACCCTTGCATAAACATCGTTAATAAGGAAGGTACCTGTTATCACATTATCATCCTGAACTGCTTCCCGTGCATCCATTCGAAAGACCCTCGCATTGGTCTTTTTGGCTTCATCAGGCTTTTTGGCATACTTAGGGCAGTTGGACTTGATGTGTCCCTTCTCATTACAATTATAGCACGTTGCATCCTTTATCTTCTTGCAGTCTATCGTCTTGTGCTAAGTCGACTTACAAATCCCACAAGCCCTTGGCTGAGATTGGGACTTGGATTCATATCTGCACCTTCCCAAATGGTGCTTCTTACAGATTTTACACTTGGGCTTCTCACCCAACTGTTGATCACCTTTCTTGAACCTTGAACTCTTTTTGTGGTCAGAGTTCCCTTTGTGCTTCTTGTCAGAACGGTGCGAGTTATCATCCTCACGCTTTCTCTTTTCAGCATCAGAATGCCTAAGCGATCTCTGCCTGACCGCATCCAAATTAAGGGATAATGACAAA
This sequence comes from Helianthus tuberosus, assembly GCA_030545235.1. NCBI lineage: Eukaryota > Viridiplantae > Streptophyta > Magnoliopsida > Asterales > Asteraceae > Helianthus > Helianthus tuberosus. The sequence goes on from CM060426.1 coordinate 111,318,737, forward strand.
TCAGCCGCTGATAGACCCTCGCATTGGTCTTTTTGGTTTCCTCAGGCTTTTTGGCATACTTAGGGCAGTTGGACTTGATGTGTCCCTTCTCATTACAATTATAGCACGTTGCATCCTTTATCTTCTTGCAGTCTATCGTCTTGTGCTAAGTCGACTTACAAATCCCACAAGCCCTTGGCTGAGATTGGGACTTGGATTCATATCTGCACCTTCCCAAATGGTGCTTCTTACAGATTTTACACTTGGGCTTCTCACCCAACTGTTGATCACCTTTCTTGAACCCTGAACTCTTTTTGTGGTCAGAGTTCCCTTTGTGCTTCTTGTCAGAACGGTGCGAGTTATCATCCTCACGCTTTCTCTTTTCAGCATCAGAATGCCTAAGCGATCTCTGCCTGACCGCATCCAAATTAAGGGATAATGACAAATCAGCCGCTGATCTAAAAGTAGCAGGTCGGGATGCCTTCACACTGGCTTTGATTTCTGGGGCTAAACCCCCAATGAAACGAGCTATTCGCTTGGGTTCCGGTGTTACCAAATATGGAACCAATCGAGACATGGTATTAAAGCTTGTGAGGTAAGCTTGACAATCCAGGTTCTTCATAACCAATGACAAGATGTCAGTCTCGATCTTCTCAACCTCATGTTGAGGACAGTAATTCTCCTTAATAAGAACAACAAACTGATCCCAGGTCAGATTGTATAGTGGGATCTTTCCAGTAGCTTGGATTAAAGACCTCCACCAAGCTAATGCTTCACCTTTGAATGACTGAGATACAAACTTCACTACATCCCTATCAGCACAACCACTGATGTCTACCACAGTATCCATTTCGTCTAGCCATGTCATGCAGTCAATGGCTCCTTTTTCCCCAGTGAAATCCCTGGGCTTGCAGGAGACAAAATACTTATAGGAGCAACCCCCAATACGTGGCTCTTGATCGAATACGATCTTCTTAGACGGGACACTATGCTGATTTGAGTAGTGTTGAGCATCATCCTTCTTTGACTCATGATGTTTAGAAGGTGGTTTACTATGAGCCACAGAGTGAGTCTTAGGGTGTGATTTAGAATGAGGTCCGGATAGGGTCTTGCTCCGAGTACCATTTGATTCATTGTCTCGTCTGTCCAGAGCTCGAGTAACGGCATTGTCTACCAATGCCTGCAGCTCTGCACCAGCTATGTTGATTCTGGTGTTATCATGATTTTCCAGAGGGTGACTGTTGACTTCTTCAGACTCTGCCATGTAGCTTGATTGCTACATAAAATGATGACAATGATTTATTTAGAGGTTTATAACAGAATTGTCACCTTGATGATTTATTAACCATGGTATTAATAAACCATATTGGTTAATTTGTTAAGCATATATATTCAGGATATTCATTATAATTATCCTTAATTTAATTAAAATATAATTATGGCACAAAAGGCCAAGTCACAAGGACAATTTAAATTATAAGCCAAGATCTTATATGATCGAGGTATTAAGGCTTGAATCATAGTTCATTACCTTTTCTTGACAGGGAGTCGTAGACTACAACGTCTTTAGTCTCAAAGGACCTTAATTATGGCCCGTAGGCACTTTCATCACTAATGGATGATTATATAAATTAGAGACAGGAATTGGAATAATCCAATATAAGGATGACTTATGCGATTTTATTGAATCACATTTGCCAGGAGTGTTAACATGTTTACAGATGTTAACAAGGATTTGAATCTTTCAAATAGGTTTTACCATCTTGGCCATGTCTGAACTGACATATAGGCTAGGTTATACCTTTAAGATCCTTTTTAATATTTAGTGCAGATCAATCATAAATTGAGATGTTTTAGGACATATTATATATGTTACAATCTCTAAAAGGAACTTCTCATAAAAGTTTTAAAGTTAAAACAATGCCCTAAACGGGTCTTTAAAGAAATAACGTTGTCCATGCAGGGACTAAAAGATAATTATGTCCTTATAAGGACTATTAGAGAAAAGGAATACAACAAAAGAAGTTTCTTCTTCATCTTAGTCCTGAAAGTCTCCTCCTTGGTTCACTGTGTGCGGTATGGTTACTAAAGGTTTTGGCGGGTAGTCGAAATACTCCACACTAGGAACCTTAGCAGAAGTGGAATCCAAAGATTCTATGGTTAGCAAATAATATGGATCACGGATAGGGCCAGGACAGGTATAACCGACAATTACCGAATTATAGCAAGAACCCTATGTTATGCTCAGCCTAAAAATAAATAAAATCTTCAAAAATCCCAAAATATTATTTTACATCAGTGGGTAAAAATTTTGGTATCAAAATTTGGGTTTAAATAGGCTATATGCTAATTATGCCGTTTAATTAATAAAAAGCTTTCAATTTACGCTATTGAGCATAACTCCTAATCTAGACCTCAAACTGATATCAAATTTTTAGGACAAGTTTATAAATCAGTAATAAAGGTTATTGTCCTCTCACATTTTCAAAATTCTCGTTTTAAGGTCAAAAGGGCATAATGGTTAACATTTAAGCAATTAACGGGAACATGCATATGAATCGGATAAATTAGGAACCAAGTTGCATAACCTCAGAGGGTTGTACTAACTTATAACCTGGTCCTAATGGAACTCTAAGGCATTTCTAAAACATGCTACATTGGGTCAGAATTGAAAGTCAAAGCAAAAGTCTACTTTTGCGACTTTCGGTTCCGAACCGAGCTTAAACTGAAAATTGTCGGGTTGAACATGCTTAGACATGTTCTTACATTAATTACCAAGTTATACAAGTGATAAAACAGGTTTCATGGCTTCTACATTGCTAATTATGTGTTTATTTGAAAATTAGCTTTCTGTTGACTTTTTATGATTAAGTTTGGCCCGACAATTGACCTAGTTAGAGTGGGAATCAGAGGGTGCCCTTTTAAGGGTTTATTACCCACATAATTACCAACTCATAGCTACTTTCAATTCGAGAATTGACTGGACCATTAGTGATTAATCACTAAGTCAAACCTTAATTATGACGGTTTGACTTTTTGGTCTTTAAGCTAATTAAAAGGACTAAGCAGGGATTAAAACTCTTACTTAAGGTTCTTGCTATCTTTTCTACACTTCTCAATCTTCTCCTAAGGCCAGCTACCTCCAGATATGAGTGCTTGAGTTGTTGCAAGTGAATGAGCACTTGAACAATTGAACTTATGGCCTTTATATAGGATTTCTAGAGCTCCAAGATCATTCCATCTGTACCTAGGAGGTAATTCGGATGATCCCAAGTGTCCCTAGGCCAATATAAACCATCAAACAAGCCCCTAGAATCGAAAACCAGGCCTTAAAATCGGTGTAACTTGCTGTAACAGGCAGCTGTCAAGAAAATGGGAACTGGCAGGTTTTAGGCGGCCCACGTAAAAGACCAGAGAGGTCTTACGTGGCCGGTATGAGGCCCAGATCAGGTCAAAACAACTTTCAGCAATTGCAACTTTAGTCCCTGGTCCTTCTAAACTTGTTTTTACTTTCATTTATTGCACTTTTAACCCTCAAACTTGACTTTTAAGGACTCCAAGTCATAAACAAACTTTGTTAAGTCCCCGGTTAGTTATACGATCACCGAAAAGTCCTGAATTTCAATGTTGACGCTTTTAACCCCTTATTTACGAATGTTAGCATGTCTTTCTCATATGATATCGAAACCTTGTGAAATTTTTATCACTTATTCTCGTGAGCATAATTAATCGTTACAAAGCTTCGGGTTTGTTAAAAGGTCACTCAGAGGTATAAATTAAACATGTTGACACATTTAACCCTTGCGGCTTGTAAACTTTCACTTTCTTTCACAAACGACTCCATATGATTCATAATTCATTCGTTTAAGGGTATAAACATCGTGTAGGGTTGTTGAAAGGTAAAATTATCAAATGTTGGCACCTTGAATCCTTTTACACCCATGCTTTCTTTGTTTGTCAACTTTGGTCCTTCATATTTCATCCATTACACGTTTAAAGCTCATAACACGTGTCTTTATTATATTGGTCGTGATTTTTACGAGGTGTTACATTTTTGGTCACCCCATGTGTGTTGGCCTCGCCATGCGGTCGGGTAGTTATCTCAACGCCAATGCATGCAATCCAAGCTCCCGATCATACCAGGCAAACCATGCTCAGCCGAATGTACCTCGTAGATCTTTTGAAGGCCGTCCCATTTGGGCGTTCTAAGATAACGCGCACCATACAAATCAATAATACCTTTATAAAGAAAACATACACAGACATAAGCTTCAAAAAAAAAAAACACTTGTAAACATTACAGTAAAGTATAGGAATTGTACCGTGACAAAAATACTCCAAGGTGTCTCGCGTTGTTTTCTCGGCCATTTTTAAATACTCGTCGTTGATGTCGGTTGTGTTTCCGTAAGAAAGGACTCGTAGCGCCGACGTACACTTTTTGATACCTGTAAATCCAAGTGTCCCTTTCGCATCCGCTTTTTGTTTAAAATAATCGTAGTTGGTTTCCAAGTCGTCGACTATGCGTAGAAACAAACGCTTACTCATTCGGAAACGACACCTAAAAAATTATGGGTTCGAAAATGTCGGCGCCTCATCAAAATAATCTTTCATCAACCGATCGGGTGCCGCGCGTCGGTCTCGTTCAATATAATCTCTAGTTTTAATTTCAGGTTCGGGGCGGCGACAATGCTTCACATATCTCACCGCTAGTTGACAAGCACTCGTAACCGCCTCTTGCTCGACCTCCTCATCGGTGGATTTATTGCCATCCGCAAAAAAACTCTTTGTAGTAAAAATTCACTATGGAAGAGGAATTAGGGGAATCTATATTTTTATAAAATGGTAGTGTTTGTGTGAGAGTTTTGGTGTTTAAAATTGAAGAAGTTTGTATATATATATATAGGAGTTTAAAAAAGAAAAAAAATAAATAAATGAAATCTAGCCATTGGAACAGTCCCATTGGTCAGTCAAATTCAAGTTCAGCGTTATTCAAAAAACGGCAAACACAAATTCGCCCAAGATCACCCCCGAAAACGCCGCAGGGGGCGGAGGAGGGACGATATCCGGCGTGTTTGGGCAGTTTTTTTGTCAAAAAACGCCCGAGTACAGTTGGTCTTATACCTTTGATTTGATCGTATATTATATACATCTTAGTTATTTATTTATTTATTTAAAAAATAATAAGCAAGTACATCATTTTAGTATATATTTAAATTAATAATTATATTTTGTTTTATAAAAATATATATGTCATTGTTATATATTTAAGCTATTAGTTTTTTTTATAGAAGTATGTGATGTGATGACATGTATTCTCCATTGGGCTTAATGTTTTGGATTGAACCCAAATGGAGTTCAGTATTCGGTACATCGAGCTTACTTCGACTCACATCCCACTCGAACTCTTCCTATATAAAGGAAGTGCATTCCTCCCTTCCTATACAAGAAAAGAAAAAGGAAAAAAAGAAATGATGATAAAATAACATAGCTCATTAAGTATTTAAACAATAATAATCTTTTGGAAGCGCTCGATTACATTTTCGTTAGTAACACTCAGAGGTTTATCTACTTCTGCAACACAAATTACACAAGTGTTCAAGAAATCATTACCAATACGATTGCACAAACTTAACTTTACACGTTTCATTACCAGAAAACATCTCACAACAGATACTGTTGCAACAGGCAAAATCAATCCTAGCTTTATAGTCGATAGACCAAAGGATATGATAGATTTTTCCTCGTCTTCACAATGAATTATAATAGAGTATTACATGGGCTAACTGCAACTATCATTCTGCTGGTTATTAAATTGAAAGGAACGAGAGGAATAAAGAATTTGGGATCTACGGTAACGGTGGGCTTGTGTCTGTTGGAAATTTGTGATAATAACACTTTTCACAAATATAGGAAAATGCTTTTTCCTAATTTTAGACTAGAAATAAATATAAGAAACTAAGGGTTTTATATATATTTATTTGTGGGTTTGTGTTCTATGTTGGAAGAGCTTCGCAACGAACTAAACCACGTCCAAAACGGAGCTAAGATGAATGAGATATCGATGCTCAAAGTTGGTGTTTCAAACATAGAATGCTGAAAAATTGGGAAAGTAGCAACTTGTCCCACATAGGAGGAGAAATGAAACTTAAAGAGGTATTTAAGTGGGAACTCTCCATCCTTATTGTTTCATGGAAGCACACACTAAGTGTACTCGCGAAGGGTGCGGAGCACCGTAACGTTGACGCGCGTGGCGTGGGCGATGAGGCGCAATGTGGCGCTTTGATGGCGCACTTTGCAGAGCGTGCGTCGTCGCGAACCGCTTGAGGGCCGCCTTTATATTTTTAACCGCGTGCGCATGGTGGAGCACAAGGGCTGCAAGGACCAGGTGGCAGATAGACCTTGAAAGGTGACGTGCGCGGCGCACCAAATTGAGCCAAATCACAGCGCGCGCAAGGGGCCCTGCTTGCGCATGAAAGTGAGCCAAAATGGCGCACGCGCATGAGTGTGCAAGACCTGCGCGCGCATGAGCCAGAAGGGCGCGCGCGCACCAGTCTGTCTCGCGGGCGGGCGCGCAGAAGCTTACAGCAATTAATGACAGTGCAGTTACATTTCAACATTTGAAACTAACGAGTCAACGGTTTTGACTGAGAATTAAATGTCGAATTAAAGTGCATTGAAGACGTTTAATGCAATTTAGTTCTCCCATTTAATTCTTTTTCAGTTTCGATTAGGACCTGTAGTATATATAGGGAGGACCCTGCTGCAGATCAATACACCGAAATTCACAGCAAAATACAATCTTCTCTCCTCTGAATTTTCTTCTTCTTCAAACAGCAAGGTACACCTTCGGGTTGGAGTCAAGACCGGCAGTGCAACTGATTAGGCTGTTGTATCCTGGAAACAAACGAGTTCTCCTGGGAGACTCGAAATTTGTTTTAAGGGACCTGTGTCTAACACGATCCTCAGTCAAGAACAGTCTTTCTGTTTATATTTCAATTCTTAATTTTATATTTTTCAGTATCATTCTGTACTTGTTCAGTAATTCAAATTAATAAATTATTGTATTTATTTTTACACGAACAGATTTCTACAGTATCCACCATACTTCCCATGTGTATCCGGCACTGTCTCTCACTCATGTGTGTAAAAACTTAAAACGTTAGAAACTGATCCCAAGATTATGGCTTTGGACCCTTCTAACGAGTTATCTCATGTTGTAGCTTTAGATAAGACTTGGAAAAACAAGATCTTGTCCAAGCAATTCCAATACCCATTGCCAGCTGTAGCTGATTCAAACAAAAAAACAAATAAATAATCAAATACTTAAAAAAAGGAAGAAAGCATGAAAAATTATGTGAATACTATTCCAAGATCAAATACAAAGGATCCTAATTGTAAGAAGTGTAAGAAGGATTTATAGAGTGACAAGTGTCCAATAACCTAAAAAAACACACTACACAAAAAAACCCCACTACCAAAAAAAAAAAAAAAAACCCTTAAACAAGGGGGTTTAGGTTTTTGGGTGGTAGTAGGGGTGGGTGTTTAGTTTTTTTTAGGTTTTTTTTTTTTTGGGGGGGGGGGGGGGGGGTTAAGTTTTTTTTAGGTTTTTGGGGGGTGGGGGGTTAGGTTTTTTGGGGTTTTTTTTTGGCGAGGTATAGTTTTTTTTTTTTGCCCGGGGGTGGGGTGGGGTGGGGGTGAGGGGGGGTTTAGGTTTTTGGGTGGTGGTGGGGTGGGGTGGGGGTGGGTGTTTAGGTTTTTGGTGGTGATGTAATGAGTTTAGTTTTAGGTTATTGGACACTTGTCACTATATAAATCCTTCTTACACTTCTTGCAATTAGAAGTCTTTGTAGAATAACTTGACCCACTATTCCAATATATAAATGTTGAAATATGGGACCTTATACCTTTTTGGTGTACAATTTTTTGGCTTTGTTAACTTCTTTATTATTTTAAAATGGGTGGCCAAAAGTATCATAAAAGATAATAATATCTACAGCTTTGCCAATTTAATATAGTAAAGTAGACAAAGAATACAGAAGTGTATTTTGTTTCTTTGTTTCTTGTATTTACATTATAATATAAAAAAAACAATGAGCAATCAATCATATTTTGATTTTAACTATATATAATAATGCATTTTTGAAAATTCGTTTTGTACGATTTAAAGCTTTTAGCTAGATTTTGAAGAAAAAAAAAGAGCGATCCTAAGTTTTGACCGACGGTTTCTTACACTGTGTTCCAGAGTTTTATTTAATGAGAGAAGAGAAAAGAAGTGGAAATAGAAAAGAAATGAAAGTAAAAGATCTGATTTGGTTTCATGTTCCCGAGTTTAATGAAAAGAAAAGGAAAAGAAAGAAAATTAAGCATTATGTGTGTTCCCGAGTTGAAAAGAAAAGAAAGGATAGAAACAATTTTACTATCATACCCTTTTAACATAAAACATATTTACCTATCACCAACGAAAAATGTATATATTTAAACCTTTTAAAGACTATTGTATTAAGACCAATATTTATTAAGCAACGCTTTGTACATCAAAATATTCTTAAACATTGTTCTTATAGATCAATTCATATGAAATTGGAACTATATATGAGCAGATTCAATTAAAACTTATGAAATTGGAACTATATATGAGCAGAGGTACATGGAAGTCATGCTTTCAACAATAAAAAGTAACTCCTGTAAACATGGTTCAACTCAAATTAATAGATTATATCATAAACAAATCAGAGGTATATGGAAGTCATGCACCAGCCGAAACAGTGTTACATATAGGTTCAAGAAATGATATATACTTCTGGTATGTTATCTTGCAGCATAATTCATAATTAACTAGTGTAATTGTCCATCATAGCATTTAGCAAAAATTAAATAAAGAAGTTACTAAATAAAGAACTTTTCTTTGTAACGGGTCAAAATGGTTACCCGGGGTGGAAATAATCATTCAAAATCAATAGTCCTAACGATTAGGCGTAAACTATTACCTTCAAGCACAATCAACTAATAGTATAACAAGCAAATTAGGCGAAACCAAACATACTAATAAACAATGATAAACTAAGTTATAGGATGATAAACTAAAAGACTAACGGGTAAAACAAAATAATCAAACGGAAGTTAAGAATAATGAACAATCAATGAAGAGTAATTAACCAAAAAATATAAGATAATAACTAATAATCAAATATAATATAATAGATAGTTTCTCAATATGGAGGCCCTAAAATATGGTGGCTCTAAGCTGGTGCTTCGCTATAATTGCCCTTAAGCCGGCCTTGTTTGTGATCAAGTGTTTGTCGATCACCATCTGAATATAAAATATTCAATCTGTGATGAATGTTTTGCTTATTATTCATATCACAAACTAGTGCCTTGTTCAAGGTTGTTCAAATAAATCTTGAGTTCTTGACACGAACATTATAATTATAAATTTATAACGAGCAGTTCTTCAATTAATTATCTCAAATTATACATACAAACGAAACTGAAACTGAACTAAGTGCAGGGTCAGGCCTCCTTCATACATACATACAGTTCTCAAACGGCAAATTCAGGCCTATTCTTCAAAGTTTTAGCTATAAACAATCAAAGCAATCTAATTTAATCTAACATAAACAACTCAAGAAGCCAAAACCCTAACTGGACACATTAATTTAATCAAAATTTTAGATAAAAAGACCACGCAAAGGAGATTGGCCGCTCAAAATTGGATTTGAAATAGGAACATGATGTTACCTGGAAGATGAATTGCTGATTGCTGAGGAGAGCAGGTACAGAAACAATGATCGACAGTTTTTCAATTGAGGGATAGATGATGGAAGGTGGATTGATGATTTGGCGGGATGTGGGAGATATACCCGCCATATTTCTTAGAGGGTAAAATTGGAAGAAAATTAGGAACGTGATGTTTATCTCTTCTTTTCTCTGAGAATCATTCCGATTTGGGAAGAAATATATAAGGCATAAAAACCCTCCTCATTCTCTTCTCCTCTCCCCATTTCTTCCCATATAAAAATCTCTGGAACATCATTGCTATCCTCTTTCTTTCCAATTCATTTCTCTTATCTAGTTCAGTGGGACTCTGGAACACAGTGTTAATCTTTACGGAACTTACTGTTTGCGAATAAAATCATGTGGGTGACGGAATTAAAATGAGCCATTACGAGGAGATGAAAACCTTTTAACCTTTTAAGTCCAAATTCGGTTTATATGCTTTCAAAGTTAACCCTTTTGGGTCCATGTATAAGAAAAATTAATAGGTTTTACATAAAATACAACAAACTTTTGACTTTGTTATTTAGGTTAATGAGTTTATATTTTGTTATCATTTAGTACAGTAAATTACACGATTTGTTCATGTGGTTTTATCAATTTTATAAATCTGTTGTTTTTTTATAGAAATTATGTATATTGTTTAATTCTTTACTTGCCGTAATGCGTTGGATCCTTCAAATTGAATTTTGTACATTAAAAATTTTAAAAGGTTTCCGAATCAATTTCTACAACTCTAAAAAGTATTATATGTCAATAATATATAACTATTTAGAATAAATATTTTTTTAAAGGTAAAGAATCTTATAAAAGTTAAATCTTAAAGTATTACTAATTAATCAACATTGATCACAAAGTAAGTACCTTCTTTATGCAATTTGTAAAGACAATACTGTTGGTAGTGTGGATGTGATCATTTAGTCGATTATTCTTTCATCGAATAAAGTTATGTTTGTATCATATCAAACGAATTTTGATATATATAAATATATATACACACACGTATGGTGCATTAAAAAATTTATTCCAATGTTTCACTGTTTTCAAGTGTTACAACTTTATAAAACCGGACATCATTTTTTTTTGAGTCGGTCCGACAGTTCTGATCGGGCCAGGTTGATCACATAATAAAACTATGATGCAATAATAAAAAAAAAAAAACGCACCACTACGATCTCAAGTTCTCAACCCCTATAAAAACACAACACTACAATAAATCACTTCAACGCATACACGTCACACATAATCCACTAATGTCATAACAAATACACAATCACAATTGAACGTGCAAATGCTTCATTGAACACTGCACACTAAATCCATCCTTCACTAACACACACATATAGGCATGCAAGCGAAAAACTCTTCTTTCTCACACCACCACAATCGAAAGACTCCTTGTTTAAACCTCAAACCATATTAAACTTAAAAAAAAATCCTACCAAAGTGATAAAAATGAAGACTACAAAATTTATCTGTGATGCTTAAACACTAATATCTAAGCAAATTATATATAGACCAAGTATAATTTTATCTTCAAAACTTGATACAAAAGAGTAAATGACATAAAAAACGTCAAAGCTCATGCATCTTCATCTTCTTCAACTTGTCACACCCATACACAATTGTTATCATCATGTCCTCTCTTCATCTCTTTTAACACTCCCTCTTACTTCACCACACTCCACACTTTGTTACCAACTTTACCACCATATCAATTCGTTGTCGAAGAGTTGCTTCCTCGATTTCTTTTTTCTTTTCTTGTTCTCTAATATTATATAAATTCGAATATAAAGAAACAAAATCAGTACTAGACTATAAAACTACTCTATCATACACTGAGACATTATATTAAAGAAAAACATACTAAACACGTTATCAGTAATTGACTATAAAACTACTCAATCATATACTGATACACTATATTAAAGAAAAACATACCAAACACACGTTATAGGTCATTTCTTACGCTGACTCGTAACTAAACAACACATTCAATCACCCATGCTTTTTTATCAAGGTAAATTTTATTACATTATAATCATGATTGATAAAAACACATACTTTGGAGCTAAAAGGCTATATGACATGTCACATATGTTTCCCATTCCCTCTTGAAATTTACATCTATTTCATTAGACTAGTGGGTATGGAGAGTCTCATCCCCAAGGGGATGGGCCGCCACGTCGGCGCCACGTAGGAGTGGCTTGGAGGGGATGGATCTAGGGGGTGGGGGATGAACCCCTTTATGTATATATATGTATGTATGTATGTATATGTATATGTGAGAGAAGGGAGGAGAAGGAGGCCCGGCGAGATCGGCTGGTGGGAGCCGGAAAGGACGGGACGAGGCGAGGGGGGCGGTGTGGGGGACCGGCGCCAGGCCTTGCCGGGCCTAAGCCGGCCCCCATACCGCTTAGTCTTATAATAATTAATCATCTATTTAAATAGCAACTAAACCTTATCTTTTGCAATCACTAACTACTAAAGTATCTTCTAATTTTATAAATTAAAAATTCCTTGGCTTAATATTAAAGCCGACTTTTATAATGCTTGTCAAAATCAAAGCTAGCCCACTGATCCTATGAAACAACCCCATTTAATTTTTTTTTTGAAAGGTGAACTTCATTAACAACAAAAATTTAAATAAATAACTAAAAATTAATAAAAAATAAAAAAGTTCAAGGGACTAAACTTATACTTTTCTTCACTATAAATCTAATTAAATAACTCCCACTTACTTTATTCATCCCCTGTTCGGTTTCTCCCTCAAATTCCCCCAAATTTCAACCAAATTCAATCGAAATCCTAAACCCCAACCAAATCAAATCAAAACCCATCACCAATTTCCATTTTTACAACTGGGTTTCTGTCTATGGGATCTGGGTTATCATCTTTTCTCCTTATGTGCAGTAACAGCACCTCCTCTGTTTCATCGGTATCACCGGAGTCAAATCTCGGTGATTTACCGGAAGGTGTGGTGGGTTCTGTTCTTGTCTACTTAAACCCACAAGAGATCTGTAGAGTTGCGTCTGTTAATCGAGCTTTTCGTCGTGCATCAACTGCTGAATTTGTGTGGGAATCAAAATTGCCGAAAAACTATGAGTTGGTGCTTTCGAAGGTGTTTGATTGTAATGAGTTGGGTTTGAATTGTTGTAAAAAGGATATTTATGCGAGATTGTGTGCACCCAATTCGATTGATGGCGGCATGAAGGTTTGATTGCATAATTTTCATATATGACTCTGTTTTTTTGTTAGGGTTTTTGATGAAGAACAATGTTTGGTTTACAGAGCATGTGGTTTGATTTAGGAACTAATTTTAATGCAGAAAGACTTTGATTTTGTATGTGTTATGTGGGTATTTGTTGAATTTGGTTTTTGATTGGTAATTTGTTTGAAATCTGTACTCTAAACTGATAATTACTGCTGGAAATTGAAATATGAGTGTGCCTGTGGTTTGATCCAGAATCAGAAACAAATTTTGGTACATAAAGGTTTTAATTTTATATGTGTATTGGTTGAATTTGTTTGTTGATTGGTGATTAGGGTATGTTAGAAACAGATTTGTAAATTGGATTATTATTTGTTTGGAATCTGTACTATAAACTGATAATTTTAACTTGAAATAACAATAGTGATGACATGAAAATTTGGTTTCACACGGAATTGTGTTTAGTGGTAATTTTGAATTGGATCCTTGTGTTTTTAGTGTAGTTTTTTTATTTGATTTTGGGATTCTTTTTGGTTTTATTTAGAAACAATTTTTGTTGCATAAAGACTTCGCTTTTGTATGTGTTTATGTGTGAATTAATTGTATATAATTTGTTTGAAATTGCAATAATTAATTTAAATGCATGCTCACATCCAAAACATTCCACAATGATGACATGATAATTTGGTTTGATACTGAATCTGAGTTAGGTAGTAATTTACTAAAGCAGATGGTGATCTTGATGTTTCTTGAAATGGGTTCTTTTGCTTTTTTTTTTTAATAAAGTTTGTTGATATGATTTTGGATTTTTTTTTAATTTTTTATTTTTTAATTTTTTGCAGAAAGTTTGGTTGGATAAAGGCACAGGAAAAGCTTGTGTTTTGATATCTTCCAATGGATTAGCGATAACTGGGATTGACGATCGTAGATACTGGAGTTGGATTTCTACAGAGGAATCCAGGTGAAAGTCTACATCTGTATTGTAAACATCTACACACATGTAAATTCACTATAATTCTCCGATCTGCACATGTGTACGAAGTTTGTTATGAGGAAGAGAGAGCTAAAAAAAAAGTAGAGAAATTAGTTAATTCGGTAAGGAAATCATTTAATTTTTTTATAAATATACCAACTTTTATTTCACTTTTAAAGAAATGAATGGTTTAGATTTGTTCTAGCAATTCTTTATTCAACCCCGCCTTTTGGTTTAAAAAGTGTGTAGGCAATGAGGAAAACCCATCAGGGGCAAAAAGACGTGCCTCGTGTAGCTTTGGGTCAAAATTTGGTCAAAGTTAGGGTGCGTAGAAGGTTTATATGTAAAAACAACCTAATCGATGAAGAAGTTATGAATTTTTTACTTGAGAAATAGGTATATATATGTAAAATAGATGAGAGATATGCTCCATCTGGTTGTATATAAAACTTATCTGGTTGTACATAGACGCTTGCCTAGCCTTTTGGGCCCAAAACCCCTTGGAGCGCCTCGTGCTTTTATAAACCAAGTTATATAGAGAGGGAGGGGATCATTCAATATAAAATCAATTTTAAGTTGAGAATTGTGATTTGTGTAAACACCTGTACATATTGCTTCAATTGTGGGACATATCGCATAACCGCCCCACTTTTGCTCTTCCACTAAATCTGATTTTTTTTTCTTCACATCATATGATATGATGAATAAAATGAAAATGATTGATGACAAACATGACTTTGTTTTGTTTTGTTATGCAGATTCCGTTCAGTTGCTTATCTCCAACAAATTTGGTGGTTTGAAGTCGATGGTGAGGTCGAGTTTCCTTTTCCTTGTGGGACCTACACCCTCTACTTCCGCCTACAACTTGGGCGGTCAGGCAGGCGGTTTGGGCGGCGCGTCTGCAACTCCGACCATGTTCATGGTTGGGATATAAAACCTGTGAAATTTCAGCTTTCAACGTCCGATGGTCAAAAGGCGATTACTCAATGCTATTTGACAAATCTTGGAAAATGGCATCTTTATCAAGCTGGTGATTTTGTTGTGGAGGATTCAAAGGTACCGATGAAAGTCAAGTTTTCGATGACGCAAATCGATTGTACGCACACCAAAGGCGGACTTTGTGTAGATTCTGTGCTCATACGCCCTAAATGAAGATTTACGATCTTGTTTGAAGAGATTTGAACGAGGTTAGAAGCAACTTTTTTAATTTGCGAGTAACCTTTTGTGTTTGTAGAATGCGTAATGTATGTATGATATGCATAGCGAGGCGAGATTAAGAATGATTGATTAGTAATATGTACATTTTCAAAGTTGTTTTTAATGATGTATAGGATGTTTTTGGTTGTTTGTGCAAAACCTGAAACTTAGTTTGGACCGGACGGATGAGTAGTAGTTTTTTTTTATAAGCAATACTCATGGGGTTGGTTGTGGCATCATTTGATTTTTGTAAGTTTTAATGTATCAACTATCTTGTCACATTGATGAACCAAACTATAAAGAATGGTAGAAGAATCATTTGATTTTTCATTTTTGTTCAAACCATGAGAACCTGTTATTGGCAAACTCACAAGACCAGACCGATAACCTGTTAACCAATGAGACCATATAAAACGTAGCTTGTTGAGGCAGGTGGCCTTTGAGGGGGCTAAAGGTAGAAAACCGGAAATCTTACATCGGCCATGTACAAAAAAGATATTAAGTTTAAAATTGTGAGCTTTTGTTGGGCAAAACAAATAATATTTGTTGGTATAACGAGTCTAATAAGACTCATGTTAGGAGTTCTAGGCAAATCTTACATCAGCCATGGACTAAATAAATAATAGGTTTAAAGTTGCGAGTATTTTTTATATACAAAATTTTTTTATATACAAAACAGACGATGTTGATTGATATAATGGGTCACATATTACACTCTCACACAAAGAGAAATCAAGATAATATCATTATGTTGATATGATTCAATAAAATAAGAGAATTTCTGTCAAATGACAAAGACAAGTTTGCCACGGACCTTCTAAGTCACTTTATGCCAAATTGAGCTTCTTGAAAGAAAGAAAGAAAGAAAACAACTAGCAGAATCTTAAATCTTAAACAAACCATATATTAAAATGCAAAACCAAAGCATGAAGTTAGGTGTTTGCATGAGATTCTAAGAAACCAAAAAAATATTGATGTTTTTAGCTTTCTTGTTTGTTGTCGATACGACATGAATCTATGGTCTTTTGTAGTGTTTTTCCTTGATGTGAGCTTCCCGGATGCCTTGTGGAGTACACAAAATGTAACATTATTTATCATAGTTGCGGGAAATGAACCTTGAGCTCCTTGAATTTTTCAACAAGCTGTTGTTTTCGGATCTCAGCTGAGAAGAAAAACAACCCAACACAGTCAATAAAGATGTTAATCATAGTGCTTATAAATTAGCAGAAATACCATCATCAGTTCTTTTTTCTCCTTGTACTTTTAGCTACAGCCTACAAGTTGTAATTTCGCATTTGGCCAGAACATGCACATGATCTCACACATGTGTACGTGCACATATATAGTGTTCACATTTCTATAAATAGTATTTATGGATTCAACTTTTGCATTTGACTTTGACATCGTGTATATAGATGGATCAACGCATTGTTTCGCATGAATGAAAGGGAACAATCCGGAAACGTGTATACAATATCCAAGTTGGCAAATGGATCAAAGCGCTTTAACACGTTTACTTATGAATGAAACAGTTCAGGTTAGAATCTTGCTTCCCCTCTAGGAGAGGCCTCTGGTTAGAATCTTGCTTCCACTTGTTTTCTACTATAACCTCTTGAAGGTCACCTGCCTAGCACATACTAGGTTGGTTAGCTGGATACTGGTAGGCCGGGTCCCGTATGTTTTGCAGAAACGGGCTCTTATGGCTACCAAAAAAAGGTTCATGACTTCATGTTATGTTTCATATCTAATGGGCCAATTAATTAGTAAAATGAAAGAAATTAGCTATACAAGGAAGTTGGTTGAAGTGGCAATATAATTAATTAGTAGAATGAAAGAAATTAGCTATACAAGGAAGTTGGTTGAAGTGGCAATATAAAAGCTCCCAAACTCAGCTTTGGGCTTCATGTTGGCGGTAGTGAGTACAAGTATACTCATTATATTTGAATTGATTAAATTTAAAATAACCTTGTACCCAGATTTCATATCCGAATACATGTTCAAAATATTTCTTAATTTCCGGTCGTATTTTCGTTTTAAGGTTATCAACTAAAAATGACATATAGAAACTGAGTATCTTTGGAGTTTTAGTCTGTTCATGTCAAACTTTATATAATAAAAATGACATAGAGAAACTGAGTGTCTAGGCGCAATGGGGCTTTATAGCCCAAGATGACGCATAGCCACGTCACGAGCCACTACACATGGCCTTATATTACAAGTAGTCTCTTTTACCACTTGTAGGTAGAAGTATTCCGTGCAATAAAACGGTGGAGGAAATAAAAGCAAACACGTTCCTATGGCTGGAAGGAAGATCTAAATTTGGGAAATCTTGTGTATAGAGATGGGTAGAATTTAATATTAAAGATGTAATGGTGCAAGTGTGTGTCTTTTATATGAGAAATTTACCAAACTAGCAAAGAATTTAGTCAATTTACCATTTTATCAAGCTCATGAGTCCTTGGAAGGACTGTCCCTAGTCCTATGCCTCTTCTTATTCCTTTTTTGCGTCTGCCACTCAACAATCGACATGTGTAGCAATGATTGATTACATCCAGAGCGACGCATGGGAAGCCTCTCATAAGAGGCAAGGTGGATGGCTTGCGTCGGGCTTCCAGCAGCCGCTCAGCTTTTAATGCGTCCATACAAGACCCGTAGGATGAGTCCGTAACGCAACAAAAGTCAGCTTTTCAGACGCATCATATGAGTCGCCGACGCATCCTTTGCGTTTTGTCAGACCCTCATCAGTCGCTGTCACATCAGTCGCTGTCACAAAAAAAATCAGCTTTTAATGCGTCTTTACAAGAGCCGTCGGATGAGTCCAAGACGCATCCTTCGCGTTAGCATTGCCAGACCCGTCACATCAGTCGCTGTCACAAATCTTTTGCTTCCATCTTAATTATTTGCGACGCTTACCATGCGTCGCTAACGTATCCAAGTTAATTTTTTTTTATATGTGACACACGTAACGGTTTATATTAAATACCAGTATCTTTAAAAGTTATCTGTTTTACTATTGAGTGAATTTACTTTGAACGGTTACTTTCGTGTATTATGGCGGTTAGATTTGTGGTTTACACTGGTGGCAAGTGGGAAATCGTTGACGGTAGGCGTGAGTACGTAGTGAAAGCTGATTCTCTTATACGTGGGTTTGAAACTTCTACCAAAATTTCGTATCATACCTTTTTTAAAAATGTGTGTGACTTTTGTGGTTTTCGAAATATCACACGATTATCCTACAAGATGTCTGATTATTCTGAACCTATAGATATTATAGATGATTCAGATCTTTTATTTTTTTCAAACTGAGGGAAAATAATCCGTATGAACTTTTTAAACTATACGTGGTGCAAGAAGTTGGTGTGGGTTCTTCTTCTTGTGCTCCTACGTTTGAATATAAATGCCCCGATTTAAATGATTGTGTTTTTTCAAACGATGAAATTAATGCCAGCGATAAACTAGAATTTAATGATAATAAAGATAAATGTCGATTTTATGAAGGCTACACCTTTCGTAACAAGCAGGAAATGAAAATCGAACTAGGAAAGATGTGCTTATCCGAATCTTTTTCGTATAAAGTAGACAGGTCATCAAAGACTCATTATGAAGTATCATGTGTTGTCGAAAATTGTGAGTGGAGTTTCAAATCCGCTAGTCGGCAATCTTGTGATGTTTTCTACGTTAAATCTTTTAACAACAAACATACATGTTCTAAGACGCAGACACATCCACACATGCGTCAGGCTAACCCAATGGTTGTCGGTAGCATGTTAAAAGAACAATTTCAAAACTCTGGTCGAATTTACCGCTGCCCCGAAATAGTCAAAGATCTTAGAATAAAAGAAGGAGTCAATATAACTTATATGCAAGCGTGGCGAGGAAAAAACAATGCATTACAACTTTTGCATGGAAATTCAGCAACTTCTTTTGCTGAACTTCCTATTTACTGCTACAATTTGGAGAAGGCTAATCCAGGAACAGTGACGCACATATTGACTGATTCGGAGGATCGTTTTGAAATGGTATTTGTCGCCCTAGGTGCGGCGGTAAGTGAAGCATTAAATTTTCTAGTAATAACCGAATGTTAATGTTAATATTTATTTATTGATGTTAATTTCCATCTATCTAATAAAATGTTAATTTTCATCTATCTAACAAAATGTTAATGTTAATATTTATTGATGTTAATTTTCATCTATCTAACAAATTGTTAATGTTAATGTTAGATTCGTGCCTTTGTAAGAACCTTAAGACCGGTCATTATCATAGACGCGGCCCATTTGAAAGGTGAGTTTAAAGGAACGTTGTTTTTGGCTGTGGGCATGGACGGAAACAATCAGATTTTGCCTGTTGGTTACGGGATTGGTAAATCCGAAGACGGTAATTCGTGGACTTGGTTCCTTTCAAAACTTAAAGATTGTATTGGCGAGCATCCAGAGTTGGCAATCATTTCTGACCGAGCACCTTCTATACAATTAGCCGTAAGGGCCGTGTTTCGACAAGCGTTTCACGGGTTGTGTTGTCGTCATTTAATGGTTAACCTTAAATTACCAAAAAAAAAAATGGAAAACGAGTCTCTATGGTGGCAGACTTGCAAATCTTACCGGCTATCCGATTTTGAGGAGTCTTTCAACGCGTTATGTGCCGCAGTTCCGAGACTAAGGAACACTCTTACAACAATTGGGTTTGAGAAGTGGTCAAGAGCACATTGTCCTGTTAAAAGATACCATTATATGACTTCTAATAGTGCCGAGTCGATGAACGCTCTATCGAAACATTCCCGAAAATTGCCGGTGACGCAACTTATTGAATTTTTCCGGCAATCCGTTCAAAAATGGTTTTATGATCGTCGCAACCAGGGAATCCATGGTGAACACTTGCTAACAGAGTGGGCTGTAAATAAGATCCAAGACAAAATTGATAACTCTAGGACTTGGACGGTTACCGGCGTTCGTGTTAACAGTTTTGAAGTTGAAGATGGTAAAAAAAGAGGGTTCGTTGATTTAGCTAACGGCACATGCACTTGTCGGGTATGGCAATTATCGGGTTTGCCATGTGGTCACGTTATTGCTGTATCAAGATTTTTAGGTGAAACCGACTGCGGTCATTATTCCATGTCATGTTACAGTAACGAAGTTTATAAAGCAACGTATGCAGAAGAGATAAATCCTCTCCCGCATAAATCTGAGTGGGAAAAACCGGACGGTTTATTAAATCTGCAACCACCGAAAATTACCAAACGTCAATCCGGTCGGCCAAAGGAAAACAAGCGAATCCTATCACGAGGGGAGGAACCCACTCCCATATTCTGTGGTCGGTGCAAAGGTCACGGCCATCACCGGGAAAGTTGTAGACAACCCACCTATTCCCAGAGTACCTCCCGGGGCATCTCAACGGCACATGTTCGAACCGTACAAGTCGAACCAGAGGATTTCAGGGATTACGTATCGCAACATACAATCCCCACGTACAATTTAGGAGAGAATTAAAACCCGGTAAATGTATAGCCTATTAGGTTATTAGTTTTAGGGAGTTTTATGTGAAAACCGTCTTTATATGACATGCACTATTACTGTTATCATGCATTTTATCTCCATTTTATATTTTTATGTTCATACTTTTAACAAAACTAAATTAAACAGTTAAAGGATGCATTTAAACAGATAGGAGCTTGAAGGGTCGGATCTCCGTCAACAGGTTGGTGGGAACCAGTAACCCGATTGTGATGCGTCTACGTGAGCACTGAACGTTGACTTTGAACATATATTGCATCAATGCGTTTGGCACTGTGTTTGATGAGTTTGGAACCTATCTAATGAGTTTGGCACAATTTTTAATGAGTTTGGAACCTATCTAATGAGTTTGGCACAGTTTTTGATGAGTTTGGAACATATGGCACAGTTTTTGATGAGTTTGAAACCTATCTAATGAGTTTGGCACAATTGTTTATGTTTGATGAGTTTTGAACCTATCTAATGAGTTTGGCACAATTTTTTAAGGAATATAGACGCATCTAATGCGTCGCTACAGTAAAAAGTACGATTTTTTTTTTTTTTTTTTGTTATTTTGGCAAAAGTTTTATATATATTGGCATATGAATGGTAAAAAAAAATAACGTACTCTAAAAAACTCAACACATTTGCAAAGATTTTAGAGAGGAATTATTTATTTATGTCGAATCGGAGAGGAAAAGATTTAGCGAGTGACGAATACTGCTCTCAACCCGCTAAAAAGGCATCAAGTTGGATACTAAGTCGATGGAGAAGGCCGGCAAATGCAAACGAAAGCGGGACATCTACTAACGAAATTGAAAATCGATACGGTATTGATGAAGGTGACTATGTACATAATAGACATAGCTTACACCAGCACAACCGAGGTAGGTGGGCGATACCAGACGACGAAAACGAGAATTGGTCTAAAGATGTGGTAGAATTCTATCGTAGCGGAGACGCTCCGTTTTGTTATGCAGCAGTTTTTACTAGATACATTCAGCTCGACAAAAACTTTTGGGGAACTTTATTGGGATTTCGTTCTAACGGCTACCTCAACGAAACAGTAAATTATATAAACTACTATGTTAAAAAAAATATTTTTTTATTAAATGCATCTGTAACTAAATTAAAGTTTTTTTTTACAGCATATTGAAGGTTGGGTTGGTAGACTGATGTCTTGGAGAACTAGAAAAATTCTGAAAGAGCCTATGTTAAATCTTCGTTGGACAATTCTACCACCAAAGTTTTATGAGTGTTTATTGGACTCCGTTCCAAAAAACGTGGCAACTTATTGCAATGGTAAGTTCAAGCCGTACCCATCCTTTTTTGACGTTGATTACGTATTTTTTCCTATCCCGCTAGAAAATAAGGAATGGCTAATGCTACGACTCGACCTGGCGACCCAACAACTGTTAATGTATCCCTGTGCAGACATTTGCGAAGGCGAGAAATACCGACAACTTGTGGTTCCCAAGCTTACAAAAATTGCGGTATATTTAGGAACAGTATTGGTTGACATGCAATACTGGAAAAAATCTGGAAAACCGGAAAAAATAATGTCATTTGAGATGAATGACGACTACGTCGTGTCTCGCAGCTCCCTGTCTGGTAACGAAGCAGTTTATCTATGTATGATAATGGAGCACCTGCTCACTGATAAACCTATCAGTCTCAAAAGTGATATGAAGGAAATATTTATGACATATAGAAGGTTTATGGCAGATAAATTGTATTTTTGGCGTTGCTTACCGCGTCCAAATATTGTTTAATGTGAAATTTGTTTCGCCGAACGTTTGTTTAACTATAAATCTAAGTACTTTCTTAATGTTTTTTTGTTTTCTAACGTTACAAAAAACGATAAGACATACATAAATGTTTATTATCAAGGTACATAAATAATAATATATATATATAAATAGGTAGAGGATCCTGTAAAAAAGGCCTAAAGTGTGAGAAAGGTAAGAAAGAATCTCAGCCATTAGATCTTTGATCTAATGGTTGAGATAATAGGGACCAAATTGTAAAATATTTTTATTAATTTGGACTGAATTGATATATCTAGGGGTAATTGTGTCTTTTTATCCCCATTTTCTAAATCAAAATCCCTACAATTTCTCTCTCTCTCTCCAGATCTCTCTCTATCATACGTTCAGAATTTGTCTCTCCAAGATCAACTCCAAGACCACCACGAATCGGAAGATTAAACATCAATCGGAAGCCGGTGTCGGATGACGGTTGTTGAAGACGATCGTTGTTGATTCGGATCGTTGTTGAAGACGATCGTTCCAGATCGTTGTTGATGACGGATGACGGTTGTTGAATCGGAAGCCGGTTGTTGAAGATGATACAGATCGTTGTTGAAGACGATCGTTCCAGATCGTTCCAGACGGTTGTTGATCGTTGTTGAAGACAATCGTTCCAGATCATTGTTGATGACGGATGACGGTTGCTGGATCGGCAGTGGTGGTGCCGGAAGTGGCAGCGGTGGTGGTGCCGGAAGTGAAGAAGATGATACAGAGGTGTTTATTTTATTTTCTGAATGGTGTTATTTTTTTCTTAATGGTGTTTTTTTGTTTTACTGAATGGTGTTATTTTGTTTTGCTGAATGGTGTTATTTTTGTACTGAATGGTGTTACATTCTTTTGTACTGAATAGTGTTTTTTTTATTTTACTGATGAATGGTGTTATTTTTGTACTGAATGGTGTTATTTTTTTCTTTTCAGTAATGGTGTTTATTTTATTTTTCTGAATGGTGTTATTTTGTTTACTGAATGGTGTTTTTTTGTTTGCTGAATGGTGTTATTTTTGTACTGAATGGTGTTATATTCTTTGTACTGAATGGTGTTTTTTTTTATTTACTGCTGAATGGTGTTTTTTTTTGTGCTGAATGGTGTTATTTTTGTGCTGAATGGTGTTATATTTTTCTGAATTGTGTTATATTTTTTAAAACACCATGTATGAACATGTTCTGAATGGTGTTATATCTATGGACGGTTATTTTCCTTAAATCAGGGATTTTCTCTCTCCAAATCCTTAAATCAAGGATTACCATATTTGAATTTATTAATTAATTTACAATCTTACCCTTTTCAATTAATTTAGATCTAATGGTTGAGATTCTTTCTTACCTTTCTCACACTTTTGGTCTTTTTTACAATAACTCCACCCTATATAAATATATTATTATTGTATATGTAAGACAAACATAAAAAAGAGAAAAAAATCAATCCAAATATACAATAATATATATATATATATATATATATAAATAAATCAAAAGGCAACAGCTAAAACTAAAATGAAAAAAAGAAATCTAATTATCAAAAGCCACAAGCCAGCCAGCGAGCCAGACACAAGCTAAGCCAGCCACAAGCCAGCCAGCGAGCCAGACAGACGCATGCGCATGGGATGCGTTGGCTGCCACCGCCTGAAGAATGCAAGTCCACGTGTCAATTTCTAGTTGGTAGACGCATGAGGAGGCATGGGAGGCCTCACCAGGACGCATGACAAAGGCTACACATGTCGATTTTTGAGTGGCAGACGCAAAAAAGGCATAAGAAGAGGCATAGGACTAGGGACAGTCCTTCCAAGGACTCGTGAGCTTGATAAAATGGTAAATTGACTAAATTCTTTGCTAGTTTGGTAAATTTCTCCTTTTATATTATGTTCTCATTATTGTTGTTCTGTTGTACTTTTGGATTTTATAGCCTTGTTTACCCTCTTCTATAATCATAAAATCCTCCCTTGTTAAAAAAAATACCACCAGGATCTCCACATATCAAAATAATTTTGGTTGTCATTTGGGAAATAAATTTTGTTGGTATAGATGGCAAGATAGAACCTAACTTTCCAACAAGTATATAGTGGTTGGATACAATATAAAGGAAGAAATTAAATGACATCTTAATATAATGTATTAATAATGAAAAGTTAAAATAACTTTTTTTAACAGCTAATTTTTTCCCTTTAAATACTTACACCTTCTAAGACCAGCCGTACTCGTGAGATTTTGGGCATTTTTTTGGACGAAAACGCCGGAGCACGCCCCCCCCCCCTAACGGCCCCCGTGGGCGTTTTTTGACAAAATTTGCTTTTGGCGTTGTATTTTCCACGCCCAAGATGAAAATATTTGACCAATCACTGTTTTAATTGAATATTATTTGTTTTAATAATTAAAAAAATAATTGGGTAATTATGGGAGTGCCACGTGTCGAACAACGCCAAGGGTGGGGGCATTATCCCACTACGCCCTTTTCTTCAAAATGCCCCTTGGGTGACTAGGACGACACGTGGCGGACAAAGCCCAAGGGTGGGTCATTATTCACCATAACCACTACGCATGGTCTAAGGATTGAACATTGATCTCCCAACAAAAGATAATTCCTTTTGATCACTAGGCTATAGGCTATATAACGTAAGTGGCTAAAGGTAAAATAACTTAAATATAAATGAGAACCGTATTTGAAAAATTAAACTCTTTACTTAATTGATCAACTAATGGTAGGTAGGTATTACATTAAATGAGTTCCTAACAATTTTTTAAAGGCAACCTAAGTGTAGCGTTTTAATGTAAGTTGTCATTAAAAAAAATTGTCCATGGCTTTATAGCCTAACAATTCAATTACCAAACAAAACTATTATATATTTATACATGACATGAAAGCGGATGTTCGTACTTGGTACAGTTTAGTTGTTACTTAAAATAGATCAAGTTCTATTTGACATTTTTACAATGTAGTTCTTAGGCGTCATTTTAATGTATGGGTATAATACAATTTGTAATATTGAATCTCTTAGAAAAGGGCATAGCGTAGAGACAAACAATGAGAATAACATCCAAAACGTTGTATTTGTAAGCTGGCTGTCACCGTAGTAATAACAAATTGACAGTATGAGACCATACGGTATGGGGGCCGGCTTAGGCCCGGCCTGGCCCTGCGCCGGTCCCCCACGCCGCCCCCCTCGGCCCGGCATGTGAAAATCGGCTCCCACTCGACGAAGTTGACGGGCCTTGATATTCAAAAACTAGCCGTTGAACGGCTATATTATTTAATAAAAAAAAATTCTCCCTTTTCTAAATGTGTGCCACATCTACACATTTAGTGGCCATGTATGGAACGTGGGATAGTTGGAGTGTAGCCATGCATTTCATAAACTCACAGTAATTGATTTGTTATGTTATTTGGGAAGAGTCAAGTTAGTGGGTTAAAGTAATGGGTCAAGTAGGTGTGTAAGTTATTTCATATTTTTATACCTTAAGGTAGGGGGTTGGTTGTTTATGAATTAAGTCACTTTTTCAAGCTTATTATCTATTTTCTTTGGATCAATTGATTAACGATTCACAGTATACCATCTGAACTAGGCGTGTTCTTCGGGGTTATTTATCGGGTTTCACGTGTTTTTGTCAGGTTTTCAGATTTTTTGGCTATGAATAAGTGACCAAATAACCGACCCGTTTAACTCTCGGGTTGGTCAGTTTCGGATACTTTGGGTTCGGGTTACGTCGGGTCAGGTTTAATCGATTTTTGGGTTAAGCTGTGATGACTGTCGTAAGGGTCATGCAAAAAGCTAATTAAACTACGTAGATAGCATAAGTAGGGTATCGTATCCACGGGGAATTTGTGGTTAATGTTTAGTTTTAACTACAATCTAATCTATTCTAAATTTGGGGGTTTAAATGATTGTTTGAAAGAACATGAAAATTGTTAAGAAAGTTGTGATCAAGATGAGAAAAAGTAACCTTCACCCGGAATCCAAATTACTCATTTTTAACACAAACACTCTTTTTCTGATTCAAAACACCACATAGACATGACCTTGGAATTAATGACTTTGATTAATTGTTATGGATAGTTTTTAAGACTCACCATACAACCTAATAACTCGTTTAACTATACCAATTACCCACCAATTTATTAACCCGCTAACGATGCAAGTATATTGTCAATACGCTTAATAAACGACAAATAATTCAAATATAATCAATGTTGCACGAAATTAACACAAGTGGTCAAAATCTACCAGTTAACAAAAATCAGAAACAAAGTATTATATCAAAACAAGCAATTGTTCATCCGAGTGGAAGTCACCAAGTGTTTATCCGCTCATGGTTGTCCTCACAGCTTCAATCTTCATCGTGGACGGATTAGACATGAGAAACAACTTCAAAGATGGAAGAATAGTGCTAAAATCGCCCTTTGATTTGTATGGGACGGCTGGAAGAAGATTGGATAACCTAAAAAACGAATTAGGGTAATTTATAATCTTTCCCGTAATTGGTCTCTCCCGCGCGTCGCGGGAGAGTCTTGAGCTTCCTCCGCGTGTCGCCTGGGCTTCCCAGGTGGGCTTTTTCCGCTACCAGCCCCGTGTTGACCCGTCAAGCCCGTTTTTCAGCTCGTTTTCTCTCGTTTACCTATTATTAACACCTATTAAGCCAAAAAAAAACACCAAACTCATGATAGGTATATAAACAAATACAAATAAACATATTAAATACATTAAAAATCAACGCAAACTAGTACAAAATATAACGTGTTTTAACCCAACATCACATCCCCACACTTATCTTTTTACCTCCCGATAAAATTCTCTGCAATGGAATCACAATCAGAAACATTGGCACTTAATATATTCAATTAATTTATTAACAAATCAAACCACACATTAACCAAGATTGCAAGTATGAGATCCATATAAACCCAACCGCCAGCTTCTGAGTCCTTATTCATAATTCATTAAGTTTAATTGATTATAGTCATCTATGGGCCTCACACACAAAAGACTACAATGCCACCTAATTCAAATAGGAATCCGATGCCGTCCCTAAACACATTCATTAAATTGTAGCCATTTTTTGAGTGTTTATTTTTTTGTGTCTAATCCGCATATATGTCACCATTGCTCTTGATTTTCTTGATTGTATATCTCTTAAATGTCAACATATACACGTGTGATCTAGTTTACGAAGATTTTTCAATGCCGAGAACCTCGATCAGAGAGTAAAAAAGGCGTAAGGTTCACAATGGTGTAAAACTAAAATGAGATAAACCGGGAAAGGATTCGAGTTACAGGAACAAGGGCCAAAACAACCACCCAAGAATGGAATCGTCGAGCGAAAACACTTGACAACCTCCTGGAAGCAGCTTTTCTTGCCACCAGACCTTTCTCCATCAATTAGGAATCTAATGCCATCGCTAAACACATTCCTTAAATTGTAGCCATTTTTTGAGTGTTTATTTTTTGGTGTCTAATCCGCATATATATCACCAATGCATCTTGATTTTCTTGACTGTATATCTCTTAAATGTCAACATATACACATGTGATTTAGTTTACGAAGATTTTTTGTCGCAACCCCCGATCCCTTATCTGTCCCGGGAACGGGCGGACGCGAACTCAGAGTTTCGGTGGTATCAGCTTGTTAATTTGGCAGCGGAAATTACATCAGGACCGTAGTTAGGAAATGTTTATCAGAGTAAAACCACCATATTTGATATTAATAATCACATGGGTAAAACCCAAGTTTCTTATTACAATACGTTTATAGGGATAAACCCTATTTTTATTGAATTTAAAACATCGTCTTTTAGGTAACTTTTATAGCCACATTTTTCCAAGCCTTTAGTGCTCTCCAGCTGGCTTTTTACTAATTGGCTGTCACATTGTGTTACCTGAAACGCGTTTTAAAAACATTTGTCAGTGGGAAATACTGGTGAGTGAATCCCAGTTTAATCAAGAAACATTTTATCAATTAAAACAGTATTGAGAGCGATCACATTGTTTATTTCTACACAATTACTCATTCAGTACTGTCAATCCTGACTGGTGGGTCATATTACACATTGGATAACTCGTTGTCCAATGGTAACGTGTTGTCGTCCCGACTTACTACTCACAGTGTAGTAAATTTTGTATACAAAACCCCAACATACCGGCAGTAATTGAAGAACTACAAAGACTCAATCACCGCTTAATCACATTGTAAAACATTTAAGGTTTTGTAAAACATTACAAAAAGATTAACAAAAAGAGGATAAACTCACAAAAAGGTTTACACAAAAAGAAGGATTACTCACATTGCTATCTTAGACTTCGCGTAAGGGTTTCCTGGGATTAATCTATAATTTTCACAAATGTACATAGGTTAGTATAATAACCCTTTGAAAATATTAATGATACCCTCCCCGAGACGGGCAGCGTATCTAATATGAAACTGGGGTTATAATACTTACAACGGAGCAGAACCTTGCTAATTAGGGGGGTATAATACCCGCTTATAAAGCCTATATTCAGAATTTTGAGATTGAGAAAGGATTTGTGAACGATTTCTGGTTGAACCCGATGGCCTTCTTATATAGTTGCTGAAACTGGCTTTGTTGCGGCCCGCGTAACACATGGGCTGGGCTTACGCGGCCCGCGTTGACTCCAGGTCACCGTATAGCCCATCCGGATCATCACATAGACTCGCCACGATGATGACACATGTCATCACCGGGCTGCGCCACTATCCTGATCTCTCGCGGCCCGCGTTAACTTAACGGGGGTCTTACACGGCCCGCTTGAACTTATAATTCAAAGAATTCAAATTTTAGCCTTGATACCGCCCGCGTAAAGGCTGGGGTGGGTCTACGCGGCCCGCCTCAACTTAAGTTTCAGATTTTTATTGATTTTTAATATTATTTAATATATTTGAGGCGCATTTTCGCGTATGGGGTATATTAAAAGACATATTGGGACATTTTAAAATATACTAGGGTGTCGGAAATATTTGAGAGTGTCGGTTTATTGAGGATTGTTACATCCTCCCCACCTTGTTTTAGAGCTCGTCCTCGAGATCTATTTGGAACAAGTGCGGATATTTCCTTTGCATTTTAGATTCAAGCTCCCATGTGTACTTAAGTCCTCTTTTGGAGTCCCACTTCGCTTTGACCAGAACTAGTCTCTTATGCTTGAGATTCTTGACTTTCCTATCTTCAATCTGTAGAGGTCTTTCTACAAACTTGAGTTGTTCATTTACCTCTATATCCTTAAGAGATACCATTAGTGATTCATCAGCTAAGCATTTCTTGAGATTAGATACATGAAACACATCATGTATTCCTGCCATTTCCTTTGGCAGTTGTAGCTGATAGGCTACAGGTCCTATTTTTCTAATAATCTCAAAAGGTCCAATATACCTGGGACTTAGCTTTCCTCTTTTGATGAATCTTACTACTCCTTTCCAAGGAGAGATCTTTAATAATACTTTATCTCCTACTTGAAATTCCAATGGCTTGTGTCAGTTATCAGCATAATTCTTCTGTCGATCACGTGCTGCTTTCAGTCGTTCCTTGACTTGAATAATCTTGTCGGTGGTTTCTTGCACTATCTTAGGTCCAGATAGTTGCTATTCCCCAATTTCTGCCCAACAGACTGGGGTTCGGCACTTTCGTCCATAAAGTGCTTTGAATGGTGCAGCATTGATACTTGTGTGATTACTGTTATTATAAGAAAATTCTATTAAAGGTAAGTGATCATCCTAATTACCTCCGAAATCAATTACACAAGCTCTAAGCATGTCTTCCATCGTCTGAATTGTTCTTTCGCTTTGTCCGTCCGTTTGAGGATGATAAGCTGTGCTCAGATTTAACTTAGTTCCCATTGCCTTTTGGAAAAATTTGGCTAGCTGTTTTATATTGAAAGTTCCCTTCATTGGTAGGAAATGAGCTGACTTGGTTAGCCTATCTACAATCACCCAGATTGTATCATTTCCTTTCTTTGTTTTGGGTAATTTAGTAACAAAATCCATTGTTATTAATTCCCATTTTCATACTGGCATTTCTAACTGTTGTAATAGGCCTGAGGGTTTCTGGTGTTCAGCTTTAACTTGCGAACAAGTTGAACATTTAGAACCATAGGCTGCTATGTCCTTCTTCATTCCTATCCACCAGAAATTTTTCCTTAAATCCTGGTACATTTTATCATTTCCTGAATGCATTGTATACTTAGACTTATGGGCTTCTTTTAATATACGATGATGTAGGTTTCCTAATGCGTTAATAATTACAAAGGAAATTCTTATACCTTTGAGGGCGTCCCAACTTAAAGAGTTCCTATCGTTCATCTTGTCGTACGAATTTCAAGACGGATGATCAAACGAAATAGTGTTTGATATCGGAATTAGAGACGTATACGAGAGATTTCTAATAAATAAATCTAAAATTATCATTGACACACTTGTTCGTGATTTATTTCTAATTGTCAATCATTATGGCTTTTCGATTTCCTTATAGATACACATATCTATAAAATCATGTATTTCACATACTTGTAATATACATGCCATTCATAAGGTCAATGTATTTAACAGATTCATATTTCCAAAAACAGGTCAGACATCAGTTCATGGTACTATTTAGGGAATTTCATAACACATACCCCATCTTATCCGGTCTTGCCGGAGAGGTAACCCCATCTCACTCGGACAAGCTGGAGAGTCTACCGCACCATACCTAGTTTTGCCGGAGAGGTAACCACATCTTACCCGGACAAGCTGGAGAGTCTACCGCACCATGCCCAGTTTTACCGGAGAGGTAATTATCATGGTATTTCCCATAAATAGACTTCTCTCAAATCAGGATTTTGAAAGTGCATCATTCATTATGGCTTATATCAAGAAATAAGGGAATTGGTATTCTCATGATAGATTATATTCTAGAACCGAGTAGTATCAATAAACAAGAAATAACAGTGGCCAAGTGTTATTGCTTATTTATCATACTGGCACTGTTCTAGTCATTATCCTCACGGTATACCAATAACCATCACACTTTATCTACGCAAGTAATTAGCTTTTCTCGAAGCTTTATACTAAGGCATTTTTCTTAAGTTCAAGTCTAAATACTATTCTAGGTGTTGCAAGTAATTATTTATATCATAACTCTTTTACTGAAGCATAAGTATTATTATGGTTGTGGTTTTTCTTTTGTTTTGAAAAATGGAATTTTTGACAGAAATATCATTGTATCCATTGATATTATGACTAGTTTCAATGTGATGAGTATGCTTATAATTTTACTCTATTCAAGTATATATATTATTAGATTCCGTTGCAAGGAATATTTTATTGAGACAGATGGTATTTTAGAACATAGTAGGTTTCATGGTTTATAATGATTTCATGTTTTCATATGAATCACTAATGATATTTTCTCTTATGTTTATCTCAGAAGATATTATATTGGGTATACCATCAAGAAATTCTATTGGGCATATGCATATATGTGTATAAAATTTCAAATCTCTAATTAATATTAAACTTACGTAATATATATATATATATATATATACATATATATATAATACTAAAAATAATAACTATACATCCGATGGTACCAATCATCAAGCTTATTTCCATGACTTTATTTTATCCTTTTAAAAGTAGTATATTGAAATAAACTTCTGTAAATTTTATTGAACATAATATTTTGGAATTTAAGGATGGATAAAAAGTTTAAAGAAATAAATTAATCAAAATATAAACTTTCTGGACTCATAGGAATAAATTTATTTTTAACTAGTGGGTTGAAGCATATGGGTTTAAAATATCAAAACTTGACTCTCAATTTATTGTATATTTTATATTATTTATTCAAAGAAATACTTATGGTAAGTAATACAGAGTTTTGACGTTTCTAAAAATGGATTCTAAATATATTTGAGTAATATACATGTATTAGAATATGTATGTATATTCCATACAATAATAATTTATTTAAAGATATTACAATATTAAAATTGTAATCTGATTTTTAGATAAAGTTATATAAAGGACAAACGTACTAAATACACATTTGAGTCAACTATTTTTATGTGGGGTATCCATTTTAAATTATAGTTTGAAAATGAATGTTTAGGAACATTTTAACGTTCCAGTTAAAATAAATAAATAGATACTAAATTATTGATTTAAGTAGGATAAGAAAAGATGTTTTCACTGTTGCAATATCTTTACTTCTAAGAATTTAATTATCTAATTTCTTTTATATGTATCGATTGTTCAAACCATCGAACCCATCTTTTCTCTCCTTTTATTATACATCATAAAAATTTTATTACTTATTTTTTTAAATATTCTAAATGATAGAGAATGAAAATATGATTATCATGATATATATAATGACCTTTTTTTTATCATACCCTCTCTTTATAGTTTTAAATATATAAATTTTACATGTATCCTAATATATATATGAATATATATATATTTACATTATATACACGTATATATTATTTAAATGTATTATAGTGTATATAAATATATTTCAAATATAATAGAATTGTATTATTTAACTATTATACATTAGCCAGCTGACTCGAATACTTTTCTTTATAATTTAAGATACACAATCCTATAACTAATATGGCTGGTTAATCTTATAATCTTATATTAACTATCTTCATGCATAAGACCTATTCTGGACATACCTTAATATTAAAGATCTGTAGAAATGCTTTCAACGTTTAGTTAGGCCTTTCTACGTAGTCCAATCAATTCAAATCTCTAAAAATTTTAAATGATTTTATTAAATCATAAATATCATATTCATTTAACCATCTATTTTATTACTAAGTATTTTAATAGAAACCTTTACAAGTAATCCCAACATTAATTATTTCATAAAATTATGAAAGTATGAAGTCTTATGGTCAACTTAGTTATTAACCAGAAAGGATAAAATGGAGTGATAAATTGGTACATCTGGGTTTCAAAACTTGCTTTGACTAGATTCACTAAAGCAATCTTTTAAATTCTTAAAATCCTTTTTGGTTAATGTAATAGCTTTGGTTTTATTTACTTAGATATAAATTATTTTGAAACAATATTATTAAAACCACAAAGTTTTAAAGTTTTATACCATATATTTCAATATGTATTTTAAACCAAAGTAAATGATTGGTTTCAAAAGAGAATCATAAACATGACTGCTTTGTTAATAACTAACTTAGTTTGACGTATATTATGATATTATTTGAGTGGGTGGTATTAATTATCACAGACAAATTTCTAGTACAAACATTTGGGTTCAATCATAAAATAGATTGATTAAAAATGGTGAACATTGCGATTTATATATATATATATATATATATATTTATTACAAACTACAACTGAAATTCAAAATATACTAGTGATTATGCATCCGTAACTTATTTTAGTCTATCTAGGTTATAGGAGTATTAAGCTCATCATGCTTTTATGTAAGGTTTATTCTATCTCCTGTCTCTACTAAGTTGTTATCTATTGGGCGAAGTTCCTTTAAAGTTTCTAGCTCATAGGTGGCATGGGTGCTGGTATTAGTTTGGCCGTTTGACTATTTAATATAGGTTGACATTTACTGCTGTAGTGGCTAACATATGGAGATTTACCCATTGTCCATCTAATTCATTTTCCCCTAGTGGGTTATT
Source organism: Helianthus tuberosus (assembly GCA_030545235.1). Lineage (NCBI taxonomy): Eukaryota > Viridiplantae > Streptophyta > Magnoliopsida > Asterales > Asteraceae > Helianthus > Helianthus tuberosus. Next base: position 111,352,809 of record CM060426.1, read on the forward strand.
GTCTGCTTCCTGAGTTTGTGCATTTATTTCCTGATTGATTATCGCTCCCTTTGGTTGTGACTTCTTTATTTTCTCTCGACTTTTGCTAATAATCCAACTTCTCTTCTTAGTGGTAAATGGTTTCTCAGACTGTGCCTTACGAAATAGGGGATGGTCCAACATTTTTTACATTTATTTCTTTTTTTTATTTGATCGGGAAATTTTTTCTTTTTTCATCTGATTTAGTCATTTTTATGTTCCAAATATATTAGAAAAATTTTTTATATCTTTTTTTATTTCGTAGATGTAGATTAATGCTTTGATTTAATCATTTTTTTTATTCTGATTGTATCTACATACCTTTTTTCTATTTGGGTTGCTAACTCAACGGTAGAGTACTCGGCTTTTAAGTACGGCTAGGATCTTTTACACATTTAGATGAAGCGAGGGATTCGTCCATACCATCGGTAAAGTTTGGAAGACCACGACTGATCCTGAAAGGGAATGAATGGAAAAAATAGCATGTCGTATCAATTAAGAGTTCTGAGAATATTTTATTCTTTCCGGCTCGATACAAAGCCTTCATTTAAAATCTAAATTATTCATTTAAATTATTCAAAGGGAGCAAATCGAAGTCAATTTCAAGTTGGGTCGAATTAATAAATGGATAGGGCCCCACGGCTTCAATTCATTTCATTTTGATTATAGGGAAAGAAAAAGCAACGAGCTTCCGTTCTTAATTTGAATGATTACCCGATCTAATTAGACGTTAAAAAAATATTAGTGCCCAATACAGGAAGGCTTTCTCCCAGGAATGTATTCTTGATTTTTTTAATGAATCCTAAATATTACCACTCTCCATTCCATAATGGAGAAGTATGTAATCGCCTAGTCCCCAGAGAATACTTTATGCTTGCTTGAAATATAGCCCACCCTCAGCATAAAAATGATGAAACATTGCAAAATGCTAATCATGTGCTGTTGAAGAAAAGATTCTCTAAAGGGAACCCACCAAAAGTCGAAGACGTCATCTCTCTGCTGAACGGAAGTTCTGACCTGAGCTCTCACGGCCCTCGCAATTTAATCCCTTACAGATATCATCTAGGTATACTCACCTGTAAGACTGAATATTGGGATCTGGATACGGGAGTATATTCTGAGGTGGGACACGCGAATAAGTTTAAGTGCTTAAAACATTAATCTCGTATCTCAAAACAGTTGAAAGTTGTGTGAAAATTTTAAGTGGATCAGTATACTGACAATCTAAGTTAATCGTTTAGAACTTAAAATGTTTAAAGCTTAACGGTGTTGGTGATTTGTCTCAAAACTGATATGATCCTCTTACACAAACTCACAAAAATATTGTCTGTAAATATTTCTTTAATGCATTTCATTAAACTCAAAATCCAAAAAGATTTTCAGTGTGTTTTAGTTTAAACTTTTGAAAATTCAAAAAGATTTTCGACAACTGAGGTTGAAGAGCTGATTTTCAAAATTCCAAGTGCTAAACATGATGATCATTTTGAGGGGGAGTTTGTAATAGAGGAGAGAAAAGATTTTGGATTGTTGTCCTACAAGTGGTCATCAGAAATATTAAAATGTTAAATCATTCTATTTCTTCAAGAGGTTCATCATAGATTAACATTGTAAAATCATTTTCTTTAAAATCTTATCCACAAGTGATAATTAGAAATGTTTTAAATGTTAAATCATTTTGAGAATTGTTTTTATAATTGATAAGCAGATTGTAAATTTGTCAAATTTTAAATTTGTGAAATTTATTTTTGGGTAGAGAATTGTGCAGGAAAAAGTAGAGCCAGCAACAGATCTTGGGATAAACAGATAAAAAGCCAGGTTTCGATCCAAAGCAGGATGTGATCCAGGTCACGATCTTGAACCTGTGGAAGTCAGACTGCAATTCCAGCTCATTGAGAGGGGGAGTCTGAATGTCAAAGAGCCAGATTCTGATCCTGAGATTGCTGATGCTGATGAACTTAAGAAATCAAGAGATTTCTGTTGGTGCTAAGATAAAGAGAAGAGAGAGAGTTGAGGATATTTACAGTGTCAGATACTTCAAAAGAAAAGCCCGAAGACTGATAAAGACTGAAGATGCGAAGACTCGACACTTTAGACTCGTCAACATTCGAGGGGGAGTCTGTTGGTGCATGCGTCTGTCGACTTCGTCTTGTATCGAGTCTTGTATTGTACTAGATGGATCAGGGAACGAAAAACAAGAAAGTGTGTTTATAGGTAATTCCGCTTGAAATGACACTGTGTCATTTCAAACGGAATCAGGTTTGTTAATTCCGCTTGAAGAGATTCCGTGCGGAATCTAATTCCGTTTGAGTCTGTTTCAAACGAAATTAAGAGACCTATAAATACCATTCATGCCTTGTCATTTGTAACGATTCCGGTTGAAACCACGAAGTGTTGCCGAAGTGTCATCTCGCTGTAAATCATTGTTAAATCAATATATTGACAGTTTAAAGTGATATTCTTGCTGAATTGAACTTGATACGTCTGTTTTCGCATTTCGTATTGAGAAAAACTCTTTTGATCGACTTGTTCGGGTCTGAAAACGATCCTACACATTGCTCTTAATTTTCTTGACTGTATATCTCTTAAATGTCAACATATAGATGTGTGATTTAGTTTACGAAGATTTTTCAATGCCGAGAACCTCGATTAGAGAGTAAAAAAGGCGTAAGGTTCACAATGGTGTAAAACTAAATGGGATATACCGGGATAGGATTCGAATTACAGGAACAAGGGCCAATCAAACCACCCAAGAATGGAATAGTCGAGCGAAAACACTTGACAACCTCATGTAAGTTGTTTTTCTTGCCACCAGATCTTTCTCCATCAATTAGGAATCTGATGCCGTTACTAAACACATTCCTTAAATTGTAGCCATTTTTTGAGTGTTTATTTTTGGTGTCTAATCCGCATATATATCACCATTGCTCTTGATTCTCTTGATTGTATATCTCTTAAATGTCAACATCTACACGTGTGATTTAGTTTACGATGATTTTTTAATGCCAAGAACCTCAATCAGAGAGAAAAAAGGCGTAAGGTTCACAATGGTGTAAAACTAAAGTAGGATATACCGGGCTAGAATTCGAGTTACAGGAACAAGGGCCAAACAAACCACCCAAGAATGGAATCGTCGAGCGAAAGCAGTTGACAACCTCCTGGAAGCAGCTTTTCTTGCCACCAGACCTTTCTCCATCAATTAGGAATCTGATGCCGTCACTAAACACATTCCTTAAATTGTATCCATTTTTTGAGTGTTTATTTTGGTGTCTAATCCACATATATATCACCATGGCTCTTGATTTTCTCGACTGTATATCTCTTAAATGTCAACATATACACGTGTGATTTAGTTTACGAATATTTTTCAATGCCGAGAACCTCGATCAGAGAGTAAAAAAGGCGTAACTTTCACAATGGTGTAAAACTAAAATGGGTTATACCGGGCTAGGATTCGAGTTACAGGAACAAGGGCCAAACCAACCACCCAAGAAGCGAATCGTCGAGCAAAAACACTTGACAACCTCCTGCAATCAGCTTTTCTTGCCACCCGACCTTTCTCCATCAATTAGGAATCTGATGCCGTCACTAAACACATTCCTTAAATTGTATCCATTTTTTATGTGTTTATTTTTTGGTGTCTAATCCACATATATATCACCATTGCTCATGATTTTCTTGACTGTATATCTCTTAAATGTCAACATATGCACGTGTGATTTAGTTTACGAAAATTTTTAATGCCGAGAACCTCGATCAAAGAGTAAAAAAGGCGTAAAGTTCACAATGGTGTAAAACTAAAATGGGATATACCGGGATAGGATTCGAGTTACAGGAACAAGGGCCAATCAAACCACCCAAGAATAGAATCGTCGCGCGAAAACACTTGACAACCTCCTGGAAGCAGCTTTTCTTGCCACCAGACCTTTCTCCATCAATTAGGAATCTGATGCCGTCACTAAACACATTCCTTAAATTGTAGCCATTTTTATGTGTTTATTTTTTGGTGTTAAATCCACATATATATCACCATTGCTCTTGATTTTCTTTACTGTATATCTCTTAAATGTCAACATATGCACGTGTGATTTAGTTTACGGAGATTTTTTAATGCCGAGAACTTCATTCAGAGAGTAAAAACGGCGTAAGGTTCACAATGGTGTAAAACTAAAATGGGATACACCGGGCTAGGATTCGAGTTACAAGAACAAAGGCCAAACCAACCACCCAAGAATGGAATCGTCGAGCGAAAACACTTGACAACCTCCTGGAAGCAGCTTTTCTTGCCATCAGACCATTCTCCATCAATTAGGAATCTGATGCCGTCACTAAACACATTCCTTAAATTGTAGCCATTTTTTAAGTGTTTATTTTTGGGTGCCTAATCCGCATATACATCACCATTGCTCTTGATTTTCTTGACTGTATGTCTCTTAAATGTCAACATATACACGTGTGATTTAGTTTACGAAGATTTTTCAATGCCGGAACCTCGATCAGAGAGTAAAATAGGCGTAAGGTTCACAATGGTGTAAAACTAAAATGGGATATACCGGGCTTGGATTCGAGTTACAGGAACAAAGGCCAAACCAACCGTCCAAGAAGGGAATCGTCGAGCGAAAACACTTGACAACCTCCTGGAAGCAGCTTTTCTTGTCAACAGACATTTCTCCATCAATTAGGAATCTGATGCCGTCACTAAACACATTCTTAAATTGTAGCCATTTTTTGAGTGTTTATTTTTTGGTGTCTAATCCGCATATATATCACCATAGCTCATGATTTTCTTGAGTGTATATCTCTTAATTGTCAACATATACATGTGTGATTAAGTTTACGAAGATTTTTCAATGCCGAGAAACTCGATCAGAGAGTAAAATAGGCGTAAGGTTCACAATGATGTGAAACTAAAATGGGATATACCATGCTAGGATTCGAGTTACAGGAACAAGGGCCAAACCAACCACTCGATCAGTGTCTATTTTTTGGTGTCTAATCCACATATATATCACCATTGCTCTTGATATTCTTGACTGTATATCTCTTAAATGTCAACATATACACGTGTGGTTTGGTTTACGAAGATTTTACAATTCCGAGAACCTCGATCATAGAGAAAAAATGGCGTAAGGTTAACAATGGTGTAAAACTAAAATGGGATATACCGGGCTAGGATTCGAGTTACAAGAACAAGGGCCAAACCAACCACCCAAGAAGGGAATCGTCGAGCGAAAACACTTGACAACCTCCTGGAGGCAGATTTTCTTGCCAACAGACCTTTCTCCATCAATTAGGAATCTGATGCAGTCACTAAACACATTCTTTAAATTGTAGCCATTTTTTGATTGTTTATTTTTTGGCGTCTAATCCACATATATATCACCATTACTCTTGATTTTCTTGACTGTATATCTCATAAATGGCAACATATACACGAGTGATTTAGTTTACGGAGATTTTTTAATGACGAGAACCTCGATCTGAAAGTGAAAAAGGCGTAAGGTTCACAATGGTGTAAAACTAAAATGGGATACACCGGGCTAGTATTCGAGTTACAGGAACAAGGGCCAAACCAACCACCCAAGAATGGAATCGTCGAGCGAAAACACTTGACAACCTCCTGGAAGCAGTTTTTCCTGCCACCAGACCTTTCTCCATCAATTAGGAAACTGATACCGTCACTAAACACATTCCTTAAGTTGTAGCCATTTTTTAAGTGTTTATTTTTTGGTGTCTAATCCGCATATATATCACCATTGCTCTTGATTTTCTTGACTTTATATCTCTTAATTGTCAACATATACACGTTTGATTTAGTTTACGAAGATTTTTCAGTGCCGAGAACCTCGATCAGAGAGTAAAATAGGCGTAAGGTTCACAATGGTGTAAAACTAAAATGGGATATACCAGGCTAGGATTCGAGTTACAGGAACAAGGGCCAAACCAACCACCCAAGAATGGAATCGTCGAGAGAAAACACTTGACAACCTCCTGGAAGCAGCTTTTCTTGCCACAAGACCTTTTTCCATCAAGTAGGAATCTGATGCCGTCACTAAACACATTCCTTAAATTGTAGCCATTTTTTGAGTGTTTGTTTTTTGGTGTCTAATCCGCATAAATATCACCATTGCTCTTGATTTTCTTGACTGTATATCTCTTAAATGTCAACATATACAAGTGTGATTTAGTTTACGAAGATTTTTCAATGCCGAGAACATCGACCAGAGAGTAAAAAAGGCGTAAGGTTCATAATGGTGTAAAACTAAAATGTGATATACCAGGCTAGGATTCGAGTTACAGGAACAAGGGCCAAACCAACCACCCAAGATTGGAATCGTCGAGCGAAAATATTTGACAACCTCCTGGAAGTAGCTTTTCTTGCCACCAGACCTTTCTCCATCAAGTAGGAATCTGATGCCGTCACTAAACACATTCCTTTAATTGTAGCCATTTTTTGAGTGTTTATTTTTTGGTGTCTAATCCGAATATATATCACCATTGCTCTTGATTTTCTTGACTGTATATCTCTTAAATGTCAACATATAGACGTGGGATTTAGTTTACGAAGATTTTTCAATGCTGAGAATCTCGATCAGAGAGTAAAAAAGGCGTAAGGTTCACAATTGTGTAAAACTAAAATGGGATATACCAGGATAGGATTCGAGTTATAGGAACAAGGGCCAACAAAACCACCCAAAAATGGAATCGTCGAGCGAAAACACTTGACAACCTCCTGGAAGCAGCTTTTCTTGCCACCAGATCTTTCTCCATCAATTAGGAATCTGATGCCGTCACTAAACACATTCCTTAAATTGTAGCCATTTTCTGAGTGTTTATTTTTGGAGTCTAATCCGCATATATATCACCATTGCTCTTGACTTTCTTGTTTGTATATCTCTTAAATGTCAACATATAGACGTGTGATATAGTTTACGAAGATTTTTTAATGCGAAGAACCTCGATCAGAGAGAAAAAAAGGCGCAAGGTTCATAATGTTGTAAAACTAAAATGGGATATACCGGGCTAGGATTCGAGTTACAGGAACAAGGGCCAAACCAACCACCCAAGAATGGAATCGTCGAGCGAAAACACTTAACAACCTCCTGGAAGCAGCTTTTCTTGCCTCCAGACCTTTCTCCATCAACTAGGAATCTGATGTTGTCACTAAACACATTCCTTAAATTGTGGCCATTTTTTCAGTGTCTATTTTTTGGTGTCTAATCCACATATATATCACCATTTCTCTTGATATTCTTGACTGTATATCTCTTAAATGTCAACATATACACGTGTGGTTTGGTTTACGAAGATTTTTCAATTCCGAGAACATCGATCACAGAGTAAGAATGGCGTAAGGTTAACAATGGTGTAAAAATGGGATATATACCGGGCTAGGATTCGAGTTACAAGAACAAGGGCCAAACCAACCACCCAAGAAGGGAATCGTCGAGCGAAAATACTTGACAACCTCCTGGAAGCCGCTTTTCTTGCGAACAGACTTTTCTCCATCAATTAGGAATCTGATGCAGTCACTAAACACATTCTTTAAATTGTAGCCATTTTTTGAGTGTTTATTTTTTGGCGTCTAATCCACATATATATCACCATTGCACTTGATTTTCTTGACTGTATATCTCTTAAATGTCAACATATACACAAGTGATTTAGTTTACGGAGATTTTTTAATGCCGAGAACCTCGATCTGAGAGTGAAAAAGGCGTAAGGTTCACAATGGTGTAAAACTAAAATGGGATACACCGGGCTAGTATTCGAGTTACAGGAACAAGGGCCAAACCAACCACCCAAGAATGGAATCGTCGAGCGAAAACACTTGACAACCTTCTGGAAGCAGCTTTTCCTGCCACCAGACCTTTCTCCATCAATTAGGAATCTGATACCGTCACTAAACACATTCCTTAAGTTGTAGCCATTTTTAGGTGTTTATTTTTTGGTGTCTAATCCGCATATATATCACCATTACTCTTGATTTTCTTGACTTTATATCTCTTAATTGTCAACATATACACATTTGATTTAGTTTACGAAGATTTTTTAGTGCCGAGAACCTCGATCAGAGAGTAAAATAGGCGTAAGGTTCACAATGGTGTAAAACTAAAATGGGATATACCAGGCTAGGATTCGAGTTACAGGAACAAGGGCCAAACCAACCACCCAAGAATGGAATCATCGAGAGAAAACACTTGACAACCTCCTGGAAGCAGCTTTTCTTGCCACAAGACCTTTTTCCATCAAGTAGGAATCTGATGTCGTCACTAAACACATTCCTTAAATTGTAGCCATTTTTTGAGTGTTTATTTTTTGTTGTCTAATCCGCATAAATATCACCATTGCTCTTGATTTTCTTGACTGTATATCTCTTAAATGTCAACATATACAAGTGTGATTTAGTTTACGAAGATTTTTCAATGCCGAGAACCGCGACCAGAGAGTAAAAAAGACGTAAGGTTCACAATGGTGTAAAATTATAATGGGATATACCGGGCTAGGATTCGAGTTACAGGATCAAGGGCCAAACCAACCACACAAGAATGCATTCGTCGAGCGAAAACACTTGACTACCTCCTGGAAGCAGCTTTTCTTGCCACCAGACCTTTCCCCATAAATTAGGAATCTGATGTCGTCACTAAACACATTCCTTAAATTGTAGCCATTTTCTTAGTGTTTATTTTTTGGTGTGTAATCCGCATATATATCACCATTGCTCTTAATTTTCTTGACTGGATATCTCTTAAATGTCAACATATACACGTGTGATTTAGTTTACGAAGATTTCTCAATGCCGAGAACCTCAATCAGAGAGTACAAAAGGCGTAAGGTTCACAATGGTGTAAAACAAAAATGGGATATTCTGGGTTAGGATTCGAGTTACAGGAACACGGGCCAAACCAACCACCCAAGAATGGAATCGTCGAGCGAAAACGATTGACAACCACCTGGAAGCAACTTTTTTTTGCCACCAGACCTTTCTCCATCAATTAGGAATCTGATTCAGTCACTAAACACATTCCTTAAATTGTAGCCATTTTGAGTGTTTATTTTTGGTGTCTAATCCGCATATATATCACCATTGCTCTTGATTTTCTTCACTGTATATCTCTTAAATGTCAACATATACACGTGTGATTTAGTTTACGAAGATTTCTCAATGCCGAGAACCTCAATCAGAGAGTACAAAAGGCGTAAGGTTCACAATGGTGTAAAACAAAAATGAGATATACCGGGTTAGGATTCGAGTTACAGGAACACGGGCCAAACCAACCACCCAAGAATGGAATCGTCGGGCGAAAACACTTGACAACCTCCTGAAAGCAGTTTTTCTTTCCACCAGACCTTTCTCCATCAATTAGGAATCTGATGCCGTCACTAAACACATTCCTTAAATTGTAGCCATTTTTGAGTGTTTATTTGTGGTGTCCAATCCGCATATATATCACCATTGCTCTTGATTTTCTTGACTGTATATCTCTTAAATGTCAACATATACACATGTGATTTAGTTTACGACGATTTTTCAATACCGAGAACCTCGATCAGAGAGTAAAAAAGCCGTGAGGTCCACAATGGTGTAAAACTAAAATGGGATATACCGGGCTAGGATTCGAGTTACAGGAACAAGGGCCAAACCAACAACCCAAGAATGGAATCGTCGAGCGAAAACACTTGACAACCTTCTGAAAGCAGCTTTTCTTGCCACCAGTCCTATCTCCATCAATTAGGAATCTGATGCCGTCACTAAACACATTCCTTAAATTGTAGCCATTTTTTAGGGTTTATTTTTTGGTGTCTAATCCGCATATATATCTCCATTGCTCGTGATTTTCTTGACAGGATATCTCTTAAATGTCAACATATACACGTGTGATTTAGTTTACGAAGATTTTTCAATGCCGAGAACCTCGATCAGAGAGTAAAAAAGGCATACGGTTCACAATGGTGTAAAACTAAAATGGGGTATAACGGGCTAGGATTCGAGTTACAGGAACAAGGGCTAAACCAACCACCCAAGAATGGAATCGTCAGGCGAAAACACTTGACAATCTCCTGTAAGCAGCTTTTCTTGCCACCAGACCTTTCTCCATCAATTAGGAATCTGATGCCATCACTAAACACATTCCTTAATTTGTAGCCATTTTTTAATATTTATTTTTTGGTGTCTAATCCGCATATATGTCACCATTACTCTTGATTTTCTTGACTGTAAATCTCTTAAATGTCAACATATAAACGGTGATTTAGTTTACGAAGATTTTTCAATGCCGAGAACTTCGATAAGAGAGTAAAAAAGGCGTAAGGTTCACAATGGTGTAAAACTAAAATGGGATATACCGGGCTATGATTCGAGTTACAGGAACAAGGGACAAACCAACCACCCAAGAATGCAATCGTCAGGGAAAACAATTGACAACCTCCCTGAAGCAGCTTTTCTTGCCACCAGAGCTTTCTCCATCAATTAGGAATCTGATGCCGTCACAAAACACATTCCTTAAATTGTAGCCATTTTTTGAATGTTTATTTCTTGGTGTCTAATCCGCATATATATAAACATTGCTCTTAATTTTCTTGACTGTGTATCTCTTAAATGTCAACATATACACGTGTGATTTAGTTTACGAAGATTTTTCAATGCCGAGAACCTCGATCAGAGAGTAAAAAAGGCGTAAGGTTCACAATGGTGTAAAACTATAATGGGATATATCGGGTTATGATTCGAGTTACAGGAACAAGGGCCAAACCAACAACCCAAGAATGGAATCGTCGAGCGAAAACACTTGACAACCTACAGGAAGCATCTTTTCTTGCCACCGGACCATTCTCCATCAATTAGGAATCTGATGCCGTCAGTAAACACATTCCTTAAATTGTAGCCATTTTTTGAATATTTATTTTTTGGTGTCTAATCCACATATATATCACCGTTGCTCTTGATTTTCTTGACTGTATATCTCTTAAATGTCAACATATACACGTGTGATTTAGTTTACGAAGATTTTTCTTTGTCGAGAACCTCGATCAGAGAGTAAAAAAAGGCGTAAGGTTCACAATGATGTAAAACTAAAATGGGATATACCGGGCTATGATTCGAGTTACCGGAACAAGGGCCAAACCAACCACCCAAGAAAGGAATCGTCAGCGAAAACAATTGACAACCTCCCGGAAGCAGCTTTTCTTGCCACCAGAGCTTTCTCCATCAATTAGGAATCTGATGCCGTCACAATACACATTCATTAAATTGTAGCTATATTTTGAGTGTTTATTTTTTGGTTTCTAATCCGCATATATATCACCATTGCTCTTGATTTTCTTGACTGTATATCTCATAAATGACAACATATACACGTGTGATTTAGTTTACGAAGATTTTTCAATGCTGAGAACCTCGATCAGAGAGTGTAAAAGGCGTAAGGTTCATAATGGTGTAAAAATAAAATGGGATATACCAGGAAAGGATTCGAGTTACAGGAACAAGGGCCAAACCAACCACCCAAGAATGGAATCGTCGAGCGAAAACACTTGACAACCTCCTGGAAGCGTCTTATCTTGCCACCAGACGTTTCTCCATCAATTAGGAATCTGATGCCGTCACTAAACGCATTCCTTAAATTGTAGCCATTTTTTGAGTGTTTATTTTTTGGTGTCTAATCCGCATATATATCACCATTGCTCTTGATTTTCTTGACTGTATATCTCTTAAATGTCAACATATACACGTGTTATTTAGTTTACGAAGATTTTTCAATACCGAGAACCTCGATCAGAGAGTAAAAAAGGCGTAAGGTTCACAATGTTGTAAATCTAAAATAGGATATACCGGGCTAGGATTCGAGTTACAGGAACAAGGGCCAAACCAACCACCCAAGAATGGAATCGTCAAGCGAAAACACTTGACAACCTCCTGGAAGCAGCTTTTCTTGCCACCAGACCTTTCTCCATCAATTAGGAATCTGATGTCGTTACTATACACATTCCTTAAATTGTAGCCATTTTTTGAGTGTTTATTTTTTGGTCTCTAATCCGCACATATATCACCATTGCTCTTGATTTTCTTCACTGTATATCTCTTAAATATAAACATATACACGTGTGATTTAGTTTAAGAAGAATTTTCAATGCCGAGAACCTCGATCAGAGAGTAAAAAAGGCGTAAGGTTCACAATGGTCTAAAATTATAATAGGATATACCGGGCTAGGATTCGAGTTAGAGGAACAAGGGCCAAACCAACCACCAAAGAATGGAATCGTCGAGCGAAAACCCTTGACAAACTCCTGGAAGCACCTTTTCTTGCCACCAGACCTTTCTCCATCAATTACCTTTCTCCATCAATTAGGAATTTGATCCCGTCACTAAACACATTCCTTAAATTGTAGCCATTTTTTGAGTGTTTATTTTTTTGTGTCTAATCCGCATATATATCACAATTACGCTTGATTTTCTTGACTGTATATCTCTTAAATGTCAACATATACACGTGTAATTTAGTTTACGAAGATTTTTCAATCTCGAGAACCTCGATCAGAGAGTAAAAAAGGTGTAAGGTTCACAATGGTGTGAAACTAAAATGGGAAATACCGGGTTAGGATTCGAGTTACAGGAACAAGGGCCAAACCAACCACCCAAGAAAGGAATCGTTTATCGAAAACACTTGACAAGCTCCTGGAAGCAGCTTTTCTTGCCACCAGACCTTTCTCCATCAATTACGAATCTGATGCCGTAACAAAACACACTCCCTAAACTGTAGCAATTTTTTGAATGTTTATTTTTGGGTGTCTAATCCGCAAATATATCACCATTGCTCTTGATTTTCTTGACTGTATATCTCTTAAATGTCAACATATACACGTGTGATTTAGCTTACGAAGATTTTTCAATGCCGAGAACCTCGATCATAGAGTAAAAAGGGCGTAAGGTTCACAATTGTGTAAAACTAAAATGGGATACACCGGGTTTGTATTCGAGTTACAGGAACAAGGGCCAAACCAACCACCCAAGAATGGAATCGTCGAGCGAGAACACTTGACAACCACCTGGAAGCAGGTTTTCTTACCACCAGACCTTTCTCCATCAATTAGGAATCTGATGCCGTCACTAAACACATTCCTTAAATTGTAGCCGTTTTTTGAGTGTTAATTTTTTGGTGTCTAATCCGCATATATATCACCATTGCTCTTGATTTTCTTGACTGTATATCCTTTAAATCTGAACATATACACGTGTGATTTAGTTTACGAAGATTTTTCAATGCCGAGAACGTCGATCAGAGGGTAAAGAAGGAGTGAGGTCCACAATGGTGTAAAACTAAAATGGGATATACCGCGCTAGGATTCGAGTTGCAGGAACAAGGGCCAAACCAACAACCCAAGAATGGAATAGTCGAGCGAAAACACTTGACATCCTCCTGGAAGCAACTCTTCTAGCCACCAGACCTTTCTACATCAATTAGGAATCTGATGCCGTCACTAAACACATTCCTTAAATTGTAGCCATTTTTTGAGGGTTTATTTTTTGGTTTCTAATCCGCATACATATCTCCATTGCTCATGATTTTCTTGACTGTATATCTCTTAACTGTCAACATATACACGTGTTATTTAGTTTACGAAGATTTTTCAATGCCGAGAACCTTGATCAGAGAGTAAAAAAGGCGTACGGGTCACAATGGTGTAAAACTAAAATGGGGTATAACGGGCTCAGATTCGAGTTACAGGAACAAGGGCCAAACCAACCACTCAAGAATGGAATCATCGAGCGAAAACACTTGATAACCTCCTGGAAGCAGCTTTTCTTGCCACCAGACCTTTCTACATCAATTAGGAATCTGATGCCGTCACTAAACACATTCCTTAAATTGTAGCCATTTTTTGAATATTTATTTTTTGGTGTCTAATCCGCATATATATCACCATTGCTCTTGATTTTCTTGACTGTATATCTCTTAAATGTCAACATATAAACGGTGATTTAGTTTACGAAGATTTTTCAATGCCGAGAACCTCGATCAGAGAGTAAAAAAGGCGTAAAGTTTACAATGGTGTAAAAATAAAATGGGATATACCGGGCTATGATTCGAGTTACAGGAACAAGGGCCAAACCAACCACCCAAGAATGGAATCGTCAGCGAAAACAATTGACAACCTCCCGGAAGCAGCTTTTCTTGCCACCAGAGCTTTCTCCATCAATTAGGAATCTGTTGCCGTCAATAAACACATTCCTTAAATTGTAGCCATTTTTTGAATGTTTATTTCTTGGTGTCTAATCCGCATATATATCACCATTGCTCTTGATTTTCTTGACTGTGTATCTCTTAAATGTCAACATATACACGTGTGATTTAATTTAAGAAGATTTTTCAATGCCGAGAACCTCGATCAGAGAGTAAAAAAGGTGTAAGGTTCACAATGGTGTAAAACTATAATGGGATATACCGGGTTATGATTCGAGTTTCAGGAACAAGGGCCAAACCAACAACCCAAGAATGGAATCGTCGAGCGAAAACACTTGACAACCTACAGGAAGCATCTTTTCTTTCCACCGGACTATTCTCCATCAATTAGGAATTTGATGTCGTCAGTAAACACATTCCTTAAATTGTAGCCATTTTTTGAATATTTATTTTTTTGGTGTCTAATCCGCATATATATCACCATTGCTCTTGATTTTCTTGACTGTATATCTCTTACATGTCAACATATACACGTGTGATTTAGTTTACGAAGATTTTTCAATGCCGAGAACCTCGATCAGAGAGTAAAAAAAGGCGTAAGGTTCACAATGGTGTAAAACTAAAATGGGATATACCGGGCTATGATTCGAGTTACAGGAACAAGGGCCAAACCAACCACCCAAGAAAGGAATCGTCAGCGAAAACAATTGACAACCTCCCGGAAGCTGCTTTTCTTGCCACCAGACCTTTCTACATCAATTAGGAATCTGATGCCGTCACAAAACGCATTCCTTAAATTGTAGCCGTTTTTTGAGTGTTTATTTTTTGGTGTCTAATCCGCATATATATCACCATTGCTTTTGATTTTCTTGACTGTATATCTCTAAAATGTCAACATATACACGTGTGATTTAGTATACGAAGATTTTTTCAATGCCGAGAACCTCGATCAGAGAGTAATAAAGGCGTAAGGTTCACAATGGTGTAAAACTAAAATAGGATATACCGGGCTAGGATTCGAGTTGCAGGAACAAGGGCCAAACCAACGACCCAAGAACGGAATCGTCGAGCGAAAACACTTGACAACCTCCTGGAAGTAACTTTTCTTGCCACCAGACCTTTCTCCATCAATTAGGAATCTGATGCCGTTACTATACACATTCCTTAAATTGTAGCCATTTTTGAGTGTTTATTTTTTGGCCTCTAATCCGCATGTATATCACCATTGCTCTTTATTTTCTTGACTGTATATCTCTTAAATGTAAACATATACACGTGTGATTTAGTTTAAGAAGATTTTTCAATGCCGAAAACCTCGATCAGAGAGTAAAAAAGACGTAAGGTTCACAATGGTCTAAAATTATAATAGGATATACCGGGCTAGAATTCGAGTTACAGGAACAAGGGCCAAACCAACCACCCAAGAATGGAATCGTCAAGTGAAAACCCTTGGCAAACTCCTGGAAGCACCTTTTCTTGCCACCAGACCTTTCTCCATCAATTAGGAATCTGATCCCGTCACTAAACACATTCCTTAAATTGTAGCCATTTTTTGAGTGTTTATATTTTTTGTGTCTAATCCGCATATATATCACCATTGCTCTTGATTTTCTTGATTGTATATCTCTTAAATGTCAACATATACACGTGTGATTTAGTTAACGAAGATTTTTCAATCTCGAGAACCTCGATAAGAGAATAAAAAAGGTATAAGGTTCACAATGGTGTGAAACTAAAATGGGAAATACCGGGCTAGGATTCGAGTTACAGGAACAAGGGCCAAACCAACCACCCAAGAAAGGAATCGTTGATCGAAAACACTTGACAACCTCCTGGAAGCAGCTTTTCTTGTCACCAGACCTTTCTCCATTAATTACGAATCTGATGCCGTAACAAAACACACCCCTTAAACTGCAGCCATTTTTTGAATGTTTATTTTTGGGTGTCTAATCCGCATATATATCACCATTGCTCTTGATTTTCTTGACTGTATATCTCTTAAATGTCAACATATACAGGTGTGATTTAGCTTACGAAGATTTTTCAATGCCGAGAACCTCGATCATAGAGTAAAAAGGGCGTAAGGTTCACAATTGTGTAAAACTAAAATGGGATATACCGGGCTAGGATTCGAGTTACAGGAACAAGGGCCAAACTAACCACCCAAGAATGGAATCGTCGAGCGAGAACACTTGCAACCTCCTGGAAGAAGGTTTTTCTTACCACCAGACCTTTCTCCATCAATTAGAAATCTGATGCCGTCACTAAACAGATTCCTTAAATTGTAGCCGTTTTTTGAGTGTTTATTTTTTGGTGTCTAATCCGCATATATATCACCATTGCTCTTGATTTTCTTGACTGTATATCCTTTAAATCTCAATATATACACGTGTGATTTAGTTTACGAAGATTTTTCAATGCCGAGAACCTCGATCAGAGAGTAAAGAAGGCGTGAGGTCCACAATGGTGTAAAACTAAAATGGGATATACCGGGCTAGGATTCGAGTTACAGGAACAAGGGCCAAACCAACAACCCAAGAATGGTATAGTCGAGCGAAAACACTTGACATCCTCCTGGAAGCAGCATTTCTAGCCACCAGACCTTTCTCCATCAATTTGGAATCTGATGCCGTCACTAAACACATTCCTTAAATTGTAGCCATTTTTTGAGGGTTTATTTTTTGGTGTCTAATCCGCATATATATCTCCATTGCTCATGATTTTCTTGACTGTATATCTCTTAAATGTCAACATATACACGTGTGATTTAGTTTACGAAGATTTTTCAATGCCGAGAACCTTGATCAGAGAGTAAAAAAGGTGTACGGTTCACAATGGTCTAAAACTAAAATGGGGTATAACGGGCTAGGATTCGAGTTACAGGAACAAGGGCCAAAGCAACCACCCAAGAATGGAATCGTCGAGCGAAAACACTTAACAACCTCCTGGAAGCAGCTTTTCTTGCCACCAGACCTTTCTCCATCAATTAGGAATCTGATGCCGTTACTATACAAATTCCTTAAATTGTAGCCATTTTTTGAGTGTTTATTTTTTGGTCTCTAATCCGCATATATATCACCATTGCTCTTGATTTTCTTGACTGTATAACTCTTAAATGTAAACTTATACACGTGTGATTTAGTTTAAGAAGATTTTTCAATGCCGAGAACCTCGATCAGAGAGTAAAAAAGGCGTAAGGTTCACAATGGTGTAAAACTAAAATAGGATATACCGGGCTAGGATTCGAGTTGCAGGAACAAGGGCCAAACCAACCACCCAAGAATGGAATCGTCGAGCGAAAACACTTGACAACCTCCTGGAAGCAGCTTTTCTTGCCACCAGACCTTTCTCCATCAATTAGGAATCTGATGCCGTTACTATACACATTCCTTAAATTGTAGCCATTTTTTGAGTGTTTATTTTTTGGCCTCTAATACGCATGTATATCACCATTGCTCTTGATTTTCTTGACTGTATATCTCTTAAATGTAAACATATACACGTGTGATTTAGTTTAAGAAGATTTTTCAATGCCGAAAACCTCGATCAGAGAGTAAAAAAGACGTAAGGTTCACAATGGTCTTAAATTATAATAGGATATACCGTGCTAGAATTCGAGTTACAGGAACAAGGGCCAAACCAATCACCCAAGAATGGAATCGTCAAGTGAAAACCCTTGGCAAACTCCTGGAAGCACCTTTTTTTGCCACCAGACCTTTCTCCATCAATTAGGAATCTGATCCCGTCACTAAACACATTCCTTAAATTGTAGCCATTTTTTGAGCGTTTATATTTTTTGTGTCTAATCCGCATATATATCACCATTGCTCTTGGTTTTCTTGATTGTATATCTCTTAAATGTCAACATATACACGTGTGATTTAGTTAACGAAGATTTTTCAATCTCGAGAACCTCGATCAGAGAATAAAAAAGGTATAAGGTTCACAATGGTGTGAAACTAAAATGGGAAATACCGGGCTAGGATTCGAGTTACAGGAACAAGGGCCAAACCAACCACCCAAGAAAGGAATCGTTGATCGAAAACACTTGACAACCTCCTGGAAGCAGCTTTTCTTGTCACCAGACCTTTCTCCATCAATTACGAATCTGATGCCGAAACAAAACACACCCCTTAAACTGTAGCCATTTTTTGAATGTTTATTTTTGGGTGTCTAATCCGCATATATATCACCATTGCTCTTGATTTTCTTGACTGTATATCTCTTAAATGTCAACATATACAGGTGTGATTTAGCTTACGAAGATTTTTCAATGCCGAGAACCTCGATCATAGAGTAAAAAGGGCGTAAGGTTCACAATTGTGTAAAACTAAAATGGGATATACCGGGCTAGGATTCGAGTTACAGGAACAAGGGCCAAACTAACCACCCAAGAATGGAATCGTCGAGCGAGAACACTTGCAACCTCCTGGAAGCAGGTTTTCTTACCACCAGACCTTTCTCTATCAATTAGAAATCTGATGCCGTCACTAAACAGATTCCTTAAATTGTAGCCGTTTTTTGAGTGTTTATTTTTTGGTGTCTAATCCGCATATATATCACCATTGCTCTTGATTTTCTTGACTGTATATCCTTTAAATCTCAACATATACACGTGTGATTTAGTTTACGAAGATTTTTCAATGCCGAGAACCTCGATCAGAGAGTAAAGAAGGCGTGAGGTCCACAATGGTGTAAAACTAAAATGGGATATACCGGCCTAGGATTCGAGTTACAGGAACAAGGGCCAAACCAACAACCCAAGAATGGTATAGTCGAGCGAAAACACTTGACATCCTCCTGGAAGCAGCATTTCTAGCCACCAGACCTTTCTCCATCAATTTGGAATCTGATGCCGTCACTAAACACATTCCTTAAATTGTAGCCATTTTTTGAGGGTTTATTTTTTGGTGTCTAATCCGCATATATATCTCCATTGCTCATGATTTTCTTGACTGTATATCTCTTAAATGTCAACATATACACGTGTGATTTAGTTTACGAAGATTTTTCAATGCCGAGAACCTTGATCAGAGAGTAAAAAAGGTGTACGTTTCACAATGGTCTAAAACTAAAATGGGGTATAACGGGCTAGGATTCGAGTTACAGGAACAAGGGCCAAACCAACCACCCAAGAATGGAATCGTCGAGCGAAAACACTAGACAACCTCCTGGAAGCAGCTTTTCTTGCCACCAGACCTTTCTCCATCAATTAGGAATCTGATGCCGTTACTATACACATTCCTTAAATTGTAGCCATTTTTTGAGTGTTTATTTTTTGGTCTCTAATCCGCATATATATCACCATTGCTCGTGATTTTCTTGACTGTATAACTCTTGAATGTAAACATATACACGTGTGATTTAGTTTAAGAAGATTTTTCAATGCCGAGAACCTCGATCAGAGAGTAAAAAAGGCGTAAGGTTCACAATGGTGTAAAACTAAAATAGGATATACCGGGCTAGGATTCGAGTTGCAGGAACAAGGGCCAAACCAACCACCCAAGAATGGAATCGTCGAGCGAAAACACTTGACAACTTCCTGGAAGTAGCTTTTCTTGCCACCAGACCTTTCTCCATCAATTAGGAATCTGATGCCGTTACTATACACATTCCTTAAATTGTAGCCATTTTTTGAGTGTTTATTTTTTTGCCTCTAATCCGCATGTATATCACCATTGCTCTTGATTTTCTTGACTGTATATCTCTTAAATGTAAACATATACACGTGTGATTTAGTTTAAGAAGATTTTTCAATGCCGAAAACCTCGATCAGAGAGTAAAAAAGACGTAAGGTTCACAATGGTCTAAAATTATAATAGGATATACCGGGCTAGAATTCGAGTTACAGGAAGAAGGGCCAAACCAACCACCCAAGAATGGAATCGTCAAGTGAAAACCCTTGACAAACTCCTGGAAGCACCTTTTCTTGCCACCAGACCTTTCTCCATCAATTAGGAATCTGATCCCGTCACTAAACACATTCCTTAAATTGTAGCCATTTTTTGAGTGTTTATATTTTTTGTGTCTAATCCGCATATATATCACCATTGCTCTTGGTTTTCTTGATTGTATATCTATTAAATGTCAACATATACACGTGTGATTTAGTTAACGAAGATTTTTCAATCTTGAGAACCTCGATCAGAGAATAAAAAAGGTATAAGGTTCACAATGGTGTGAAACTAAAATGGGAAATACCGGGCTAGGATTCGAGTTACAGGAACAAGGGCCAAACCAACCACCCAAGAAAGGAATCATTGATCGAAAACACTTGACAACCTCCTGGAAGCAGCTTTTCTTGTCACCAGACCTTTCTCCATCAATTACGAATCTGATGCCGTAACAAAACACACCCCTTAAACTGTAGCTATTTTTTGAATGTTTATTTTTGGGTGTCTAATCCACATATATATCACCATTGCTCTTGATTTTCTTGACTGTATATCTCTTAAATGTCAACATATACAGGTGTGATTTAGCTTACGAAGATTTTTCAATGCCGAGAACCTCGATCATAGAGTAAAAAGGGCGTAAGGTTCACAATTGTGTAAAACTAAAATGGGATATACCGGGCTAGGATTCGAGTTACACGAACAACGGCCAAACCAACAACCCAAGAATGGTATAGTCGAGCGAAAACACTTGACATCCTCCTGGAAGCAGCTTTTCTAGCCACCAGACCTTTCTCCATCAATTAGGAATCTGATGCCGTCACTAAACACATTCCTTAAATTGTAGCCATTTTTTGAGGGTTTATTTTTTGGTGTCTAATCCGCATATATATCTCCATTGCTCATGATTTTCTTGACTGTATATCTCTTAAATGTCAACATATACACGTGTGATTTAGTTTACGAAGATTTTTCAATGCCGAGAACCTTGATCAGAGAGTAAAAAAGGTGTACGGTTCACAATGGTCTAAAACTAAAATGGGGTATAACGGGCTAGAATTCGAGTTACTGGAACAAGGGCCAAACCAACCACCCAAGAATGGAATCGTCGAGCGAAAACACTTGACAACCTCCTGGAATCAGCTTTTCTTGCCACCAGACCTTTCTCCATCAATTAGGAATCTGATGCCGTTACTATACACATTCCTTAAATTGTAGCCATTTTTTGAGTGTTTATTTTTTGGTCTCTAATCCGCATATATATCACCATTGCTCTTGATTTTCTTGACTGTATAACTCTTAAATGTAAACATATACACGTGTGATTTAGTTTAAGAAGATTTTTCAATGCCGAGAACCTCGATCAGAGAGTAAAAAAGGCGTAAGGTTCACAATGGTCTAAAATTATAATAGGATATACCGGGCTAGGATTCGAGTTACAGGAACAAGGGCCAAACCAACCACCCAAGAATGGAATCGTCGAGCGAAAACCCTTGACAAACTCCTGGAAGCACCTTTTCTTGCTACCAGACCTTTCTCCATCAATTAGGAATCTGATCCCGTCACTAAACACATTCCTTAAATTGTAGCCATTTTTTTAGTGTTAATTTTTTTGTGTCTAATCCGCATATATATCACAATTGCTGTTGATTTTCTTGATTGTATATCTCTTAAATGTCAACATATACACGTGTGATTTAGTTTACGAAGATTTTTCAATCTCGAGAACCTCGATCAGAGAGTAAAAAAGGTGTAAGATTCACAATGGTGTGAAATTAAAATGGGAAATACCGGGTTAGGATTCGAGTTACAGGAACAAGGACCAAACCAACCACCCAAGAAAGGAATCTTTGATC
The DNA here is from genome assembly GCA_030545235.1 of Helianthus tuberosus. NCBI lineage: Eukaryota > Viridiplantae > Streptophyta > Magnoliopsida > Asterales > Asteraceae > Helianthus > Helianthus tuberosus. The sequence continues at coordinate 111,374,754 of CM060426.1, forward strand.
GAAAACACTTGACAAGCTCCTGGAAGCAGCTTTTCTTGCCACCAGACCTTTCTCCATCAATTACGAATCTGATGCCGTAACAAAACACACTCCTTAAACTGTAGCCATTTATTGAATGTTTATTTTTGGTTGTCTAATCCGCATATATATCACCATTGCTCTTGATTTTCTTGACTGTATATCTCTTAAATGTCAACATATACACGTGTGATTTAGCTTACGAAGATTTTTCAATGCCGATAACCTCGATCATAGAGTAAAAAGGGCGTAAGGTTCACAATTGTGTAAAACTAAAATGGGATATACTGGGCTAAGATTCGAGTTACAGGAACAAGGGCCAAACCAACCACCCAAGAATGGAATCGTCGAGCGAGAACACTTGACAACCTCCAGGAAGCAGGTTTTCTTACCACCAGACCTTTCTCCATCAATTAGGAATCTGATGCCGTCACTAAACACATTCCTTAAATTGTAGCCGTTATTTGAGTGTTTATTTTTTGGTGTCTAATCCGCATATATATCACCATTGCTCTTGATTTTCTTGACTGTATATCCTTTAAATCTCAACATATACACGTGTGATTTAGTTTACGAATATTTTTCAATGACGAGAACCTCGATCAGAGAGTAAAGAAGGCGTGAGGTCCACAATGGTGTAAAACTAAAATGGGATATACCGGGCTAGGATTCGAGTTACAGGAACAAGGGCCAAACCAACAACCCAAGAATGGAATAGTCGAGCGAAAACACTTGACATCCTCCTGGAAGCAGCTTTTCTAGCCACCAGACCTTTCTCCATCAATTAGGAATATGATGCCGTCACTAAACACATTCCTTAAATTGTAGCCATATTTTGAGGGTTTATTTTTTGGTGTCTAATCCGCATATATATCTCCATTGCTCATGATTTTCTTGACTGTATATCTCTTAAATGTCAACATATATACGTGTGATTTAGTTTACGAAGATTTTTCAATGCCGAGAACCTCGATCAGAGAGTAAAAAAGGCGTAAAGTTCACAATGGTGTAAAAATAAAATGGGATATACCGGGCTAGGATTCGAGTTACAGGAACAAGGGCCAAACCAACCACCCAAGAATGGAATCGTCAGCGAAAACAATTGACAAAATCCCGGAAGCAGCTTTTCTAGCCACCAGAGCTTTCTCCATCAATTAGGAATCTGATGCCGTCACTAAACACATTCCTTAAATTGTAGCCATTTCTTGAATGTTTATTTCTTGGTGTCTAATCCGCATATATATCACCATTGCTCTTGATTTTCTTGACTGTGTATCTCTTAAATGTCAACATATACACGTGTGATTTAGTTTACGAAGATTTTTCAATGCCGAGAACCTCGATCAGAGAGTAAAAAAGGCGTAAGGTTCACAATGGTGTAAAACTATAATGGGATATACCGGGTTATGATTCGAGTTACAGGAACAAGGGCCAAACCAACAACCCAAGAATGGAATCGTCGAGCGAAAACACTTGACAACCTACAGGAAGCATCTTTTCTTGCCACCGGACCATTCTCCATCAATTAGGAATCTGATGTCGTCAGTAAACACATTCCTTAAATTGTAGCCATTTTTTGAATATTTATTTTTTGGTGTCTAATCCGCATATATATCACCATTGCACTTGATTTTCTTGACTGTATATCTCTTAAATGTCAACATATACACGTGTGATTTAGTTTACGAATATTTTTCTATGTCGAGAACCTCGATCAGAGAGTAAAAAAAGGCGTAAGGTTCACAATGGTGTAAAACTAAAATGGGATATACCGGGCTATGATTCGAGTTACAGGAACAAGGGCCAAACCAACCACACAAGAAAGGAATCGTCAGCGAAAACAATTGACAACCTCCCGGAAGCAGCTTTTCTTGCCACCAGAGCTTTCTCCATCAATTAGGAATCTGATGCCGTCACAATATACATTCCTTAAATTGTAGCCATTTTTTAAGTGTTTATTTTTGGGTGTCTAATCCGCATATATATCACCATTGCTCTTGATTTTCTTGACTGTATATCTCATAAATGACAACATATACACGTGTGATTTAGTTTACGAAGATTTTTCAATGCCGAGAACCTCGATCAGAGAGTAAAAAAGGCGTAAGGTTCACAATGGTGTAAAACTAAAATGGGATATACCAGGCAAGGATTCGACTTACAGGAACAAGGGCCAAACCAACCACCCAAGAATGGAATCGTCGAGCGAAAACACTTGACAACCTCCTGGAAGCGTCTTTTCTTGCCACCAGACCTTTCTCCATCAATTAGGAATCTGTTGCCGTCACTAAACGCATTCCTTAAATTGTAGCCATTTTTTGAGTGTTTATTTTTTGGTGTCTAATCCGCATATATATCACCATTGCTATTGATTTTCTTGACTGTATATCTCTTAAATGTCAACATATACACGTGTGATTTAGTATACGAAGATTTTTCAATGCCGAGAACCTCGATCAGAGAGTAAAAAAGGCGTAAGGTTCACAATGGTGTAAAACTAAAATAGGATATACCGGGCTAGGATTCGAGTTGCAGGAACAAGGGCCAAACCAACCACCCAAGAATGGAATCGTCGAGCGAAAACACTTGACAACCTCCTGGAAGCAGCTTTTCTTGCCACCAGACCTTTCTCCATCAATTAGGAATCTGATGCCGTCACTATACACATTCCTTAAATTGTAGCCATATTTTGAGTGTTTATTTTTTGGTCTCTAATCCGCATATATATCACCATTGCTCTTGATTTTCTTGACTGTATATCTCTTAAATGTAAACATATACACGTGTGATTTAGTTTAAGAAGATTTTTCAATGCCGAGAACCTCGACCACAGAGTAAAAAAGACGTAAGGTTCACAATGGTGTGAAACTAAAATGGGAAATACCGGGCTAGGATTCGAGTTACAGGAACAAGGGCCAAACCAACCACACAAGAAAGGAATCGTTGATCGAAAACACTTGACAACCTCCTGGAAGCAGCTTTTCTTGCCACCAGACCTTTCTCCATCAATTACGAATCTGATGCCGTAACAAAACACACCCCTTATACTGTAGCCATTTTTTGAATGTTTATTTTTGGGTGTCCTATCCGCATATATATCACCATTGCTCTTGATTTTCTTGACTGTATATCTCTGAAATGTCAACATATACACGTGTGATTTAGCTTACGAAGATTTTTCAATGCCGAGAACCTCGATCATAGAGTAAAAAGGGCGTAAGGTTCACAATTGTGTAAAACTAAAATGGGATATACCGGGCTAGGATTCGAGTTACAGGAACAAGGGCCAAACCAACCACCCAAGAATGGAATCGTCGAGCGAGAACATTTGACAACCTCCTGGAAGCAGGTTTTCTTACCACCAGACCTTTCTCCATCAATTAGGAATCTGATGCCGTCACTAAACACATTCCTTAAATTGTAGCCGTTTTTTGAGTGTTTATTTTTTGGTGTCTAATCCGCATATATATCACCATTGTTATTGATTTTCTTGACTGTATATCCTTTAAATCTCAACATATACACGTGTGATTTAGTTTACGAAGATTTTTCAATGCCGAGAACCTCGATTAGAGAGTAAAGAAGGCGTGAGGTCCACAATGGTGTAAAACTAAAATGGGATATACCGGGCTAGGATTCGAGTTACAGGAACAAGGGCCAAACCAATAACCCAAGAATGGTATAGTCGAGCGAAAACACTTGACATCCTCCTGGAAACAGCTTTTCTAGCCACCATACCTTTCTCCATCAATTAGGAATCTGATGCCGTCAATAAACACATTCCTTAAATTGTAGCCATTTTTTGAGGGTTTATTTTTTGGTGTCTAATCCGCATATATATCTCCATTGCTCATGATTTTCTTGACTGCATATCTCTTAAATGTCAGCATATACACGTGTGATTTAGTTTATCAAGATTTTTCAATGCCGAGAACCTTGATCAGAGAGTAAAAAAGGCGTACGGTTCACAATGGTGTAAAACTAAGATGGGATATACCGGGCAAGGATTCGAGTTACAGGAACAAGGTCCAAACAAACCACCAAAGAATGGAATCATCGAGCGAAAACACTTGACAACCTCCTGGAAGCAGCTTTTCTTGCCACCAGACCTTTCTCCATCAATTAGGAATCTGATGCCGTCACTAAACACATTCCTTAAATTGTAGCCATTTTTTGAATATTTATTTTTTGGTGTCTAATCCGCATATATATCACCATTGCTCTTGATTTTCTTGACTGTATATCTCTTAAATGTCAACATATAAAGGGTGATTTAGTTTACGAAGATTTTTCAATGCCGAGAACCTCGATCAGAGAGTAAAAAAGGCGTAAGCTTCACAATGGTGTAAAAATAAAATGGGATATACCGGGCTATGATTCGAGTTACAGGAACAAGGGCCAAACCAACCACCCAAGAATGGAATCGTCAGCGAAAACAATTGACAAAATCCCGGAAGCAGCTTTTCTTGCCACCAGAGCTTTCTCCATCAATTAGGAATCTGATGCCGTCACTAAACACATTCCTTAAATTGTAGCCATTATTTGAATGTTTATTTCTTGGTGTCTAATCCGCATATATATCACCATTGCTCTTGATTTTCTTGACTGTGTATCTCTTAAATGTCAACATATACACGTGTGATTTAGTTTACGAAGATTTTTCAATGCCGAGAACCTCGATCAGAGAGTAAAAAAGGCGTAAGGTTCACAATGGTGTAAAACTATAATGGGATATACCGGGTTATGATTCGAGTTACAGGAACAAGGGCCAAACCAACAACCCAAGAATGGAATCGTCGAGCGAAAACACTTGACAACCTACAGGAAGCATCTTTTCTTGCCACCGGACCATTCTCCATTAATTAGGAATCTGATGTCGTCAGTAAACACATTCCTTAAATTGTAGCCATTTTTTGAATATTTATTTTTTGGTGTCTAATCCGCATATATATCACCATTGCACTTGATTTTCTTGACTGTATATCTCTTAAATGTCAACATATACACGTGTGATTTAGTTTACGAATATTTTTCTATGTCGAGAACCTCGATCAGAGAGTAAAAAAAGGCGTAAGGTTCACAATGGTGTAAAACTAAAATGAGATATACCGGGCTATGATTTGAGTTACAGGAACAAGGGCCAAACCAACCACCCAAGAAAGGAATCTTCAGCGAAAACGATTGACAACCTCCCGGAAGCAGCTTTTCTTGCCACCAGAGCTTTCTCTATCAATTAGGAATCTGATGCCGTCACAATACACATTCCTTAAATTGTAGCCATTTTTTGAGTGTTTATTTTTTGGTGTCTAATCCGCATATATATCACCATTTCTCTTGATTTTCTTAACTGTATATCTCTTAAATGTCAACATATACACGTGTGATTTAGTTTACAAAGATTTTTCAATGCCGAGAACTTCGATCAGAGAGTAAAAAAGGCGTAAGGGTCACAATGGTGTAAAACTAAAATAGGATATACCGGGCTAGGATTCGAGTTACAGGAACAAGGGCCAAACCAACCACCCAAGAATGGAATCGACGAGCGAAAACACTTGACAACCTCCTGGAAGCAGCTTTTCTTGCCACCAGACCTTTCTCCATCAATTAGAAATCTGATGCCGTCACTAAACACATTCCTTAAATTATAGCCATTTTAGAGTGTTTATTTTTTGTGTCTAATCCGCATGTCACCATTGCTCTTTATTTTCTTGACTGTATATCTCTTAAATGTCAACATATACATGTGTGATTTAGTTTACGAAGATTTTTCAACGCCGAGAACCTCGATCAGAGAGTAAAAAAGGCGTAAGGTTCACAATGGTGTAAAAGTAAAATGGCATATACCTGGCTATGATTCGAGTTACAGGAACAAGTGACAAACCAACCACCCAAGAATGGAATCGTCGAGCTAAAACACTTGACAACCTCTTGGAAGCAGCTTTTCTTGCCCCCCCAGACCTTTCTCCATCAATTAGGAATCTGATGCCGTCAATAAACACCTTCCTTAAATTTTAGTCATTTTTGTGTGTTTATTTTTTGGTGTCTAATCCGCATATATATCAACATTGCTCTTGATTTTCTTGACTGTATATCTCTTAAATGTCAACATATACACGTGTGATTTAGTTTACGAATATTTTTCAATACCGAGAAACTCGATCAGAGAGTAAAAAAGGCGTAAGGTTCACAATGGTGTAAAACTAAAATGGTATATACCGGGCTAGGATTCGAGTTACAGGAACAAGGGCCAAACCAACCACCCAAGAATGGAATCGTCGAGCGAAAACACTTGACAACCTCCTGGAAGCAGCTTTTCTTGCCACCAGACCTTTCTCCATCAATTAGGAATCTGATGCCGTCACTAAACACATTCCTTAAGTTGTAGCCATTTTCTGAGTGTTTATTTGTTGGTGTCGAATTCGAATATATATAACCATTGCTCTTGATTTTCTTGACTATATATCTTTTAAATGTCAACATATACACGTGTGATTTGGTTTACGAAGATTTTTAAATGCCAAGAACCTCGATCAGAGAGTGAAAGAGGTGTGAGGTTCACAATGGTGTAAAACTAAAATGGGATATAACGGGCTAGGATTCGAGTTACGGGAACAAAGGCCAAACCAACCACCCAAGAATGGAATCGTCGAGCGAAAACATTTGACAACCTCCTGGACGCATTTTTTCATGCCACCAGACCTTTCTCCATCAATTAGGAATCTGATGCCGTCACTAAACATATTCCTTAAATTGTAGCCATTTTTTGAGTGTTTATTTTTAGGTGTCTAATCCGCATATATATCACCATTGCTCTTGATTTTCTTGACTGTATATCTCTTAAATGTCAACATATACATGTGTGATTTTGTTTACGAAGATTTTTCAAAGCCGAGAACTTCGATCAGAGAATAAAAAAAGGCGTAAGGTTCACAATGGTGTAAAACTAAAATGAGATATACCGAGCTAGGAATCGAGTTACAGGAACAAGGGCCAAACCAACCACCCAAGAATGGAATCGTCGAGCGAAAACACTTGACAACCTCCTGGAAGCAGCTTTTCTTGCCACCAGACCTTTCTCCATCAATTAGGAATCTGATGCAGTCACTAAACACATTCATTTAATTGAAGCCATTTTTTGAGTGTTTATTTTTTGGTGTCTAATCCGCATATATATCACCATTGCTCTTGATTTTCTTGACTGTATATCTATTAAATGTCAACATATACACGTGTGATTTAGTTTACGAAGATTTTTCAATGCCGAGAACCTCACTCAGAGAGTAAAAAAGGCGTAAGGTTCACAATGGTGTAAAACTAAAATGGGATATAACGGGCTAGGATTCGAGTTACAGGAACAAGGGCCAAACCAACCACACATGAATGGAATCGTCGAGAGAAAACACTTGACACCCTCCTAGAAGCAGCTTTTCTTACCACCAGAACTTTCTCCATCAATTAGGAATCTGAAGCTGTCACTAGACACATTCCTTAAATTGTAGCCATTTTTGAGTGTTTTTTTTTTTTGCTGTCTAATCCGCATATATATCACCATTGCTCTTGATTTTCTTGCGTGTACATCTCTTAAATGTCTACATATACAAGTGTGATTTCGTTTACGAAGATTTTTCATTGTCGAGAACCTCGATCAGAGAGTAAAAAAGGCGTAAGGTTCACAATGGTGTAAAACTAAGATGGGATATACCGGGCTAGGATTCGAGTTACAGGAACAAGGTCCAAACAAACCACCCAAGAATGAAATCATCGAGGGAAAACACTTGACAACCTCCTGTAAGCAGCTTTTCTTGCCACCAGACATTTCTCCATCAATTAGGAATCTGTTGCCGTCACTAAACACATTCCTTAAGTTGTAGCCCGTTTTTCAGTGTTTATTTTTTGGTGTCTAATCCGCATATATATCACCATTGCTCTTGATTTTCTTGACTGTATATCTCTTAAATGTCAGCATATACAAGTGTGATTTAGTTTACGAAGATTTCTCAATGCCGAGAACCTCGATCAGAGAGTGAAAAATGCGTAAGATCCACAATGGTGTAAAACAAAAATGGGATATACCGGGCTAGGATTCGAGTTACAGGAACAAGGGCCAAACCAACCACCCAAGAATGGAATCGTCGAGCGAAAACACTTGGCAACCTCCTGGAAGAAGCTTTTCTTGCCACCATACCTTTCTCCATCAATTAGGAATCTGATGCCGTCACTAAACACATTCCTTTAATTGTAGCCATTTTTTAGTGTTTATTTTTTGGTGTCTAATCCGCAAACATATCACCATTGCTCTTGATTTTCTTGACTGTATATCTGTTAAATGATAACATATACCCGTGTGATTTAGTTTACGAAGATTTTTCAATGCCGAGAACCTCGATCAGAGAGTAAAAAAGGAGTGAGGTTCACAATGGTGTAAAACTAAAATGGGATATACCGGGCTAGGATTCGAGTTACAGGAACAAGTGCCAAACCAACCACCTAAGAATGGAATCGTCGAGCGAAAACACTTGATAACCTCATGGAATAAGCTTTTCTTGCCACCAGACCTTTCTCCATCAAGTAGGAATCTGATGCCGTCACTAAACACATTCCTTAAATTGTAGTTAATTTTTGAGTGTTTATTTTTTGGTGTCTAATATGCATATATATCACCATTGCTCTTGATTTTCTTGACTGTATATCTCTTAAATGTCAACATATACACGTGTGATTTAGTTTACGAAGATTTTTCAATGCCGAAAACCTCGATTAGAGAGTAAAAGAGGCATAAGGTTCACAATGGTGTAAAACTAAAATGGGATATATCGGGCTAGGATTCGAGTTACAGGAACAAGGGCCAAACCGACCACCCAAGAATGGAATCGTCGAGCGAAAACACTTGACAACCTCCTGGAAGCAGCTTTTCTTGCCACCAGACCTTTCTCCATCAATTATGAATATGATGCCGTCACAAAACACATTCCTTAAATTGTAGCCATTTTTCGAGTGTTTATTTTTCGGTGTCTATTCCGCATATATATCACCATTGCTCTTCATTTTCATGACTGTATATCTCTTAAATGTCAACATATACACGTGTGATTTAGTTTACGAAGATTTTTCAATGCCGAGAACCTCGATCACAGAGTAAAAAAGGCGTAAGGTTCACAATGGTTTAAAACTTAAATGTAATATACCGGGCTAGGATTCGAGTTACAGGAACAAGGGTCAAACCAACCACCCAAGAATGGAATCGTTGAGCGAAAACACTTGACAACCTCCTGGAAGCAGCTTTTCTTGCCACCCGACTTTTTTCCATCAGTTAGGAATCTGATGCCGTCACTAAACACATTCCTTAAATTGTAGCCATTTTTTGAGTGTTTATTTTTTGGTGTCTAATCCGCATATATATATATCACCATTGCTCTTGATTTTCTTGACTGTATATCTCTTAAATGTAAACATATACACGTGTGATTTAGTTTACGAAGATTTTTCAATGCCGAGAACCACCATCAGAGAGTAAGAAAGGCGTAAGGTTTACAATGGTGTAAAACTAAAATGGGATATACCGGGCTAGAATTCGAGTTACAGGAACAAGGGCCAAACCAACTACCAAAGAATGGAATTGTCGAGCGAAAACAATTGACAACCTCCTGGAAGCAGCTTTTCTTGCCACCAGACTTTTTTCCATCAGTTAGGAATCTTATGCCGTCACTAAACACATTCCATAAATTGTAGCCATTTTTTAAGTGTTTATTTTTTGGTGTCTAATCCGCATATATATATATATATCATTGCTGTTGATTTTCATGACTGTATATCTCTTAAATGTCAACATATACAAGTGTGATTTAGTTTACGAAGATTTTTCAATGCCGAGAACCTCGATCAGAGAGTAAAAAAGGCGTAAGGTTCACAATGGTGTAGAACTAAAATGGGATATACCGGGCTAGGATTTGAGTTACAGGAACAAGGGCCAAGCTAACCACCCATGAATGGAATCGTCGAGCGAAAACACTTGAGAACCTCCTGGAAGCAGCTTTTCTTGCCACCAGACCTTTCTCCATCAATTAGGAATCCGATGTCATCACTAAACACATTCCTTAAATTGTAGCCATTTTTTGAGTGTTTATTTTTTGGTGTCTAATCCGCATATATATCACCATTGCTATTGATTTTCTTGACTGTATATCTCTTAATGTCAACATATACACGTGTGATTTAGTTTACGAAGATTTTTCAATGCCGAGAACCTCGATTAGAGAGTAAAATGGCGTAAGGTTCACAATGGTGTAAAACTAAAATGGGATATACCACGCTAGGATTCGACTTACAGGAACAAGGGCCAAACGAACCACCCAAGAATGGAATCGTTGAGCGAAAACACTTGACAACCTCCTGGAAGCAGCTTTTCTTTCCACCAGACCTTTCTCCATCAATTAGGAATCTGATGTCGTCACTAAACACATTCATTAAATTGTAGCTATTTTTTGAGTGTTTATTTTTTGGTATCTAATCCGCATATATATCACCATTGCTCTTGATTTTCTTGACTATATATCTCTTAAATGTCAACATATACACGTGTGATTTAGTTTACGAAGATTTTTCGATGCCGAGAACCTCGATCAGAGAGTAAAAAAGGCGTAAGGTTCACAATGGTGTAAAACTAAAAAGGAAATATACCTGACTAGGATTCAAGTTACAGGAACAAGGGCCAAACCAACCACCCAAGAATGGAATCGTCGAGCGAAAACACTTGACAACCTCCTGGAAGCAGCTTTTCTTCCACCAGGCCTTTCTCCATCAATTAGGAATCTGATGTCGTCGCTAAACACATTCCTTAAATTGTAGCCATTTTTGAGTGTTTATTTTTTGGTGTCTAATCCGCATATATATCACCATTGCTCTTGATTTTCTTGACTGTATATCTCTTAAATGTTAACATATACACGTGTGATTTAGTTTACGAAGATTTTTCAATGCCGAGAACCTCGATCAGAGAGTAAATAAGGTGTAAGGTTCACAATGGTGTAAAACTAAAATGGGTTATACCGGGCTAGGATTCGAGTTACATGAACAAGGGCCAAACCAACCACCCAAGAATGGAATCGTCATGCGAAAACACTTGACAATCTCCTGGAAGTAGCTTTTCTTGCCACCAGACCTTTCTCTTCAAGCTTATAAGCTTAAAAGATAATATCTACCGTCTTATATAAAAAACTTTTATGCAATTCTGATTAAACTTATGATAGATGGATGATGTTGCGAGCTTTACAAGTTTTGCTTATAATCAGTTCAGTGGACATACCCCACCCGAGTCACCATCCAGTGGTTAATGCCATAAACTTCGCATATTTTTTTTCTTACTCTACCTAGTTGGTATTCCCCACCCGAGTCACCATCCCAGTGGTTAATACCATAGGCTTCGTTTTTTTCTTTTTTTTTTCAAACATGTAGCTCAAATGAATGGATGAAATGTTTTTTTCGGGCGCCACCTTGTTTCGAATTTATTTTCATAAAAAGAAACATGTGTGCCAATTTAACTCGAAAAAACTTATAAGCTTTTTACTTATGACGTACCCCTTATACTCTCCACATTTTCATATTTTCCGTAGCTCCTAAGGTGAGAACCCTCAAGACTCCTAATTTTAAGGTATATTATATCAATCCTAAGGAACTTATCAACCGGCTGAGCCTACCCACATATCCTAAATTAGACGTGTGACTGATCGTTCATTATCTCATATATATATATATATAATCAAATGCCATAAACTGATTAGACCTATCATTTTCTATTTTATTGCAAAAACTTTCTTGAAACATTTTCAAAATTTTCAAATTTTTTTAATTTTTAACAAATACACACGAACACGACACTGACTAAGACATAACTAAACGCTAGTTTCCCCTCCCCACACTTAATTCCTTCATTGTCCTCAATGGAGAGCAATACTCACGACTCGCTACAAACATAAATCGAACACAAAGATAAATGGAACAGACTCCCCTGATTTAAAATGGTTGAATTCCTATGAGCCTTGTTCCACAACAATCGTATAGCATTTCTTTCGCGGCTACATTCAACATGGGATGCTCTTCTTCGAATAGTTCAATCCCTTTGCCCAAATGGAGATTGAGTATGGACAAAGCGATCGAAACCTGCAAGCAAAACTCACAAGCTCCCAAATAGGTTAACACAAATCAATAAACGAAGAGAAACATGAGAGAAAATCAAGTTTGTAGGAAAACAAACAGGGACGCCATTGCTTATCGTCGCGCGTTGCGGCAACACTCAAGGTACCCCTCCGCGTAGCGCAGGGATGTGCTGGTTGTATCATCACATCCTTCACAACCCCATGAGGTTGCTTCCAAGTATCATCCGCCAAAATTACCTTCCTGTCAGTATCATGCAGAGGTCCAAACTTGTACTTGTCATACAATCTTCCAGGAAAAATATTCACGCTTGCTCCATAATCCAACAATGCCCTATGGATTTTCAACTTTCCAACTCTAATTGGAATTAGTGGTGCCCTGGCTCACTCTCCTCACCTCCATCAATCTCCTCACTTATACCTGCAACTACTTGAGATGAAGATATAAAACCACAATCTCAGATTTAGGAATGGTACTTACCGAGTTAGCTCTTGCGTTGTGTTGAGGATTCCTTGTAGTATCACTCAGTAATTTCCCTGGATCTCTTCTTCCTTGAGCCACCTCGGCCGCCAACTGTGCAACTTGTTTTTCTAAAGCTTGATAAGCCTTGGCTTGCACCTCTTGATCTGTTTTAATTTGCTTCAAAATTTCTATCATCTCATTGTTCGATCCTTCATTCTGACTGCTTGCTCTACCTTGATCCGGGTTCTGCTGATAACTTCTTTGATTGCCCTGGTTGTAACTCTAGTTATTGTACCCAGATTGTCGGTTCTAGTATTGCTGACATCCCTGATTTGGTACCTGGAAATTTTGATTTAATTTATTAGTAGTATTACTGTACCGAAAATTGGGATGATTACGCAAACCTGAGTGATAGGTGTTAGAATTCATATCATATTTCTTCTATTGGTCTCCGTAAACCATGTTGACTTCTTCGTGAGTTGTACCAAACTGTACCGGGCAATATTCCCAAACATGGCCTAAATCACCACACGAGTCACAAACTGGAAAAGACTGAGCAACATGCATCGAGTCTTTTCCTCTAAGACTTTTAAATCTAGCCAGTTGGCGTTCTAAGGCTTCATTCTCTCTCTCTAACTGCGCCACCCGAGCTGTAGAGGCTACCGTACCTGTTGATGTCGAGATTGGATATTTCTTTCCTCTATCAGATTGGGCTTGCCTTTTCGAGTTAGCTGCGACAATATCCAAATAATCCCAATCCACATCCACATGATTCCTTAGAAAAGTGCCACCCGTTGTGGCCTTGATGTGTAAGGACCTGCAAAAATGTCCAAAAACGACCCGTAAATGAAAACCCGGACCCCTGAAACCCTAATGTGCATGAAAAACCAAGAAAACAAGATTTTTGGTTTTCACGCGGGCCGCGTAAACCATAAGAGGACCCTTACGCGGGCCGCGTCAAACTTAAGTTGACCGGATAAGCGTTACAGTCCACGTGGCAGACCTACTGATGACACTTCAACCCTACACGTAGACTAGGGGCTCTCGCGGGCCGCGTAAAAGCCTGTTAAGGCTTACGCGGGCCGCCTAAAACTGAAAAAGTTGCTATAAGTAGCCTGTGCATGGGGCTTTCACCTATGCTCAAAATCTCACTCTCAAAACGTTTCTTTCTGCTCGAAAATCACATTCACAATAGCAAAACGCTGCTACGATCAAGGGTAATAACTCGATCACTGCTACGATTTAATGTCCGATCGATTGAAAACTATCCGATGGATGTTTAAGTGCTGCCCATAATTGGGCTATGCCTTTGTCATTCGTCGTGAGGGTTTTGATCTCGTGAGTTATCGTAAATGTTGTATTAAGTTACTTACCTAGTTTCGTGTGCATTGTTGTTTAAATTAGGTTATCAGGCTTATCAGTAGGCTAAACTCTGCCCAATTAAATCTGCAATGTGAGTCATTCTCTTTTTATCAAATTGTTTTCTTAAAACTCTACTTGTTTTCAAAGTTATAATTACATGGATTAAGTCTTTGTAGTCTTCAATTACTGCCGGCATGTGGGGTTTTGTATACATTACTTGATACCCGTCACCATTGGACAACGGGTTAGCCAATGGGTGATCTGACCATAGTCACAGATACAGTCGAGTGACAAATACCGATTTGGGGTAATTGGTTGATAGAAACAATGTAATCACCCTTAATACTGTATATTATAACAATGTGTCGTTTTGTGCAACTTGAGTGACTCGCCAGTATTTCCCTGCTGATAAAACCTTTTTAAAACCTGTTTCAGGTGATCTGCTGTGATCCAGGAAAAAGTGCCGTGAAGCACTACAAGCTTGAGGAAGTGGCTCAATAAAATAAAGAAACATGTTTTTGTAAAAACCGGGATTTCCCAGTGAAATCACCTTTACTGTAAATTATGGGTGTTATTCCCAATTTGTGAAATACAATAAATTGGGCATTTTCAAGTTTTAAAAGATCATGTTAAAATTCCGCTGCCAACATAGTAATTACCACGAGTTTCTGTCCCGTGGCTCCTGAAACGGGTAAAACCGGGCCGGGGGCCGTGACATGATGTCTCTCCTATCTTCATTAGATACCCCATCATGGAAAGCGGTAATTAACTCCCATCTTGGAATGCCATGATGGGGACAATTACGGATCAACTGATTGAACCGTTTCCATGACTCATAGTACAACTCACCCGGAAGTTGTTGGAACTCTCTAATGGCGGCTCTTCTCATCTTGGTTCTTTGTGGAGTATAGTACTCTTCTAGGAATTGTTGTTGCAACTCTTGCCAAGTATGAACGCTTACATAAGGTAAGGAGATGAACCATTCACGTGCTGAGTCTTTTAGGGAAAACTGAAATAGGACCCACTTAACTTGATCCGGCATGAACCCATGTCCACCTATCATACCACAAATCACTTCAAATTCCGCAAGATAAGAATGCGGTTCTTCACTCCCCTTTCCATGAAAATTAGGCAACATGTTCAAAATATGTGGTTTTGCCTCAAAAGATCGATCACCATTAAGAACGGGCATGACAATCGGTGATGAGTGTTCCGCAATTTGTGGACAGAAGTGACTCTCTACCCCTCGGATATTTGGATCCGAAAATCTCGGATCTCGTTGCCTTTGACGTGGTACCATCGGTGCTCGATTCACCCACAGTGGAGTTTGATATCCATTACCCCCACGTGGTTGTCTTTGCTGAAACCCTAGGTAATCCCGGTTTACCACCAAATTCAATTGGCCTCCTTTCATTCCCGCATATGCTTCACGCTCATCCCATTCTTCATCATAATCCCAACCATAATCCAACCTACCCTCTTCCCAACAATCAACTCTACCCCGATTCATTCTCTGTTCAAACTGATCGACTACACAGTGTGGGTGAGGTTCACAGTTAGGTATATTCACAACCCGAATCGGCTCGGGTTGTTGTTGGTTTCCTAACGGGTTACCCATGTGTGGGTGCTCTAAATCTCCACCTCTCACTTGAAAGTCACTTGGTAGAGGTGCTTGTCTAGCATTTAGGTTTTGTGGTGGTGGTTGATATTGATGATTTGGGGATTGAGGTTTATTTTGTGAGCTTTGATTTTGGAATGGTAGTGGTGGCATATCAGGAAGTGGGTCTTGTTGGGGTGTTTGTTGATTCGAGGTCGTTTGACTTTCTGGAGGATTCATTGTTGACTCAATCGCTTTTCCTTTCAAAGCTGAACGAAGCAGTAAGTTTTGTCGGTCGGTCTTTTCGATTTCGGGGTCGAACAGAAGTGGTGACAACCTTCCTGAAAACATGGTATGCATGCAACTAGAGATCACCTGCACACAAGTAAACGAGAAACTGCGCGTAATACCAAGCGAAACAAAAATAAACAAAAAGAAATATTTTTGGTTTTTTATGATTTTCTGAAAATAAGAAAAAAACAACTAATTCTAAACTAACACTAAGCGCACGAATTCCCCGGCAATGGCGCCATTTTGATGAATGTTGTAAGGGTCATGCAAAAACCTAATTAAACTACGTAGATAGCGTAAGTAGGGTATCGTATCCACGGGGAATTTGAGGTTAATGTTCAGTTTTAACTACAATCTAATCTATTCTAAATTTGGGGGTTTTAATGATTGTTTGAAAGAACACGAAAATTGTTGAGAAAGTTGTGATCAAGATGAGAAAAAGCAATCTCCACCCGGAATCTCAATTACCCGTTTTTAACACAAACACTCGTTTTCTGATTCAAAACACCACATAGACATGGCCTTGGATTTAATGACTTTGATTAATTATTAGGGATAGTTTTTAAGACTCACCATATAACCTAATAACCCGTTTAACTATACCAATTACCCACCAATTTATTAACCTACTAACGATGCAAGTATATCGCCAATACGCTTAATTAATAACAAATAATTCAAATATACTCAACGTTGCACAAAATCAACACAAGTGGTCAAGATTTACCAGTTAACAAGAATAAAAAACAAAGTATTGTATCAAAACAAGCAATTGTTCATCTGCGTGGAAGTCACCAAGTGTTTAGCCGCTCATGGTTGTCCTCACAGCTTCAATCTTCATTGTGGGCGGTTAGACATGAGAAACAACTTCAAAGATGGAAGAATAATGCTAAAATCGCCCTTTGATTCGTATGGGACGGCTGGAAGAAGATTGGATAACCTAAAAACGAATTAGGGTAATTTGTAATCTTTCCCGTAATTGGTCTCTCCCGCGCGTCGCGGGAGAGTCTTGAGCTTCCCCCGCGTGTCGCCTGGGCTTCCCAGGTGGGCTTTTTCCGCTACCAGCCTCGTGTTGACCCGTCAAGCCCGTTTTTCAGCTATGTTTCTCTCGTTTACCCTTTATTAACACCTATTAAGCCAAAAACACCAAACACACGATAAATATATAAACAAATACAAATTAACATATTTAACACACTAAAAATCAACGCAAACTAGTACAAAATATAACGTGTTTTAACCCAACATCAAGCTGTAACATGAATTAAAAATGTTATTTTCAAAAACTTCATCAAAATTTATAATGTTACCAAAACACACCAATACATATACATTGATACAAATTTATCAATACTACTTTATGTTGCAATGTACAATATAATTCAATATCAATATTAAAAATACAACAATACAGATTTATCAAGAATCTTTCCACATAGTACATAAATACACACAAATTTATCAAGAATCTTTCCACACACTACATAAATACACACACACATTGATTGATTTATACATATCCTTCATAGTTAGTCAAGTGATCTAATAATCAAACAATACTAACAGATAATCAAAGAAGAATGAACGAATTGAACTTGATTTGTAGAAGAATTTGTGATGGAGGACGAATTGAGCGAACTGAACTTGATTTGCTTGACTTGTGTGGGTTATTGAACTGCTCGTGATTTGTGTGGGATATTGAATGGTGCGTGTGGTAATCTGGTATATTGAACAACATGTTGTTTAATTTTAGATTACCCGAATAGATCCCCTTTCAATCCCAAGACCCGATCCGTTTATTGTGATTTGGGTTCAGGAATATGTTATTTCGGGTATGGGTTAATCGGGTTCAGGTATAGGTTATTTTGGGTCGGGTTTTGGTAAAAAAAAGTCAACCCTAATCTAAACATCGTACATTTATGAAGATTCTTACCTTTTGAATCAATTTAATGTTGAACATGTTGTTAGGGGAGGCGGGCCACTACGTTATTTTTCCGTGATGGATCAATATAACGCGTTATACAATAACAATTCCCACCGCCGCCATAAACATTAACGCGTTATTGTATCACGAAATCCGATTTTCGTTATTTTTTTAACGCGTGATGATTTATTTTGTGAGGGTATTTGTTGGTTGGGGGAAATTGTTGGGTGTGGTGGTGAGTGATGACCACCCCCACTAAAAAAGGTTGAGTGATGGAAAAATGGTTGCTGACATGGCGGAACATGATTGGATATTGTGAGTGATGGAAAAATGGTCACTAGTGACCACCCCCCTCCCCTTAGCGTTCATACTTCCCACAATTCTGGTAAGTTAACATTGTCTAAATTCTAAAACTTATTTTCATGTTATTAACTTTTAAATTGTTTTCTTTTCGAATGGCAAAATTTTATAAAGACAACATACGAGTAAGATACTAGTAGCCAAAGATCAAAACATACAATTAAAAAGAGAAATTACACCACTGACTCCACCTTAAAGCTTTAAAAAGCAACCTATTTTTAATCCACAAAAAACTTAACGACTTTACATCTTCAATCACCCTTGCACCAGTTGTCTCTTTGCTTGAGAAGATTTGCTTGAGAAGATTGTCTCGTTTCTCGCCTTCCAAATGCACCAACAAGCTATCATAATAATCCCTTGAAGAACTTTACGTTTCTTCTTTTCAAAATGACAGAACTTATGCAAATTCAAGAGATCCAGAACTGAAAAGGCATAAATAGGAGTCACATTCCACCAATTTGAAATTGCTTGCCAAACATAAGAGGCCATAGTCCATAGAGCATGAGACAAGCAAATGAGAGGTTGATTCGATATCATAGTTGCAAAGACTACATAGATACGAATCCAAATTGATGTTCCTATGAACGAGGTTCTCCCTTGTTGGGATGCGATCTAAGCTAGCTCTCCAAGAGAAGATGTTAATCTTCTTAGGCATCCAATTGTTCCAGAAAGTGGGTTGCCTTTTTAGCTGAACTTGTCACGGCCGCTTTGTGGAGAACTTTTTCCATTGAGGCAACCGTAAAGATACCGTCCCTTTCTTCGGTCCAAATCCTTCTGTTCATGTCACCTGTTAACTGAACCGTCTGTACCAAATCCACCAGCAAATGAAGCTCAGTGGAAAAAACCGATTCTAGTACATTAGTTCTTCATCTCCATTTCCAAGTTCAGTGACAGAGTAACTTTTAAATTGTTAACAATACAATGCAACATTGCTATCATACCATGTTTGTAATACATTTATATAGAAAGAGATGCTGGCAAAGAAATTAGAATAATCTTTTTAGTATGGGTTTATAGATTTTTAAAATATGCAAATGCAACACATAAATAATATAGTGCTTAATTCAACTCACCACGATTATTTGTAGAAATGCATTGCACTCGAGCGTTGTTGAGCTACCTAATTCTCATTAGTTTGTTAAAATCAGTCGCTAAATTAATAAGTCGAGCACAATTAGAACGCAAGATTGTTTGATCGTTAACATGTTCAACCTAATTTGTTTTTAGTGTCTGCTTGAGAAAAAAAAAACCTAGATACCAGGGTTGGACCTATAGTATAAGTAACTCGAGTTTGGAACTAGGACCTCCAAAAAAATCAGGGTCCCAGTTAAAAGAAAGTTAATAGAGTAAACTGCCAAAATGGTCCCTGAGGTTTGATCACTTTTGCCATTTAGGTCCAAAACTCAAACCTTTTGAATCTGGGTCCCTGTGGTTTTAATTTTGTTGCCACTTTCATCCAAAAACAAAATCTGGTTAGATTTTTCAGTTAACATCTGGTTTTTTTGTCATTTTCCTCCCTTGTAATTAAGGGCAAAATGGTTAGATTTTCTTAATTTGTTATAATAAAACATTAAAAGACCATTTTGCCCTTCATTAAAATGAGAAAAAAGACAAAAAAAAACTGGATATTAACTGAAAAATCTGACTAGATTTTGATTTTGAATGAAAATGACAATAAAATTGAAACCACAGGGACCCATATTCAAAATGTTTGAGTTTTGAACTAAAGTAGCAAAAATGACAAAACCTCAAGGACCATTTCGGCAGTTTACTCAAATTAATATGCTAACTGTTAATATTAGTGCAAACTTATTGTTTTATTATTATTATTATTATTATTTTTTTTTTTTTTGATTTTATACAAGTAAACCGTCATCTGTTATAGTTCTTTTTAGATTTTTGTTTGGTTCCAAACATGGATAAAGAAGTACCGTTTATAACACTCAAAGAAGAAAAGAGGACCCCAAAATTTTATTTCATCTTGGGCCTCCAAAATGGTTGAAACACCTGCTAGATACATGACCAAAAGGTGATACACGACATAAGGCGTGATATTTTTTTGCCAACATTAATGTAATAAACACTAGGATACGTGAATCAAAACTGACACACGACCATGGTCTTATATAGGACATAATTAATATATGATATAATCATAGAAGCATATCACATCAAATACCCACTTTCTATTAAACATATGTCTAAAATTTTGATTAAGACCCGTAACTAATCAACCATAAATACATAAGAAGAAAATAGTTAAATCCCTTAAAACCTATATTACCTTTTAGTTGATTTAATGGTTTATTAAAGATATATGTACATTGGCGAAGCTTCGCCCCCCCCCCCCCCATTTTTCCGAAACCGAGGGGGTGGAAACGTATATACCTAAAAAATTTCTATACGAAAGTACTATTCATAACACTACGCATCGAAAAGTTCGAGGGGTCGGGCGCCCCCTCGAAAGCCTTCTAAGCTGCGCCCTTGTATATGTATAAAAAATACAATAACAGAGGAAGGGATAAAAGAAGAGGCTATCAGTGCTTGACCCAGAGATCGAAATAATTTAGGGTGACATGGGAAGAATGGAGAGATTTTGGTTGGAATATGTAATGAAATTAGTGTTGTTCATGAGTCGATACAGGGCAAGCACGGAAGCTTGATTATAAACCGAGTTGGCTTGGTTCAGCTCAGATTTGAAATTGAGATGAAAATCTAAGCTCAGACTCGGTTTAGTTTGGCTCGATTTTAAAAAGAAAAAGTAATACATAGCTCTCAAAATTTAGTCTAAAATATTATTCAATACTTCAAACGAATATATCCAAAATAAGTTCAAACTAATACATTACAAGTCAAAATTAAGTTCAACAACACAATATAAGTTTTAAATTTCAACGAAACACAATATTAGTTTATAAGCATGGTAATCAACCTTCAAATATACCATAGTCCATAGATATCAAATTACAGACCTAAATACATGTAAATAATAATCAGTTTTTTTGTAATATACTATACTGTATATAAAAACAAAATATATTATAAGTGAAATAATATATTTTGTTTTTATATACAGTATAGTATATTACAAAAAAACTGATTATTATTTACATGTATTTAGGTCTGTAATTTGATATCTATGGACTATGGTATATTTGAAGGTTGATTACCATGCTTATAAACTAGCCGAGTTATCAAACGAGCCAAACCAAGCCAATTTGGCTTATTACGAGCCGAGCCGAGCTAGACTCACTTTCTAACCGAGCCCATATCGAGCAAGGTTTCTCCGAGCTAAATCCAAGCGAGCTTCAAGCAAGCTGCGAGCTTTTTGGACAATCCTGAATGAAAGTCATGTTTTATTTTTTCTCCTTTAAATTCTGTATGATGTATTCGAAGTCCAGCTTCTGGCTAGAAATCTGTGGCTTTCACAGTGGTTAATAAAGTTCTGCTCCGTTTGCTATTAAAAAATAAAAAAAAAGATAAAATATCGTGAAAGTAAATATCTAATCTCGTCACACCCAAGGGTCATGACGTGGTTGGAAGGTGCTCTTTCTCTATTCAAGAGGTCAGGTATGTTAATCTAAATCCTCGAAGGTTCCTTCTAACTCCAGTCCAAAAGCAGGTGTAGGGGCAGAGACATCTCTAAGAATTCACGTACCCTGTTCGAGCTCGAAAAATATGCCCTTTCATAATGTTTCATTATCATATATATTTGTTTAAAATCAAATTAGTATTGGACTCAATAAACCTAATGCCAAGAGGGTTAAATTCTAAACCATAAAAAATGATTTGTAATTGGACCATTATTTGAATAGTTATGTGTTTACTATCTTAAAAATATTAACATATACATGTAGGATTTTTTTTTACAACGTGCTCCTCGAAATCACGGGCCCTGTACGGAGGTCCTCTCCGCACACCATCATAGCCACCACTGTGTAGGAGGTTCAAAAATTAGATGTGTTTTGGTCTTCGCTAAAGGTGTTCGGAGGCAGAAAATGGTTTTGAAACCTAAGTGTTTGAAAATAGAGGGGATCACAAAACTTGCTCTTCCTAGGCAGGTTTTCACTCACTCTACCATGTATCCGCATTAAGGGTTCCCATTTGGTAGTTTGGGTGGCGGATTTCTTTTGTGCTAGTGGCGCCTTCGTGGTGCTTTTTTAGTTGCGCTTGGTGCTTGGGCTTTGGTTTTTCTTTTGAGGTACTTTGGTTTCTCGGTGTTTCATGTTATTTTTAGTTTTTTGTTAGTTTTGTTTTTTTTAGAGTGACTTTCTATGTACATGACTTAGCTGCCACCGGGAGTTTGTCAAAGGCAAACTCCCGTCAGCCCCACACCTGAAGACGCGATGTTCTATCGGGCCCCGGCTCCCGCGCAAGCTGATCTCCCCCCGGAAACCATACTGCCTCCACACGAGAGACTCGCTGAGGTAATAGCTGGGTAAAACCGGGTGTGCTCTCAGGACCGCACCATGCCTCGGTGACGTCCATATGTATTTTTTTTTAAAGGTGAACTTCTAATGGTGACCATTGTCATATCCGCACATCGCGGACCCTCTCCAAGAACGTGAGCCCAGATAGCGGGGCCAGCGTTGGGTTAACCAGTGTTGGGTCGAAGGCTTTCCCCCGGAAACCGTACTGCCTCCACACGATTTTACTCGTTGGAGTAACAGCCGGATGAAAACCGGAGTGACGCTCAGGATCAAACCCTCATCGGTGGTGTTTTCACCATCATAGCGCACATGTCACATCCATTTGCCTTTGCCGGGAATCGAACCGGAGTCTCACAAGGAAACAACCGGTCCAACAACCAACTGAGCTAGAGGGGTGGACACATCTTTGACTTTTTTTTAAACACCTCAACTTTTATGGAAGCTTCATAAACCACCAACTTCCAGAACCCTACTCAGCAACTCTTATCGGCTGCGTCCTAAACCAATCACATCCATCCACGTGTCACAACACGTCAACCTTCTCCGGGCCCACTCCAACGTCCACCGTTCCCAATTTAAACCCTCGTTTCACCGGAACCAAATCTCAAACGGACTTACCGTGTGAACCAAGCAACCAATGGATATGGAATCAACGGCGGCGGCGATCGGAGTATCCGTACCGGTGCTCCGGTTCCTCCTATGCTTCATCGCCACCATTCCGACCGGATTCTTCCACCGGTTCGTTCCCGGCGGCGCCACCGGAAAACACCTCTACGCCGCCGTCACCGGAGTTGTGTTGTCGTACTTATCGTTCGGTTTCTCGTCGAATCTGCACTTTCTGGTGCCGATGCTCGTCGGTTATGTGTCAATGGTGGTGTATCGGAAGCGGTGTGGAGTGATTACGTTTGTTTTAGCTTTTGGATACCTTATTGGATGGTAAGATATTGTTGTTTTGTTGTTTGATACTTTGATTTGAGGTTTTGAAGTTGTTTTGAGTAATTAGGGTTTAGATTCGTGTTGTATATGAATATATGAGTAATTGTTGTTTGATTGTTTAATTTGAAATTGTGATACAGTATATGGCAATTCCTGAACTGTTTAAGACTTGTTAAGACACAATAAGACCTGTTTAAGACCATGTGTAGTGGGGCGTTTTTTGTAAAAAAAATTCAAAAATAACGCCCAAAAACGCCCCGCTCCCATTACATAGGGCGTTTTTTGGCTTTTTTTTGAAAAAAAATGAATTTGGCGTTTTATATAAAACGCCTTCCCCCTTCTCCCTTGTCCAATCATCTTTCAGCCCCCTTCTCCTTATCCAATAAGATTTTTTCTGTGTTTTTTCTTTATTTTATTTAATGCCCCAATAATGCCCAATAATGCCCCATCCCCGCTACACCCATTTTAGAAAACGCCCAATAATGCCCCTTTGCTGACTGGACCGCCACATGGCGTAAAATGCCCTAGGGTGGGGGCATTATCTTCCCCTTCCACTACATATGGTCTAAGTGTACACCATTTAAATTTGTACTTTATGAATAATAATTAAAATTAGGAGGCTAGGCTCCATGATTTCTTCTTCATCGTACATAAAACATACAACTGTGTTATAAACATGAGGTATAAAGTAGTTAAACGAGTTGTATTCATGTTTGATACTTGTTAAACACGATAAGACATGATTTGCCTGTCCTAGATATAGTTTGGAGTAGTTAGGTTAGTGTTAAGTTTCTGTTTTATTGTAACTGCTAATTTGTGTCTTATGCTATTTGAATTGATTAGATTTGTGTTGTGTTGAATTTTTGCTTGTGATTTGTACTACTGAATTAGTTATCTTGTGAAATTGTATAAAATCGAACGAATTTTGCTTGTTTTCCTGTTTTAGAATTCAATATATAAATATTAATTTCTCTATTTTAGATAGAGAAGATAAGGTTAATTGCTCGAAAACTGGATTGGAAGGATTAATAAGTGTTAATTATTTGAAAAACTTGTAGCCATGTGTACTACATGAGTGGAGATGCATGGAAGGAAGGGGGTATTGATGCTACTGGTAAGGCCTCTCTTAAGTCTCCACCTTTGCATTTACTACAACATATTGCCATCAAAATAAAAGAAGAAAATAAACACAACTTATAATGTAAAAATATGGATTGTCTCCTTTACAGAATATTAGTTGAAAACTTGAAATTATATAGACAAATTGAGTTACAGCTGAGATGCAAAATCAAGACAAATCATGTAGTGTTGTTTTGTGTTGTGAACACAAGCATCATTAAATTTTGTTTGTTTTTTAACACCGGAAAATTTGTTATGGTAGTGCATACACCGGTAGGAAAACGTAGATTCGCCCTTAAATCACGTTAGGTGTAGCTTGTACTTCATGAGTTGAGTAATTCATTAGCTTGCATTGATGGCGAACCATAGAACCTAACTATCCATAAATTTAGTAGAAAGTGGTTGGAAGGTGGATACAGTATAAATGAAAGTTTTAAATGACATCTTAAACCTTTTAACATTGAAAGTATGAAAATAGAAAAAAGAAAATGAGAAATGGTATTTTTTTTTTTGAAAGAAGGCGGTTTTATTAAATTGAAAAAACAACAAACAGCCTTAGCAAGGTGCTAAGGCACTAGTACAGATACAGCAGAAAAGGAAAATACAATGATTTATAACAAGTAAAATTATTTGAAGCAACTGAATTCACTCCATTCCTTCCATTCCAAATCCGATTTTCACAATGGTATTTAGTAGGTGAGAATTTTACTGATTGTTAGTTAATGCATTGCTGTTAGTTTTTTACTTTTAGGACACTACATAAGTTTATTTAAGATATAATGGCGTTTAATGTTTATGTTAGCATAAGAAAATAGTAAAACATTTTGCACAATGCTGAATTTATTGCAATTTTTACTTGCAAATATAAAAAATAATAAATCGTATGCGAAGATTTATACAATCATATCTATTCTATCATTTTAAGGTATGTTATATTGAATATAAATATCTATTCTATCATTTCGAGCCGGGGGTCTCACTGGAAGCAGCCTCTCTATTCCTACGGGGTAGAGGTAAGGCCGTCTACATCTACCCTCCTCAGACCCTACCTTAGCTTTGCTATTGGTGGGATTTACTGAGTATGATGATGATGATGATTATATTGAATATAAATATCAGAGTCTGTTTGTTAACCTGTAATATGTAATTCTATACGAGTCAATTTTTGTATGAATACTGACTCTATATAGAAGAGGTGGTAGATATAAATATTTTTTTAAAGAAATGGTTATATTTGGATATTTATTTAAAGGAGGCATACATACAACATCAAGTCATCATCATCATCATCATCATCATACTCAGTAAATCCCACCAATAGCAAAGCTAAGGTAGGGTCTGAGGAGGGTAGATGTAGACAGCCTTACCTCTACCCCGTAGGAATAGAGAGGCTGCTTCCAGTGAGACCCCCGGCTCGATTGTAGTTTTGTATCAAGCCTTGGACCTAAGACACATAACACTCAAACAATCGGGACAGAGACTGATTGGTGCATGTACCACCGTGTCCTTCAGCTATCAACGTCACCACATGATGCATGATTAACCATCTGCCGCTTTTAATGTTATTTTCACGAAATTAGTAAAATAAGTCATCATATCTGAAAATCACCCTCAAACAAACCATTGTATGATTTATACATGTCTCATTTATTTTTCTCACTAAGTGCTGTTTCTTATTAGACTAATGGTCTGTATGTGGACACTTCTCCTGTATATACACGCATTGTGAATTGTGATTAAATTGCACTTCTGATAATCATGTTATGTTTGCTACCTTATGTTTCATAATCTTCACGTCATTAACCTGTTCAACTCAACGGTAATTACTAATTACACTGATTTTTATTTCATCGTGTAGGAGCTCTTATGGTGTTAACATTGAAAGTGATTTCATGCGCCATTAATTACAATGATGGGCTACTAAAAGAGGAAGATCTCCGTGAATCCCAAAAGAAAAACCGGTTGCTTAAGCTACCTTCTTTAATAGAGTACATGGGATATTGTCTCTGTTGTGCAAGTCACTTTGCAGGCCCGGTTTATGAAATGAAGGATTACTTAGATTGGACAGAAGGGAAGGGGGTGCGTAGCGTCAGTTTTTATTTTTTATTGAGTTAACTGCCATTTTCTTCCCTGTAGTGTGTCCCATTATGCCAGTCCTGGCCAAATTTCAAATTTGTACCATTTCCGTCCCTGACATTCTCGCAACATGCCAGTTACGTCCAAAAAACTAACGTCTGTTAAAAACCTACCGTTTACAATGAAGGGTAAAACCGTCATTTTCCTTTAATAGGGTTTAAGGAAAAAAAATTAAGAAAAAAATTTGCTTTTTTCACTTCATTAAACGGCAGGTGTTAATAGTCGTTAAGTTTTTGGACGGAACTGGCATGTTTCAAGAATGTCCGGGACGAAAATGGTACAAATTTGAAATTTGGTCTGGACCGGCATAATTGGACAAACCACAGGGATGAAAATGACAGTTAACTCTTCTTTGTTATTTATTTTATCTTAAGTTTTTACTGACCGATCTGTTACAATCCTTCATCCAGATATGGAGCAAGTCCGAGAAAGGTTCGCCGTCACCGTTCGGGGCAACCATTAGAGCTGTTGTTCAAGCGGGTTTTTGTATGGGTTTATACTTATATTTGGTACCCCATTATCCACTATCGAAATTCACTGACCCGGTATACAAAGAGTGGGGATTCTGGAAACGACTTAGCTACCAGTACATGGCGGGCCTTACGGCCCGTTGGAAATATTATTTTATATGGTCCATATCGGAAGCTGCTATTATTATTTCTGGCTTGGGCTTTAGTGGATGGACTGATTCTTCTCCACCCAAGGCCCGATGGGACCTTGCCAAAAATGTTGATATATTGGGTCTTGAGTTTGCTAGGAGCGCTGTTGAGATACCGCTCGTGTGGAATATACAAGTCAGCACGTGGCTTCGTCATTGTAAGTC
Source organism: Helianthus tuberosus (assembly GCA_030545235.1). Lineage (NCBI taxonomy): Eukaryota > Viridiplantae > Streptophyta > Magnoliopsida > Asterales > Asteraceae > Helianthus > Helianthus tuberosus. The sequence continues at coordinate 111,402,362 of CM060426.1, forward strand.
TTCGTTCCCTCATGTGTGTTATGTCAGTGGTGGAATGGTTCTAAATGGTTCGGTCTGGTTGGTAGGGGCATTCACAAAGCTCGCAGCTCGCTTGAAAAAAGCTCGATTGTAAACGAGCCGAGCCAGAGCTAGGCCTGGCCTGGCTTGGCTCACGAACTGGCTCGAATTATATTATTTTATAGAGATTAATTTTAAGTGTGTTAAAATAAAAAAAAATGTGGGAGGGGGATGAAATGTTAACATTTTAAGTTTAATTAATCAATAACATGGGAAAGTAAACCAAAATTATACATATAAAACTTTTAATATGCCTTTCAGTCTTTAAATATTAGAAAATTAAAAACAATACATATAAATATATGTGTAAATTTTTTTTATTTCTTTGCTTTTTATGTTATCAATATTTGTAAAAAAATATAAAAATTAACTAGCTGGCTCAAACATTTTACGAGCCAAGCTCGAGCTCGATTTTTCAGCTCGACAAAATAAACGGGCCAAGCCGAGCTGGCTCGTTTAAGTTCGAGCTCGAGCTCGAGCTCAACCTGCCTCGGCTCGATTACAGCCTACAGGTCGGGCCGACACAGAAACCCTTCTTTTATATATTTCTTTCAAGTTTTTAATCATATAAAAAATATGCAGCTTTCAACCCATTTCTTTGTTAGCTATTTTCTGTTTAACCCGTTTGGGATAAATTTATATAACCCAAGATCGACCCATATATACGTATATTATGGGTCGAATTTGCCACCTGTAGTTATGTTGCTAGTTTCTTTATTGCCTAACACCTGTACATATCTTTAGATGTTTACGACAGACTTGTTCCAAAGGGGAAGAAGGCTGGTTTCTTCCAGTTGCTTGCAACACAAACCGTTAGTGCTGTTTGGCATGTAAGTTCCCACATTTAGTGTTTTTCCGAAACCTTGATTCTTCAGGAATTTAACAGATATAAATCTTTGATAACAGGGGTTGTATCCGGGGTACATCATATTCTTCGTTCAATCAGCTTTGATGATTGCTGGTTCCAGAGGTAATAAAGTTGTCCTACTCTTTTTTTTAAACTATTGCTACATTTAATCTATAATATGCAGTCACACCTTATTGTTTTTCTTTGTCGTGTGCAGCCATTTACAGATGGCAACAATCCGTTCCGCCAAATTTGGGGTTGCTTAAGAAGTTATTTATGCTTGTGAACTTTGCTTATACAGTTCTCGTTTTGAGCTACTCCTGCGTCGGTTTCATGGTTAGTGTCGTGCTGGTTATTTTTTCTTCTCTTCTTTGAAACAGAAAGAAAAAGTAGTTTGACTTTTGAGTTTTGAATTGACTTTTCTTTTTAAAGAGTAAATACACGGATAATCCCTTGTGATTTACCAAAATTTTGGATTTGGTCCCTAGCTTTCCAAAAGTACACAGGTGGTCCCTATGGTTCGCACTTTGTAAGGCATTTAGTCCCCAGATTTTTCCAAAAGTACATGGATGGTCCCTGTGGTTTGCACTTTGTAACGCGTTTAGTCCATAACTTGGACATGCTAAAACATTTGGATTTGTTGGTTGAGGACTAAATGCGTTACAAAGTGCAAACCACTTGGACCATCCGTGTACTTTTGGAAAGCTAGGGACCAATCCAAAAATTTTGTAAACCACAGGGACCATCGGTGTACTTCACCTTTTTTTAAACTTGACTTATAGTTTCAAATTCACCAGAATCTTTATAAAAAACACCTTGTGTGTCTAAGAAAACGCAGATAATCATTTTTTAGATGGTTTGAGAAACACTATTTTGTAGACGTTTGTATTTTACAAACGTCTTGATTTAATAATCTTCTTCAAAATCACAACCCCACGCACCCTCCTAGAGTAGATTTTTAATACATATTTAATTTTTTTTTTTGTTTTTTTTTTGTTTTTGCATCAGGTATTAAGCCTCCATGAAACACTAACATCATACGGGAGTGTATACTACATTGGAACTATTATTCCTGTCGTACTGATCCTTCTTGGTAACGTTATCAAAACAAAGCCAGCTAGATCAAAAGCCAGAAAAGAACAGTGAGAAAAAAACCACCATTTTATGACAGGTCTGTTTGTATCATCTTATTTAAATTGTTCACTTAGCTGTCGTTTTCATGTGTTCTTCATATCTTGTAATGTACTACATAATTATCTGATACGAGGTAGAATTTGTTTGTATGGATGGAATAGAATGAAATACACACATATCGATAACTTTTGGCCATCACGTGATTTGGTAACTCGAGCTAATTAAGCCGTATGTTGGGTCTAAGCGTCTCATTACAAGAGATTTTTCTAGCTACCTGTGCGTGACACCCAAAATTTGAGTTAATGTGATAAGTTCAATAGAGTAAATAGATATTTTCCCCTAAGACACGTTTGTCTCCTATGGTAAATAGTTAGAGCAGTTGTACTGTCGAAGATGAGCTCGAACTAGAACCAAGGTTTCTTTTTTTTTTTTTGTTGTTTTTTATTTATGAAAAGGAAAAGACATTGTAGAATTGAATGATTTAAAGAGTAATCTTTCTCTAATATTTCTTGTAAGGTTTCATAGTGGCTCACTCTCTAGGACTCAACTAGGACATAACAAGGAATTTTGAATTTCGATCTATAGTCGCACAAAAGAGAAACGGGCATACACGTTAATCTTGTAATAATTAAAACTAGTAGGATTAACCCGCACTTCGTGCGGGGAATTAAGTCGGTATTGATTTTGTTAATTACGATAGAGTCACTTGTTATAGCAATCGAAACAAATACCCTAAATGTCCAAAATAGACAAGCAGGATCAAAATATATAAAAAATAGAATGAAATTTTACAAAGAAAAAAAATCTAATTATAATACGAAGAAGTTCAATAGGCACATAATATCTTTCATTTTTTTATACGTTTCCATGCATGAAACATAACCTGTTTTTAGGTTTCCCCAAATAAATTAAGATGGCATGAAACTATGATCCAATAAAATGAAAATAGGTTCCATGACTAATATGGAGAAATTGGAATTTGGGTTTTAAGAGGGTACATGGGCTTCTCTGGACTTTTGAAGCGGTCCCTGAATAAAACAAAAATTAAAGTGATTCCTAATCAGCTAACTGCCGTTAACGTTTAATCACTGTTTTTCCGTTATGTTTCAAATTAATACATATATATGAATTAGTTACATTAATATGGGTTTAAATGGACAACAAAAACTATCATTTCATTTCATACACATGGTTCGTAACTGCCCCTTGGTCATGAAGTGTGTGCCATCAAAATGTATATTTTCCACCCTACTTGGTAAATGTTTGTGAAAGCCTTTCCATATCCGACCGATCCGCATAAAAAGAAGTTCAAGAAGTTGCAAAAATAGATGTGGAGCATGCTTTCGGTATTCTAAAGGGAAAATGCGGCATACTTAGGTGACCCATGAGGGCTATGACTGCAGACAAGTTTCGGAGCGTGGCGTATGTGTGCATTTATTGCACCACATGATCCTAAAGGACGACGGAAATCAGGTATCATTGGTCGACATAACGCATCATTCGGTCGAGCCTGTTTATGACGATAATGTCCTTGTCGAGTTGATCGATGAAAATACAGATTTTCGACTTGATCTCGTGGAACATCTTGCAAGCTAAAGATTTATTCTACCTCCTTGAGTCGGACGACGAATAGTTTAACTTTATACCAATGTATTTTCTTCTTTCTATTTTGATTTTTTTTATTTGAATTATGTATTTTTTTTTATTTAAAATTAGGGGTGCAAACGATACTTGTGGCTCGCGAGCTACTCGAGAAAAAACACGAAATGAACCGAGCCTTATCGAGCCGAGTTTCAGCCCAAATAAAACTCGTTTATTTATCGAGAGCTCGAGCCTGGCTTGTGAAGCTCACCAAACTCTTTAAGTCTCATCAAGCTTTAGTGTAATATTAGTTTTTATTTATATGTAATAACATTTACCCTTTATTTAAAATTGTATAGTAGACAAGCCGAGCCGAGCTTATTTCTTAGCGTAATATCAATTTTTATTTATATTTAATAACATTTAACCCTTATTTAAAGTTGTATAGTTGACAAGCTGAGTCGGGCTTATTTCTTAGTGTAATATTAGTTTTTATTTATATTTAATAACATTTACCCCTTATTTAACGTTGTATAGTAGACAAGCCGAGTCGAGCCTAACTTATTTAAACTTGTTTATGAGCCGAACGCAAACCTAAAAATAAGCTTGTTTAGTAAACGAGCCATAGCTTCACTTTTCGAGCTCGCGAGCCTAAACGAGTCTATTCTTTATACGCAAATTGGATTTAAATAATCACAGCTTTCTCAATTTGGCCGATAATAATCTCAACTTAGTTCTTGGCCGATAATAATCCGAACTGGTCCACTTTTGGCCGATAATATTCCGCCGTTAAAACTAGCTTAACGGAGTTAAGCTTTTTTCCAAGTTACAAACTGATGTTTTATGGATTTTGATCCGAACGATGATACGAGTCGATTTATGTAAAACTTACCTCGAAACGATGCTTCAAACGGCTTGATTTGTTAATTAGAAGTTTAAACACCCGAATTGAGGCATCGTTTTCGCCGTTTGGGGGCAGTATTTCGAGGTAAATTTTACATCAATCAACTCGTATCCTCGTTCTAATCAAAAGCCCTAAAACATCAGTTTGTAATTCGGAAAAGCTTAACTCCGTTAAGCTTTTTCTAACGGCGGACTATTATCGGCAAAAAGTGGGCCAGTTCGGATTATTATAGGCCAATAACTGAGTTGGGATTGTTATCGGTCAAATTGATAAAGCTGAGATTATTTAAATCCAATTTGCCTTCTTTATATTATTTTTATTTAATAAATTAATTAATAGATAATAAACGAGCCGAGCTCGAGCTTGAGAAACTACCCACGAGCTGAGCTCGGGCTCAGCTCGTTTGAACCCCTATTTAAAATCAAAGTTTAGTTATTTTTTGGTCTTTAATTGTTTAATTTATATTTTATTTAAAAAGTTCTAGGGTAGTTGAGAGTAGGGGTGTGTACGGTTCGGTTTTGAGTAGTAACCGAAACCGAAATGATCATTTTTTATATTTTCTTAACCGATCGGTTTTTGTTATTTCGGTTTCGGGTAATTCGGTTATAGTTAAATAACCGGGTTGTTTTTTTCTTGTTTCTATCTTCTTTTGTTGTGTGTGTTGTCGTGTAGAAGGTGTGAGTCATGCAAATACAATAAAAAAGAAAAAAAAACTAATAGCACCCATGGAAGTAACAAGAATTTCCATTAATGATTAAACCATAAACAAACCCATGGAAGTAACAAGGATTTCCATTAACGATTAGCGATTAAACCATAAACAAAACACAACCATAACTGTTAGCAAAATAGCAACTAATTGGCCGGGCAAATAAAAGGTTCAAATCCAACAAAATATCATCTTAAAGTTAACCCGAAAAATAAAAGTAGACATGTGTTATGTGAAGCCACAACAATACAAAAAAGTGGCTACGGTTTTTTATCCAACAAAGTTTTAAATAAAAAAACGCTAGACGTTACTCCCAATTTTCATCTTTATCATCTTGAACAATCGAGTCTTTGGGCGTCTTCTTTCCGGGTATGCAATCTAGGGAGGTTGTAGGTGCTTGATAATTTTGGAACTTTTTTCATGTATCAAACTTAAAAAATTTACCAAGATAAGATATCTTATTTTGGGGGTCTAGAACAAGTGTCACATACAACAAATTGCTAATATTATCTAGATTATCCCGATACTTAGGATCTGTTTGGTATGGGGTAATGGAATGGACGAGGGAATGGAATGGAAGAGGTAATGGAATTGATCATTAACTTTCCATGTCTTGTTTGGTTACCATGTGAGAATGGAATGAACCATTACTTTTTGTTGTTTGGTATGTAAGAAAAGACGAAGGAATAAAATCGGATGGCGGTGGTCAGTGATGGGCGGTGATGGTGGGTGGTGATAGGTGGCAGTCGTAGCAGCGACGGTGGTTGGCGGTGGTGGCGGGTGACGGCGGTGGTGGTGGTGGGTGACGACGGTGGCGGTGATCGGAGGTGGTAGCGGCGGCGACGGTGGTCGCAGGTGGTAGCGGCGGTGGATGGTGGCGGTTGATGGCGGTGGCGGAGGTGGGTGGCGACGACGGTGGTGATCGGAGGTGTTAGAAGCGATGGTGGCAGCGGTGGCGGCGATGATCGAAGGTGGGCGGTGGCGGTGATCGGAGGTGCCCGCAACGATGGTGGGTGGCGGCGGTAATTGGAGGTGCCCGCGGAGATGGTGGGTGGCTGCGGCGGTGGTGGTGGGTGACGACGGAGATGGGTGGCGGTGGTGGCGAAGGTGGTGGCGGCGATGATCGAAGGTGGCAACGGCGAAGATGGTGGTCATAGGTGGTAACGGCGGTGGGTGGTGGCGGTTAATAGCGGTGGTGGGTTGTGGCGGTTGATAGCGGTGGCGGGTGGCGACGGCGGCGGTGATCGGAGGTGGCAGCAGCGATGGTGGCAGCGGTGGCGGCGATGATCGAAGGTGGGTGGTGGCGGTGATCGGAGGTGCACGCGACGACGGTGGGTGGCGGCGGCAGGTGGCGGTAGTGGCGGTGGTGGGTGGCGACGGAAGTGGGTGACGACGGCGGATGATGGTGGTGGTGGTGGACTGGTGGGTGGAGGCAACGGTGGTGGGTTGTGGTGTTAATGAAGAATGAAGAGGGAATGAAATGGAAAAAAAACAGGGAGGACAGATGGAATGATTTTGGAGGAATGAAATGCATTTTGGAATGGGCGATTCCATTCCATCGACAACCAAACACTCTTTCCTTCATTCCCCCCGTAATGGCCTATTCCACTCCACCTCTCAATCCTGCATACCAAAAGCTACATTATAGACAAACTCATGTCCTTCTTCTTCTCATCATTACTTAAAGACATACTTAGATACACTTGAGTGTATTTTGGAAAGCTCTACAATAAATCAATTTGCGGTCATATATTTAGACCTCGAGATTTTCTTTGTCACGTCAAAAAGTATCCACAAAAAAAAAAAATTAGGGGTGTGATAAATATACCTAAGATAAAGATTAATATACCCAAAAGTCAAATTTAGTAATGATTAACTACTTTATTATATTACTAGGTTATAACCCCGTGTATTACACGGGTTGAGTAAATAAATTTATATACTAAATAATAAAACATTATATCTTTAAAAACTTCCTTTATTGCACCGATTGAATAAATATAATTTTATATATTAAAAAATAAAAAGTTATATATATAAGAACCATATTGTACGGGTTGAATTAATGTAATTTTATATACCAAATAAAAAAAATATATCTTTAAAACCACATGTATTACACGGGTTGAATAAATGTAATATTGTTTACCAAATAATAAAATAATACTTCTTTAAAAAACCTCATTTATTACACGAGTTAAATAAATGTAATTTTATATACCAAATAATAGAAAAGTTAGTAAATGTAATTTTGTATAGTGAAAATAAAAAAATTTAATATATTAATACAAAGTTTGGTTTCGTGTTACGATTTTGGCCCCTGTGGTTATATCACTTTTACTCTTTTAGCCCAAAAAAGAATTTTTTAACATCTGAGCCCCCAATGTCTTTTTTCTAACCCTTTTGGCCCCTAACACTAACCTCATCCATTAAATATTAGGGGCCAAAAGGGTTAGAAAAAAGACGTTAGGGGCCAAAAAGATTAGAAAAAAAGACGTTGGGTGTTAAAAATTCTTTTTGGGCTAAAAGAGTAAAAGTGATATAACTACAGGGGCTAAAATCGTAATTTACTCTATTAGTTAAATAAATAATATTATAAATGAGAAGGAGATTAAAATAAATAATAATTATCTATAACAAATTTAACTAAATAATATTTAGTAGGATGATTATCTATAATTAATTAGAAAATATTAAACTAAATTAATACTTATCTATAAAACATGGTATAATATGATGACAAGTGTCCCTAAAATGGTTTCTTTTATTATATAGTATAGATTTTATTATAAAGTTAAAAGTAATAATTATGTTTTATTATAAAGTCAAAAGTAATAATTATGTTTTTTTATCTTATTTTATTTTATAATACTTTTGTTACTTTTTAAAATTTTGTTATACTATTATTAGTATTAATATCAATATTAATAAATAAATAATTAAGACACTTTATTATAAATACGAAAGTGAAAAAGTTAATCATAAATAAATAACGAGTCTCTAATAAAACAGTAAACGTGCAAACATTATTACAATTAATCACCTAGATCGACAAAACCACTTTCACGACGATAAAGTTGGGTATATAATTGTAGACGCCACCTATACATGGTCTCCCATCCAGCCGCAGACATGCTAATGTTGCTAAAATTCCAATAAGGCGTGATTGAAGGCATTGGGTACCCTCCTTGTAATTCCACCATGACATAATGGTTCTCGTCATTTACTAGGGCAATTGTAAGAGCTCTGTGATGTTGAATCTCTTCTGAACCACTCCAAAACGGGAAAATAGTGAAACTGTCTGACATGCTTAAAGAATGGACGATTACACCAAACCTATTAGCAATCAGAACACCTGGTTCAGGCATTTTCATCCAGTGTTCTTTTGGACAAGGCGACCCAAAGAAACACAAGTCATGATATAATGAATTTACATCCCTGACAAAAATGTCCGCGTAGATATGATATCGATTTTGTAACTTTTCTCTCATTTGCTGTCGAACATACTCATAGTATTCATGTTCATCAAGTCCGAGGCAAACAGCTAGTGCTCGAAATCCACAATTTCCATCGGGTTTAACATTTCGTATATTTGTTATGTATGGATGAAATACTTTTGGAATATCACCCATTATATTCAAGTCATTCATCAGTGGCACTTCGTTCAAGTCTATCATGTATGAACTATGTCTGGCCAGCTTATCTGGGACCTGGTTCCAATCTATCACCGGTTCCATGTTCAAGTCAAATTCGAATGAACTATGTCTGGCCGGCTTATCTTGTTGCGATTTCTTCAAGCTTGGTCGTCCACGAGTTTTTTTTTTAGCTTGAGGTTCCGACTCCTTTTTGGCACTTTGTTGTTGTGATTTCTTCAAGCTTGGTCGTCCACGAGTTTTTTTTTTTTTTGAACTTGAGGTTCTTGAATGTTGGTTTTACCTGGAAAAAGGATATCCTTCAGTTTTCTTAACCAACTTTTTTGTCCATCTTTAGACTGCTTCTTAAAGTATTCTTTAAAAAGTAGTAGTTCATCATCACAGCTAACATCGTCATTTTGAAAAGATACCGATGGTGAAATATCTAGCTTCTTCCAAAAAATATCAATCGAATCCAAGGAAACATATTGATCTGCATGCAAATACAAATATATAATGTTTTATTGAAACTTTAACATGAAGAGTCTTATTTGATGTACATGAATATACTTACGTGATGTTATATACTTTGAAATTTGCAAGCACATGGTAAACCATGACTAGTGCGAAGTCGACAATCACAGTGCACCAGGCGATCCTTCCATCGTTCACGATCTTCAAGAATTATTTTGAGAGCCTCATTTGAAACAAAACCACGCAATAGTGTGAAACATCGTAGGTTCTGTTGATGACTGCGGACAATTCTACTACTTTCCAAGCTTTCTTTAATTGTTATTTGTTGAGACTTCACGATTCGGTCAATACAACCTAGAAATCTATCCAAACTAGAATTCGAACCGTCCAAATATTTTTTAAGCTTTGCATGCTGACTCTCTACTCTATTGGTTGTGTTATTTCCAAAGTTGAGATGTTGATCAATCCAGACAGAAACAAACCTTTCCTTGTAGTCGTTTAACCAATTTTCATTTACATATGCTAAAACACCTGAAAATCAAAATAAATCAGTATGAGACATATATAAAAGATATATATATATATATATGTATGTATGTATGTATACTTTTGTGTGATTATGGAAGACATACGTGGATGTTTGATCAACAATGTCTCAAGCTGCCTGTAATTTTCTGTGTAAGATTCCAACGTTGTAGAATTTTCTAGTGACTTCCATAACAATAGAAATTCTTCCCAAGCCTTTAATGACCTAAAAGATTACCTACATCTTCTAAAGAGGTTCTGCTCAATGTGCCACCTACAAAGCAAATGAGCAGCATCTGGAAAGACTTTTTTGCATGCATTCATTAGTGCCATCTCCCTGTCTGTAACTATAACACGTGGGAGCATGCACTGGTCTAGTGTCAACTTTAGACAGTTTAAGACCCATGTATAGTTAACTGTCTTCTCATTATGCATAAAGGCGAAAGCTATGGAAAATGTTTTGCTGGTTAAAGTTACACCAACAACCTCAAGAAAAGGCATATTATAGTGGTTTGTTTTGTATGTGACATCTATAATTAACACATGTGGAAATGCACGCCAAATATCAACTGATGTCGGATGAATGAAGAATAAATTTTCTAATTCGTTTAACCCGGTTGTAGTAATTTCATAAACATAACCATTAGAATGCAAAAGGGATAATAGAACGTGCATTGGAGATTTGCTTACTTGATCGACCATGCGAATTTTGTTGCGTGCGGTGTAAATAGTCCTAAGTGTAGACACGTTACTTAAATTCCTCTCTTTAAGTATTGCTAGAATATCATGTGGCGCCACATTCATCCTTGTCAATTCTGCAACCAAGTTAAATTCATCTTCGGAAAGCCGCTTTGCATATGGATGACCCTCCATAAATAGTACGGGTTGATGATTATGTCGATCACATGTCACCTTTAAGGTCCAACAATCATAGTCATCTAAATATGTTCCTTCTAATTCGAAAGGACAATTAGTTTTTTTTTGGTGCCGGTAACTTTACTTGAATCCTTAACTTTAGATTCGCCGCCACGATCACATTGGAGCACAACTCTATACACGAAACCACAAGATCTTTTATTCGACCTTCTTTTGATGACGACAACACCGATTGAGTATGCCAACTTTTGTACCCAATTTATCAATTCTTCACAAGACCCGAATACCTATAAATGAAATTTGGAAATAACACAACCAATATATAAATAAATCAATAAAAAAATTATATATAATAAATTATTATATAAGGACACATGTTATAATAAATTAAAAGGGTTGTTCCATTGCCGACAATTCATAAATTCATAACGAAAAACTAAAAGGGTTGTTCCATTATTATATAATTTTATTCACATGTCGCATGTTTTGAAATATAAAAAGAACTCAAAATAACAAATCAACATATGGTAACCTTCACCAATTTATATACACTTTCCCACTTTATTTTTCCTTCACAGATCACTTAGGTTTCTCTCTCTACCCCCTGTCTCTTACATACACAAGCACATTCTTGAAGGACATACATACATACATATATATGTATCTAATTATCACCGGAGAAACCAGCCATCACCCGCCGGTTACCGGCGGCTTCACTGGAGAAACCAGCCATCATTACCGAGTTGTTACAATTTTCCGGCGACTTCACAGGAGAAACCAGCCATCATCCGCCGGCTACCGGCGGCTAGACCGGTCTCCAACATCCATATCAAAGAGAGAAACTCCGGCGAACTAAGACGGTTCCGGCGAAATGACAAGAAAGAACTCCGGTAAAAAGCTTGTTTTTTTATAGATGTGGTTGAAAAAAAAACTTGTTTTTTAAAGATCTAGTTGTAAAAAACTTGTTCCATTGAGTTTTTTTGTACCTGATTAGTTAAAAATTGAGGTGTCCTCATAATAAAATCATCTTCTTCCATTGACCGGAGGTGTGCGGTGGGTGGTGGTGGCCGCGGAGGGTGGTGGTGGCCGGAGGTGTGCGGTGGGTGTTGGTGGCCGGAGCCGTACGACGGGTGGTGGAATATTTGGGTTAAAATCTTGTTCCCTGTTAGCAAGTTTTGGTGTAGTTAAGGGTTTATGATCTGGGTTAACATCTTGGTTACAGGTTAAAGTTTATGGAAATTGTTCCATTGACCATATAAAAGTTACTTTATAGAAAATTGAAATAACTAGAAAAGTTGACTGAAATAGGCAGCTAAGTTAAGTTATGGGGAAAATAAAAAAAAATTGACTTTTTGGGTGTATTTAACAATAATATACCTCGCATTTTCCCAATTTTTTTAATCGGGTGCCCCCAAAACTCCATCACTTTTTTTTTCTTTTCCTTGTCCTGGTCGCTTCATCGGCAACTTCACTCTGAAAATATATTCTATTATTGATATCCGCATTTTGAAGCCTATTAAAAAAAAAAAACATATAACATAATAAGATATTAGATTATTAGTATCAAACAAAACAAATGAAATTTTGTGACATAGAATTAAAAAAAATACCTATCAAATGCTTTTGAAAACTTAAGTGTCATTTCCAACGTTAAGAATGTTGCCATCGAGTATCCACATCATGACATGGTTACCTTTTACAATCAATCTTTTCATTCTCAAGACAATCTTTGAAGGTTAGAAACCTAGAAGGAGAAGATCTTATATATCTTACCGCATTTCGAATCCTAGCTATGGAATCAACTTTTTCTTCTAAACCATCCCTGACAACAAGATTTATAATATGAGTGTTGCATCTCAAATGCATATACTTGCAATCTAACACAAAATGGAGACCCTTAAGCATTCTTTTTAAGAATTTAATTGTTCCATCATTTGATCATTCGATGAAGCATTATCGATGGTTACCGTAAAAACCCTATCAATGGCCTATTATTGTAAGCAACGATAAACAAGTTTTCTTATCGTCTCACCCTTATGATTTGCTATTTGACAAAAGTTTAGAATTTTCTTCCTCAAAGCCCAATCTTCATCAACCCAATGTGCGGTAAGACACATGTAATTAAAGTTTTGAACGGATGTTCATGTGTCGGTTGTAAGAGATACACTTTGATCTCTTAAAACTTGTTTTAGTTTCTTTCTCTCTTCTTCGTACACCGACAAACAAACCCTAGCAATTGTCCATCTAGAAGGAAACTTAAACATCGGATAACTCCCATACAAATTCTAAATCCCTCATCATCCATTATACGTCGATTATCTTTTATGCACATACGAGCAAGAAATATTCTATATTTTTCTTGCTTTATGTTTTTCTTGGCTAAAAGAATGAGAAGCCAAGCTCCACCGCCTTTCCCGAATTTTTAGGCTTAAAGCCTATTTTAGATTGTTTTAAATCTATCTTCCTATAAAGTGATGACTTGAGTCATACTCTCAACAAATGATACTGCAAGGGATTCATACCATTTGTTTTGGAACCGGCTGCCATCCACTTTAAACAATAAGAACATTTTGCTTTATGAGTAACCTTATCAAATGTCAAATGATCCCACATGAATGATCTTTTACTACCACCTTCATTTTTCTTTTGCTCCACGTTTTGCTCATCAACGCTAGTGACTAGTTCGTTCAAAGTTTCTTTATCTACTTCAATAACTATCTACATCAATAATTGGTGTCACGCTATTCGAGTTTTTTTAGCCTAAAAGTTCAAGGAAGGTGGTGGTATCTTAGCTTCTCATTCTTTTAGACAAGAAAAATGTAGAATCTTTCTTGCTCGTGTGTGCATAAAAGATAATCGTCCGCTGAGTATAGTTGCTGATGAGGGATTTAGAGAATTATTATGGGAGTTAAATTTGATGTTTAAGTTTCCTTCTATATGGACAATTGCTTGGGTTTGTTTGTCAGTGTATAAAGAAGAGAGAAACAAACTAAAAGTTTTAAGAGATCAAACTGTATCTCTTACAACGGACACAAGAACATCCGTTCAAAACTATAATTACAAGTGTCTTACCACACATTGGGTCAATAAAGATTGGGTTTTACAGTAATCGTCGATAATGCTTCATCAAATGATGATGGAGCCATTAAATTTTTAAAAAGAATGCTTAGAGGTACCCATTCTTTGTTAGATTGCAAGGATATGCATTTGTGATGCAACACTCATGTGATAAATCTTGTTGTCAGGGATGGTTTAGAAGAACAAGTTGATTCCATAGCTAGGATTCGAAATGCGGCAAGATATATCAGATCATCTCCTTCTAGGTTTCTAAAGTTTAAAGATTGTGTTGAGAATGAAAAGATTGCTTGTAAAAGGAAACCATGTCTTGATGGAAGTCAACATTATTAATGTTGGAAACGACACTTAAGTTTTCAAAAAGCATAGGTATTTCTTAATGTTTTGTCTCAAAATTTCATTTGCTTTGTTTGATACTAATAATCTAATTATTATTATGTTATATGTTCTTTCATTAATAGGCTTCAAGATGTGGATATCAATTATAGAACATATTTTCAGAGTAACGTTGTCGATGAAGCGACGAGTACAAGGAAAAGAAAAAGAAAAAAAGCGAAAGGGTTTTGTGGGCACCCGATTATAAAGATTGGGAAATGCAAGGTATATTATATTTAGAGAAAATGTAGGATACAATTGCTCTTATCATACAAAGCGTATGCGACCACAGGATGAAGACGCATGTCATTCTTTTAATTTTCCTCCATAAGGGCAAAACATACAATTTCTTTAATCAGCAGATCGTGAGTTCGTTACACCACTATCCCAGTAATTATGAATCGTATCAGTTTCAAATATTCAAATTTTTTAAAACCATCAATTGCGGTTTTGAGTATTGCGATTAGGGTTTTAATCAATTGTTGATTTCAATGGATCCACAGAGCAGCACCGGACGAAACACAGTTGATGTTGAATTGGCTGATGAGGATGTTGAATTGGCCAATGAGAAGGATACTATAGAGGAAGTTAGAAATCTGATTTCAGTAAATGTTGAAACAGATGATCCGACTAGTAAGTACATAATTTAGGTTTTGAATCTTTAAATTTATAGTTAATTATTTTGTTTTCATGTATGTCGTATATTTTCAATGATCTTGCTATTTGTGTAATTGGTTTGGATACTATTTGAAACTGAAACGATTCATAATTACCGGGTTAGTGGTGTAGCGAACTCGCGATTTGCTGATTAAAGGAATTGTCTGTTTTGCCCTTATGGAGAAAAATTAAAAGAATGACACGCGTCTTCATCCTGTGGTCGCGTAGATAAGAGCGATTGTATCCTACACTTTATATATATATATATATATATATATATAGGGTAACAAAAGTGTAAAAAGGGCCTAAAGTGTGAGAAGTGTGTTAAACCATTAGATCTTTGATCTAATGGTTGAGATCAATAGGGACCAAATTGTAAATTGTGTTTTAATTATGTGGGCTGATTTGAAATTTGTAGGGGTAATAGTGTCTTTTTATATGTTTCAAATAAGATAACCGTATCCTACACAAACTAAAACCCCCCCATCATTCTCCTAAATTCTAGCGATCCTTGTTCATCCTTATTCTACGAATCCGGAAACATGGAAGATAATCAAAATCCAAAAACCTTGAAGTGTGATAAACGTAATCCACAAACCTTGTTCATCGTCTATCGTCCTTTAATTTCTAGGGTTTCTATAACATTCATCGGCGTTCTTTTTTTAGGGAAAATATCAAAATCGAGCTGCATAGAGTGTTTAATGGATTCAAAGAAAGCTTCAAGCAACAATTGGGTGTGAAACGGAAGCGAAAAACAACTGTATCGAAACCGGGTTTGTATTTTAATAGGGTTTTGATTTTAAGTCAGTTTATGGTGATCTATGGTGTCTGTTGATGCTTGCATTGTTCTAAAAAATGGGGTAATTAGCTATAGGGTTTTGTATTATGGTCTGTTGTTAGTGGTACATGCTGAATGAAGTGTTGTTCATAGTTGTAGAGGCTGTAAACTACAAGTGTAGTGTTTTACAATGTTAAAAAATAGGGTTTTATAGTGTTATCTACGTAATATAGTGATGAATGGTGGTGTAGTGTTATATATAATCATGTAGTGTTATACAGAGTTATAAAAGGATTATATGGTATTATATACTATTCGTAGTGCTTTATAGTCATTTGTAGTGTTATATCCTTTTTGTAATGTTGGGTGGGAGTTGGCTACAAAGTCTATTTTTCCTACAAAGTGTACAAAGTCTTAAAACACCACAATTTTAACCATAAAACACACTCAAACCCCACAAATAAGAGAGTCAAGATCACCAAAACCCCATATTTGTGGGTTTTGTGTTATGTTTTGGATGATAAGGCTTTGATTATCGAATGACTAACATTAGTGTGTTTTATGTTGATTATCATGTTGTGTTTTATATTCATAGTTTTACGATTGTGTGTTTGAAGTTTTTATGGACTGTTAGGGTTTGGATATTGTGTTTTAGTGGTCTTCACTCTCTTATTTGTGGCTTTTGAGTGTGTTTTATGGCTGAAATTGTGGTGTTTTATGTCTTTGTACACTTTGTAGGAAAAATGGACTTTGTAGCCGAACCCCACCCTTGTAATGTTATCTACTTATTTCCGTGTTATGAACTGTTGGTGATGGTTGTAGCCACATATATGAAGATGGAGTGTTTTATAATGATTTATAGTGTTATATATTTTCTTGTATAGTTTTAAGTTGAATTTATCTGTTTGATCACTTTCTAGAGTGTTTTATAATGATTTATAGTGTTATATCTTGTCTTGTATAGTTTTAAGATAAATTTAACTGTTTGATCACTTATAGTGTTATATTGCTTTGTAGTGTTCACTGCTAGTTTTTTTTACTAATTGTGAAAGCATTTAATTTTAGTTAGGAGAAGCGGCCGAATACCAAATTACAAAATGGGAAAGGGCTTTCATAATACGATTCAACAAAGCATCCCGTTGAGTGATTCGGATAATGAAAACATAAGGGAAGAAGGTATAGATGAAGTAAAAATAAATGGATGAAATATTGTTTTGTTATGCAATACCCCTTTCGTTGGAATGCGTATGTAATGAATCATAACTGTAACGCCTCGCTTTTTTTGAAACTACTTTAATTAGAAAGATTAGTCATGTACCTATTTTTTTTGGAAACTTACATCCGAATCGTATTAGTATTTCGCTTTCGTTTTCGTAAATCGTAACTTCGATCGTAATAAAATTTATTTATTTCATACGAATCCTACTTCGTTTATTTTTACTTGCTTAAACATTTAATCCTTATATACATTTGATACATACTCGTACCCTTGTAAACACATGCGTAACCTACAATCAATACGTGATTCTAGATACCCTGTACGTGCAAACACTTGATCCTACGTTCACAATACCTAACCTATACTTTTATTTTATATAAACTTATTACTTATAGTGTGAGGTTCATTGGGGAACACTAAAAAAAGTGGGGAACAGTGGGGAACCGACTCAAATGAAATCCGATTGGACTCATTCCAGCGGCGTTGGAACCGGCTCGTCGAACCCTAACTAGGATCTCTTAACCCTAAACCCTAAATATATTAGGGTTTGGCTTTTAGGGTTTAGCTTTAGGGTTTAGGGTTTAGCTTTTAGGGTTTATAGTTTAGATTTTACGATTTAGCTTAGGTTTTAGCCTAATTTTTTAGCTTTAGGGTTTAGAGTTTAGGAGTTAGGATTTAGGAGAGATCTTAGTTAGGGTTCGACGAGCCGGTTCCAACACCGCTGGAATGAGTCCAATCGGAGTTCGTTTGAGTCGGTTCCCCGCTGTTACCCACTTTTTTAGTGTTCCCTAATGAACCTTCCCCTTACTTAATATCATATAAATTAAACATTTTATATATGCATATATATATATAATTAATTAGTTACTTGATACCATGTTAATAATACATATTAATATATGTACATACAATTACCAAGAAGAAAAAAAGAAAAGATTTGTCACAAACTGACCCATACATCAACCGCCATATTAAATTGATCCTTGGCCCTTTTTCTTTTCATTCCACTAGACATAATATATATTAATATCTTAGGGTTGAGATCCTGTACAAACAGCACATACTGTGAGAACCATAAGAACAGATCTGAACCATCCAAATTCTAGATCAACGGTTGGTGTTGATTACAATTAAAACCCTTTTAATTAATAAAGATTATTAGAAAACCAGGGGTAATAAAGTAAATGTGCTATTTGTGTACCCCACCAAATCTCCTAACTATCATATTGTTCCCCCTTTTTACGTTGTAACCATATACAACTACAATTACAACTCCTCCTTCCTCCATCGATATCCATGCTGATTATATATAAAGAAAACAACTCCCCCTTCCTATCAAACAAACTTTATTCAAAAACACTCTGAAGATTGTACTGATCGACCGAGAAGGATCAAGTTTATGAAGATTATGCTGATCGACAAAAAAAAGGTCCGATTTGTGAAGAACCATAAGATCGAGAAAAGCTTGAACTCCGGTAAGCATTTATCTCCAACTGTTCATCTTCTTTTTTCTTATTTTTAGGGTTTGTTTTTTTGGGGGCGAAGTTGAAGGGTGCTGCCTGTTGCTGCCGGAGATGTTCACGACGGGTTGTTGCTGACTGTTGTTGCGATTTGTGAAGATTGTGCTGATTAACAAAGTGCCTGATGTCGGCGGAGATTGTGCTGATTAACAAAGTGCTGCTTAACAAAGTGCCTGTTGTTGGCGGAGATTGTGCTGATTAACAAAGTGTTGATTAACAAAGTGCATGTTGTTGCGATTTGTGAAGATTGTGCTGATTTACAAAGTGCCTGTTGTTGGAAATTTTCAAATTTGATTTGAAATAGTGCATGAATATAGGGGATAATTAAAATTTGGAATTAATTAAATTCAAAAAATAGAGTGATAAAGTCTAAAATACCCTTGTCTAGTTTTTTTAATGAAGGACACATGTCTAATAGTGGTTGGTTCTTATAGTTCTTACACATATTGAGGTTTGTATTTGATCCCATCTCTAATATCTTATATGAATTGGTCTATTTAAAAAAAAAAAAAGATATAGTTGAAGGATTCTAGACTTGGCCAAAGACTTGCGGCCGCAAGTCTTTATGTGCAGCAATTGCATTTTTATTTTATTTTTTTATTATTTATTATTGCTCCATCTTCCTACGTAATTGCATTTATATCACACCCAACTACTAACCTTAATCCCTCCCTATATAAACCATACTTCTCCTATTCTTTTTCCACTTTACAAACTTTCTACACACTCCAAAATCACTCTCTAATCACTATAAAAAATTCACAGCTTTGAGCAGAAAGTTTAAGTCATTCAAAGTGACTTCTAGCTCATTTCTTCTTCTATTTCTTCTTGTTTCTTTCTTCTAAAACACTTGAATAACCTCTAGAAAGGTTTTCACAAGTTTGCTTGGGCAAACTAAGGTGAAACCTCACCATTTTTGAGGTCTAAAGTGCGTATAAAATTCTGCTCATTTTTATCTTTTTAAATCTTCATATTTTGATAGAAAACTTGATGGAATCTTGTTCCCACCAAGCTCACAATTTAGTCCATGGTTGTGGGTTTGTGTTTAGGGGATTTCCATCAAAGTTTTGGGTTCAAACACCCATTTAAATTCTGTTTATACTTGTTAAATTAAGCTTGAATTAGTTAGTTTCATTTCCTTAATCATTCATGACCCTTCGAATCATCACTTTGATGATTTGTGTAGTGGTGAATCCTTATTATTCATGACCCTCTGAATCATCCTTGTGGTGATTTGTGTAGTGGTGAATCCTTGATGTTCATGACCCTCCGAATCATCCTTGTGATGGTTTGTGTAGTGGTGAATTTACAAGAGGTTAAACCTCCATACTTGACATACATGATAATCTATGTTTGGACTTAGTTTTAGGATATATTATTACTATATAAACTATATATAATTATATAAAAACATGGTTGAGTTTGTGGTGTTAATCAAACCATGATTAACCACCATAAACCTAAGCTATCATATCAAATATTCTAGAGTAGTTGTTATGATTCCAATGGGCAATTTGGGACCCATGAAACCACTTGATATGGTGTCATAAACAAACTCTTAGAACTTAGATATTACTTCCATATATACATACTTTCACTACTTTAAATTCCTAATTCTAATTCTAAACACCCCCATAAACTCCATCACTGTACACCTTCATTCTCTTATTCTCATTAACTCGTCAATACATGGATAATCGGAAGACTTAGCAATTTTGTGAGTACACTTGACCCTTTTTCGCTTTAACACACTTTGGGTGTAACATGTTTAACTTGTCCAAAATGCACAATTCACACAAACATACTTTAATCTCTCAAACCGCTATACATGCTTTTGTTATGCTTAGGTTCATGCTAGATTCATACATGCTACTTGTCATTAACTTAGCTAGCCCACCTTAACAATTATAGAGCTATAGGAATAGCACGCCGCCCGTCGGGGTATTGTTAAGTCAACATTCTTATTCATAAATAGTCTCGTTACTTTTGTGGTGAGGGACACTTATAATTCTTGTGGACACTTGGGTTTGACTTTTAGTTATGCATGCTAGTACAACCTTGTATACCAAATTGCCATGTTGGATTTGAGAAATACTTTTTATACTTATGCCATGTGTCTAAAACTAGTGTACTTGCCAATACGTTTGTATTGAACTGTGCTTTTAAAACATGTTGCAGCTTTATGACAATTTAATGATGCACGGAACTTAGTAGGATGTCTAGAAACGCACCAAACTTGAATTCATGCTTAGTGGTTTAGACATTCGATACTTGTAATTTATTGTATTTGTAAACAAACAATGTTATATTTCCTTTCCATGTTGAAGTTGAATTCTTATAGTAATAAAATGAAATTCATTATTTAAATACTTGTCGCAAATTTTAGCGTTATGTGTAATGAGCAATCTATTTCGTCTCACTCCGATGTTTCCGCTATCGGTTGGGGTGTGACAATAACCGTGTATAAAAATATAAAATTATGTTGTTTTATATTAACAAAATATGTTTCGTGTCCAGTTGCAGCATCACACCCTGCCGACAATGATGATGACTTCATGTCCCCACCTCCAACAACAAAACCAGCTAGTAAGAATTTCAAAATTCGAATGATTATCAGTGTTTTCATTTAATTGTGATTGTAGTATAACAAACGTGTATATATGGGATTTCAGCTACCATAACACACCCTACCGACGATGATGATGACTTCGTATCGCAACCGATAATGACAAAACCAACTGGTAAGTATTTTAAAACCACAATGCTATTATTTTTGCGATTTTTTTAATTGTGATTGTGGTATAACGAAACTGTACATCTTGGTTTCAGCTGCCCCATCACACCCCATTGGCAGGAATGTTGACAATGTACCCGAACCACCAGAGGGTAAAAGACGTAAATCAATAGCATCTAGGAGGAAATCGACAAGGCCGTCGATCTCATTGCTTTCAGAACCATAGACCGTTCACTGGCCCAAAAATTAAACCAAAGACATTTTTGGATAACCTGGTGATATTGGTTAACAATCTAAATGCAGCGCAAAAAATAAGGTGGTTGCAATGGGGTT
Source organism: Helianthus tuberosus (assembly GCA_030545235.1). Taxonomy (NCBI): domain Eukaryota; kingdom Viridiplantae; phylum Streptophyta; class Magnoliopsida; order Asterales; family Asteraceae; genus Helianthus; species Helianthus tuberosus. The sequence goes on from CM060426.1 coordinate 111,423,792, forward strand.
TGGTTCCTTACTTAAATTCAATGTACGGGGTGTACCGACACGGCTTACATATTGGTTGGCAAGCAACTATGACGAGGACGCTGGGGTGTTGAACGTTGGCGCACACCGTGTTCGGATCACACCGGATTTGGTCCATAAGATATTCGGAATTCCAATCGGGGATATACAGATTGTAGAAAAAATCAGAGCGAGAGACAGCAATCATGTGGTAGCCGAGTGGAGGTTACAATACAGTGATTGTACTAAGGTGTCGCCAGTTGGACCGAAGGACATGATGGTTTGTGAAACTTCAAGTGGCTGGTTGTTCGAGTTGAACTGGTTGGTTTTGTTTAATAGTGTGATGGGGGGAAACACGCGCCAACAACACAGTTAATTAACGTTTCTTGGGATGCGTGGACCCAAAAATTGATATCACGAGCTTTGATTGGTGCACCTACATGATAACATGTTTAAACCGCACAACAAAGGCGTGGAACCGCAATCAGGATGATGGTTTTAGAGGACCGATTGTGTTACTGGCGGTATGCGACTTTACTTTGAAATCCTTTTATAACGCTGCAACACTATATATAACACTGCAACACTATATATAACACCATGTAATACTTTTATAACACTACAACACTATATATAACACTGCAGCACTATGTATAACACTACAACACTATGTTTATACTACAACACTGTGTATAACACTACAACACTGCGTTTATCGATAACCAAATATAACACTGCTTATATGTGCAGGCTGCGTATGCATATAATCATAAGGATGTTAACTGTGAAAAAAAAGAATCACGACCGATTGAGGTTATAGATGACGCCATGTTGGATGAACTACTCGGAAAGCTTGACGACCCACTTTTCCAGCGACACCTAGATCATAACGTCCCGATGATACCTAAACCTAATCGAGATGTTAATGAGCCGAACCCTGAACAGGTGAAGAAGCCTGCTGTGAGAAAAACATCAACCACCGTCGTTCGAGAGAATGAAGATACCACAGCTGACAAACATGTGGCCGAAAAAGTGGAAAAAACAACCGATACTAACTTAGAAGGTGTGGAGGGAGACGACGACCACCTCGGATCATATGTGGAGGGCGACGACGACCACCTCGGATGTTTTAAACATTGCAAGGATTATCTGTTGTCCCAGACTAGCACACAAGAGATAGCGGTATTTGTTGGAGCGGATGGTGAATTTCGGGTCCCAATGGTATCACAATATGGGACATCGCCTAACAAGGCATATGAGGAAGCTGAAGGGAATGAAGAGGTACAAAATGGGATAATTTTTTTCACGTCTAATCTAATATCGTATTTTTTAGAATTATATAAATCTGAATCAGGATTTGATATGTGATTATAATTGTTTTAACAGGTTCATGCGCTAAATATGGATAGTGCATTTAAAGAGTTTGAAGAATGCATGGAGAAGGTAAAAAACACCATATCGGAAGCTTTGAAGTTGCACCCCAACAGTGACCTAATGATCAAAAAGAAAATGGAATGGAATGGGTTGGAATAGTTCGGAAACATCGGAAGGATGTTGTGGAGGTTGCTGATACATATGTTGTAACAGAAAAAAACACCCGCACCTGTCAAGGACAGTGGAGTATTGTCGCTAGGTAATCTAACTCCTTTCTCACCCATGACTTCGTCGTTTTATGCGGAAGTAGAAGATCTGATTTCGGCAGGTCACTACGACGATACACCAGGCACACGATCAAAAGCCCTCGGCATACAACCAGTAGACTTAGAAAGTCAACTGGAAAACGTAGCAGCGACAACGTCAACTGTCAACGCATCTGTTCTTCAAAAAGAAGACGCGGGAAACACATGTTTGAAGTATAAAACCCCGAGGCCGAAGAAAAGCATAAATCTACCGGATGCGCTGAAGTCACCATACGTGCAGCGTGTAGTATCTTTAACGACAAACAAGGATGAGTTGGAGGATGCCTTGGCAAGCTGTATATTCAGCGCAATAGCAAACAAATGGTAAGTATCGACAACACTCCAATTTTCCATAATTAAACGAATCTGGTTGCCGATTATTCATTATATTTTGGCACCTACATAGGGATACCTTATTCGAGTGCCCATCGGGTGTTTCAATTATGAAAGGGGCATTTGAATCGATCTTCCCGAATGTGTGCTTAGATGCAGAGGTTATAACAGCTTGGTGTGCCATGCTTAACTACGAGGAGCGATTAAGGACAATGGGAACCCCCATGAGGCTGTTTTGCGATGTCGGGATGTCCTTGTACTTATTTAAAAAAAACTACTACCAGATAACACTACATACAACATTCAGCACTTCATAGGTAGCCTTTACCAACTTTCAAGTGTATAAGACTCTTTAACCAGACTATATAACACTATAAACTATATAAAAAACCTTCATTCAGCATCCATCACCGTATAACACTATACTTCCATCATAGAACTGCTAGCAGATAACAGCCCTAAGATAAGACTATAACACTATATAACACTATACTTCCATCATATAACAATTTATAACACTATATAAGACCTTCATTCAGCAGCTATGAGTATATAACAATATATAACACTATAACACTATATAAAAAACCTTCATTCTACATCCATCACTATATAACACTATATAACACCCTATAAAACCTAAACCACAATAAAAACACTTTTGTGAATACTATGAATCCATCGAATAACAGCTTAAATGTGTTGTTTATTTTAAAACAGGGGTTACCCGATTTTAATGGGACTGAAGAAAACCACTCCGAACAGTTCAGTAGCCGCATGGAAGCAGTATTAGTGCAGACAGATGCCAAGAACTTCCGCAGCTTCCAAATGGTATTTGTGCCGATCCTGTATAACCAACACTACATTCTACTATTCTTCAGTCTTGCACAAATTCAGATATTGGTGATCGATAACATCGAGGGTGATGTACCGATCGACATAAGATACAGTGGTTACGTTGAAAAAACTGTAAGAACACTAACCCTTATACGGTAGTTAAATCTGAACATGCGTACCTTTTATATTTGTCAAAAATCCGCAATTGACGTCGAAACTTTTACAAATCAAAGCATTCTTTTCTTATGTCGAAAAACACTCGCCTGCTATCACAAAAAAAAACTACGGGCAACATCACCAGTTAGTTTGAAGTTCCCTTGGCAAACAATATATAACGTGGTTGATTGTGGTATTTTCGTTATGCGTCATATGGAGACATTTAAAGGTATTTTTGTAATTATAATTGATTAATTGTTATATTTGAAAAAGGCAGCAACGCTGAATTGATTTGTGTTTCTAATCACTAAGAACAAGTGTGCGCGAATGAGACTGCGGACTATCGCCTGAACGAGACATCAAGGGGGAGCTGATGGACAATCAATCGAAAGAACTATCTGATTTGCAGACAAAGTACTTATCAAAAATATTGTTAAGTGAAGTAAACTCATTTCGGTCTGCGATGGAGAAAGAAGTGCATGAATACGCAATGCTGAGTGATGATGAAAGAATACAGAATGCTAAACATGCAAAGGAAAGGATAGAGTACCGATTGAGCGAATAATAGCACATAGTTTAAAACTCTGCAAAAAGTATTTCTTTTTAGAAAGACAGTTAGAATGTTTTCTGACCCGTTTTCTTTGAAGTTTTTTATCTAATCTGTTGGGCATTAAGCATAATACACTATTGGGTCCTTTTCAGGCAATCCGGAAAGAAAAAACTTATATTTTTATGTTGCTATTGGGTAGGGATAGTGTAAAAAGCTATGGTATTGATTTATTATCCTTTTTTTGTGGTATGATATACAACGTTATCAGCAAGTTATCTTGTCCATAAAACACATTACCTTATCTTGACCATAAAACACTACAAAATATAACAATACAAATCACTGTAAAACACTACATGTTAAACAGTTAAACCGCATATGACATTTATTTCATCTTATAAAACTCTAAACAAAATATAACACTACAAATCACTATAAAACACTACAAATAGAATATAGCACCATGTAATCCTTTTATAACACTGTATAACACCCAATCACTATGTCTAACACTACAGCGAGTCACATTACAACACTATGTATACCTGGTAAAAAATTGTTGATGTAAAAACATCATGAAAAAAGAATGGTTTGCGATTAACGTATTCGAGGCTGTAAAATTAAATAAAGGATATAAAAAACGACTAACAATATCAACTACAGTTTGATGTCAACTTTGCTATATGTGCATCCATATAACATTGTAATTCGGGGGCAAGCATATGCAATAAAACTCCCCACAATAAGATAAATTTAAAACACCATGTAAAAACCCTTAGGTTTCCCAATAGTGCAATCGTGACTGAAAAAAATGTACAAAAAGCTATAAGATCCAACAAAGGAATCCAAGAAAACAAAAAACGTCATAAAACTAACGACACAAAGCTCGAATACGCATAATTTGGTAATCTACTCGTCCTCGGACATTTTCTCCTGCTCTTGAACTTCCTCCTGTTCTTGAACTTCTTCCTCCGCTTCATCATCTGCTTCTCCCTCTCCTTCCGAGGTGTCATCATTCTTTTCCCTTGCGGGGAACGTGCATGTACGTCGATTATGCCCCTTACGTTTGCAATTGCCACACTCCCGTCTCTTTTTCCCAGATTGGCTTATCGCAATTTCACGCTTAGACTTCATTCTTTTAGGCTTGCCCATACCTTTAAATTTAGTTCCAACCGGTACACGAACAGTTACAGATGATGGTTGGGTGTTACCAATTATTTCGGCAAACATGTCACGACGACTCTTTGGGGGTGTGTTTACCACTGCCTCATCAGCCTTCGATTGATACTGGACAACACGATCCCTAAAAGCACACAACACATCGAAGTTAGTGACCAACCTGTTAATTACAGACTCTACTAACTGTGTTATCTCACGTACAACGCGATTAACTTGATGGTACCGATCATCGCCTTTATTAATACCTAATATCGCTCCAGGAGCACTATTAGATACATCTTCCCTGGTCCACCGTCGTAATATATACCTTTCAGGGAAGTGCCTAATATAAAGAAACCGCAGAACGCAAAAAATGTGCGCGCACAACAGCCCAAATTGTTCATACCTATTGCATACACAACTCATAGTCATATCTTGCTCCCGCATCATAACCTAATACATCAAAAAACCGCCAAAAAAAGGAGAAAAAAATATATACTCAGTTCAATCTATATGAAATAAAACACCATGAAAACATAAGTTCAAAAACTAACAATTGTTACATTCCCTAGTTACCTCAAAAAACGTCATACACGGTTGAGAGAAAAGTCTTTCACAAAATTAATCTCTGTTTCCAGCTTCCAATACCACACTTGTGAATAGCTGTCTTTATTTCAAGTTGCACATAAAAAAAAACTGTTCATGTGTGTATATGTTTGCCGCATGTTCTTCTAAAACAAATTCTCTTGCCCAAATGTCGGGGTTCGTGTGCCTGGTATCATGGTCGTTCTTCCTATGCTCGTGTCATTGGGCTTCGATTGAAGAGTCAAAATACCCCATGAATTCCACAAGCGTACAGTCCGGGTTGCAAAACTGCCCAAAAAAATAGTTCTCACTTTCAGAACGTGAGGAAGTGTGCATCAGCCTAGACATGTGCTCATCACGATAGTATGCGGGTATCCATGAATCCCTAATCTGATAAATTGACTCTAACCATTCATGATTTGCCAAATCTAAGTCAGTCAATATAACACCCCATTCAGGTTGAAACTGGTTAGGGAGTAATGCATCGGTCCAAAAATAGCACACAACCTCTTATTAAAATCGATGCTATTACATAGGGTGGCGCTAACCTAAGAAACACGGAACAACATTAACAAAAATTAAATATCAAACCAAGGATAAAACATTATATAAAAGTAAAACCACATCACTAAACAGTATTTCCTATTTTTACAATATAAAACCACAATCGGAAATTAATTGAAAAACCATAAACATCGTATTCAGCTATAAAAAGCTATAAAATTTCAACAAACGAATCCATTCAAACAATAAACGCCGTAGACCTAAAGAAACAAAGCTCAAATACTCCTAATTTAGCAATTAAGAAACCTTGGTAGTAAGTTTGTCCATTATATGCCACATGCAAAGCATGTGCCTACTTTCAGGCCAAGTGTCTTCAATCGCTTTCCTCAAAGCTGGGTCTTGATCAGTTACAATCACAGGTGGTGCACGACCCAACTATGAGGAAAGCGATTGAAGACACTTGACCTGAAAGTAGGCACAGGCTTTGCATGTGGCATATAATGGACAAACTTACTACCAAGGTTTCTTAATTACCAAATTAGGCGTATTTGAGCTTTGTTTCTTTAGTTTTACGATGTTTATTGTTTACTTGGAATCGTTTGTTATATTTTATAGCTTTTTATAGCTGAATACGAAGTTTATGGTTTTTTTATTAATTTCCGATTGTGGTTTTATATTGTAAAAATAGGAAATACTATTTAGCGATGTAGTTTTACTTTTATATAATGTTTTATCCTATTAGTTTAATTTTAAATTTTTGTTAATGTTTTTCCGTGTTTCTTAGGTTGGCGCCACCCTATATAATAGCTCCGATTTTAAAAAGAGGCTGTGTGCCATTGTTTGGACCGATGCATTACTCCCTGACCAGTTTGAATCCGAATGCGGTGTTAAATTGACTGACTTTGATTTGGCGAATCATGAATGGTTAGAGTCAATTTATCAGATTAGGGATTCATGGATACCCGCGTACTATCGTGATGAGCACATGTCTAGGCTGATGCGCACTTCCTCACGTTCGGAAAGTGAGAACCATTTTTTTGGGCAGATTTGCAACCCAGACTGTACGCTTGTGGAATTCATGGGGCATTTTGACTCTGCAATCGAAGCCCAAAGACACGAGCATAGGAAGAACGACCATGATACCAGACACATGAAACCAGACATTTGGGCAAGAGAATTTATTTTAGAAGAACAGCCGGCAAACATATACACACGAACATTTTTTTTTTGATGTGCAACTGAAATACAGACAATTATTCACAATTGTGGTATTGGAAGCTGGGAACAAAGAGAGGATAATTTTGTGAAGTTCTTTGTGAAGAACTTTTCTCAACCATGTACGACATTTTTTGAGGTAACCAGGGAATGTAACAATTGGTGGTTTTTAAACTTATGTTTATATGGTGTTTTATTTCATATATTGAATTGGGTATATTTTTTTTCTCCTTTTTTTGGCGGTTTTTTGATGTATTAGGTTATGATGCGGGAGCAAGATATGACTATGAGTTGTGTATGCAATAGGTATGAATACTTTAGGTTGTTGTGCGCGCACATTTTTTGTGTTCTGAGGTTTCTTGATATTAGGCAGTTCCCTGAAAGGTATATATTACGACGGTGGACTAGGGAAGTTGTTCCTAATAGTGCTCCTGGAGCGATATTAAATATTAATGAAGGCGATGATCGGTACCATCAAGTTAATCGGGTTATACGTGAGATAACACAGTCAGCGGAGTCTGTTATTAACAGGTTGGTCACTAACTTCGATGCGTTGTGCGCTTTTAGGGATCATGTTGTCCAGTATCAATCGAAGGCTGATGAGGCAGTGGTAAACGCACCCCAAAGAGTCGTCATGAGAGTTTTGTCGAAATAACTGGTAACACCCAACCATCGTCTGTAACTGTTCCTGTACCGGTTGGAACTAGATTTAAAGGTATGGGCAAGCCTAAAAGAATGAAATCTAAGCGTGAAATTGCGATAAGCCAATTTGGGAAAAAGAGACGGAGTGTGGCAATTGTAAACGTAAGGGGCATAATCGACGTACATGCAAGTTCCCCGCAAGGGAAAAGAATGATGACACCTCAGAAGGAAAGGAAGAAGAGGAAGAAGAGGAAGAAGCAAATGATGAAGCGGAGGAAGAAGTTCAAGAGCAGGAGGAAGTTCAAGAGAAGGAGAAAATGTCCGAGGACGAGTATATTACCAAATTATGCGTATTCAAGCTTTGTTTCGTTAGTTTTATGACGTTTATTGTTTTCTTGGATTCGTTTGTTGGATTTTGTAGCTTTTTGTTTCATTTTTCAGTCATGATTGCACTATTGTGAAACATAACGGTTTTTACATTGTGTTTTAAGTTCATCTTATTGTGGGCAGTTTGATTCTGGGGAATTTTATCGTATATGCTTACCTCCGAATTACAGCGTTATATGGATGCGCATATAGCAAGGTAGACATAAACCGTAGTTGATATCGTTAGTCGTTTTTTATATCCTTTATTTAATTTTACAGCCTCGAATACGTTAATCGCAAACCATTCTTTTTCATTGTGTTTTTACATCAACAATTTTTTACCAGGTATACATAGTGTTGTAATGTGACCTGCTGTAGTGTTAGACATAGTGCTGGGGTGTTGTACAGTGTTATAAAATGATTATATGGTGTTATATACTATTTGTAGTGTTTTATAGTGATTTGTAATGTTATATTTTGTTTGTAGTTTTATAAGATGAAATAAATGTCATATGGTGTTAAACTGTTTAACATGGTAACTGTATAGTAAGACACCATAAAATATCTTGTTGTAGTGTTTTTAATATGCTTTCTAGTGTTTGATATTGCTTTGTAGTGTTATGAGTTGTATTTAATGTCATTTAACTGTTTGATATCTTGATGTAGTGTTTTATATTATTTTGTAGTGTTTTATGGTCAAGATAAGGTAATGTGTTTTATGGACAAGATAACTTGCTGATAACATTGTATATCATACCACAAAAAAAAAAAACAAAAAAACAAAAAAACATGGTGTTATACATAGCGCTACAGTGTTATATATAGTGTTGTAGTGTTATACATAATGCTGCAGTGATATATATAGTGTTGTAGTGTTATATATAGTGTTGCAGTGTTACATATAGTGTTGTAGTGTTATAAAAGGATTACATGGTGTAATATATAGTGCTGCAGTGTTATATATAGTGTTGTAGTGTTATATATAGTGTTGCAGTGTTATAAAAAGGATTACAAAGTAAAGTCGCATACCGCCAGTAACACAATCGGCCCTCTAAAACCATCATCCCGATTGCGGTTCCACGCCTTTGTCATGCAGTTTAAGCATGTTATCATGTAGGTGCACCAATCAAAGCTCGTGATATCAATTTTTGGGTCCACACATCCCAAGAAACGTTGAATAATTGTGTTGTTGGCGCTTGTTTCCCCCATCACACTATTAAACAAAACCAGCCAGTGCAATTTGAACAACCGGCCACGTGAAGTGTCGCATACCATCATGTCCTTCAATCCTACTGGTGACACCTTGGTACAATCATTGAATTATGACCACCACTCGGCTACTACAGAATTGCCGTCTCTCGCTCTGATTTTTCTACAATCTCTATATCCCCGTTTGGAATTCCAAATATCTTATGGACCAACTCCGGTGTGATCCGTACACGGTGTGCGCCAACGTTCAACACCCCAACGTCCTCATCAAAGTTGCTCGCCAACCAATATGTAAGTCGTGTCGGTACACCCCGTACATTGAATTTAAGTAAGGAACCAAACCCCATTGTTACCACCTTTTTTTGCGCTACATTTAGATTGTTAACCAGTATCATCAGGTTATCCGTAGACGTCTTTGGTTTAATTTTTGGGCGAGTGAACGGCTCATATGGTTTTGAAAGCAACGAGATCGGCGGCCTTGTCGATTTCCTCCTAGCTGTTGTTGACGTCTTTTACCCTTTGGTGGTTCGGGTACATTGCCAACATCCCCGACAACAGGGTGTGATGGGACAGCTGAAACCAAGATGTACAGTTTCGTTATACCATAATCACAATTAAAAAAAAAATCGCAAAATAATAGCATTGTGGTTTTAAAATACTTACTAGTTGGTTTTGTCGTTATCGATTGGGACACGAAGTCATCATCATCGTCGGTAGGGTGTGTTATGGTAGCTGAAATCCCATATATACACGTTTGTTATATTACAATCACAATTAAATGAAAAAACTTACATTCATTCGAATTTTGAAATTCTTACTAGTTGGTTTTGTGGAGGGCGGTGGGGACATGAAGTCATCATCATTGTCGGCAGGGTGTGATGCTGCAGCTAGACACTGAAATATACAGGTTTGTTATACTACAATAAAAAAAAAACTGTTATAGATTAATTGTATGAAAACACTTACTAGGTGTTGGTAGTTTCTTTTCAACAATAACTGCTTTCCCTTTGTCCGCAGGTGGGCCGCTAAGATCCATACAGCTTGGTGTGTTTTTTCCTGATGGATTGTTTCCAGCATTTTGTTCTTCTTCGTCTGGACATACAACATATTTTGTTAATTAAAGTAGTTTCAAAAAAAGTAGTTTCAAAAAAGCGAGGCGTTACAGTTATGATTCATTACATACGCATTCCGACGAAAGGGGTATTGCATAACAAAACAATATTTCATCCATTTATTTTTACTTTTATAGTTTTTACTTCATCTATACCTTCTTCCCCTATGTTTTCATTATCTGAATCACTCAACGGGATGCTTTGTTGAATCGTATTATGAAAGCCCTTTCCCATTTTGTAATTTGGTGTTCGGCCGCTACTCCTAACTAAAATTAAATGCTTTCACAATTAGTAAAAAAACTAGCAGTGAACACTACAAAGTAATATAACACTTTAAATCATTATAAAACACTCCAACAAGTGATCAAACAGTTAAATTCATCTTAAAACTATACAAGACAAGATATAACACTATAAATCATTATAAAACACTCCAGCGTTATGTATAACACTAAAACCACCATTCAATAGTTCATAACACTGAAATAAGTAGATGACATTACAAAACAAGATATAACACTACAAATCACTATAAAACACTACGAACAGTATATAACACCATATAACACTACACCACCATTCAACACTATATTACGTATATAACACTATAAAACCCTTTTTTGTAACACTGTAAAACACTACACTTGTAGTTTATAGCCTCTGAAACTATGAACAACACTTCATTCAGCATGTACCACTAACAACAGGCCACAATAAAAACTCTATAGCTAATTACGTCATTTTTAGAACAATACAAGCATCAACAGACACTATAGATCACCATAAACTGACTTAAAAACAAAACCCTATTAAAATACAAACCTGGTTTCGATACTGTTGTTTTTCGCTTCCGTTTCACACCCAATGTGATGCTTGAAGCTTTTTTTGAATCCATTAAACACTCTTTGCCACTCGATTTTGATATTTTCCCTAAAAAAAAGAACGCCGATGAATGTTATAGAACCCTAGAAATTAAAGGACGATAGACGATGAACAAGGTTTGTGGATTATGTTTATAACACTTCAAGGTTTTTGGATTCTGATGATCTTCCATGTTTCCGGATTCGTAGAATAAGAATGAACAAGGATCACTGGAATTTAGGAGAATGATGGGGGTGTAGTTTGTGTAGGATACGGTTACCTTATTCGAAACATATAAAAAGACACTATTACCCCTACAATTGTCAAATCATTCCAAATAATTAAAACACAATTTACAATTTGGTCCCTATTAATCTCAACCATTAGATCAAAGATCTAATTGTTTAAAACACTTCTTACCCTTTTCACACTTCAGATCTTCTCCAACAATACTAAAGTGCCTAAAGACTAGATCTTCTCCCGGTCTCACTAATCACAATACACACTAGAGTGCAGGGGGTAACCTAAAAACACTTGACAAGACTTAGAAAGCAAATAATACTAGGGAATCTGGACCGATCTCGTCCCGGTCTCACTGTACCTAAATACCTAGCACCAAAGACAATCCCAACTATATATCTCCTTCCGGTCTCAAGAATAGGTAGAACATTAAACTCCTCTAAATTATCAAACAAAGTTCCCATGTGATAGGTGCACCATAAATCATAAACTAGTTACAAACACAAAGTAGGTAACCTAACAAGTATCTATACATGAAAGACATTCACAAAGACACACAAGGAACAATTATAAGATAATAAATTAGAGTAAAACATGCAAACACATCTAATCAATTATTATTAAGTCTCTTATTTTAATATTAATCCACCGATAAAATTACCAAAACGAGAAATTACCGATTATTATTAAATATCCATCACAATCCCCGGTAGATAAACGGACTAGCCAATAATCATTAGTCAAGAACGAAAATAATAAACAAGTCATAAATAATAAGCCAATCATAGTTATCAAATCTGAAAATAAAACAAATTGAAAACTAATAAGATGCGAACCCGACTTGAATCTTCGATCCTAATCTTGAAAATTGATCCGTACACCTCTTCTTCTTGAATCCCACCTTCGTATCTCCGCCACATATGTATTCGTCCAGTCAGTTCTTCGTATATGGTAGCCCTCCAACCATAAAGGAAAACCATTGGTAACAGTAGGTGGTGTATCGTATTTTAATTGTAACACCACTCCAGGATTTGGGCCCTTAGGCATATCACTAGGAGGCAATATGGGCCTAGAAGAGGAGTGGGCTGATGTCATGTTATGAATATGGGGTATTAATAATATGGTTTTTTTCATTGAATTACAACACCAATTATATATATATATATATATATATATATATAGGGTGGGGTTCTAGAGTGAACACTGGTGTATTTGCGAACTGAGTGAACAAATTCTGGCCATTGATCTACACACGTGTATGGCCAGGATCTCATCATCAAATCGTAAAATACACTAGTGTATTTCAACATCAAATTCTGACCATTGATCTACACACGTGTATGGCCAGGATTAGTTCACTCAGTTCGCAAGCTACATTAGTGTTCACTCTTGAACCTGATCCTATATATATATATATATATTATATTAGGGGACCGCTAAAATGAAAACCACCTCTAGTTGTAAGAACCGTGAGAACTACACCGTACGGGCGAGGTGGACCAAATTTTTTTTTTCATAAACGTAGATGCGTGTATTATAAACACATTTGTAAAAAAAATTCAAAAAAAAAAATGTCGTGTGTGTAGTTTTGAGCACCACAAGTTTACGTTTACGGGTACCGTAAATTCGGTTTAAAATTTACGGTACCCGTAAACACAAACAAAACTACACACACGACATTTTTTTTTGAATTTTTTTTTTACAAATGTGTTTATAATACACGCATCTACGTTTATGAAAAAAAAATTTTGGTCCAACTCGCCTCGTACGGTGTAGTTCCCATGGTTCTTACAACTGGAGGTGGTTTTTATTTTAGCGGACCCCTTATATATATATATATATATATTGTTAGTGAAGGATGATGAATAGTAATTTTAATTTTATAATAATATATAGTTTTTTATTATTTTTTATTTTTAATAACATATTTTTAATTATTTTTCCTTTTTTAAAACCATATATTTCCTATACCGTTTTTTTAATAATTCTCTTTTCTTTTTCGAACATATATTATCGATTAATTTGATACTTCTTTAATATTATACGTTTATAACTTTTTCTTAAAACTTAAGTACGTAGTTATGATTGTTTTTTTCCTGGACATTCCGTTATAAGTTTTGTTAAAAACGAAATTGTACTTATAATAAAGTTGGTATCATAAAACAAAACAGTACGATGATAAACTCAACCGTTCTAATGGTTTAGCTTTCTAAACAAGATGTTTTATTTTCAAATCATGTTTGTTTTACATTATCATTTGTCTGGTTTCGCCGCAACGCACGACGACAAAAAAACTAATATAATGAATCGGCCATCATAATTGGCATGGGCATTTTGATCAATTCACGTGTCATATCACCCCTAGCAAAACATGATACGCCTGCTGCCATCTTTTTCGATATGTGTATAGTGTACTTTTCAACTTTCAACAAATTACAGTTTTGGTCCTCACGTTTATTCCAAACTGCCGGGTGCTCGTTTATTAACCGTTTCAGCCCATATTTGATTAAATTTCGTACCAGGATCTGTAATAATATAAACTAGGCCTGACAATCCTAGCCTGCTGGTAGGAATTTGGGTTGCATATAAAAGAATATGGGTTGTTTTGGGTTGTGTATAATCATTTAGTGGGTTAGGATGGGCAAGTTTAATTATAAACAAAAATACAAATGGGTCGGGATGAGTATGGAAAAAAACAACCATATGTCAGGATGGGTTTTCTCAGTCGGCGTGGGCTGGAGATTGATTCACATCGATTCCACATTCATATTCTCTTCTTTGTTCAGTTCATAACCTAACACCACCACATCGATTCCACAGTTTGTTTCAACAAAAACGATCCATGTACTAATCCTCAGTTCTACAAATCTTAGGGTTTTAATTTCTAGAAAACCTAGAACTATTTGAGAAGGATCTGTTCATGATTTTTTGAATTTAATAACCAATTTGAATTTATTGGTAAAGTTTTTCAAGTTATTTCACCATGGTTGTCCCAATTTGACAGTTGACTATTCACATTGGTGGTTAACCCACAACTGGTTATATTGACTGATGTTAGCTGTATTCAGATTATAGGTGCGCAAACTGGTTAATTTTAATAACCGGTTATACCGTTTAATTTGACTTTTTGACTTTAACCGGTTAAAAACTGTAACCGGTTATTTTCAGTTAATAACCGATTTTTTTGCTTTTTTGTTTGATTTTTTTGGTTATTTTTCGATTAACCGGTTTGTCGGTTAAAAAACGGTTCCTATACTGAATATCAAAAACCGGTTACTAACCTACAGTTAAAAATAACCACTAACTAGTTATTCCTCGATCGGTTATTAACCGGTTACGGTTTTGGTTAATAACTGGTTACGGTAATTAACCGGTTATTTTGTGCACCTCTAATTCAGATTCACAGTAGGGGTGTTATGATTAATTGATTATATGACTAATGTTATGTTAATTATTAAATTTTATCTTGTTAGCTGTATTCAGATTGTTAATTATTAATTGATTAACTGTATTCAGATTGTTTTTAATACTAGAGAACGTTTATGCATTTTGATACATTGTTTCAAGTTTGTATTGTGGACAACACTATTTGTGAGTTTATATCCATCTATATACATAATCTGTATACATTAGTGATAAATCGGCCCACATGCTAAATTCTTTTATGTTATATGTTCTCTTTTTTTTTTTCCTAGAAATAGAGCAGTTTGAAAGATAACCCAAATCCATTATGACCCAAACTCATCCAAACCTAAACCCATCGTGACCTTTTTCTTAATATACTCATTCTGACCCAAACTCATTTTAACCCAAACCTATCCTGACCATTATCCAAACCCACCCACCTACCCACTTTGCCAAGTCTAATATAAACTAATAAAATACCAACCTATAAAGACTAAAAATGACTAAAAAACTATTAAAATAATATACAAAATACATAGATAAATGAGAGTGTTTTCCAACTTATCAATACACAAGTGTAAATCAACGGCAAAGATTTGATAATGAAAATACACTAGTGTATTTTACCATTTGATGATGTAAATCAATAGTCAGGATTTGTTCACTCAGTTCACAAATACACTTGTGTTCACTCTAGAACCCTACCCTATATATATATATATAGAAAAAGTATATCGTACATTACGGCTTAGCGTACTTCACGTACGACAACGTGCGTGATTTGTTCTATAACATGCGTGATTAATGTTTTCAATATGCGTGATTGTTGTGTTTCAACATGCATGATTTTGGATTTTTGAGTTACAACGTGCGTGATTTTAAAATGAATGTGCGTAATTACCTGTCGTACGTAAGTACGTTAAGCCGTAATGTACGTTAACCTTCCTCTCTCTCTCTCTCTCTCTCTATATATATATATATATATATATATATATACTATACTATATTATAAAACATTTCCTTAAGGACTTCTTAAAAATTAAGAGGTACAAGTTAAACAGCTTGTTATACAACACATAATGCATATATTAATTCATTTTGAAGGGTAAATTTGTCTTTAATCTCGACAGCCTCTTTGTTCATGCAACAATTAATTCACCAATATACTTCAAAAACTTAAATGCTTTACGCAATCATGCAATAATTAATACTTAAATGCTTTTCGCAATGCCTCTTCGTTTGTTCATGCAATTAATTCAAGAACTTAATTTTTTTTTAACAATCGCCTCCTAAAATTCCCAATCAGTTTAATATCATCATATGTAAAGAAATTCAAGACTGTAACCGAAGAGGCATTACATTTGAATGCATCCTCTCAAATCCTTCTCATCATTAGTTCTTCATTAGTTTTGTAAATAAATTCAGTTTCCATGCATCCTCTCAAATCATTCTCTACCTTATAACCCCGCGCGTAACCTTGGAACACCACTGTGAACTTGCGCAACCACAGTGAACAGCGCCGGGAGCTAGCAACGACTCCCGGAACGTCAAACTCCTCGGCGACCATTGACCGTCGATTACGTTGGAACACCAATGAAACCATTGCCTTCCGCGTCAAACTCCTCGGTGACCATCGACCGTCGATTACGTTGGAACTCCACTGAAACCATTGCCTTCCGCCATTATAGATGAAGAACTAAAAGTTCGGGCGGGAAATCGCACCGGAGCAAGTCGAGGCCCTTACACCGTTCGGTATGCGTCTTATTTACTTATTGCCAACGATTCGTTATTAATCTTACATTAAAAACACCATCTATTCATTAATAATCATAAAATGTAATGTTGATTTTCATGGCTTTCAGTATGATGGGTTAATGTAGAAGATGACTTATTGTTGGTATGTTCAAATAAGATATAAAAACACAAAGAAATAGATCTTGCAGTTCAATCGAGTGGTAGGGTGGTCTTGAATTAATAATCATAAACTGTAATTAATAAATGAAATATGATATTCAGAAATAAGATATTAAAATAATAAATGAAATATTATTATTGAAAAAATTAAATTAGATAGGCTTGGACACAGACATGAGACATGAAAGTAGTGGTGAAGTAAGTATTTATAATCTTGGTTTTTGTTATATACTATAATTGATGTCTCGCGTTGTAGGGTCATTTTTTAACGTGATTTGAGTGCACTGACTTTTTTTTTTTTGTAAAAGTTCGGGCGTGAAATCGCCAATCATCACACTGTCACATTCTTCTAGCCGCCGAGACTTCAAAAGCGTCGCTGGAGATCGGAGAAACTCACAGGAGCAAGTCGAGGACCTTACACCGTTCGGTATGCGTCTTATTTACTTATTGCCAACAATTCGTTATTAATGTTACATTAAAAACACCATCTATTCATTAATAATCTGACTTTTTTTTTGGAAAAGTTCGGGCGCGAAATCGCCAATCATCACACTGTCACATTCTTCTAGCCGTCGAGACTTCAAAAGCGTCGCTGGAGATCGGAGAAACTCACAGGAGCAACTCGAGGACCTTACACCGTTCGGTATGTGTCTTATTTACTTATTGCCAACGATTCGTTATTAATCTTACATTAAAAACACCATCTATTCATTAAAAATCATAAAATGTGAGGTTGATTTTCATGGCTTTCAGTATGATGGGTTAATGTAGAAGATGACTTATTGTTGGTATGTTCAAATAAGATTTAAAAAGAAATAGATCTTGTAGTTCAATCGAGTTGTAGGGTGGTCTTTCATTAATAATCATAAACTGTAATTGATAAATGAAATATGATATTCAAAAATAAGATATTAAAATAATAAATTAAATATTATTATTTAAAAAATTAAATTAGATAGGCTTGGACAGAGACATGAGACATGAAAGTAGTGGTGAAGTAAGTATTTATAATCTTGGTTTTGTTATAATCTAGAATTGATGCCTCGCGTTGTAGGGTCAAATAGGATTTTACAAAATTTTAAAAAGTTGAAGGAAGTGTAAGTGTCAATCTTAAAATTTGATTAAAAGTGTCATTAAAAAATTCAAAGTTAATGGTCAACTAATTATATAGTTAGATAAGTAGAATAGAATTAAGAGATTTAAAAATATTCGATACCAAATAAAAACCATTAATTTGGCATTCTAGGTGTCTTTGTTTCTAAGATTGGTTAAACCTAGGAACATGGATGACAATAAGATAAGAGTATTGATAAATTTACTTATATATTTGATCACAAGATCTTATCCTTTACCTGTCTAAGTGTAAATGCAACACATTTTTAGTTTTAAGGAAATCTTTCACTTAAGATTTTATGGTAGGCATATTTGACAAGGCTTAGACACTTTTAATCAGTGGCGGATCTTGCCCGTTGAATGTGTCAGGGCCGAAAGACACGGGAACTAAAAAAAGCCCGGGCCGTAGCCCTGCCACACACCTTCTAAGAACCGCCCATGCTTTTAATGACCGTTGTGTACTTTCATATGTTAATTTAAAATGTTAGTGAAACCTAATAACAATAGATTTTACACAATTATATTTATTAAATTATGAATATTATAATAAAAAAAGAGTGTGAGCCTCATGTTACTTTATCCTTATTAGCCATTGTGAGGAGAGAAAAAAACTTTGCTATTGATGAACCTAAGCAGTGCATAAAAACGTCATACAATGAACCTGGAGTATACACCTCGAACGTTGTCTATCGAGAGGTGTTACATGATGGATGAACTGCTTTGGAATCAAAATGTAATGCTTGTTAATGCATTTTGTTTTTATATTTTTACTTCACACAAATTGGCCATTTTTACTCACTTGTTCATTATTCTCTTATACAGAAATTAGGAAGCTGTTCAAGATGACACAAGAAGTTAATAATTGGAAAATGTGTCAGGTATCTATACTATATATATTACAAATGATAAAACCACATGTGATCAAGATAGTAAACATTATTTTTTATTAGTGGCCAAACCTGCTCCAATATATCCACGACTCAAACAGGACAACATACAACAAACTCCTCGTCCGGTAGATGTAGTAGTGAAAGAAGAACAAGAAACTACCAATAATTGTTTTCTTAGCACTCTCAATGATGAAGAATGGTGTTTGGAAAATCTAACGTATCACAATGCAAGTCGTTGACAATTAGATTTTTATTTTTAAACTTTTATGTTTTTTAATTTTATTTTCGTAAAGTGTGTGTTTATTGAGATGCAACAATGTTTTTCATACGTACTTGCTACTCTTAATGTCAACTTATTGTTAACGACAATGACAACTCTACGATTTAAGTGAACCTTCGAAACCTTTTATCTCCACCCTCCAGTTATGAAAACATTTCCTAACTGTTTTATTCCCGCTGCAACGCGCGGGCAACCTACTAGTATATATATATAGAGAATTCCGCTAAAATAAGAACCACCTCCAGTTGTAAGAACCGTGAGAACTTTTTGATCCAGGCCGAGTTGGACCAAATTTTTTTTCATAAACGTAGATGCTTGTATTATAAACACATTTGTAAAAAAAAATCAAAAAAAAAATGTCGTGTGTGTAGTTTTGAGCACCACAAGTTTGTGTTTACGGGTACCGTAAATTTTAAATAATTTTTACGGTACCCGTAAACACAAACTTGTGGTGCTCAAAACTACACACACAACACATTTTTTTGAATTTTTTTTACAAATGTGCTTATAATACACGCATCTACGTTTATGAAAAAAAAAATTGGTCCACCTCGCCCCGTACGGTGTAGTTCTCACGGTTCTTACAACTGGAGGTGGTTCTCATTTTAGCGGTCCCCTATATATATATATATATATATATATATATATATATATATATATATATATATAGGGTAAGGTTATTGTAAAAAAAGTTAAAAGTGTGAGAAAGGTGAGAAATATTATGGAGATGACATATGTCCTAAATCTAAATTAATTCAAAAGGGTAAACAAGTAATTTTATCATTAATTCAATTAATTAAAAACTTCCCATAACCGCCACCTTAATTATAGGATTTGGATTTTTTTAAAAGAACTCTATAAACACCATTCAGCAAGTATATAACACCATTCAACAAGTATATAACACCATTCAGTAAGTATATAACACCATTCAGCAAGTATATAACACCATTCAGTAAGTATATAACACCATTTCAGCAAGTATATAACACAATTCAGTAAGTATATAACACCATTCAGCAAGTATATAACACCATTCATGGACTAAACATCTGATCGAAACATATTTTTTTCTCTATATAAGTATAGCAATATGGTACTCATATTAAAGATAAAAAAACGCTTGTTATTATGGTGTAATTTAAAAAAAAAGTTACGTATAAAAAGTTATTGACGTTTAAAAAAGACGGGGGGAAGTTACATGTGCATTAATGTTAGTTTCTTAATTTAAAAATGTTAAATTTACCTATATACCCTTAATCTAGAAAATTAATATGTTTAATAGTAAACATTATTTACAATTTTGTCATTATGATCTCAACCATTAGATCAAAGATCTAATGGTGTAGATTCTTTCTTACCTTTCTCACAAAAAACTTTTTTTTTACAGAAACCTCTACCTTTATATATATATATATATATATATATATATGTATATAGGGGAAGGTTCAAATGAAAACCACTAGTTATTGTGAAAACTCGAAAACTAATTAAAAAAGCCAAAAAAAACATACCAATTTTTTTTTTTGCATAATAATTTTCGCAGGTTTTTTTATATAAAAAAAAATAAAAAATAAAAATTTGTGTAGTGCACATGTGTAATACTACACATGTGTATGTGTACTACAAATTTTTTTTTTGGAAAAAAGTTTTTTTTCATATATAAAAACCATCGATTTTTATAAAAAATTGAAAAAAAAAATTTGTGTGTTTTTTAGGCTTTTTTTAGTTAGTTTTCGAGTTTTCACAATAAAAGTGGTTTTCATTTGAACCATCCCCTATATATATATATATATATATATATAGGGAAATGGTAAAATGAGAACCATATTGAGTTGTGAAAACCATAAGAACTATGCCTTCCAAAAGTTTTTATCAATTTTGTTTCTCAATAATCTTAAAAAAATCACTCGTTCTAGCAAAAATTAAAAATAAAAAAAAATGCCGAATGCAAAAATTTACATCGCCGTAATGAAAATTTACATCGGGCGTAACTACCGACTCAACAAATTATTTTGTTTTTTTTACAGATGTGTATAACATTTTCCATCTACGTTTGTGCAAAAAATGGTGGCCAAACTCGCACGGGAAGTAGGGGTTCTCATGGTTCTCACAACTCGTGGTGGTTCTTAATTGAATCGAATCCTATATATATGTATATAGTGAAAGTGTAAAATACAATATTTCTTAACGTACGAGATGTAATTATAACATGTGTAATTAGTTTTATAACATGCGTGATTAGGTTTTTACCTGATGCGTGATTTCTGATTTTGTACTTGCGTGATTATGTTCATGTGTGATTATGGTTTTCAACATGCGTGATTAGGGTTTTTGAGTTTTATAACGTGCGTAATTTCATCTCGTACGTTAACCAACCCCTGTATAGAGAGAGAACTCGGACTTCCCGTGCTAGTTTTGCCCCCATTTTTTTTCACACCCATAGATTAAAATGTTAGAAAAGACTGTCATAAAAAAAAACTAAAAAAAATTCATAGTGTTTTTCGGCCCATTACGTCAGCTGTAAAAATGTGATAACATAAGCATAACATCACTTTTTACATCATTTTTCACACCCCTAGTTTTTTTATTGGAAAAGTTGATTATTTTAAGATTTTTGGTAAAAGAAATTTGAAAAAACCTTTCGTAAGGCCGAGTTCTCTAAGTTCTCACAACTCCTATAAGTTTTCATTTTACCTTAACCCTATATATATTTATTTATATGGGAGGGTTATCTTGAGAACGCTAAATATTGCGAGAACCGTGAGAACAAACGAGAAAACCAATCAAAATCAATTTTTAATATAAATCTCATTATTATAATTAAAATACAGCATCAAAAAAAGAATTTACAATATCAAATAATTCATCTCGATTTTCAAAATCACTCTTAATAATTTTTTTATACATGTGTAGATGACAAGCTTACACGTGTGTAAACTTTCTTTATTTACGAATACATGTAAATTTAAACGTGAAAAGTTAATTTCTAATATTTTTTTCGAATAATAATGATAAGTGTAAAGAAAATTTTTTGTTCTCATTTAGACTCTCCCTTATACAGGGGGCCGCTAAAATAACAACCACCTCCAGTTGTAAGAACTGAGAGAACCACTTTTCAACCATTAGATCTTCAAGATGGATGGACAAGATTAAAAGTAGTTAAAAATAATATTAAGTATTTTTTGTCTTATTATGTCTTTAATATTTTAATCCAAAAGGTTAGTTTAGTAAATTTACTCATTTTTATCTTTTTGTCTTTGTTGTTTTTTTATTACCTTTTTTGTATTATTATATTAGTTTTTATTTTTTAAACAAAATTATTTTATTAAAAGCATTTAAATTTAGATTTTTTAACAGTTTTTTTAAACTTTTTACGTTTTACGTTAACCTTTTTACGTTTTACGTTAAACTTTTACGTTTTACGTTTTTACGTTTTATATTAAACTTTTTACATTTTACTTTTTACGTTAAACTTTTTACGTTTTACGTTAAAAATTTTTATGTTTTACGTTAAAAACTTTACGTTTTACGTTTTACATTAAAAAGTTTACGGTTTTAACTTTCTTTTTTACAAAAACTTTTTTACGCAAAACAAACGCACCCAGAAATCGTAACTCGGTAGGTGTCTCAGATAGATTGTTAGCATCATCGACTGTCGCAACCCCCGGCCCCTATCTCCTGGGATCAAGCGGACGCGAACTCATATGTGGTGGTATCGTTGTTTTATCATTATTTGACAGCGGAAATTTCATCAGGACCGTAGTTAGAAAATATTTTATCAGAGTAAAATACCACATTTTCATATTAATAAACACATGGGTAAAACCCAAGTTTCCATTACAAACATGTTTATAGGGATATACCCTAATTTATCGAATTTAAAACATCGTATTTTAGGTAACTTTTATAGCCACATTTTTTTTCAACCCTTCAGTGCTCTCCAGCTGGCTTCTAATTGGCTTTCACATTTTGTTACCTGAAACGCGTTTTAAAAACATTTGTCAGTGGGAAATACTGGTGAGTGAATCCCTGTTTAATCAAGAAGCATTTATCCTTTAACAGTATTGAGAGCAATCACAATGTTTATTTCTACACAATTACTCATTCAGTATTGTCAATCCTGACTGGTGGGTCATATTTACACATTGGCTATCTCGTTGTCCAATTGTAACGTGTTCCACATTTTGTATACAAAACCCCAACATACCGGCAGTAATTGAAGAACTACAAAGACTCAATCAATGCTAATCACATTGTAAAATAATTAAGGTTTTGTAAAAACAGTTTACAAAAAGGAGATTACTCACATTGTTACTTTAGACTTTTCTTGGTGGATTCCTGGTTATAATCTATTAATTAAACAATGCACGTGTGTTAGTATAATAACCCAATATTTACATTAGTAATACCCTCCCCTAGACGACATTCCAACGACTACGTCGGGCAGAACCACGACAGCCGTTACAGAACCCTAGATCAGGACTACGGGATCGCCTTGGTGACGAGCTGTCGCGCCCCGCGTAAGATCCCTATGGGGTCTTCGCGGCCTGCCAGGAAACAATAAAAAAAAATTATTTTATTTTTAATTATATAAGGTATTTTGGGCTCGGTTTTCGCATACGAGGTATGTTTTAAGACATATTGAGACATTTTAATTATATTAAGGGTGTTAGAAATATTTTAGAAGGGTTGTTATATCCTCCCCACCTTATTTTAGAACTCGTCCTCGAGGTCTACTAAAATAGGTGTGGATATTTCCTTTGCATTTCTGATTCAAGCTCCCACGTGTACTCTGGTCCTCCCTTGGAATCCCATTTAACTTTGACTAGCACCAGTCTCTTGTGTTTGAGATTCTTGACTTTCCTGTCTTCAATTTGTAGAGGTTTTTCTATAAACTTAAGCTTCTCATTTACCTCTATATCCTTAAGAGGTACTACTAGTGATTCATCGGCTAAACACTTTTTGAGATTACATACATGAAATACATCATGTATTCCTTCCATTTTCTCTGGTAGTTGTAGCTGATAGGCTACGGGTCCTATTCTTTTAATAATCTCAAACGGTCCAACATACCTAGGGCTTAGCTTTCCCCTTTTGATGAATCTTACAAGTCCTTTCCAAGGAGAAACTTTTAATAAAACTTTTTCTCCTACCTGAAATTCCAATGGTTTTCGCCTGTTATCAGCATATCTTTTCTGACGATCGCGTGCTGCTTTCAAGCGTTCCTTGACTTGAATGATCTTGTCGGTTGTTTCTTGTACTATTTCTGGTCCAGATAATTGCTTTTCTCCAATTTCTGCCCAACAGACTGGGGTTCGGCACTTTCGTCCATAAAGTGCTTCGAATGGTGCAGCATTGATACTGGTATGATAGCTGTTATTGTAAGAAAATTCTATTAATGGTAAGTGATCGTCCCAATTACCTCCGAAATCAATTACACAAGCTCTAAGCATATCTTCCATTGTCTGAATTGTTCTTTCACTTTGTTCGTCCGTTTGAGGATGATAAGTTGTGCTTAGATTTAGCTTGGTTCCCATTGCTTTTTGAAAACTTGTCAAAAAATGAGAAGTAAAATGGCTATCTCTATCAGAAACAATTGATAAAGGAATACCGTGTAATGAAACTATTTCATTTACATACAATTTGGCTAATTGTTCCATACTGAATGTTTCCTTCATTGGTAAGAAATGAGCAGATTTTGTTAGTCTATCTACAATCACCCAGATTGTATCATTACATTTTCGTGTCTTGGGTAATTTGGTAAAAAAGTCCATTTTTATCAATTCTAATTTCCATAAAGGCATTTCTAATTGCTGTAACAAACCTGAGGGTTTCTAATGTTCAGCTTTAACCTGTGAACAAGTTAGACACTTGGCAACATAAGCTGCTATATCCTTTTTCATTACTATCCACCAAAAATTCTTTCTTAAGTCTTGATACATTTTATCATTTCCAAGATGCATGGTATATTTAGATTTATGGGCTTCTTCTAATATATGGTGGCGTAGGTTTCCTAGTTTAGGTATCCAAATTTTTTTCTTATGGAATCTCCAAATTCCATCTGTTCCTTGTTCTAATTCCTTAATCATTCCTTTCAATTTCTCAGTATCATCCTTGATTACTGATTCTTGTGCTTTTCTAATTTGTTCGTTTAAATCTATCTGTAGATTTAATTTAAGAGAACGTACTCTTTTTGACTTTTCGTGATACTTTCGACTTAAAGCATCAGCTACTATGTTAGCTTTTCCTGCATGATACTGGATATTACAATCATAATCACTTAATATCTCCATCCAGCGTCTTTGTCTCATATTTAACTCTTTTTTGCCCGAAAACATATCTTAAACTCTTATGATTAGTGAAAATGGTAAACTTACTACCGTAAAGGTAATATCTCCAAATTTTCAGGGCAAAAATTATAGCTCCTAATTCTAAATCATGGGTTGTATAATTTTCTTCATGATTCTTAAGTTTTCTGGATGCGTATGCTATAACCCTTTGACGTTGCATTAACACACATCCATACCCTAACTTAGAAGCATCACAATAAATTACAAAATCTTTATTTCCTTCTGGTAATGCTAATATGGGTGCGTTGGTTAATCTTTGCTTAAGGATTTTGAAGGCTTCTTATTGTTTTGGTCCCCATTCAAACTTAACAGATTTACAGGTTAGCTTAGTTAAGGGAACAACTATTCTAGAAAAATCTCGGATGAATCTTCTATAATAACCGACTAGTCCTAGAAAACTTCTAACTTCTGTTGGTGATTCAGGGGTTTTCCATTTGCTAATCGCCTCGATCTTTGTGGGATCTACATGAATTCCTTCATGATTGACTAAATGTCCAAGAAACTGTACTTGTTCTAACCAAAACTCGCACTTAGAAAACTTTGCATACAACTTTTCTTTTCTCAGCAATTTTAGAAGTACATGCAGATGCGATGCATGTTCCTCTTTACTTTTAGAATAAATTAGAATATCATCTATAAAGACAATTATGAATTTATCCAAATATGGCTTACATATTCGGTTCATCATGTCCATAAATGCGGCTGGGGCATTGGTTAAACCAAATGGCATGACAGTAAATTCATAATGGTCATACCTTGTTCTAAATGCGGTCTTAGGAATGTCCTCTTCCTGTACCTTTAATTGATGATATCCTGAACGTAAGTCGATCTTAGAGAAAAATCGAGCTCCTTGTAATTGATCAAATAAATCATCGATTCTCGGTAATGGGTACCGATTTTTAATCGTGACTTTATTCAATTCACGGTAATCAATGCACATACGCATCGACCCGTCTTTCTTTTTTACGAATAAAATCGGCGCTCCCCAAGGTGATGAACTTGGCTGTATAAATCCTTTCTCCAACAGTTCGTCCAGTTGGTTCTTTAACTCTTGCATTTCTGCAGGTGCCAAACGATAAGGTGCTGTTCCTGGTAGCAGATGGATTCTGAACTCGACTTCTCTGTCTGGCGGTAGTCCTGGTAATTCTTCTGGAAATATATCTGAAAATTGAGATACTACAGGGATATCTTTTAATTCCTTTCCTTTAGTGTTAATGATTATAGAAATCATATACACTAGTGATCCTTTTCTAGCATAACTTGCTGTTTTCATTACAGAGATGAATTTTGTGGATCTAGTTGGCTTGTCTCCTTTAATTGTGATCTTTTCACCTTTTGGTGAATTTACTTGTATTGACTTTTGATCACATAAAATACTGGCTTTATTGGCTATTAACCAATCCATTCCTAATACAACATCAAATCCTGCCAGATTCATTGGGTGAAGGTTGGCAATAAACTTTTGATTTAGAAATTCTATTCTTGCTCCCTGCAAGATTTCGGTAATCTTAATGGTTTCTCCATTCGCTGTTTCTACTAAACATTCTTGTTGGAGTTTAGTTAATGGTTGATTGAGAAGTTTGCAAAATGAAGTATTAATAAAACTTTGGTTCGCACCAGAGTCAAATAATACTCTAGCAAAAACATCATTAACTAAAAACGTACCGGCAATCACGTCTGGTATCATTTTGGCTTCTTCTGCAGTTAGAACAAATGTTCTAACATTCTTAGTAGTCTTGTTGTTTGTTGTTGGAGCTAATTTCGGACAATTTGGCTTGATATGACCTTGCTCTCCACAATTGTAGCATATCTTATTGATGGGTTTCTTCCTGCAGTCTTCTTCCTTGTGTCCATATATTTTACAAAAATTGCAGTATATGGAGCATTTCCCAGAATGCTTCCTTTTGCAATACTTGCAGTAAGGTACAGAAGTAGAACCTATATTTTTCCCACGGTTGGAATTACCGTAGCGAAATTCCTGGGTAAGCTTTTGAGCTAGGTTCTTCCTCTGATTTTCTTCTTGAGTACGTACCAGTTCATCTGTCAGGGTATTAGCTAGTTCTACCGCTTCTTCTATGGTTTGTGGTCTAGCTCCCTTGACTACATGCCTGATTTCACTGATTAATCCCCAGATATAACGGGAGATTAATACTGGTTCAGGTGATGGTAGGGTTGGCACTATTCTAGCATATTCAAAGAATGTAGTAGTGTAACCCTTACTATCTACTCCAGTCATTCTTAAGTTTAAGAATTTATTTGCTATCTGTTCCTTTTCATTGGGAGGACATAATTTCCTTTCTATCGTATCCTTAAACTAGTTCCATTCCATACCATAAACCCTGTTACTTCCTCTAGATTGGAGGATAGTGTTCCACCATTCTAACGTTGCATTTTTAAACATATTGGAAGCAAACATTATCTTATCTTCTTCTGCGCACTTGCTTATTTTTAAGACTGCCTCAGTCTTCTCTATCCAGCGTAGAGCTGCAATGGGCCCTTCATTGCCAGAGAATTCTATTGGTTTATAGGACCAGAATTCTTTGTAAGAACAACCATAAGACATGGTTCTTCTTCTTTTTGGAATTGGCAATTGAAAAATGGTTCCATTATGCACGTTGTGACTAAGTTCAGTATGGGTTCGCCTACTCCCATTATCACTTTTATTATTATTTTCCGCGTTCCAAACATTTTGGATGATAGCTGGCATGGCATCCCTAATTCCTTGGCTTACAATGTGTCGAATTTCACTGTTATTTATTTGATTTTCATTATTCTGGTTTTCCTGATTTGCTGCGTCGGCCATCTGGATTTTAAACAATTACCAAATATTAATATCGTATGAAAATATCCAATGCACCAATCACACAACAAACATGTTGATCCAAAAATCGTCGAACATTACGACTTACTCTTTCTTATAGTAGGCATCTGTATTTATTACAAATACAACTGGTATTGAAATACAATACTAATATGCATCACTAACCACAAAATGGTCTATACTACGATATATTATTATTATTATTATTATTATATATATAGAAAAAAAAATTCATACACACACACACACACACACATATATATATATATATATATATATAATTAATGATAGGGGTTCATCCAAAATTCCATATTACGCTCATCATATTTCCAGACGAGTCATTCCCCTATTTGCCTTATTCTCTCACTCTCTTCTAAAATCTCCTCACCAAAGGTTCGGAGTTCTTGCACATTCTCAGTGCTCATGGGTGGTGCAGGTGCTGGGAATTGGGGCATCTGTTTTTCCTGAGGATATGGATTCTCTAGAATCTCCCTGATGTATTGGTCATTATCGTAATATGGGTCTAGAGGGTCCAAATTAGGATAGGGTCCTACTAGGTCTTGGATGGGCTCCTCTATGGGGATTGAATAACGTTGCTGGTAATCCATATGGTCGTCAAACCATGGGTCATAGTCTAGAGGAGGGGGTGCAGATATCCTAGGAATCTCAGCTGGGTCTAGTTCGATGTCCATGGGTTGTGTGGGAAACAACGGTAATGGCTGGGGTGCTATGAGTTGCTCTAAATTGGGGTCTGCAGCTGTAGTTGTTAAGATATGAAAATTTGCTAGACTCCTATTGAGCATATCCTGAGTGTGAGCATCTATTTCTCTTTTAATGGCTGCTAAAGCACGCTGTTGTTGTAACTTTTTCATCCTTTTCCTACGTTCATGCGCTCCTCTGCTGAACCATCCTCTCTTCTTGGGAGGGAATGGCTCTTCAGATTGGGCCTTGAACACGAATTTCCCATCTTCGTTGTCAGCCGAATACCCTGAGAGGGTAGGCTGGGAAGAGGTGCCTTCGTCCCTAGGTGAACCGGACAGTTGACGATAAGCGTCTGAAGGTCCTTGGTCACTCATGCTGTAAACTAACAAATTGTTAAATAACACAAAATAATAATCTATACGTATGCATATAATTTTATTGATTATTTCCTAACAGAATTGATAAATTCAATGTCAGCAGAACACTTCTGTGGCTGAATCAGTGGCTTAGCTCTGATACCACCTTCTGTCGCAACCCCCGGCCCCTATCTCCTGGGATCGGGCGGACGCGAACTCAGATGTGGTGGTATCGTTGTTTTATCATTATTTGGCAGCGGAAATTTCATCAGGACCGTAGTTAGGAAATATTTTATCAGAGTGAAATACCACATTTTCATATTAATAAACACATGGGTAAAACCCAAGTTTCCATTACAAACATGTTTATAGGGATAAACCCTAATTTATTGAATTTAAAACATCGTATTTTAGGTAACTTTTATAGCCACATTTTTTTCAAGCCTTCAGTGCTCTCCAGCTGGCTTCTAATTGGCTTTCACATTTTGTTACCTGAAACGCGTTTTAAAAATATTTGTCAGTGGGAAATACTGGTGAGTGAATCCCAGTTTAATCAAGAAGCATTTATCCTTTAACAGTATTGAGAGCAATCACAATGTTTATTTCTACACAATTACTCATTCAGTATTGTCAATCCTGACTGGTGGGTCATATTACACATTGGCTATCTCGTTGTCCAATGGTAACGTGTTCCACATTTTGTATACAAAACCCCAACATACCGGCAGTAATTGAAGAACTACAAAGAATCAATCACTGCTAATCACATTGTAAATTAATTAAGGTTTTATAAAAACAGTTTACAAAAAGGAGATTACTCACATTGTTACTTTAGACTTTTCTTGATGGATTCCTGGTTATAATCTATTAATTAAACAATGCACGCGTGTTAGTATAATAACCCAATATTTACATTAGTAATACCCTCCCCGAGACGGCATTCCAACGACTACGTCGGGCAGAACCACGACAGCCGTTACGGAACCCTAGATCAATCGGGCAGTGTATCTAATACGTAACCGAGGTTATAAAACTTACAACGGGGCAGAACTTCGTTATTTAGGGGGTATTATGCCCGAAAATTACTTTAACTATGCACAAATCGAGAGAGAAAGTGTGTGTGAGCGTCGGAAAGTGAAAGCTGATACTCTCAATTTATAGGAGCAGATTTGAGGTTCCTCGCGGCCCGCGTAGGAAACGGAAAGGGGTTTCGCGGCCCGCGACGTAGGATGGGTAGGCCCTAGCCTGGCCCAGTCACTGAACTAGCTTCGACACGCGTTTGACACATGGCAGCACCGGGATGCGCCCTGGTGACGAGCTGTCGTGTAAGACCCTAATTCGTATTTGACAAAAAGTCGCAGCGGAAATTCGTGCCATAAAATTTCTTTCATTACAAACGTCTTGACTTACTTGAAGGTTCGTTTTAATATGTATCTTTTACAAAAATAAGGCATAAGTCATGTTTACTAATAGTACATACTCAATTATTCCCGTACAATCTATCTTGTGACTCGGTCTTCGATCTCTATTCCTTGTGATAATCACCCGTGATCCGTATAACCTGCACTCACACATTCATTCATAACATTAGCACACATTATATAAACAAGATTCATTCACGTACACTTCACATTTCGTCATTTTTCAAACTTTAAGCATTTCATCTGCGTATCCATTTCCTGGTGAGGCTTCAATAATGTACCTGCATTACTTTTCATTCTCAAGGTACACCATTAATAACGTTAACACTCAACGTGTCTAAATCAGGCATACATACGTACTTACATACAAACATACATACACATCTACATCCATACATACCTTTCCTACAGCTTTACATACGTGCATACACTCATACATGTCTTTATGCATACATACATACACAACTACATACGTACATACCTTTCCTACATCTTTACATACATGCATACACTCGTACATACCTTTATACATACATACATTCATATCTACATACGTACATGCCTTTCCTACATCTTTACATACATGCATACACTCGTACATCTCTTTATACATACATACATACACATCTACATACGTACATACCTTTACGAACACGTACTAGATCACGCGTACCTCTGACATAATCATACATTATTTACATGGGTCTTAGACTTAGATTTATAGCCCATAAACATCTAAAGAACCATAAAATCATGTTTGGAAGGTCCGCCGTAGTCCACGGATAACAAACCGAAGCCTACGAAACATAAATCAACTTAAATATCAAGAATTTGGCTTTTGAGACTTGGGGAGGCCGTCGACGACGGCCCTAGGGGCGTCGGCGACGGGCCTTGCATTTACCCGTAGCCCAAAAACCCCGTAGACAGGTAATTAACCCGTCGGAGAAAAACTGATTTTCCCATACCCGTCGGCGACGCCCTCTCTAAATTGCATTTTCCTGCAGTTCCGTTTCGTCGTCCGTACGCACTAAAACGCGCATAACTTTCGAACCGTTTACCCGTTTAACCTCCCGTTTCTTCCTACATGCTTGTAAATTCACATTCTATCATATGAACTTAAAATCCCACATCCGGATTAAGGAAATTCTTAACTTACACGCTATCGTCTTATTATTCATTTACGATTTATCCGACCCGTTCATGCATTCATTCACATAACTTGTTCGATTGACCATAACTTCTTATGAACCTAATAATATCAATGACGACTATCATAAAAGATTAAATTCTCGGATGCCTTGCATCCTCTTAACCCATTTTTGCTCAAAAGCTTATTTTGACCCGTTATGGGTATTTGCGCATTAAATGGTCTATGGCATATAAAACCCTATACCTTGCTTTCATACTTGACCAAGACATTACTCTAATCGAATAGCTCGTTTCCAAATGACTTTTAAGGTCGTTTGCCCGAAATACCTATCAAGGGCGTTTTTGTCAACTTTGCTATATCCTTAACAACAAAGGACTCCCTTGCATAAGTAACCAATCCTACTACTTAGCTACAATTCTTAATCACACATACCTTGCTCGGATCAAAGCTAAGATCCGTTTAATACTTCATCGGTATCATACAATTCTTTCCTAATTGACCTCGATTATCATACTTAATTAAATTGCATATAACTTTACATAAACAACTAAGAAGTGATTACGAAAATCACTTACCTCATGCATCCGTGTTCACATTCGTTCCTCGCCACTTCTTGATCCGTTAACCTTCCGTGCTTGATTCCGTCTCGACATGATTCCTATACTTCCATGTCATCGAAATCACATTCTCATTAGCATACACAGTTGTACATGTTAACGATCATATCGATCGCGTAATTCACATTTGACGTTATGGTCACTTCTAACAAGCATAATACATATAACCAAATTCATACCATTTCCAACTCGTGAAATTCGTCATGTCATCGCATTAAACACACATACGTCTAACACGCACCGTATAACTTACTTTAATCTTACAATTATGACAACATGTCTAACCATTCTTCTTATACACAGTTGACTTGTTAGAAGTCAACGGTCCATTTACCTTAACTTTCGACTTATCATTATATACCCGTAACATCATAACCGACTATACGGACGACAATACATACATTTTATCATACGATTGGTGTGCGTACCACCTTTTAAGCATAACGTACAACTAATTCATGCACAATCTTCTAAATTCATACATAGTTCATCAAATCCTTCTACTAATCAACATGTGGTATTTAAAATTAAACATCAAACATATTATCATCACATTTTATTCACTTCATCTAACAACAATTCATCATTTCTTATCCAATTTCTTTAAACATTCACACACATGTATGATTCCAAACATTATTAACATAAGTAAATCATCAATTTACATTACATCATCTAAAACCCACTTCATAACTACTTGTTAATCACTTACAAGTGATCTAATCTTAAGTTCTTCATAATTTCATCATACTTTTGATATGTGTACTACCTTGTAAGCATAGTGTACAACTAGTTCATGCATATCATTCTAATCTCATACACAATTCATCAATTTCTTCCTTCTAATCAACATGAATCATACATGCATAAACATCAAACATACTAGTATCACATTTCTTTCAATTCCTCTCACAAGAATCCATCATACAAATCAAAATACATCAATATTAAGCAAGACTTTAGACATAGATGATTTACCCATGTCTTCATCTTCACCATAACAAACGGGTTTCACCCTTAAACATCAAATTAACCTAAACCATGCATAATCCATGTTCCAAATGATGAATCTAACACATACTCATGCTCAATTTCATACAACTTCGCGATTTACAAAATAACCCACTTCGTGCATAATCACCAAACTAGCTTTTAAGACATACCTTGCGATCCCCTTGTGAAGGTGATCGTTAATCTATGCTCGGTTATGAATTTAAGCTTCATCTTGCCCTTCAATTTGAAGATTTTGAAGAAACTAGGGTTTGAACCCTCTTTTTCCTTCCTGATCATCGATACACACTATGTGTGTGTGGTGTTTTAATTTTGTTTTATAAAATCATGTTTCCCACTGAACGGTTTTGGTCCCTCTAGTTTCATTTTAGTTAAATAAGAGATTAAAACTCATTTCTTTATATCAACCGGGTTTTAATTTACCAAACCCGTTTTTGGGGTGTTACATGTCGCGCCCCGCGTAAGATCCCTAAGGGGTTTTCGTGGCCCGCCAGGAAACAATAAAAATTGTTTTTATTTTATTTTTAATTATATAAGGTATTTTGGGCTCGGTTTTCGCATAGGAGGTATGTTTTAAGACATATTGGGACATTTTAATTATATTAAGGGTGTTAGAAATATTTTAGGAGGGTTGTAATATCGACTGGGGAAAAAAATAAAAAAAACAACATCAAAACAATGTGTGGATTCTCGAAAAAAAACGAGGTTTGGCTCAGATTTTCCGATAATCAAAAAGGTTGCAAAGTGGGGTTGCAGGTTCAAAAACCTACCCTCCACCGTCCTTGTCGCGCCATCGTCATCAAAATCTACGTGTTTTTTTTTTGCATCATCGCCGCCCAATCCAACAGATCAAAACCACACAGAATCAAGAATACAAATCAAAACACAAATCAAGAACACAAATCAAACCCCCAACATACCAAAATACCATCAGAATCAAGAACACAACTCAACCCCCAACATCAAAAAACCAATCAACACAGATCAACACCCACCATTTTTCAAGAGACAGAGACACTAATCAGCACAGATCACCCCCAACATAAAAAATGAATCAACACAGATCATCCCCCAACATAAAAAAACGAATCAAAACAAATGAAGAACACAAAATCAAACCCCCAACATACCAAAATACCAACAGAATCAAGAACACAAAATCAACACCCACCATTTCTTGAGAGAGAAACCCACAAGAGAGAGAAAGTGATGACCGTGGACCTCCCACCTCCGGTAAGTGATGCTCCGGCTACTGTTGGAGCCGTCGGCGTCAAAACCCACCACCATCACACTGTTACAACACCTTTCCCCAACCCCACCGCCGCCCTTCACCCACCGTCGACATCAACCCTACCACCACAAACCGCCCTTCATCCACCATCGACATCAACCCCACCACCACAAACGCCCTTCACCCACCGTTCACCACCAAACCGCCGCAAAAAAAAACAACCACCGAGAGAGAGAGAGAGCATATCTGAGTTCTGTGTGCGTGTGTTTGGTTTGAGTTTGGGTTTGTTCCCTTATGCACAAAATCCCAAACGTGACAATAGAGAGAGACCAGATGACTTGCTGATACGGTGGTGCCGGGTGTAGGCGGCGGTGGTGCCGGTAAGTGATGGAGGAGGGGATTTCAGATTTTGGTACATTAAGAAAGAGGGTGGTTGTGGGTGGCGGAGAAGGGTGGGTTTGTGGTGTCGCTGGTGAAGAATGGTGGTTCTGAAGAATGGATCTGAAGAATGGAGAAGGGTGGTTCTGAAGAATGGATCTTTGAAGAGAAAAAGGAAGATACGAGAGATGAGAGATAAGAGATGAGAGAGGTATTTAAAAAGTCAGGTGACTTTAAATGAAGAGAGAAAGAGATTGGACATTTGAAGGAAATAACCAAATTACCCCTTATTCTGATTGGTGGAGAGTGGTTCTCGCGGTTCTTACAACTGGGGATTGTTTCTATTTTAGCGGCTCCCTATATATATATATATATATGTATATATATAGGGGACCGCTAAAATGAGAACCACCTCCAGTTGTAAGAACCGTGAGAACTACACCGTACGGGGCGAGGTGGACCAAATTTTTTTTTCATAAACGTAGATGCATGTATTATAAACACATTTGTAAAAAAAATTCAAAAAAAAAATGTCGGGTGTGTAGTTTTGAGCACCCAAAGTTTGCGTTTACGGGACCTGTAAATTTTATTTAAAATTTACGGTACACGTAAACACAAACTTGTGGTGTTCAAAACTACACACACGACATTTTTTTTGAATTTTTTTTTACAAATGTGTTTATAATACAAGCATATACGTTTATGAAAAAAAAATATTGGTCCAACTCGCCCCGGATCAAAAAGTTCTCACGGTTCTTACAACTGGATGTGGTTCTCATTTTAGCGGTCCCCTATATATATATACATATATATATATATAGGCCCGTTGTTGTATAAATTGCCTTAACGTACGCTGCGTACGAGATGCAGTATCAACATGCGACTTTTTTTAACATGCGAAATTATTTTTTTGGAAAAATTACAAGTTTTGTCCTTTATCTTGATACCATATTTCAGGCGGTGTCCTTTCCAACGAATTTTGACATCTTTTGCCCTTTATAGGGAATTTTGTTGCACGTTTTGTCCTTTGACCCTAACCTAGTTAGATTTTCTTGTTAAATCCGGTCACGTGCAAGTCACATGAGGGTAGTTTAGTCTCTGTACATATAAAGGACATTTTTTGTAAATATTGATATATGTATAAATATATACATATATTTATGTATGTATGGATAGTGGCACCATGCTTAGGCTTGGAGAAGAAGCACACACAATACACACCTTCTTTCTTCTTCAACCTTCTACTTTCTCTTTGAAATCACCATGGTAGCACTTGCACTTAAAAAACACAAATCCACCACCACTATAATCAAATTCCTCTGCAGTTACGGAGGCAAAATCCTCCCTCGTTATCCTGACGGCAAGCTCCGCTACCACGGCGGTCAAACTCGCGTCCTCATTGTTGACCGCTCCATCTCTTTCTCCGGTTAGTTACTTACTTTCATTTCTTACTCAATTTTGTTTCTGTTCTATTTTACGAATTGAAACTGAATTTGAAATCTGGATCTGAAATTGACGGAATTACTGGTGAAACTCGGTGAATTGTGTGGAACCTCTGCAACTTTACGGTGTCAATTGCCGACTGAAGACCTAGACGCACTCGTATCCATCACATCCGATGAAGATCACGTTAACCTAATCGAAGAATACGATCATCAATCCACTCGTCAATCAAAATCTCTCAAAATCAGAGCATTTTTATCACTTCCGAAGAGATCATCTCCGTTACCGTCTTCGTCACGTTCTACCGCCTCCTCCGTCAGCAGTCAGCACCACCACACATGACGCCGGATCTCCTAAATCTCCTCTCTCCTCCGTGGCGAGATCTCCGCATCTATCAGGTTTCAAAGCCGTCGGTGTCGTACAACAGATTCGCTGGAAAGATGACGTGTTATGCGTACGAAAACCCTAGCCGGAGTTAGATGTTTGATATACATATAGAGAGAGAGAAAGAGAAAGAGAAAAGACAGAGGAGAAAGAGAGGGGAGACTTGAGAGAGAGTGGTTTTTTTATTTATTTATCTTTTTTTTTTACAAAATAGTCCCTAAGTATGACTTATTTATACAATAGTCCCTGGCGTGGTGAAATGACAAGTATACCCTCATTTGCAAGGTACATGACCAGAATTAACAAGAAAAACCAACTGGGTTAGAGCTAAAGGACAAGACGTGCAACAATTTCCCCTATAAAGGGTAAAAGCTGTCAAAATTCGTTGAAAAGGACATCGCCAGAAAAAAGTGTCAAGATAAAGGACAAAACGTGTAATTTTTCCTATTTTTTTAACATGCGATTTTTTATTTTTTTTAGCATGCGAGATATCCTTTCTGGGGTTATAACATGCGAACTTGCCATAGTATACACTTCCGATACACTTTTTCTATAATATATATATAGTTGAGATGTGATATATTTTTTTTTTCTTTTAGGCTATTCATGGAATTTTTGAGGATATTTTTTGATGTGACAAAAAAGACCCGGAGATCTAAGTATGTGACCACAAATTGTTTTTTGTTGAACTTTCTAAAATTCACTCAAGTGTAGCAAGTATGTCTTTACGGAACGATGAGAAGAAGAGAGGCATGGATTCGTCTATGAACACAAAGTTTGAGAAGTATTGGGATAATTCAGATAATCTAACTATTTGTTGTTTGATGTCTTATCTTTGTTATTCTTTAAGTTTGATACATGACAAAGGTTCCAAAAAAATCAAGCTAATCAAGGAACTAGTGAAGGAAACGTTAATGGAGTTGTTTGATCATTATGAGCTAAAAAAAGGTGCAACAAAGTACATCGTCATCCACACCTAATTTGGTTGATGATGTTGGGTATGTTGACTTAGAAGATGGTTACAAGAAGTATTTTGAGGAAGAAGGTGAAGAAGTTCTTGTTGATCATGAAGTAGAGATTTATTGATTGATGGAATGAAAAAAAGAGAGGAAACATTTGATGTTTAATTTGGTGGAAGGCAAATAAGATTAAGTTTCCCATTCTCTCTGAAATTGCTAAGCATATTTTAGGAACGACAATCTCAACTGTTGCATCCGGTCAGCTTTCAGCACCAGTGGTAGAGTGATTCATAAATATAGGAGCTCTCTTACTCCTAAAACCGCTTAGGGTTTGATTTGTGCGCAAGATTGTTTACGGTCTACACCAACGGATTTGCAAGATCTTTACATGCATGTTGAGCAACTAGAGGTTTTGGTTGAAGCTTTTGTGGCAGCCGTAAAAAATCCCGGTCTTGTTCCGTACACTACACTAAACATGCTTGATTTTCAAAACGTCATCAGATATCTAGGAATGCCGTACTTTTTCATGTTATTCATAAAATATTAAAATATTATGATATGCTTAAATATAATTTGATTTAACCTTTATATTTTCTCACGCGTCTACATATTATAAAGGTTAACGGTTCATGAACCCACCCATATATGTATCTATACATATATATATAGACATATTTATATGTATATGCAACCATAATTATAGTTTGTGCATTATTTATTTAGAACCTGAAACCGGTAAATACTGGTATCCATTATGTTATCTGTTCCTTTCATGGCAGTTAATGCCTACAAAAAAATCTAGAGATCTCAAATCCAAATCTAAATCCATGCACCATACCTTACTAGGGATGAGCATGATACGAGACTGAAAAACAGGAAAAATGGATATCAATACCTGTATAAAATATAATCGGTACAGTACCATAACGGTATTTACTGGTGAATCAACCAAAATATCGATACTGATACCGGTCCCGAAAAACTGAAAAATGGATACCAAATGCCCATCATTAGATAATCCACCATAAAACTCAATAATACTTGCACACTCAAAACACCACAAAAACTCACACTCCCCTCTTGTCTCGGCGAAACCCCCACCCTCATCCCTTCACATTTTTCAAGTGTGCAAATTTTAATTTAAGATCAAGCTCCAAGATTTCATAGATTCAATTGTAAGTTCAAGCTTTTACACAAATCCTCATTTTATAAGTCTTGTTGGTCTTGCAAGCTAATGAGTGATATTTCCAACGAACTTGTTTTGTTTCTAAATAAACTAATGTTGCAACTTACATTGAAATTATACTTTGAACATTATACTTAAAAGACGTTAACATTATACTTAAAATACGTTAAAAGACGTTTCGAATTGTCGTTGGGTCAATTTGCGCCTCTTCATGGTGAGGTTTTGGCTTAGGAATTTTACATTCGAAATATTGCCGGATCAAGGAATCTCGTTGATTCTCTCACCATCGCCAGATCAACGTTGTTTCCACAATCACCATCTCCACCACCGTCACTGTCACCACGCACCACCTCCACGTACCACCACCGCCATCATTTGTCATCACTAGCGCTCCTAAAAACAAAAACAAACCGGTGAACAAATTATGTTACTTTTTTTTTTCCTTCTAACATGACTTCTTTAAAAGCATAGAGATTCTGTTCTAAACCCGTTTTAACTTGAATAAATTAGTACCTAGCTATTTAAATGACCCATTTTGACCCCAACACATACAATTTTGAGCTTTGACTCCTTACCCAACCTCACCAATTTTCCTGGCTAGCTTATTGTTAGAGATACATTAAAAGTATATAACATCGCATATCCTCTCCAAGATTCCATAAACCGTCTCTATCTTCTTCAAAGCATCTCCTCCTTTTATCTCTTCATCGACCATTATTCACAAACAATTCGAACTATCACTTCAAGAATCTCATTCATCAAGAACCTTTGCATACATGCAAGAATATCCATGGTATAAACCTATTATCACTCATTATTTCTTCGAACCGTAACAAGTTTCAAACCATAGTCAAGTGTTCGATAAACGAATCAGTTTCAGGGCTTTTCTCCTCTGGCAGACACATATCGTTAACTAGTTATTAATGGAGGGCTTAGAGAGTTATGATCTGCCAAAGGAGAGTTGCCCTGCAACCGGTTTGTTTAATATGAGATTAGAACATAATCATAGATCGATGAAGGGCTAGATTGTTCATCAAGATGGTATGATCTTAATATTAACAAAAAAAAAGTGGCATATAACTAGTTAGGCCACTCATTATATTCCATGATGTTGAGTCAGAACTATAAAATTCCTGTCTTTCCACCTTCGTAAGAATTTACCATCCACCCGCGTGCCACAACCACGACATTGCCCATTACCGCTGAGCTCCTCCCACCTTAAAGACACATTAGTTTCGTAATGTCATCACCATACACATGCCTCCATGAACTGATGAACACTAGGGTAGTCTACAGCTTTAGCTGGGTCTTAGGGGTTTAGATTTTCCTAAACACTAGGGTGACTATGTATGTGACTGTCTTTATATGTTTTACTATGCTACTATCTCATCCTTGTGTAATTTGGTTGCTTTTTTTCTTATGGTCTTGCAGTTTAGTTTGTTGTCTCTTGTTTGTTCTTGAGTTGGGGATCGCTTTGGAATCAGTCTCTCTATCTCTAGGGATAGAGGTAAAGTTTGCCTACATCTCACCCTCTCCGTAGTTTTGCTATTTATGAGATTTACTGGGTAAGAGTGATTGATTGATCACCATACACATGCGTTTTATCAACGTTAAAATGTCATCTGATTTTTCAGCCTTATTGTTTCCAGGTGTACTTTATCCTATTGAATAACAGTACCTTGTTTATATTTTGTTTTGTTGATATTATTCCAATTTTTTATTTTAGAAACTCGACATAAATATTATAATAACTAGGTTAAAAGCTTGTGTATACATGCGTTGAATATGAAATGTTACAAATAGGGGCGGAGGTATAGTGCAAGGAGGAGTAGCACGGGCTACGGCTTAACCCAGTCTTCGTAGTGTAAGTTATTTATATTTTTCTCGGTTTTATATAAAGGATACTCCTAAACAGATACAGGGATACCCCTAAAAGATATGATACTTTAATTTACTAAAATTCCAAATTAATTTTTATAAGCCAAAACCTTTTACAATACCAAACTTGTATAATAATTAATCCGAGTTAACCCAAATTAAGAATAATATAATTAAAAGAGACTAAATTGATAAACTAGCCCAAGCCCCAAAACAATGAAACATCCTTTTGTGTATGGGAAACAGAACGCCACAGCGAATTGCGATCGTCCCTGCTGCTACTCGACGTCCCTGATGCTGCTCCATTGACCGGCGTTGAGAAACTTTTAAGGACAAATACTATGATTTGTGCGGTCGAAAAAGAAACTTTTGATAAGGTGAAAGACGAAGATGTAATGGAACAATTTCAAGTTATGAAAAAAAGAAGAAGATAAATGTATTAGGTATCTGTTTTACTTTATTTATTATCATTTTTTATTATTGTATGATTGAACGGTAATTTTTTTCTTTTTTGGGAAAGTTAATGACCTAGCTACATCACTAGTTACAAAATTAGTAATAAATAAGTTATGTCCTTATCTTGTTATAATGACAAGGTTAGATTCTTGTGTCAACTCGTGCTTAATACACTGATTTTTAAAAGACAAATTTTATTAGACTAAACGGTACGGATTTGTGAAGGGTTGTTGTGGAGTGAGATGGCATGGTGACCACTAGTGGAACACTGCACCGTCTCCTCACTAGTAATCGTGAGGGGCATGAAGATCTCCACGAAGGCCATGAGAGGAAGTAGTTGGGGAGGGGCTTGCAAATTTGCAATGGTCATTTATTTTTAAATCAATTTAACCACTAGTAAACCACACACATGGATAGTGGATGTGAGATATGGTAGAAGAGATGCTGAGGTAACGCTGAGGTGGAGGGTGGTGATGAGCATCCACTAGTGAACCATACCCTTTGGCCTTACTAAGGCTATGTGTTGTGAAATAACTAAACCTACTGCCATATCGTCACCACGTCACTATCACATAAAAATTGAGCAATAACTATATACTCAATAACGAAGTGTAGTGGAATAATTAGAATATTTAAAAAGAAAGAAAGAATACGATTGATTAGAAACCCCCCACCCCCACCACCTTCTTCATCAGTAACGCCAATTGGAATGGCGATGGTTGTGGTTGGTGCCGCCATTAAAAGGGGGCGTAGGTTAACTATCAAAATGGTGATGTGGCTTAGGCGTTAATGGACAACACTAAACATATAATATTACATTTATTCAAACTCGTATACGAGATTCTAATCTATTTGCTAAAAACTTGAAAACATATTATACATTTAAAATGTTACATTTTTATTAATATAATAA
This sequence comes from Helianthus tuberosus, assembly GCA_030545235.1. Classification (NCBI taxonomy): domain Eukaryota; kingdom Viridiplantae; phylum Streptophyta; class Magnoliopsida; order Asterales; family Asteraceae; genus Helianthus; species Helianthus tuberosus. The sequence continues at coordinate 111,466,097 of CM060426.1, forward strand.
ACTATAGAGTAAACTGCAATTTTACACCCTGAGGTTAGGGGTCATTGGCATGTCTACCCCCCTAAGGAAATAATTGCAATTTTACCCCCCACTGTTAACTGTTATGTCGCACAATTACCCCCCGGCGTCAAAGTCAATAACAGATCTGTTAACTCTTAGTTGAAATGACTATATTACCCTTCCATTTTACCCCCCAACATTCCTGTTAAGTCGCACAATTACCCCCCATTGGTAAATTACTAATTTGTCCTTTGTTATTACCCCCCTGTACTTTGAGTTAAGATACAACATTACCCCCTGCAACTTCCAAAACCCTTCCCGCCAAAATCAAAAAACTGATCTATGATTCTATAATCAAAAATCTTAACCTGTTCTATGATCTGAAACCTAATTTTGAATCAATTCACACGTAATCTGATTTTGATTATGCACTAACAATTTCATTCAATGTATCTGATGAAAAATCAAGCATACCTGCTGCAATCAAGCATACCTGCTGCAATCAAGCATACCTATTGCATACCTGCTGCATACCTGCTTACCTGCTGCAATGTGTTTTATACTCAAGCATACATGTTGCAATGTGTTCTATACTCAAGCATAACTGCTGCAATCTGACCAACAATGTATCAAACCACTGATTAACCACACATAGAATTTGTGGTGACTATTAACCACACTAGAATCTGTTGCATAACTGCTGCAATCTGACCAACAATGTATCAAACCACTGATTAACCACACATAGAATCTGTGGTGACTATTAACCACACTAGAATCTGTTATGACTACTAACAATGTATCAAACCACTGATTAAGCAAACCACTGCTGCACATTTTGACTATTAACCACACTAGAATATGTGATGACTATTAATCACACTAGAATCTGTTATGACTACTAACAATGTATCAAACCACTGATTAAGCAAACCACTACTGCACATTTTGACTATTAACCACACTAAAATATGTGGTGACTATTAATCACACTAGAATCTGTTATGATTACTAACAATGTATCAAACCACTGCTGCACAAAATGTATATCCTAATCAAACATCAAACATTCACAACTGCACATTTTGATCATGTAAGATCATGTAACTGTCATAACTAGGCACATTTTGATCAAAACATCAAACATCCCAACTGCACATGTAACTGTCATCAACTATGTTCAGTAACTGCACATATAACTATCATCAACTATGATCATGTAACTGTAAACATTGGTCATAACTAGGCACATTATATTAAATCAAAAAAGATCCTAATATATATACAATTAGATCAGTATTAAACCAAAAGATCCTAATATATAAAACATCAACTACACAACCATTTCCTGCTGCGGGGGAAACTGGAAGTGCAGGAAAGGGCGGCCCCGTATTTTCACCACCACGGACACCACAATCGATCGGACTGACCACCGAATCCTCATGTCCACTGCAAACACAAAAAGATCGATGTTTCAATAACCCCCTGTTTTTTACTTGTTCAGAAAGATCGATGTTTATACCTGAAATCAGAGACAACAGGGAGGATTGGTGGTTATCGCCGGCAGCCAGGTGCATCGGCGGAGCTGGAGTGGACGCCGTTGTGGTCGCCGGAAGTGGAGGTGGAAGCATAGGGTTCTGCGATTCACTCATTGTGGAGTGGAAGCCGGTGGGTGTTGACGTTGTGGTCGCCGGAGCTGGAGTGGAAGCCGGTGGGTGTTGACGTTGTGGTCGCCGGAGCAATGGAGGTGGAGGTGGAGCTGGATCGTTGGTGGGTGAAGAAGAAGAAGAAGTAGAGTGAGTGAAGCTTAAGGGGTAAGAATGATGGTGGAAGAGAAGTACAGGGGGATTATAAAGATCCAAAGGGTGAAATTACCTTTATGCCCTTTGACCGTTTCCAGATAACATTGACTTTGACGTCGGGGGGTAATTGTGCGACATAACAGTTAACAGTGGGGGGTAAAATTGCAATTATTTCCTTAGGGGGTAGACATGCCAATGACCCCTAACCTCAGGGTGTAAAATTGCAGTTTACTCTAAACTATATTAAGAATTTTAGTTCTTTTCTAATTACAAATATTGCATGCAACTATTTTTGCCCAGATAAAATGTTTTCGACATAAAGTAAGGTCCACAATATCACAACAACCTGAACCAGTCAAAACCTGCAACATTACAATCTTTTTTTAATAGCAAGGAACGACGTGTCTGCCACCGTGACACCGGGCGCTGTGGCCAAGGTCGACTACTCGACCGCAGCCAGCTCCTGGCTCTCCCAGATGCGCGGAAACCCGACCTCCCCCCGCCCGAAGGCACGACAATGTAATAATCGGTAAAACCTCGCCTCCCATCCAAGACGAACCGGCACCACCCGTATTCGCCCTTCATTTGAATGCCGCAGAAAATAATGGGGAGAGTAGAAGTCGAACCTAAGTGACCTTAGTTCTATCAACTTTGGGTATATAAAACATTGTATACCACAAACATGATCCAAAACCTTATGCAAATTCACATGACCAGATGCTTATCAAACTATCATTTCCAACAATTTTATTAATCAAAACAATCCAGAAAACAAATCTCAAGAAAAATACACAATTTTATCAATCAAGACCACCTTGTCAATTTGAACATACACCAACATATCATCAAGAAAACGCGTAAAACAAGAGCAACTTCAAACCTTACGATTAGGCTGCAACGGGCGTCTTTCGGTTTGGCTCAAACACATACTTCACTAGTGATTCTTTGATCGATAAGAGCTCCGGAAATTCAGTTTTCAACTTGGTGGTGTCGAGTTCGTTGTTGCTTCTTGGTGCGATGATCACCTTTGCTTGCTCCTCAAGATTGAAGTTCTTCCACGTGTAACTCGGGTCAATGTACTCGCGATACAACTCCAAGACCTCATTATGGCTAACACAGCCCGGGTTTGTGAAATTGTAGATCCCGGTTAGGTTTCTTTTAGCCATTTCTACGGAGATTGGGAGGAGTTCATCAAGAATGGTCATGGAGTTTGGGATGTTGACCACTTTCTCATAACGACTTATTTTCGTGATGAAGTTTCGTGGGTTTGTAAGATCTGACGATATAGGCATGCGAACACGTAATGTGCATACATTATCATAGTTTTTGAGCAATTCTTCCACCTGCGGGTCAAACAACGAGAAGGTAAGGTTTGACTTTTATCAAGACTGTTAATCGACTCGAATATGCACATCAAGATCTTGGATCAACCACATCGATAAACAAATTAAAAAAAAAAAAGAGATATCATAAAAATAAAAATAATAAAGCATCAAAATGAATCATTTCATAAATCTTCAAGATGTGTACTAAAGTTCAACAAAATGAAACAAAAATACCAAGTCTTGTATTTAGCAATTTTATAACATATATAACTAGCAAACTGGCTTAAAAAATATCCTAAGAACACAAAATTGTCGAATGCGTATTAACGTATAAAAGAAATAGAAGATTGAAGCAGATACCCAGTCTTTATCATCTTCTTTAGGGAGCCGACGCTAGAACATAAAAAATAGTATAAATCGAAAAAAGCTTAGATTTCTCTTTCGATAACACTTCTGGAACTTAGATCCACCACATTTTCCATCTAATTCAATACAAAATCATCACAAAGGCTAGTAGCCAAAACCGAGCCGGTTCACTAGTTGAACCGGGGTACTAAAAAGTAAAGACCAGATTACATTAAATCAACTTAAAATTTTAAAATTAAATAAAAAAACAATAAGGTAAAGAAGAGCCTCAAACCTCAATGTCCAACACATAAACAAGTTCTAACATTATTCATGATCTTAGATCCATCGTCTTATGATCAACAAACTCATACAAAAATATTACAATTCATAACACCACAAAATTATCACAAGGGTCATTGCACAAATCTTCAACATTGTCTTAAAGTTTAATAATAAAAAATCTTGAATCTTATATCATGTTTTCCTACACTATGGCTTCATTCTTTAGTGGGTCTTAGATCATAGCCCTAGTTTGAGTTGAAGAAAATGACCCAAAACATAAAAGTGTAAATAAAGCTTTGTGAAATGCACACCACACCTTAGATCCACACCATTTTATCAACAATTTCACAAAAACACAAAATTGTACCATTGCACAAATCTTCAAAACAATACTAAATGGGATCTTGATTACTTTTTTGTAAAGTATAAACCAAGTCTTTTGACTTTCTTTCTCATATTTAGTGGGTACCAACGTTATAAGGCTATGAGGAGCCTACATGGCCTTCGGCCTTCCCCGGTTTTTTTTCAAAAGAAATTACACAAAATAACATAAAAAAACACAAAATTCATCAAATGGGCATTGCACATATCTTCAAAACTGTACTAAAATTAAAATCTACATAAAAATGAGATCTTGAAATTAAAATAACCAAGTTTTGACTTATTTTTTCCACATATTTCGTGGGCCCCAATGTTCTTACAAATATTACATGAAATTAGGCACAAGATTCTACAAAAACCAATGAGAGTTGAAATTTATCTTCAAATACACATCAAAATCCTAGATACACCCCCAATTTTTTCAACAAAATCACACAAAAATTAAAAATATCATGAAAACTAAAAAAACACAAATCCATCATATGGGCATTGCACAAATCTTCAAAACTTTACCAAATCTAAACAAAAATAAGATCTTGAAACCAAAAAAACCAAGTCTTTGACTTTCTTTTTCCCAACCCATTTTCAAAAATCACACCAAATGGGCATTTGCACAAATCACCAAAACCATACCAAAACTCAAATAAAAACAAAATCTTTAACTAAAAACCTTACCATAGCTTTAGTCTTGGAATAAAACGACCCAACAAAATTCGGACTATCTTCCTCCTTAAACCCGACACCCGACCCGAGTTCATGCTCCGAATCATACTCAAATATACACCCAGTAGCATAATTAACCAAAATCAACCCCTTTTCACGACATACATCAGCAAGAGTCAACGTCCCCACAACATTAGTTCTAATAGTCTCCACTTTGTGAGACTCACACCAGTCAACGTTGGGCCGGCCGGTCACTCCGGCAGCGTTGAACACGTGGGTCGGGTTCACGGCGGCAATGTCGGCGATGAGGGTGGCGCGTGACTCCAACCGGCCGGAGCCGTAGGTGTAGTTGATGTTTTGGGATTCGCAGATTTTGCCCAGTAGACCGCCGATCCAACCGGTTCGACCGTAGATGAGGAAGTTTAAGGGTGAACCGGTGGATTGGGAGACCATGTTTTGTTTTGGTGGGGTGGAGTGAGATGGCGAGTTTGTTGCCGGTGGAGTGTGGGAGTTATAAAATATAGGAGTGAGAGATTTATGGGGATGGAGATTCGACAAGTGTGTGTTTTGTTTGTGTAGTTTAGTTTAGTTTAGTTGTGTCGGTGTGTAATAAAATAAAATGATGAATGTAAGGGGCTGTTTGTTAGCCTCTGAATGGTTATTAAGAGGCTACCTCTTAGGAGCTGTTTGGCTAAGCTTATTTTTTTGACTTATTTACTTATTTGCTTTTTGAAAAGTTAAAAGGTGTTTGAGTTAACTTATTATGTGAGAGGAATAAGTAAATAAGTCAAAAAAATAAGCTTAGCCAAACAGCCCCTTAATGGAACCATTAAGAATTTTACCAATGAAAAGGTAGAAGAATGTGACATGTGATGATTTACCATTCAGAGGTTACCTCTTAACCATTCAGACTTGAGGTTACCTCTTATTCATTCAGAGATTTTAAACCATTAAGAGGTAGCATCTGAATGGTCATTAAGAGGCTACCAAACAGCCCCTAAGGCTACTCGGTACGGGGTACGAGGACAGCTCTGGCCCGTCGACGGTCTCCAACACCGTTTCCTCTGGCCTATCGTCGTCCTCTTCGTCTAGGCCAAGACGTTGCAGCCGGCACTCCACCTCATCACTTTAATGACGTTCAACGGCTTCCTTTTAAAAAAAAATTCAATTTCCTATATAATGAAACGGTTACTTTTATAAAAGAAATTAATTATTTTACCTTTAAATACACATCTTTCACCCAAATTTTTAAACCATTTCAGCCCAAATTCTCTTTCAACTTTATAAAATTCTTCACTTTTTTATAAATTTTGTCATGGATTTATACAATCCAAACAACCTGAACCCAAACGCAAACACAAACCCAAACTCGAATCCAAACCCAAACCCAAACGTTTTCTCGATACCCGGCTACTATTCTACGATGGATCCCAGTTGGTCGGCGTCGCAATTTTCTTTCTCGGGTTTCCAACAAACCCCAACGCTTTCTCTCAAATGAGCCAAATGCAATCCTTGCAACAAATGCTAATACTGTTAGGACCGGTTTGACTCCGAAACGATTGCTAAACGAACGTTCTACGTGCGGAATCCGTGAACGATCGAGACCGAAACACACAAGATGTAATATAAACTGTGATTCTATATAAGATCTGAAATTGTACAATCACTTGAATCACTTAGAGACTTTCTCTCTCTAGTTTCTCTCTCTAGAACTAGAGCTCTTCAAATCTCTAAAATGGCAAAAGTCTTAAAATGATTTAGCTTGAAACCTATATATAGTGTGTTGATTTAGCTTGAAATGACACATGCTACTTTCAAGCTAAATCATGATTTCCCTTGAAATGACATGTGACACTTTCAAGGTAAATCACCACTTTCAAGCTAAATTACCTTATACACTGATAATCCTATTACATGATACAAGACGAAGTCAATAGACATAGTGCACTAACAGACTCCCCCTTGGATATTGACAAAGTCTTCAGTGACTATTCTCTGTTATGACACCTTCTTCAGCCTTGATCATTCTGCCTTTTCACTCAGATTGTAACATTGTACGCATCCATCACTCTCTTCTTCTACCAGCTTCAGGCTCCCCCTTTCATCAAGCTTCCGTGCTTTAGGATCAACACCTAGCTTTCCATCTACAAGCTCCCCCTTGCTTTGAGCTCGTCTTCAGACTCCCCCTTAGACTCAGCTTCCGGGATCGTAGTCTGGACTATCTGCAATTTCTCAAACATTTATAAGTACAATGTTTTCATATTATCAATCAATCTTCTCTAATCCACTCCCCCTATCAACAAACTTCATTGATTTAGCAGTATTAAAGAATCCAACTCCCTCACAGTTTATCATCCAAGTTCAAGCTAATGACCTTGGAGATATCACAAACTGTTTTTGAAAATTATTGATTTTAATTCAAGTTTCAAATTAATGAACTTGTTTTATTTTCAGAAACACAATCAGCTTACTTAGATTTTGAAACTTAGCATTTCAGATATCGATTGTCGAAAATAAAACAGAAATCAAAATCTTTTTGTATTTTTCTGAAAATATAAAGCAGTAACGAAATATGTACAAACATATTTACAGACAATATTTTTGTTTGAGTATGCGTCAGAGGATCATATCAGTTTTTTTTTTACAAGTCACAAGTACCGTTGAGCTTAATTTTCACATTAAGTATTAAACAATTCACTTAGATTGTCGATATACTGATCCACTTAAATTTTCATACAAACTTCAACTGATTCAGGATACGAATTAGATGTCTTATGAACTTAAACCTATTCATGTGTCCCACCTCTTGAATATACTCCCGTATCCAGAATCCCAATAATCAGTCTTACAGGTGAGTATACTACAATGATATCTGTATATAAATTAGGTATGCGAGGGCCGAGGGATCTCAGGTCGATACTTCCGTATACGCAGAGAGATATCAGCTTCGACTTTACGGTATGTCCCCTTTTAGAGGATCTTTTTGCTTACAACAGCAGCGACTATCAATTTTATTGTCTTATCATATATGCTGAGGATGATGCTGTGTTTCAAGCATTTGCGGAAAGTATTATTCGGGGACTAGGTCAGAACTTCCATTCAGCAGAAGTCCCGGAATAATACCCCAGACATCAATGAGTATAAAAACCTAGTATATCAGAAAAAGGAACCTTTCAAACGAGATTTCAGGGGTTACCTATATATCCAAGTAGTGTTCCCCATGAAATAAGTAAGTTTGAATTTAGGTTTATATCCCAAAAAGTTTACTAAATGTATAAAAACCTATCGACACATCCACGGTGAGATCGTTTAACACATTTAAACTTTCCATTTCTTTAGAGTACTGTAACTGTCTACTGATGTACTATCATTTCCTCTTTTTACGCAAAAACTCAATTTTTGAATTTTATCATGTTTTTGAATTTTTCAAATTTTCAAATGTTTTTGTATTTTCTAACAATATTCTCCCCCTAAAATGCAAAACCATTAAAGAAAATTTGACAACCAACACTAATAGCTTTGTCTCGCCATCCATTTTCTGCTAAAAGTGCTCTGATTTGCAGAAAATATAACGTACCCCCATGATTTACAACACATTGATCTTAACAGTTTGAAAACCGTTTTTCAATCTGATGAAAGTAATCATGTTTGTTCAGCCGTGAGGGTTTCGGCGTATTCAATCAAAACTCCCCCTAACAACAAACTATTTTCCCATAATGATTTCAAAACACTTAAGTTTGTTTTAATCAGAATGATTTTTCCGGAAAAATTAGTTTGTTTACCCATCACTTGTGAGTTCGGGGTCATCTCATCACCTTGTTCTCTTTTAACCAATTTGTACAGATTTTAACAATATAAGATCAAACACCACAATCACTTGTAGAAAATCAAGTACAACTTAATGTCCTTGATTGACCACTAGTAACACGAAATATCACAGTTACCATCCTGTGAATTTCTCAAGAATGATGCCGATACCTGCTTCAAACTTACCAACCTGGAAGCTCCGGCAAGTCAGGAATTCAACCAACAGATTTTGACACCCAAGCCTGACCAGCCTTAGGCGCATTTTGAGCTTTTCTCTTTTCTTCATAAAATTCTTTCACTCCTTTTTCCTTACCATCAACCATCTTGCTAAAAATATGTTTAACATTGCTATTAAACATTTTTCCAGCATCAACACCTTTTGATTTTAGGTTTGCGGCTCGTAATGGTGGAAAGTTCTCATCATTCATTAACGGAACTGTCTCTTCCTTTTTTACCTCAACTTGTGGCTCCTCTGATTTTGTGGAATCAGATTCATTGCCCGATCTTGGCTTGTCTGACTTTGACGAGCCAGATTCATCGCCAATCACTTTCTTTTTCCTTTTGTTTGTCCTCAGATTTGTATCTGAAGAATTCGATTTGCTTGGCTTTGCAGTCGAGTGAATCGATTCATCAGAACTTTTATTCGACCCAACCGGTGAACCTGAAGACAAAATCTTCTCCAAGTATTCTCTCGCCTTCTTCCTCTTCTTCCTCAGTCTGTCTCTTTGCCCCTGTGAAAGCTTTACTTTCTTATCTTCCACTTTCTGTTCTTTAGGCTTGACAGTGACTGGTTTCTTTACCGTTCTCTGAGATTCAACCCTCGATCTTCCCATCGATCTCCTTGGGCAATCTCTAGCAATGTGACCTTTAATATTGCATTCAAAACATCTTCTTGTTTCAAATCTCCAACTTTGGCAGTTAACAGCAATGTGTCCTCTCACACCACAAGTGTAGCACACTCTGTTATCGTACCATCTACCATCTTCAAACCACATATTCAGATCATAACATTGTTTAGATTTGTGGTAATCATTTCTCCTTTCATAAGCATGATTTGTCCTTTGAGCACTGTGGTCAAACCTGCACCACTTATTACCAACATTTTGTAAATTTTCATTTTTAAATTTTTGTGATTTTTGATAATGATTGGATGATTTATCTGATGAGCTTTTATTTTCAATTTTAGAATTTTTCAAATTTTTATCTTTTTGTTTCTGTTCTGCATTCTTCTTAACAGGTTTTTGTTTAGAACATTCACCTGTTTCAGTAGATTGCAAAACCGTATTTTTAAATTTTTCTTGTAAATCTAAAAATATTTTTCTTTTCTTTTATTTTTCATCATCAGATATTTCATCACAATCTTCAATTTTGACTTTGTCAAAATTTGTGACATTGTCACTTATTGGAACAGAATTGATCGGTTTTGGACACTCATATGGTGCCGAAGTCACAAAACCTTTCAATTTAACTTCAAGCTCTTTGATTTTCATCCGAGCTTTTTCAGCTTCTTTTTCAAGCTGAATGATTTTAGCAAGATGAGAATTGATTTCAATTTGTTTTTCAAGATTATCTTTACCAAAAATATCTCGCTCATCTTCTAAAATCTTTATTTGACTTTTGAAATCATTTTCTAATTGTTTAAAATTTTTATTTTCTGATGACAAACTCTCAACATTCTTCAAAAGTTTGTCATTTTCAGATCTCAATTTTTCGCAGTTCAAGCGCAACTCTAGAATCTGTTCATCATCAATTTTCTTCCCATCTTTCAAAGCTTTGTTTTCCAATGTCAAATTCTCCGCATCACTCAAAAATTTGGCATTGTCTGCTTCAGATTTTTCACATTTTTCATTCATCTTTTCAGCATCAGCTTCTTTCTTTGTTTCCATCCTGTATGTTCCTGCACAGGATTCATATTTTCATCAATATAACAACCTCTCTTAATATCGTATTTCATAACCCTTTTTGCTGCAAGACACACAGAGAATCTTTTTCTCATTTCGATGATCACTTCCAAATTTATCTTTTCTAAATCCTTTTTCATTTCACTCATCAACTCTTCTTTTCTTTTTTTCTTTATCAAACATATGTGATCTAAGCATATTGATGAATTCTCTTAAATGAAGCTTTTAGAAATTTTCATTCTTTTTTAGTTCACTCAAAAATTCATCCCATTCTATTGGTAATGCTTCAGCAAATTTTAAGATTTTTTCAGCAGTTGAAACCCTTATCTCATATCTATCTATCCTATCAATCAAATCATCAAACCGTTTATCCAACTTTTCCAAAGATTCATTTTTCATGCAGAAAAAATTTTCGAATCTTTTATTCCAAATGTCCTTCTTATCTCTCTTATCAAACCAAGATCCAGAAGTCCAATCATTTAAATCTTTAAGATTCTCGTTTTCCTGTTCATCAAATACTTTAGCCATGATTTGAAATTCTTGAATAACCTGACAGTCACAAGAAAACAAACACAATTAGTACAAACAATATCAAATATTTTGAAAACAGTTTAACACTCGATTGACGTGAAATGATTTTGACACAAAAATCCTATTCTTAAGCTGAATAAGACTTTCGAGCGAAATCACTTTTGGACAAACATCCTCTTTCAAGCGAAATATGATAGTTGTTCTTTCAAGCGAAATCTTTTGGATAACTTTGTTCTTTCAAGCGAAATCAATAGTTGATTGGTTTGAAGCGAAATCGACTATTGAACAGTTGAAGCGAAATCAACTGTTGATAACTTCAAGCGAAATTCCAAGATTATCAGTTGAAGCGAAATCAACACTTATACTGTTTCAAGCGAAATCCGATCTATGCTATTTCAAGCGAAATCAAGTCCAAACATTATGTTCAAGCGAAATCTTCAGACTATTCAAGCGAAATCCAGCAACTTTACTCAAGCGAAATCTGACTGATAAGGATTTCGCTTGAATTTCAAGCGAAATCTTGCTGAATGTTACTAAGTCAAGCGAAATCTTGCTGATTGCAGCGAAATCGGACACAAAAACTTGAAAATCTCCTAAACGACAAGGAATTTGAATCTGAAACTTGGTAGGATTATAGAACAACTGTTTTCGCACATCATACTACAAAATCAGCCAATTCGGACCATAGAATCCCGTTCAATTTGTCAATAAACCGTATAAAACGTGAAAGAATAAGTAGATGATGAAGAAATGATGTAATTCAGATCTGAAAACGCTGTAATCTGGTACGAATCTTGTTGTTTGATCAACGCAATCGAGCTCCTGCTCTGATACCACTTGTTAGGACCGGTTTGACTCCGAAACGATTGCTAAACGAACGTTCTACGTGCGGAATCCGTGAACGATCGAGACCGAAACACACAAGATGTAATATAAACTGTGATTCTATATAAGATCTGAAATTGTACAATCACTTGAATCACTTAGAGACTTTCTCTCTCTAGTTTCTCTCTCTAGAACTAGAGCTCTTCAAATCTCTAAAATGGCAAAAGTCTTAAAATGATTTAGCTTGAAACCTATATATAGTGTGTTGATTTAGCTTGAAATGACACATGCTACTTTCAAGCTAAATCATGACTTCCCTTGAAATGACATGTGACACTTTCAAGGTAAATCACCACTTTCAAGCTAAATTACCTTATACACTGATAATCCTATTGCATGATACAAGACGAAGTCAATAGACATAGTGCACTAACAAATACGAAACCCGTTCAACTCACAATTTCAATCGCAACCACAACCTTCACCGCCACCGATAGAATGGTCTCCCCAACCACAACCCGTAGAAGATGAAGTTGAAGAATGTGTTCCGGAGACGCAACCCCAATCTTCGAAATGGAAAAAAGGGAAGCAAGTGGCGTGTCTAACCGGTGATCAACCTTCGAGAGACAAATCACAACCTTCGGTGAGAGGCGTTAGCTAAGGCGTGGATTAGCACGTCAAAAAGCCCCATTGTTGGTATGTAAAAATATATAAATTTTATACCATATATATATATATATATATATATATAGAGAGAGAGAGAGAGAGAAAGTATAATGTACAAAAGGCCTTATCGTACATTATCGTACGCGACAAGATACATAACGTGCGTGATTATTTTTTTTTTACCATCTCAACGTGCGTGGTTATACTTTCCATGCGTGATTATCACCAAAAATCTGATCCCATGCGTTATTTTGTGTCCCATGCGTGATTATTGCCTGATCCGACGGTTTACAGCGTCGCGTACGTGAAGTACGATAACGCGTAATGTATGTTAACCGCACTCTATATATATATATATATATACATATTATACCAAAAATATATAAATTTTACATTTTTTAATATATAGCTTTTGTTACATTCTAAAAATATAGGTAACAACCAAACCGGCGATGGTTTTTGGAAAGAAATATTATCAAAGTTCCTTGCGATTATGGAACAAGGTCATTATCGCGATCTCGATTCCATCGCTTAGAGGTGGCGAAAGATGTATCCGGTCGTGAACCGATTTGTCGGGATATATAATAATTAATATGTTAATCGTCGTAGTGGGCTGTGACGAAGATGTTTTTAAAGAGGCGATGCGTAGATACGAAAATGAGCCTCGGGTCATTTTCCCACACGTCCGGGCATGGGAGGTTATGCAAACCAATAAGAAGTGGGTGTCAGTTCCAAACAAGATTGCAAGCGCTAAACGAACAAAAACCTCGAAGACCGTAAGTTATAGTGTAGGGGGCTCGGACGCACGATGCCAAATAAATATAAACAAAGAGCCGGAATTTGACGAAGAAGAGCATGTAGTTCGAGAGGAGGCACATCCACCAGGCTGAGACAAAGCTAAAAAGACAGCGGCTGCAAAAAAACAAGCCGCAACGGGGGTCGGTTCGAAAATGGATGACTTAATGGCCAAGTTCAAAGCATACACCGAGGTCACAACCCAAAAGGCACAAGCAAAGCAACGTGAAATGGACGAACGGGTTCGGTTGAAGCAAGAAAAGAACGAACTAAAAGAATGAGAGATAATGACAACCGATATCAACTCGTATCTTGAAGAAGACCGTTCAGTTTTAGGCAAAATGAAAGAAAAGATCGCTAAAAAATGGAATTCTTAGGATTTTTAATTTTTACCAATCTAGTATTTTTTTAAGTTATGTAGTGTTTGTTTTTTTAATATTAATGATTTTATTTTATAACTTATCAAATGTTAAAAAAACATGTTGAATTTTTAAGAAAAAAAATTAAATAAGTGGGGGAGGCCCATCCTCCATTTTCATTGGTCCCTCCTTGGAGGGACATCTTCCTTGGATTTTGACATGGCGATGACGTGGAGGGGCATCATCCAAAGACTTGTCTCCTTCACACCGAGTAGCCTAACAAAGCTCTCATGTGTTGTGTTGCATAAATGTGTTGTGTCTGCCTTATATAATACTATGCAAAGTGAGAGCACTTGAAAAAGGGTGTTAAGCGTAGGGATGAGCAAATACCGATCCCGTCCCGATACCGATAATCCCGGTCCCGAAATTTCATGAATACTTGATACCGATAACGATACCGAAACATGTCGGTTCGGTACGGTATCGGTATTTTGAGGGTAAAAGTCGGTATTTTACCGATACCGTACCGTACCGATACCGAAAAAACCAAAATGTGGATACCGTTTCCAATACCGAAACATGTCTGGATCGGGATTATCGGTATCGGGATCGGGATGGGATCGGTATTTTATACCATTTGCTCATGCCAAGCGTCATGTGACAATCATAGTAGCAACTGTGAGTTAAGTGGCGAGGTGCAAAAAAGACAGAGTGAAATGAGACGTGAAAGGGTGGCGCGGTGTGACATGTGACAAACACTTTTTATTATTATGTTACATTTAAAAATAAAAATAAAAATAATAAATATAAAAAAAACCTTAAAATAACATTAATAAAAAAATCATTACATAATTTGAAAAAAAAAGGTTACATAAGTTAGAAAAACGAAATTAATAAAAACCAGAAATAAACTAAAAAACATTACATAATTTAAAAAATAACCGAAACTAATAAATAAAAATGATATTTTGCTATGATTTCTTGTTTTATTTTCTCGTACATTTCTCTTTCTTCGGGTCCAAAGTGATCGATTTTCATAGCAAGGAATTTCATATCCTCTCACCTTTCTTTCGCCAAGTCCTTCTTGTTTTTCAAATTTACTTTTCGTTCAAAAAGTTTTATAACCTTATCTTTTTGGGCATTCCTTTCTTGTTGGATGCTATTAAACATACTAATTTGTTCATTTACCTCAGCTAAACCTCCGGTGTATTCCCCACCCGAAGTATGTGATCTTGCGCCCTCTTTTTTTATTTATCTCTACCAAGTGAGCATTCCAATTCAACCTTGCCGTCGCTCAAATTTATCTCAAACTCGGTACGAGCATCCGGGCTATTAGTTGAGGAACTAGTTTCCATCCTTTTGGACAACGATTGTCCCACTAGAGGTACTCTTGCCCATTTTGAGGAGTGTCTCACAACATCCTAAAAATGAATAAATTTAAAGGTTGTCCCTTTCTTTCCATCCGAATACAAACTCATCGCACACATCAACATATCAGTGTCACAGTTGCCGCTTTTTGGGTTGTTCTTTATGTTGTTGTAGTGACCATTGAAGGCGGTCATGAAGGTATTCATTTCATGCCACTTTAACAAGAGACTATCATTTTTCCTATAGTATTCTCGTTCTAACGTTGTGTGATAAAGGTCGTTTTTTCGATTCCAAAATCGTCACCACGTTGATTGCTGCCTATTTAATATATATATATATATATATATATATATATATATATATATATATATAATGTAAGTATCTATAGAAAACCCACTTTAATTTAGAAAACCCGGGAAACTCTAACCTCCCGATGTTTTTTTTTTTTTTAAATATACACATGTTATATACATGTTTTTAAGGTATTTGGGCAAAAAAAATCAAAAAAGCGCCGAGTAGATATTTTAAAAAAAAAATAAACAAGTTTTGGTGTAACACGTGTTACAAATATGTCAGATGAATGTAACACGTGTGACACCAAAACTTGTTTATTTTTTTTAAAAATATCTATTCGGCGCTTTTTTGATTTTTTTGGCCCAAATACCTTAAAAACATGTATATAACATGTGTATATTTTTTTTTTAAAAAACATCGGGAGGTTAGAGTTTCCCGGGTTTTCTAAATTAAAGTGGGTTTTCTATACATCCTTCCCCTATATATATATATATATATATATATATAGGGTTTGGCTCTATAGGAAACCCCATCTTTTTTTAAAAACTTTGGAAACTCTATGTGGTCCATTGATCTTGTTTCATCTTAATAGATTAAGGGTCATGATTTGTTTAGACAACTTTTAGCATTTAAAACATTAAAATACTCCATGGTGGTACAATTATAAGGGCATTTTGGGTAGTGAAGAATCACCTTTTGAATTGGAAGTACTATCAGTGCAATCAAATCACCATAACACTCCTCATCTTTCTCTTACCTCTTTCTCTTTCTCATTTCTTCTACCCCAATCTTGAAGACAAACAAACATGAGATACAACCACCACCAGCAACCACCTTCTCCAGGAGAAACAAACAACCAGCACCAGCAACCACCTCCTCCGGCGAAACTCACCGGACTTCTTCTCCGGCCCTCTCTCTCCTCAATAAACAACCACCACCAGCAACCACCTTCTCCAGCGAAACTCACCGGACTTCTTCTCCGGTGCTCTCTCTTCTCTCGGTCTAATTGCTCTTGGTAATTTACTATTTTCCAATTTGGTTCAATATGCTTTCAGTTATATTCATTTTCAATAGAAAACATGGACCAAGATACTGTCGAAGAATCGAAGAATCAAGATCCTGTCAATAATAAGTTGGTTTTGATTTTTAATTGTCATTTACTTTGATTTTCGTTATTCACAATTGGTTTTATTTTTTCCAGAATTAAGAATGTTGCCAAAAGATTAATTATTTTTCAATATCATTGATTATTGTTTCAAAAAAAAGAATGACGTTTATAGGTAATAAATTTCAATACTATTGATTTTAGTTTGGTTTTCATTCTTCTGGTGTTTATAAATTTTGATTTTGATTCATGGATTACTTGTTTTGGTTTCAAACTCGTTTGATTTTGATCCATGGATTAGTTATTTTTGTGTTAAAAAAATGTGTTTGGTGGTTTGGGGATTTTGATTTGAACAGTAACTGTTTTTTGTTGGTTTGGTTGCCTTGTTTGGTGTTTTTTGATCTGAATAGTAACTGTTTTTTGTTGGTTAGGTTGCTTTGTTTTGTTTTGGGCTTTTGATCTGAATAGTAACTATTTTTGTGTGTTACCAGTACATTACTCTCTAACACATGTTATATTTAAATGAAGATTTCTTTTCCTAAGCAATGTAACTTTCCAAAATTACCGGCACATAAATGGTCAGCTTCAAATTATACATTTAATGCTAACCTATATATTCTTATGTTTCGGTGGCCACACGTGTTGTAATTCACTACCAAGCAATTCGTTCACAACCCGAGCACACCCCGTATAGGACACGAATTTGCGTATAAATGTCCCGTGCTCTTCAAATGGGGTCATCACAATGTCATTGGTACTCCTGTTGACTTACCAATTTCATGCAAAGGACGAGTCAGCAAATTTAGCAGATAAACAGCAAAGACAGACCGTCAACGGAAGCTCCATCCCTTCTTAGTCCGCCATGAGACTCACCAACAAGCAAAAAAGGATATTTGTGTTACTATTGGGCTCTATGCATCCATTTTTGTTGTAAACTCACCAACAAAAATGTTTTGTGTTGGAGTCACCCGTTTTTGACGCATGCTGACATGTTAACAAACGTTATATATCATATGTTCCGGATGTTAATGAAAACAAATGTGAAAACAAACGCTGACATAAACGTAACACATGTTAATGAAAACAAATGTGACCTTACATGTACACTAACACATGTTAGTATCTGACCAACTATTGGGGGCAGTCATTTTTCCATCGTGCGATCCATTCGGCCTTAGAGAAACAAAAATGATATTTTTTGGATTCAACAACACGTACCAGTAACACATGAACCACCTAAGAATTTATACACACGTACCAGTAACACATGAACAACCAAATATCCCCTGGAAGTCATTGTCCATCGAAGGAAAAATTACTGCGTTTCATTTTATTTATTCCCAAGTTACCTATACATGTGTTACCATACATGGTCCGCTATTCATATTTGACGTTACCTGCCATCCTCCTGCTGTCTGTACATGTTAACACACGTTATACACATGAACCACTAACACAAGAGCCACCAACTATCCCCTGGTACTACTGGGGAAAGTCATTTTTCCATTGAAGGAATAAATACGGCGTTTCATTTTATTTATTCCCAAGCTACCTATAAATGTGTTACAATACGTGATCCGCTAATCATATTGCACATTTACATGCCATCCTCCTGCTGGCTGCACATGTTAACACACGTTATATTTCGTGTATATCGGGAACTTAACACATGTTAATGAAAACACGTATGTTACACACGTTATATTTTTGTTTGTGTGTACCATGTGCCATTCTCAAATGTTGCTGCTTTTGCACTCGTACTCAATCATCCCCTACGTAATTTCGTCATTGTTGTACACTCAGCAAAATAAAAAACAAATGCAGGAATCTCTGTTTGGAAAACTACAAATAAAAGTTTTGTGTGTTTCTACCATGTTGGCGCCATGGTTCAGGATGTTTGATTTTGAACTACTGGTTTATTTAAATGTTATAAATATACCAATTAAATGACAACCATAGATCTAGTTAATAAAACATAATCAATGGTTGATGTTTGGCTTCATAGAATTTCACAATGATTTCGAATGTCAATCTAGTCAAATGAAATAAAATACATGGTCTACATTTATCCACATGGTCAAAGAAGTAATCATGTTCTTTTTGTCCTTTGTACATACTTTTTAAATTAACAAAGGTTAACACACGTTATATATCATTCTATCAGGGGCTTAACACATGTTATACATGAACACATGTCAGGTTACATCATGGAGTTCTGTTACAGCATGAACCACTAACACATGTTATAAATGAACGAAGAGTTCCTTCCCAAAAAATGTGACCTATTGAATATCTTTTTTTAAACACATGTCCCCGCATTAGCGTCGCCTACATCCATCCAGCTTGTCGATTGAATATCTTTATTGGTCTGTTTCTGTAAATCAACACACGTTATATATCATTCTAACAGGGGATTAACACATGTTATGGGTCTGTTTCTGTAATATAACGCACAGGAATCTCTGTTTGGAAAACTACAAATAAAAGTTTTGTGTGTTTGTACCATGTTGGCGCCATGGTTCAGGATGTTTGCTTTTGAACTACTGGCTTATTTAAATGTTATAAATATACCAATTAAATGACAACCATAGATCTAGTTAATAAAACATAATCAATGGTTGATGTTTGGCTTCATAGAATTTCACAATGATTTCGAATGTCAATCTAGTCAAATGAAATAAAATACATGGTCTACATGTATCCACATGGTCAAAGAAGTAATCATGTTCTTTTTGTCCTTTGTACATACTTTTTAAATTAACAAAGGTTAACACACG
The DNA here is from genome assembly GCA_030545235.1 of Helianthus tuberosus. Taxonomy (NCBI): domain Eukaryota; kingdom Viridiplantae; phylum Streptophyta; class Magnoliopsida; order Asterales; family Asteraceae; genus Helianthus; species Helianthus tuberosus. Next base: position 111,485,326 of record CM060426.1, read on the forward strand.
TTATATATCATTCTATCAGGGGCTTAACACATGTTATACATGAACACATGTCAGGTTACATCATGGAGTTCTGTTACAGCATGAACCACTAACACATGTTATAAAGGAACGAAGAGTTCCTTCCCAAAAAATGTGACCTATTGAATATCTTTTTTTAACACATGTCCCCGCATTAGCGTCGCCTACATCCATCCAGCTTGTCGATTGAATATCTTTATTGGTCTGTTTCTGTAAAACAACACACGTTATATATCATTCTAACAGGGGATTAACACATGTTATGGGTCTGTTTCTGTACTATAACGCACAAAAACAGTTACTATTCAGATCAAAAGCCCAAAACAAAGCAACCTAACCAACAAAAAACAGTTACTATTCAGATCAAAAAGCACCAAACAAGGCAACCAAACCAACAAAAAAACAGTTACTGTTCAGATCAAAATCCCCAAACCAACAAACACATTTTTTTAACACAAAAATAACTAATCCATGGATCAAAATCAAACGAGTTTGAAACCAAAACAAGTAATCCATGAATCAAAATCAAAATTTATAAATACCAGAAGAATGAAAACCAAACTAAAATCAATAGTATTGAAATTTATTACCTATAAACGTCATTCTTTTTTTTGAAACAATAATCAATGGTATTGAAAAATAATTAATCTTTTGGCAACATTCTTAATTCTGGAAAAAATAAAACCAATTGTGAAGAACGAAAATCAAAGTAAATGACAATTAAAAATCAAAACCAACTTATTATTGACAGGATCTTGATTCTTCGACAGTAACTTGGTTCTTCGATTTCTTTTAAGAAATTAACATGTAAAGTTGAATTAGGGGTGTAAAAAAGAAAAAAAAACTCGAACCCATCAAAAAAAAGGATGAAAAACCTTGATCATTCTTGTCCTCGTCAGTAGGGAACTCGTTGTGAATGACGTTCCCGTCAGTGAGGATCTTGAAATGGAGGTTTTGAAATGGTGGATCTTGAAACCGAAATGAAGTTCATGGAAATGGATCTTGGGTAGAACTTGAAACAGATATGAAGTTAATGGAAAATGGAGGTTTTGAAAGGGTGGATCTTGAAACACAGAGATGAAGTTAATGAAAAAATGGAGGTTTTGAATGGTGGATCTTGGGTTTTGAAAGTAGATTTGGATGTGATGGGTATTAATTATTGTCAAATCTAATAGGGGAAGATATCTAAGATAGATGTGAAAATACCATAATGCCCTCAAGGACAAAAAGAATATGATATTTACTATGGACACGTGGCAAAATCTAGACCATGCATTGGGTTTGCAAAGTTTTCTAAAATTCAAGGGTTTTTTATAGAGCATTACCCTATATATATATATATATATATACTATTATCATCAAGAACAAAAATACATAATTTTTAAACATATCTATTTTTTATAACAATAAATATACCTAAAACCGAGTTCTCCGAAATAGATAGCCAAGCTTTCGTTAACATCAATGTGAAAGCATAATCAAGAAGGCCGATGTTCGATCTGCGCCTTCAACCTTGGCTTTACGCGGGGAGATGCAACTGAATCTACCAAGGGAGTTAGAACAAGGTTATATGATGACAAAACTCATATCTTAGACGTTTTTAAAGTGAGTTCAAGCTGATGATTATACGCCTCTCATTATTTTTTAAATTTTGAAAGGGGTGATTAGTTTTGTTATGAAATTTGCGTTCATTTTGTATTACTGGTCATGATTTGTCAATCTTAATTTGGAATTTGTTGACAAAGACTAAGGGGCTGTTTGGTAGCCTCTTAATGATTCCATTAAGAGGCTACATCTTAATGGGTCAGAGTTAAGGGTGTTTGGTATGCTTAGTGGATACATCTGAATGATTAAGTGGGCCTCTGACCGATTCAGATTTGAAGATATCGCTGAATGAAAACTTGACCTAAATACCCACGTTCACACTCACGTTCCTCTCATCTTTCTCTTCTTCTGGCGATAACGCAAACCACCACCATCTCGATTCAGAGTTGAAGATAAGCACATCAAGGCTTCGATTCCAAGAAAATCTCGTCATCTGGTAACATCGCCTACATCTGCACTTGTTCTTACATGTCCATATATTTTTTTTATTGATGACCTATAGTTTTTGAATAATAATTGTTCAAGTTCCGGATATGATCAGTGAATCGCCTCGATTTCACCTTTGATTTACATATGATGAATTTGATTAGCTGTTTGATTCGCGGTCGTCTGGTAGATTCTCCTAAAGTTTTACGTGTTTGTGTGTTGGAGATTGATTCGATTTTTGTTGACTAAACTGTTAAATTCTGGAGATTGATTCGATTTTTGTTGTCTAAACTGTTAAATTCTGGAGATTAAATTCTGTACACATGTAGTCTCAAACTACAGTCTTATGCAAAGTTAAAAAATCTGCTAGTTTGGCCACTATAAACCAGAATCTCGGTAATTTATAGGCTGATTATGAAGTTTCACCTTGGCTGAAGCAGAATTCTCCTTCTTTCTTTTTTTACTTGGATTATTGCTGCTGCCGATGCTTGATTTTGCAGTGGATTGATTGTTCGCCAAAAGGCTTTTTTCTGTTTAGGTATTTTTCTGTTAGAAACGTATACTTTGGCTGGTGCTTCTTTCTCTTATGTCGATTTGTGTTATTAGAAACGTATACTTTATCAACACAATCTCTGTGTTTTACAGATTCTTGACAAAACTGATACTATCCTGCTTATAAGTGAAGAGCTAGTGTTGTAACTGATATCCAATCATCATATACCCTAACTGAACATAAAAACCATATGCTTAATTATTGATGTGCTTGTATGGTACTTGATGTTTGACGTTATTGAATCTTGCTTTTATTTTGTTTTGATATGTTCAAAGAAATGGCACATAAAAAGGGTAGGATTAGTTGGAAGCAAGAGAGTGTTGACAAAACATTTCTTGAAGCATGTATTGTAGAAGTAACACTCAATGGCCGTGAAGGAAGCAGCCTTAAACAAAGCTCATGGAAGAATGTGGCGGAAAAGTTGAAAACTGAACACAATTTCATAGCGGATCAAAAACAAATGAAGAACCGCTATGATTATCTAAAATCAAAATTTGCTGCTTGGTCAAAGCTTAAGAACAAAACCGGCAACGTTTATAATCCTGTAACAAACACCTTTAACTTGTCAGAAGAAGAATGGCAACTAGAGATAAAGGTATTTAGTTTTTCTAAATAATAGTTATTATTATATTTCAATTATCTTATACTATTTTATATTATTTTTCTACACAGTCAAACAAATACGTAGAAGCTTTGAGAAGCGCGCCACTTTCTTTCCCCGAGCTTTGTGTTCAACTGTTTGAGGGATCTACTTCGAACGGCTTTGACAGTTGGGGGCCATCTTCTACACTTCCTCATCCTTCTGAGGAAGTGTTTGACCACAATTTAAATGGTATTGAGGATATCGAGTGCGGTCAAATGGAACCCCCAACTCAAGGTGCTACTGAGGAGGCATCCGGTCGGTCTAAAAAAAGGGAGAAACGAAAAGATAAGGCAACAATAGATGAAGTTGGGGACTGCATTACTAAGGTGGCAAAGATCTTGATAGAGAAACACAATCTTTCTAATGATATTGATGCATGCATGGAGAAGTTGGAGACAATGGGATGGGGAGAGTTAGATGTGAAATATCAAACAGCACTTTTGCTTTTTGGTGAAAGTGCTGATATTAGGAAAGTGTGGTTACGACTTCAGCCGCAAAGTTGTGAGCTATGGGTCAAGAATGCTGGAGCAAAGTATGGATTGATCGGATAGGGTTTTGTGGGTGTCTTGTTATGGATGTTTTATGCATAGGGTTTTGTTGCACAAATTGTTATGGATGTTTTTTTAGATGATTCTGTGGATAATTGTTATGGATGTTTTTTTAGATGATTCTGTGGATATTATGTAAAGGATGTTTTTTGTTTAGATTGAATTTTGTGGATCTTATGTATCGATGGTTTTTAATATTTTGCTATGGATATTTTTTGATGTTATGATATGGATCTTTTGTTCATCTTGAATTTTGTTTAATGTTTATGACAGGTAGCCTATGGATCCTGACGATCAGATTATAGTTTTCATTCTCCTTTGTTGGTATTGGAAACGGTTAGACTCAAAAAGAAAAAGAAATGAAAAGATAAGAGACCTGAATTCGGCATTGACCGGTCATGCATACACACAAGAATTATTGCATGGATCTTCTACACAGTGTCATGAGTTGATGCGTCTTTCACGTGATGCATTTGTACTATTGTGCAATCATTTTAAAGAAAAAAATTGGTTGAAAAGTAGTAGGTCAATAAGCTTTGAAGAAAAGTTGGCTATGTTTTTAACAGTCATAGGCCATAATGAACGTTTTCGAATGGTTAAACGAAGGTTTCAGCACTCAACAGAAACAATTCATAGATGTTTTCATGAGGTCCTAAATGCTATGATGAGTTTTGCAAGAGAAGTTATAAATCCAACATCTTCTAATGCAATCGCAAATACCTCAGAACGACATAGAAAGCTAAAACAAATATTCCCTGGAGCAATAGGTGCGCTAGATGGAACTCTTGTACATGCAGTCGTGCCTGTTGATCAACATACTCATTATAGGGGAAGAGGAAAGGGTGAATGCTTTCAGAATGTCTTAGCAATTTGTGATTTTGATATGATATTCACGTTTGTATGGGCCGGATGGGAGGGGATTGCACATGATTCACGAGTTTTAAAAGAAGTAGCATTTAACCCGACTTCCGGGTTTTCCTTTCCCCCCACCAGGTTTTTAATCATTTTAACTTTAATTATTTATACATTACCTATTGTTTATGTAACAGTTTTGATACTGGTGTTTACAGATAAATATTATCTTTGTGACGCTGCATACACCAACACTCGTGGCTTTATGACTCCCTACCGTAATACGAGATATTGGTTAGCCGATTTTCGACGACAACGTGCGTTAACTAAGGAAGAAAAATTCAATCATGCCCATGCACAACTCAGAAATGTTATTGAGCGCTCATATGGTGTTTTGAAGGCGAGATTCCCAATCCTAAAGCAAATGGCTCCCTTTTCTTTTCCAATCCAAAGGGACATAGTGATCGCCTGTTTCGCCGTCCATAATTTTATAAGGAAATGCAATATTCGTGATCAATTATTTGTGGAGTATGGTGAGAACACTGTGTTTTCTGAAATACAAGGTGGAGAAAATGTTGGGCAGTTCGTTCACGACATAGAATGGGGTTCACAAGACATCGAGTATATGACTACTTTGCGTAACCAGATAGCTAGTCAACTAATTTGAAATGTTTAAAATTAAAATTCTACGCAAATTATTAATTTCTAGTTGAATTTTAGTATGTTTTTAAGAATTTTGAAGGATTTATATGTAATTTGGATTTTCTATAATGTTATTTGTTTTCATTTTATTATTATTAATCTTCCAGAACCGTCATTCAGAGCACTGACCAAACAGATACATTTCATTCAGAGGGGTAAAGTAGTCATTGTGCATAGTCATTCAGAGGTCCAACCAAACAGCACTTTTTGGTTCAGCATTTCCTGGTTCAGAGTCTCTTACCCATTCAGACCTCTTACTGGTTCAGCACTTACCCATTCAGAGGTTGCCAAACGGCCCCTAAGTAGATCATCTTGCAAGGGCTGAGAAGATGTGTTTTTCGTGCCTAATATGGGTTTTGACAAAACCCGCAACAAACACTCGCGCAACGCACGATTGGGAAAAACACTAGTTTCCTCTAAATATTAACTATGTTTTATAATTGTTCGACTTAAGTTAAGTTAATAAGGGTGGAGGGAGTGGTCAATCAATGGTGAGTGTTTAAACTATTTTCTAACCAATAATGTCATGCCATGTCAAGTCCACACTCCACTCCCCATTTTGCACTCAATCACTAGCAATGGTCAAACACATGGAGAGTGGTAAACAATTTTAAAAAAAAAGTGATTGGTTGAAAAAAGGTAGAGCCCACCATTAACCCCTCTCTCTCCTCTATCTCTTCTCTTGCCCGGCTCGGTGAATACTCACCGCTATTTCCTCTCCCGGCTCACCGATTGAAGGCCGGCAAGAGCTCACCGCGCGGTAAAACCCCTCCCTGATTGAGTCCCCGCATGCATACCGTCCACCCTAAGGAATAGACGGTGACTAAAGTTTTGTATGTGTTTCACTTAGTTAACAGTTGACTTTTTTTTAAGATTTTAGTATTATAGAACCATCTCTAGAGACTTAAGATGAGAGGTTTTACTACACTCATTGGTAACATTAATCTACAAGCCTTTTGATAAAATATGTTTGGTTGAAGAATGATTATAAAACTTATTTTAATTATAGTTAACTTAAAATCCTTAGAAAAAGTTCAACCTCGAAAGTCGAAACATTGATTTCGATCGTATGAATTTAAATCTTACGCCACCGTCACTACCTCCATACTCGTTGTCACCATTGACACCCGTCGCCTCCACTCTCCAGTCGATGTCACATTTCAACGTTTTTAATAACTTTAAAATTTACACATAATTATTTTATCAATCAATTTAAAGTTCAAATTTGATTATAGTGACCTTAAGTTTTATATTATACTTAGTTTTTTTTTTTTTGAACGGTGAGAATCTTTAACTTGTTGTGAGAGAGATCTCACACTCTCCTATACAGAAGGCCCTAACCCTACTCTGGTCAGACTGCGTTGTCTTAACCGGGCTCACGTTGGCGTCAGAGTTTGGATAACGGTGTTCCTCAGGAAACCATACCACCCACTGCCAGTGGCAGGGGTTTGCATCGCCACAAGAGAGAATCTCTCTGGCGTAACGCATGGTGGACTAAAACCCGGGGTGGCTTGGGCTCGAACTCTTGATCTAGGGTCTGGGAGAACTAGCCTTCATTGCCTTTATCCACCAAATGTAATACTAGTGGGGATTGAACTTAAGTCTCAAAAAAGAACCCAAATCTTTCCAATCACTAGTTTTATATTATACTTAGTTACCTCAAAGTCTAGAAATATAAGATGCAAATATAAAAAAAAAATTATTTTAACAACTAAAGCTGCTTAATTAGATAATAAACTAGATGGCACATGATTCTTGAGTTGAAGACTTTGCTAACTTTTAATTAAAAAAATTAATCACTTTTCTTAAATTAATTTGAACGTGGCCACTGTTACTGTGTCACGAGGTTATAATATTCGAACCTCCTTAGACCATGTGTAGTGGAAGGGGAAGATAATGCCCCCACCCTAGGGCATTTTACGCCATGTGGCGGTCCAGTCAGCAAAGGGGCATTATTGGACGTTTTCTAAAATGGGCGTAGTGAGGATGGGGCATTAAATAAAATAAAGAAAAAACACCTAAAAATCTTATTGGATAACAAAAAGGGAGATGAAAGATGATTGGACAAGGAGAAGGGGGCAAGGCGTTTTTAAAACCACGCCAAGGGGCTTTTTTTGAATTTAAAAAAAAAGCGCCCTATATAATGGTTATTGGGCGTTTTTAGACGTTTTTTTTTTTAATTTTTTTTTTAAAAAAAACGCCCCACTACGGGGGGTCTTAGTGGCTTCTTCCTCCCCCATTATCCTTTTTTATATTGTTTCTAAATTTTTCACGTTTTATATTTTTGTTTTAAGAAATGTATTTACAATTTGACAACTTTTAATAATAATAAACAAGATTCAACAAGAGTTTCAAGAAATCATATAAATATAGTTCGATTCACACTTCATTAATTGAAATATTCTACTAAAACATGTGATAAGTTTCAAGATTGATTATTAATGGAAAATATCACTAAAATACCTTGTTAGACCATTCTAATTACAAAAAATAACCCTTGACTTCTTTTTTACCAAATTAACCATTGACTCAAACTTTTTGTGCTAATATTGTTAGTTAGACCATTCTAATTACAAAAAATAACCATTGACTTCGTTTTTATCAAATTAACCATTGACTCAAACTTTTGTGCTAATATGCTGCAAAATTTGACGTGGCAGAATCTTTTCCTAGCATGACATACAAAAATATTCTTTTTGTTTTAAGAAATACTAGAACGCGTGTTGCGGCGGCAACGTCGTGTTATTGACTTCGTTTCACCCGGCACGATGATGTCATTAATGTGTAGCGCGTGTACGTGACATTACGCGTTTTTTTAACCTTATTACACACGTTACTTCATGACATTAAATTCATTAGACATAGATAAAAAAGAGTGTCTCGGACGTTGTAGTGAAGGGTCGTAAAAGTAATTTAGACATTAACGTAGTTAGGCATAGATAAAGAAAGTTGGCTAATGTGTCGCACGTTGTGGTGTAAAGTCGTAAAAGTAATTTGAACTTAGTCGATATTGGCTCAGTTTGTTACACGACTGGTAAGTTACCGATACAGTGCCACCAATCGCTAGATGTACCAACCGAAAGAAAAAACCTACAAAATAAAATCGTAATATACCAATAATGATAAAAAGTAGTATCTTAAATAATATATATTGGTTTTGATGAAACATATCTAATGACCCACCAATGTGATATTTTTGGCTGGATGTTGGTATTGCAATTGCAAAGAAAAAAATTAAAAGGATGAAGGGAATCGAACCTGTGCACTCTCGCTGCAATTCACATATACCAACCACCTAAGCAAGTTGCAACTTTAGTAACCTGTATGGCAGACATTTTATATATGCAGAAGATGGCGGTCGCTGTGATATGACAACCACCGACCATTGATTTTAAGGATATGTATAATATATACAATTTGACAACTTTTAATATAACTAGCAATCCGTGCGTTGCGACGATTTCGAAACATAAAGTAACTTAGATTTTTACCGTTTAATGAAAACGTATTATATTTGACTTTATTTGTTTCTGAACAAATTTTACGTCAAAACGTAGAAAAACTGAAAACGTACATAAAAATAAGCACAAAAACGTATTATATTTGACCTGACACGACTTAGACCAACTTGAATGTATACCGACACATATATAAAAATAAGAACGTAAAACTCAAGAGGGTCAAAATAACATTTTATAAAGTTTTTAGAAAGTTGAGGGCATGTAAGTGTCAATGTTAAAAATTAAAGGGTTAGATGCGTAGAAATCCAAAAGGCCAAAAAATAATTTTGGCCATAAAAAAACAAAATTGTAACACCTCGAAAATTCACGTCCTATACTGTGTTGACACGTGTCATAAGTTTGAACGTGTGTAAGAATGTTCTTGAAGGACTAAAATTGACAAACCTGGAAAGTATGTGAATATACGGGTTCTAAATGTCAACAGTGAATAAATATACTTTACAATAACCCTACATGATGTTTATAACCTTAAACGAATGGATCATGGATCATACGAAGCGAATTGTGAAAGAAAGTGAGAGAATTACAAACTACAGGGGTTAAATGTGTCAACATGTTAAGATATACCTCTGAGTGACCTTTTAGCAAACCCGAAGCCTTGTAACGATTAATTATGCTCACTAGAATGCACCATAAAAATTTCACCAAGTTTCGTTACCGTATGAGAAAGTTATGATAAAATTCGTGTGTGAGGGTTAGAATCGTCAACATTGAAAATTAGGGCTTTTCGGGTGATCACAAAGTTACCCGAGGACTTGACAAAGATGGTATAAGTATTAAAGCCCCTAAATGTTAATTTTAAAGCCTCATAATGCAAGAATTGAAGTGAAAGCGACGTTTAGGAGGACCGAGGACCAAAAGTGCAATTAAAGAAAAGTTTGAAATCTGAACCGGAGGTCCATGCGGGCCGCGTAAGACTTAACCATATCTTACGCGGGCCGCGTCAGACATACAGATGCAGAATAAGCTGACAGATGCCTGTTTCAGCCATTTAACCGACTTTGATCACTTGTATTGCATACCATGGGCGTCCTAAAATGGTTTTTAGGCCTAGGGACACATGTTTGACATCAAGTAACACCCCTAGACTTCTTTGGCAACAATCTATGAAGATCAAAGTTACTATTTAAGGCCATTATGTGCAACATGCAACCACACTTCATCTCTGAGCATTCCTGGAGCAAAAGGACCATCATCAAGCTTTCCAAATCGTTCATAGGACTTGTGTAAGTATGTTTAACCCTTCTTAATTATGACTTGCTTAGTTTATAGCCTAGAAGTCAAACCGTCGTAATTACGGTTTGACTTATCGATTAATAGCTAATGGTCCAGCGATTAGGCAAAGTTAAGGTTGTTATAAGTTGGTAATTATGTGGGCTTTAAACCCTTAAAAGGGCACTCACTGATTCCCATCCTAACTAGGTCGTTTGTCGAGTCAAACTTCTTACGAAAAAGTCAACAGAACCATTAAACGCGTAATTAGCGATATAGAAGGCGTGTAACCTGTTTTATCATGCATATAATCTGATAATAAGTATAATAACTTGTCTAAGCTTGTTTGATTCGACAACTTTCTGTTTTGAACCGATTCGGAACCGAAAGACGCAAAAGTTTGACTTTTGCTTTGACCTCAGTTCTGACCCGGTTTTGATAGGTTTAGACATGCCTTAAAGTTCCATTAGGACCTAGTTACATGTGTGTATAACCCTCTGCGTTTATACCACTTCAATCCTTAATTGTCCGACGTTTCTGTTAAGTGCTTAAATATTGACCATAATGCCCTTATGACCATACGACGAGAATTTTGGAAATGTGAAAGTACAATAATCTTAGTTACTGATTGTTAATCATGTCTGTAAATTTTTACATCAGTTGGACATATAGATTAGGAGTTATGCTCAATGACGTAATTAGAACGCTTCTTAGTGATTAAACGGCGTCATTAGCGTAAAGCCTATCTAAACCCAATTTTTGACACCAAACCTTTTACCCACTGATGTAATATAATATTTTGGGATTTTTGAAAATTTTTAATTATTTTTAAACTGATCATAAGCTAGGATTAGAGTCTTGATTCGGTAAATACCGAATATACCCTTTTTGGCCATAAAATGAGTTTTACAAATCCTTTTGATGCCAATCCAATTGCTACTGATTTTAAATAATAAATAAAGTATTTTGAACCTGTTTAACTGATCAGAAAACTCTGAATCCTATTTTAAACCGTACGTCGCTTAAAACGGCTTTATACGCGTATTAAACGCATAGTTTGGGTTTAAAACTATTTTGGCATATAAGACTTATAACCAAATGTTATAACCTGTTAAAATAAACTATTTTACTGATTTATTCAGACCCGGATCACAGAAGCTTAATTGATCCCTTTTTATAATCTTTAAAATGACCAAAATACCCCTACGGGGCTTAATAAGAGATTAAACTCGTTTTGGGCATAATGGAAGGTATCATACTGATATCACAACATATTTAAGGCATGTTAACTTAGGAAACCTGTTTAGGACTCTTATGGTTACCCGTTACGCTTCATACGCGTTCGGTTCGGTTTATGTAACTAGTTTACATAAATTAGCCGAAACGGGTCAAACCTTATCGGTTTTATCTCAAAATCCAGAATGTGATTAATATACCCATATTAAGCAAGTCTTCAAACTTTTCGGGTCTAAATCACATTCTATCCGGTCTTCGCTTAATCGTGCGTACGAACCGTATCTTTAAAACTAAACGGTCTAAGCTTAAGCTTAACTAAAGACCCGTTAGGATTCTAATAGGTTATTATAAACCTTCGTTCCAGAATAGGAGACCCGGTAAAAGATACTTGCACTCGCTGATTGTGATATATACTTGCTCAGGTAAATACTTTTAACTTATTTCCCTATACGGGCTTGGGGTACGGTATATAAAATACCGCTTGGTCGGGCATTGAATCTTTAATTGTTTTATGGTTAAAGTATTGAGATGTCCCGTTTAATTTGTTTTGTTTGCTTAAAGCCTTTGGGGGGTTAATGACCATGTCCCGGATATCCCTGGCATCATTTTACGAAATGGCCACGACCTTAGCACACAGGTGTAGGCGTACACCTGTCAGTGTCTCATTTACATAATGTGGTGTGTCTATTGATCTTTAACCCGGCTCGACCCGGGCTACTGAATGCATAAGGAACATGTAAATCCTTTACAAGCATTATATTCAAATAATTATCCCAAGTTATAAAATATTAATTGTGCCTTGTGCCTTAAATTCATTTTCTTAAACTCTTTTCAAAATGAGTCGGTTGATTGTATTTACCAGTGTAAACTGACGTATTTTCTCAAAAAGGTTAAGTGCAGGTACTACGCGTAATAGGCTGGCTTCTCTCCTAGCATCCACAATAAGTCTCGCAAGCTTGGATGTCATAAACTGTTGAACATTGTTTCCTTTTATTTTGATCTACCTGTGGATTTATATTCAACTATTTGTGATACTTAATATTACAGTATCGTTTGGTTGAAATGAATCTATACTTTGCTTCCGCTGTGCATTTAAATACTGTGTTGTTTGACTATTATGTTGCCAACCACGTCATGATACTCCCCACCGGGCCCACCGGTGACACGTGGAATTCGGGGTGTGACAGGTTGGTATCAGAGCCAACACTGAGCGAATTAAACACTAGCCTTCTGTGTTTAATCTCAGTTACACAATTGCACATTCCTAAGTCTTCGAGTCTAGACAAAGAACTTAGGAATAATCCAAAATGTTTTTATTTTAATTTAAATGTTGTCCTTTATTTTTCCTTGTTATTACCTTGTTTATATTAACAGGTTTAGCAATGCCGCCAAGATTCAGGCGAGGAGATCGAGGAAAAGGGCCAATCAGCGCCCCTATCGACCACGAGGCCGGGCCTTCGCGCCGGCGAACTCCTTCTTCTACAAGGAGTGCAGATCCGCAAGAACCTTGGAGGATTTATGAGGAGCCCTCCAGACGATCTACGTCGTATAGCTCAACGCCTCCATATCATCACTCCTATGGGACTCATTCCGAGAATGAGCCCCACAACCCGCAACCTTCATACATACCCCTACAGCGATCATCATCGCACCGTTCCTTCGACGACCCTACTCCTGTCTTTAGGGGCCAGTTTAACCCGGCGAAATACCTACCAGAACAAGGGGGTTTTAACCCACTAGGACCGGAGGATCATTTTTCAGGTGATCAAGCGATGGACATGGACGAGGACACAGATCCCGTCGAGCCTGCAACCGGAACCCCGAACCATCCTGTTGAGATCTCTGATGGTTCGTCTTTTCACGGAACACCATACCAAGGTCCGGATAGTCATCAGGCATGGTTCGACCGGTGTGAGTGGTACTTTATGCCATCTTACCATTCATCGCCTCACCAGCAGCCGCAACAGCAGCAGCAAGATCCCTCTGGGGATCCACGTTTCGAGGCAGTCACGCCACCGCCTCCACCGCCGCCAGTTAATCCAGCGCCTCCAGCACCACCAAGACGTAGGAGGACTGGCGCACGGATGTCAGCACGGGCAGGGGATTATCATTTCAGCACCCCTCAACACTCTAGTGGCAGCCACTACCCGCCACTATATGAAGAGCCACAGGAGGATGGACCTTCAGTTCCTGTATCAGAGGTGAATTCGGCACCTATTGCACCGTCACCATCGGGTTTTGGCAACCCTATCCCTGCTTATACTGCTCCGGCAGCTTACAACCCATACGGACCGCCAGCATACCATAACTATAACTATGCTGAGGATCCTTACCAAGTGGCAGCAAACTACAATGCCTTTCACCCAGAAGGACCTTATGGAACCCCTTGGGGAATGGGACATCCAGCTCGTGGATATCAAGCACCTGCTCAACCACCACTACAGCACCAGCCACCACGGTTTTCTCCACCAGAGCAGGAGGATCTCCGTGAAAGACTGGGAAAAGTTGAGCGAGATTTACAAAGGGAACATAGGAAGAATCAAGGATTCATGAGTGGCTTAGAAAGTTTGCTGAAAGGAAAGAAGAAACGGGATCGTTAAATCCCAATATGTATTATTGTATTTCCTTGTTTAAATTAAGTCCCTACGTGGACATTTACCTTTGTACTTAGTCCCTACGAGGACTTGTCTTATTTAGTCCCTGCGAGGACATTTATTTTTGCAAACAGTCCCTGCGAGGACTTGTATTGCCAGTATAGCTCCTGCGAGGGCAAGTGTTTCTGTGAAAAGTCCCGTTTAGGGCAAAATGTACTACTTTTAAATTTTAATGGAATGTAAGTTTATAAATTTCATCTTTGCTATGTTATGCATAATTAAATTATATATGAAATAAATAAATCGGAATCATTCCTTTTAAAAATCTATCTGCCTATGTTAATTAATAATTAAGGATCTTAAAGGTATAACCTAGCCTGCATGTCATTTTAAGACCTGGCCAAGATGGTAAAACCCATTAAAAAGATTCAAATCCCAGTTAACATCTGAAAACATGTTAACACTCCTGGCAGACATGATTCGTTAAAATCACACGTGTTATTATTGTATAAGGATCTTCTCAAAGATTCCTAACCCAACTAAATGATCTCTGAATCATGGGTTAAATCATCAATAAAGATGATCAGTTCTTTTTACCATCCATTGGTAAAAGAATGCCTGCGGGCCCTTCTCATTTTCATATGAGACAAAAGACAGTAATAGTCTGTGACCCTGTCTGATAAAAGTAATGAACTGTGTTCAAACTTTAAAAAGCCTTGATTCTCTGAAATCATAGCTTATGATTTAATTTGTCCCTGTGACTAGGCCTTATCTGCTAATAAAACTGTTATTGTTTTATAATTAGGATGAATTATATTAGAAATCCTAAATAAATGTGAGTAATAAATTGACCATATATGGTCTATGTTTACCACGGTTAATAAATTGCCATAAAAGACAATTCTATAATAAACTCACCAATAAATTATTGTCAATATGTAACAGTTCAAGCTACATGGCCGACTCAAACGAGATTAATAGTCACCCTCGGGGAGAGCATGGTAATGCCCGAGTAAATGTTGCGGGTGCAGAATTACAGGCAATGATAGATAATGCCGTTAATCGAGCTATGGATAGACAGCTCCATGAATCTGGTAGTACCCATACAAGGACCCAATCTGCACCACACTCTAGAACACCCTCTAGGACCCACACTGCCCACAACAGTAATTCTCACCACTCATCAAACCAGAGGAGTGCTCCATCCCAAAGAGTCGTACAGAATCAAGAACCCCGTAATAAGGGTTGCTCCTATAAGTACTTCGTTTCGTGCAAACCCAGGGATTTCACTGGGGAAAAAGGAGCAGTACATTGCATGACTTGGTTGGACGAGATGGATACGGTTGTGGATATCAGTGGTTGCAATAATAGGGATATCGTGAAATTCGTGTCACAGTCTTTTAAAGGAGAAGCATTAGCTTGGTGGAGATCTTTGATCCAAGCTACGGGGAAAATCCCGTTGTACAACATGACCTGGGAACAGTTCATGGCACTGATCAAGGAAAATTACTGCCCTCAACATGAGGTTGAGAAGATTGAAGCTGACTTCTTGTCGCTGGTCATGAGAAACCTAGATTGTCAGGCCTACCTTACCAGTTTTAACACTTTGTCAAGATTGGTTCCATATTTGGTAACTCCGGAACCCAAGCGTATAGCCCGATTCATTGGGGGTTTGGCCCCGGAGATCAAGGCAAGTGTAAAGGCCTCCAGACCAGCTACTTTTCGGTCCATAGCGGACATATCATTGTCTCTTACCTTGGATGCGGTCAGACTGAAATCGCAGAGGAACACCGATACCGAAAAGAGGAAGCGTGAGGATGACAACTCACGACGATCAGACAAGAAGCATAAGGGAAACAATGACCACAAGAAGGGGTCAGGATTTAGGAAGGATGGTCAGCAGTCGGGTGAAAAACCCAGATGTAAAATCTGCAAGAGACAGCACTTTGGGAAGTGCAGGTATGAATCGAATTCGAATTCACAATCGAAAGCTTTTGCATGTGGGTTGTGCAAGTCCAAGGAACACAAGACCTTGGATTGCAAAAAGATGAAGGATGCAACCTGCTACGGTTGCAATGAAAAGGGGCACATCAAGACCAATTGCCCAAAATACGCCAAGAAGCCTGAAGAGGCTAAGAAGACCAATGCTAGGGTCTTCAGGATGGATGCTAAAGAAGCCGTCAAGGACGACAATGTGATAACAGGTACCTTTCTCGTAAATGATGTTTATGCGAGAGTGTTATTTGATTCAGGCGCTGATAAGTCGTTCGTAGATAATAAGTTTTGTGAATTGTTGAAATTACCTGTTAAGACCTTAATTGTGAAGTATGAGGTGGAACTAGCTGATGGCACTTTAGAAACCGCCTCAACCTTATTAGACGGGTGTTTCATATCCATTAAGAACCACTCTTTTCCTTTGTCCCTACTTCCTTTGAAACTAGCCGGTTTCGACATAGTTTTGGGTATGGACTGGTTATCTCATAACCAGGCCCAGATTATTTGTAATAAGAAGCAAGTGGTGATCAAGACTCAGTCTGGTGAATCACTTACTATCCAGGGAGATACCCAGTATGGGCTGCCTGAGAAAATGTCAATGCTCAAGGACTCTAAGTGTTTAAAGAAGGGTTGTGTCATCTACATGGCACAAGTGATTATTGATGAGCCGAAGCCCAAGATTGGGGATATCCCCGTCATTTCTGAATACCCTGAAGTTTTTCCTGAAGAACTACCTGGTTTGCCACCAGATAGACAAGTAGAATTCATAATTGACATTATTCCTGGATCAGCACCAGTAGCAAGGGCGCCTTATAGGTTGGCACCAACAGAGATGAAGGAATTGAGAACGCAGCTAGATGATTTGCTAGCCAAAGGTTTCATCAAACCTAGTTCGTCTCCTTGGGGAGCACCAGTTTTATTTGTCAAAAAGAAGGATGGATCGATGCGTCTGTGCATCGACTACCGTGAGCTTAATAAGGTCACTATCAAGAATAGGTATCCTTTGCCCAGAATCGACGATCTGTTCGATCAACTTCAAGGGGAAAGTTTCTTCTCTAAGATTGACTTGAGGTCAGGCTATCACCAACTGAAGGTTAGAGATGAAGACGTACACAAGACTGCATTTAGGACTCGTTATGGTCATTACGAGTTCCTAGTGATGCCTTTTGGGCTCACTAATGCACCGGCCGCGTTCATGGATCTCATGAATCGCGTTTGCAAGCCGCACTTAGATAAATTCGTCATCGTTTTCATCGATGATATCCTCATCTACTCAAAGAACCAAGCTGACCACGAGAAGCATCTGCACTGCATTCTGGAACTACTTCATAAAGAAAAGCTCTATGCCAAGTTCTCGAAGTGTGAATTCTGGTTTCGAGAAGTCCAATTTCTTGGACATGTTGTTAGTGAGCGTGGTATCCAAGTAGATCCCGCTAAAGTTGAAGCTGTCATGAATTGGCATGAGCCAAAGACGCCTACAGAAATTCGTAGCTTCCTAGGTTTGGCAGGATACTATAGGCGATTCATTGAAAACTTCTCAAGGATTGCTGCACCCCTGACTTCGCTGACGCGTAAGAAGATTAAGTTTGACTGGGGTCCTAAGCAGCAGGAATCCTTCGATATTTTGAAACAAAAGTTGAGCAATGCTCCAGTACTGACATTGCCTGAAGGAACGGAGGAGTTTGTAGTTTATTGTGATGCATCACACACCGGGATGGGATGTGTGCTTATGCAGAAAGGCAAAGTCATTGCCTATGCTTCACGCCAGTTAAAGGTGCACGAAAAGAATTACACCACCCATGACTTGGAATTGGGTGCCGTTGTATTCGCACTAAAACTGTGGAGGCACTACTTATATGGAATCAAATGTGTGATCTATTCTGATCACAAGAGCCTTCAACATCTGTTCAATCAGAAGGACTTGAACATGAGGCAACGCCGTTGGATGGAAACTCTGAATGATTACGATTGTGAAATCAGGTATCATCCCGGCAAGGCGAATGTAGTCGCTGATGCCTTGAGTCGAAAGGAAAGGGTGAAACCCATCCGAATCAATGCCAAGCGCATGGAAATAAAGAACAATTTGATTGAAAGGTTGTTAGCGGCACAGAAGGAAGCTGTGTTGGAAGCTAACTATCCTAACGAAAAGCTAGGGGTAACTGAGGAGCAGTTAACACTTAGCAAGGACGGAATACTAAGATTGAATGGACGAATATGGGTTCCAATTTATGGAGGACTTCGAGATGTTATCCTCTAGGAAGCCCATAGTTCCAAATACTCCGTTCATCCTGGAGCTGATAAGATGTACCAGGATCTAAGGGCAAATTATTGGTGGATAGGCTTGAAAAAGTCTGTAGCCACCTATGTAGCTAAATGCTTAACGTGTGCGCAAGTAAAAGCAGAACATCAGAAACCGTCAGGTTTACTACAACAGCCTGAACTTCCTACGTGGAAGTGGGAAATGGTAACTATGGATTTTATCACCAAGTTACCCAAGACAAGGAAAGGCAATGATACTATATGGGTGATCGTTGATAGACTGACTAAGTCAGCACATTTCCTACCCATTAAGGAGACGTATAGCTCCGACATGTTAGCCCAACTGTACGTAGATAAGATTGTAGCTTTGCATGGCATACCTGTGTCTATTATCTCTGACAGAGATACTAGATACACGTCACATTTTTGGAAAAGCATCCAACAATCTTTGGGCACGCGTTTGAATTTTAGTACGGCTTACCATCCTCAGACAGACGGTCAGAGTGAGCGTACTATTCAAACGTTGGAAGACATGCTTTGTGCATGTGTGATTGATTTGGGTGGAAGTTGGGATAACCACCTACCACTAATTGAGTTCTCCTACAACAATAGCTACCACACCAGCATTAAGGCTGCGCCTTTCGAGGCCTTATACGGTAGAAAGTGTAGAACGCCCGTTTGTTGGGCGGAAGTTGGAGATGTCCAGTTATCAGGACCAGAGATAGTCTTTGAAATGACGGACAAGATTGTCCAAATTCGTGACCGTCTCAAAGCTGCCCGAGATAGGCAAAAGAGCTACGCTGATCCCAAGCGTAAATCTTTTCACTTTGAAGTAGGTGATAAAGTCTTACTTAAAGTATCACCCTGGAAGGGAGTGATGCGATTTGGTAAGAAAGGCAAACTAAGCCCGAGATACATAGGACCTTTCGAGGTTATCGAACGTGTCGGGTCAGTTGCCTATAAGTTAAACTTACCTGAAGAGCTCAGTAGTATACACAATGTGTTCCACATCTGCAATCTGAAGAAGTGTTTCGCTGACGAATCACTGGCCATACCACATACAGATGTGCATATAGATGAGAGCTTGAAATTTGTGGAAAAACCATTGTCGATCGAGGATCGACAGGTTAAGAAGCTTCGAAGGAAGCATGTACCGATTGTAAAGGCCAAATGGGATGCCCGTAGAGGTCCCGAGTATACGTGGGAGGTTGAGTCCACGATGAAAGAAAAGTACCCTCATCTATTTCAGTAAATCTATAGGTCGAGATTTCTTTTAAGGCGGTGAGGATGTAACACCTCGAAAATTCACGTCCTATAATGTGTTGACACGTGTCATAAGTTTGAACGTGTGTAAGAATGTTCTTGAAGGACTAAAATTGACAAACCTGGAAAGTATGTGAATATACGGGTTCTAAATGTCAACAGTGAATAAATATACTTTACAATAACCCTACATGATGTTTATAACCTTAAACGAATGGATCATGGATCATACGAAGCGAATTGTGAAAGAAAGTGAGAGAATTACAAACTACAGGGGTTAAATGTGTCAACATGTTAAGATATACCTCTGAGTGACCTTTTAGCAAACCCGAAGCCTTGTAACGATTAATTATGCTCACTAGAATGCACCATAAAAATTTCACCAAGTTTCGTTACCGTATGAGAAAGTTATGATAAAATTCGTGTGTGAGGGTTAGAATCGTCAACATTGAAAATTAGGGCTTTTCGGGTGATCACAAAGTTACCCGAGGACTTGACAAAGATGGTATAAGTATTAAAGCCCCTAAATGTTAATTTTAAAGCCTCATAATGCAAGAATTGAAGTGAAAGCGACGTTTAGGAGGACCGAGGGCCAAAAGTGCAATTAAAGAAAAGTTTGAAATCTGAACCGGAGGTCCATGCGGGCCGCGTAAGACTTAACCATATCTTACGCAGGCCGCGTCAGACATACAGATGCAGAATAAGCTGACAGATGCCTGTTTCAGCCATTTAACCGACTTTGATCACTTGTATTGCATACCATGGGCGTCCTAAAATGGTTTTTAGGCCTAGGGACACATGTTTGACATCAAGTAACACCCCTAGACTCCTTTGGCAACAATCTATGAAGATCAAAGTTACTATTTAAGGCCATTATGTGCAACATGCAACCACACTTCATCTCTGAGCATTCCTGGAGCAAAAGGACCATCATCAAGCTTTCCAAATCGTTCATAGGACTTGTGTAAGTATGTTTAACCCTTCATAATTATGTCTTGCTTAGTTTATAGCCTAGAAGTCAAACCGTCGTAATTACGGTTTGACTTATCGATTAATAGCTAATGGTCCAGCTATTAGGCAAAGTTAAGGTTGTTATAAGTTGGTAATTATGTGGGCTTTAAACCCTTAAAAGGGCACTCACTGATTCCCATCCTAACTAGGTCGTTTGTCGAGTCAAACTTCTTACGAAAAAGTCAACAGAACCATTAAACGCGTAATTAGCGATATAGAAGGCGTGTAACCTGTTTTATCATGCATATAATCTGATAATAAGTATAATAACTTGTCTAATCTTGTTTGATTCGACAACTTTCTGTTTTGAACCGATTCGGAACCGAAAGACGCAAAAGTTTGACTTTTGCTTTGACCTCAGTTCTGACCCGGTTTTGATAGGTTTAGACATGCCTTAAAGTTCCATTAGGACCTAGTTACATGTGTGTATAACCCTCTGCGTTTATACCACTTCAATCCTTAATTGTCCGACGTTTCCGTTAAGTGCTTAAATATTGACCATAATGCCCTTATGACCATACGACGAGAATTTTGGAAATGTGAAAGTACAATAATCTTAGTTACTGATTGTTAATCATGTCTGTAAATTTTTACATCAGTTGGACATATAGATTAGGAGTTATGCTCAATGACGTAATTAGAACGCTTCTTAGTGATTAAACGGCGTCATTAGCGTAAAGCCTATCTAAACCCAATTTTTGACACCAAACCTTTTACTCACTGATGTAATATAATATTTTGGGATTTTTGAATATTTTTAATTATTTTTAAACTGATCATAAGCTAGGATTAGAGTCTTGATTCGGTAAATACCGAATATACCCTTTTTGGCCATAAAATGAGTTTTACAAATCCTTTTGATGCCAATCCAATTGATACTGATTTTAAATAATAAATAAAGTATTTTCAACCTGTTTAACTGATCAGAAAACTCTGAATCCTATTTTAAACCGTACGTCGCTTAAAACGGCTTTATACGCGTATTAAACGCATAGTTTGGGTTTAAAACTATTTTGGCATATAAGACTTATAACCAAATGTTATAACCTGTTAAAATAAACTATTTTACTGATTTATTCAGACCCGGATCACAGAAGCTTAATTGATCCCTTTTTATAATCTTTAAAATGACCAAAATACCCCTACGGGGCTTAATAAGAGATTAAACTCGTTTTGGGCATAATGGAAGGTATCATACTGATATCACAACATATTTAAGGCATGTTAACTTAGAAAACCTGTTTAGGACTCTTATGGTTACCCGTTACGCTTCATACGCGTTCGGTTCGGTTTATGTAACTAGTTTACATAAATTAGCCGAAACGGGTCAAACCTTATCGGTTTTATCTCAAAATCCAGAATGTGATTAATATACCCATATTAAGCAAGTCTTCAAACTTTTCGGGTCTAAATCACATTCTATCCGGTCTTCGCTTAATCGTGCGTACGAACCGTATCTTTAAAACTAAACGGTCTAAGCTTAAGCTTAACTAAAGACCCGTTAGGATTCTAATAGGTTATTATAAACCTTCGTTCCAGAATAGGAGACCCGGTAAAAGATACTTGCACTCGCTGATTGTGATATATACTTGCTCAGGTAAATACTTTTAACTTATTTCCCTATACGGGCTTGGGGTACGGTATATAAAATACCGCTTGGTCGGGCATTGAATCTTTAATTGTTTTATGGTTAAAGTATTGAGATGTCTCGTTTAATTTGTTTTGTTTGCTTAAAGCCTTTGGGGGGTTAATGACCATGTCTCGGATATCCCTGGCATCATTTTACGAAATGGCCACGACCTTAGCACACAGGTGTAGGCGTACATCTGTCAGTGTCTCATTTACATAATGTGGTGTATCTATTGATCTTTAACCCGGCTCGACCCGGGCTACTGAACGTATAAGGAACATGTAAATCCTTTACAAGCATTATATTCAAATAATTATCCCAAGTTATAAAATATTAATTGTGCCTTGTGCCTTAAATTCATTTTCTTAAACTCTTTTCAAAATGAGTCGGTTGATTGTATTTACCAGTGTAAACTGACGTATTTTCTCAAAAAGGTTAAGTGCAGGTACTACGCGTAATAGGCTGGCTTCTCTCCCAGCATCCACAATAAGTCTCGCAAGCTTGGATGTCATAAACTGTAGAACATTGTTTCCTTTTATTTTGATCTACCTGTGGATTTATATTCAACTATTTGTGATACTTAATATTACAGTATCGTTTGGTTGAAATGAATCTATACTTTGCTTCCGCTGTGCATTTAAATACTGTGTTGTTTGACTATTATGTTGCCAACCACGTCACGATACTCCCCACCGGGCCCACCGGTGACACGTGGAATTCGGGGTGTGACAAAAATCATAAGACTCTTCATGTTTTATTATATACTAGTGGGATTCCCGCGCGCTTCGCAACAGGCCTTTGTATCACAACCCCCGACCCTACCCTGGACGGGAACCATGATCAGTTCTAGTGGTACCTGTGTTTATTAAAATCTTGGTAGCGAAAATTTCATTAGGATCGTGTGTTAGGAAAATATCAAAGTTTTCAAACACCGAAGTTTTCATTTCATAATTTGTAGGATAAAACCCATAATTACGTAAAAGATTTTCATAGGGATAAACCCTTAATTACAAAACTAGTTTCTTTATTCAAGTGGCAAAGCCACTTATTTAAGCTTTTTTTTTTTGGGTTTTTACAGCATATGCTGGCCCCTTTCTGTAATCATAGAATCCTGCCATTCAAAAAAAAACTTATTGAAGCTTTTTGTGCCTCGTAGCAATTTCCCTTCATTTTACAGTAAATCACCTGAAACACGTTTATAAACATTTAATCAGCAAAAAATACTGGTAAGTTTATTCATTTGTATAAAAATGACACATTCTTCCAATTACAGTATTAAGGGTTTTTGCATTTGTTTATATCTTACAACTACCCACTGGTATTTGTCACTCGACCGAATCTGTGAATGTGGTCATATCACTAATGGCCCAAACGCCCAATAGCAAAGATTATCAAGTAATGTATACAGAATCCCACACACTAGCAATAGTTTTTCCGTAAGAATACAAAGACTCAATCAATAAACGTAAGTAAAAACCGGAAAAACATTTAGGGTTTTTGGAAAACATGTTGTAAGGAAAAGTGAATATCTTACCTTATAAATTTTAGGGTTTTAAGCCTCCTAGTTTAAGATCCTAAATACACAGAATGTAACACGTATCAGTGTAAAACCAAATAAAACTTAATGATAATCACGATATCAAAACCACAATGTAGGTTCTCAAAGACTCACCTTATTCAGGCAGAGCTTTGGAGTTCGTTGGTTGGTTTTTGGATCGATCGGACAGGGTGTCGTACTGGTTATTTAGGGTTTTAGCACGCTTATACGAATAGAGATTCGAGTGTGATAGTTTTAGAAACGTGAAATGAGCGAGTTGAAACATCCCATAGCTGCCCCTAATATACCCAAATTTTAGACTCGGTCGCGCGTCGCGGGAAAGGAGGGGAGTCCCTCCGTGACACACAGGGGCCTAAGCTAGGGCTTAGGTCAGCCCCATCACCACTATAGGGTTTCCATGTGTCGTCTGGGGGTGACACGTGTCCCTGTCGACTCATTACTTTGTCACGCATCGCGGGAGGTGAAGGAAATTCCTCCGCGACATGCGGGGGTATGCCAGGTTTGGTTTTCTTATTTTTTGAGCCAGGTCTGGTTGTGTGCGTTCAGTGTTTCGATTATTAGTTTGTTCAGGAAACTTTTGAGGGTTGTTACATCCTCCCCGCCTTGTTCTCAATCTCGTCCTCGAGGAGATTTACTGGAATAAATAAGGGTATTTCCGTTTCATCTTTGATTCCAATTCCCACGTATATTCTAGTCCAAGTTTTGAATCCCACTTCACTTTGACCAGAATTAATCTTTTATTCTTGAGATTTTTGACCTTCCTACCTTCGATCTGTAAGGGTTTCTCAAGAAACTTCAATGTTTCATTTATCTCTATATCTTGAGGAAGTACGACTACGGATTCATCAACTAAACATTTTCTAAACTTGCATATATGAAATACATCATGTATGCCAGCCATTTCTTCTGGTAATTTTAGCTGATAAGCTACTGGTCTAATTTATTTAATGATTTAGAAATGGTCCAATAAATCTTGGACTTAACTTCCCTTTCTTACCGAACCGAACTATTCCTTTCCACGGAGAAAATTTTAGTAATACTTTTTCTCCGACTTGAAACTAACTGTTTAGGTCGATGATCTATGTAACTCTTTTGACGATCTCGAGCTGTTTTTAATCTTTCTTTGACTTGAATGATCTTGTCGATTGTTTCTTGCACTATCTCAGGACCTGATAGTTGCTTTTCTCCTATTTCTGCCCAACATACTGGAGTTCGGCACTTTTGTCCATAAAGTGCTTCAAATGGGGCAACATTAATGCTTGTATGATAACTATTGTTGTAGGAGAATTCTATTAGTGACAAATGATCATCCCAACTTCCTCCAAAATCTATTACACATGCCC
This sequence comes from Helianthus tuberosus, assembly GCA_030545235.1. NCBI lineage: Eukaryota > Viridiplantae > Streptophyta > Magnoliopsida > Asterales > Asteraceae > Helianthus > Helianthus tuberosus. Next base: position 111,510,295 of record CM060426.1, read on the forward strand.
TTAGCATGTATTCCAATTTTTGTATCATTCTTTCACTCTGTCCATCAGTTTGTGGGTGATAAGTTGTACTAGTTGTGTTCCCATGGCTTTTTGGAAACTTTCCCAAATATGAGAAGTGAAACGACTATCTCGATCTGATACAAAGGATATTGAGACTCCATGTAGCGAGACTATTCATCTACATATAGCTTAGCTAATCGTTCCGTACTAAAAGTTTCTTTCATTGGTAAGAAATGCGTTGACTTGGCCAGTCGATCCACAATCAACCAAATTGTGTCATTACTTTTTCTTGCTTTGGGTAATTTGTAACAAAATCCATTTTTATCAATTCCTATTTCCATACTAGCATCTTCAATTATTGAAGCAAACCTGAGGGTTTCTAATGTTCGGATTTAACTTCTGAACAAGTTAAACACTTCGAGGCATAACTTGCTATGTCCGTCCACCAGAAATTTTTCGTCAAACCCTGATACATCTTATTACTTCCCGGATGCATCGTATACTTAGATTTATGAGCTTCTTCGCGAATCCTTTCTCGTAGGTTTCCTTGAATAGGTATCCAAATCCTCTTTTTCTGAAATTTCTAAATTCCATCTACATCTCTTTCAAAATATTTTACCATACCTTTTAATCCTTCAGCATTGTCAGCGATTGTTGTTTCTTGGGAACTTTTTAATTGTTCCATTAAATTTATTTGCAGATTTAATCTTAGCGCACGTACTCGTTTTAGCTTCTCATGATATTTATGACTTAAAACATCCGCTACTATATTAGCTTTGCCTTTGTAATATTGGATCTCACAATCGTAGTCGCTTAGAATTTCCATCCAACGTCTTTGTCTCATGTTTAGCTCTTTTTGCCCAAAAATATATTTTAAGCTTTTATGATTTGTAAATATCGTGAACTTACTACCATACAGATAGTGTCTCCGAATTTTAAGGGTAAAAATTATCGCTCCTAGTATTAAATCATGCGTTGTGTAATTTTCTTCATGCTTCTTTAATTGTCTGTATGCGTACACAATTACTTTCTCATGTTGCATCAATACACATCCTAGTCCTAGTTTAGAAGTATCACAATAAACTTTAAAATCTTCGGTTCCTTATGGAAATGCAAGTATCGGTGCATTAGTTAACTTTTGCTTCAAGGTTGCAAAGGCTTCTTCTTGCTTGGATCCCCATTCAAATTTGACTAATTTATAGGTTAACTTGGTTAATGGGACAGTAATTTCGGGAAAAGCCTTGAATAAAACGTCGATAGTATCCTGCCAGTTCTAGGAAACTTCTAACTTTCGTAGGAGATTTAGGGATTTTCCATTTGGTAATAGCTTCAATCTTTATGGAGTCCACATGAATTTCATGGTTAATCAAATGTCCTAAAATTGTACTTCTTGTAGCCAAAATTCACACTTAGAGAATTTAGCATAAAACTTTTTTTTTCAACAGTGTTGGAAGCAAATGAAGATGTTTGACATGATAATCCTCATTTTTATTGTACGATTAGTTTAGACAACTTATTTAATAACCACAACTATCAATGACAAGGAAATCTTGTATTTATTAATTGCTTTTTTGAACATACAATATAACTACAATTTGTCACACCCCCAAAATACCACTTGCGGAAACATCGCAGGGCGTGTGACGTACCAGGATCTAGCCACCAATCACGTTGAACTTATAAATATATTTAAATACAACTTTCATTCATTAGCATAAAGTGTTACAAAACGTTACATAAAATTCATTGTATACAACGGAAGCATATCATTTGTTAAGTGTTTTATAAACCACAAGTACAAAAACCATTAGTCTTGTATTGCGATACCATGCATCTCGACCCATGACCACTCCAGCCTCTCAGACAGCAAGTTCCAACCATGAATCTAATGACCTGCAAGCATGCAGACAAGTGTGTCAGACGACGCTGGTGAGTTCAAAGTTTTGTTAACGTGTTTAGATACCAGTTACCAGATTAAAACGTTTCAGTGATTTGATGTTGTAATAACTCGTTTACCGCTGATGGCTTACAGTTTGTTTGCCCAAACCCCATTGCCTCTATCAAAGCAATGGTCAAGACTGGGATCATTAGTTCACTCCCGACCTCCCCGTTGCGGTGTGAGGTTGCCAAACCTAAATAGCGCTATTAACTAATACCCCGTTGCCTCCCCGGCAACAATCGGTAGATGGGACTTGATTGATAGATATGCGAGTATTAACAAACATGCCAATAACCCGGCGTTCCTCCCCGGAACGTTTACTAGATGTCCCTCCCTGGGAGGCATGCTTGGAAAAAGAGCAGTGAACTCACCTTTGGTTTGCTCGGTAAGTTATGTTACTTATTCCAAGTTAGTAGGCCAAGTCCTAGTATTGTTACCATTAACAATTAGTTCGCGTACACTTAAATTACATAATTAACACCGTGAATACCATGCATGTAATCTCATGATACACCCTAGTCATTCAGTGCACGTAGTGGTTCATAACACAGATTCATGTTCCCAATTATCAACTTAGTATGTCATAACGTTCACCACATATTATGTCTACAATAACTGCTTGGGAACACATATAACACATCGATCACATATTCTACATTCACATAACACAATTAACGTACTAGTAAAACACATAGCCATACTCGTATTCTAATCATTAATACGCAAATAAGCGGGTCTCGTATTTTACATAGATAATAATTCAGTCAAACACACAATTCCTATAGTGTACGACACATTTGCTCAAACCAATCAAGCGTATGGCCAGCTTCAGATGTTCAGCCCAATACATAAGCCCAAATGTTTCAACAGTTTTGTGCAGCCCATTCTCTAGCTTCATAGCAATGCTTAACAGTCCAGTGTGCTATTCATAAAACGAATTCATGTTTCATCGGTCACAATTAATCATCATCAACAGTCAGCAATATGATTTCATTATCATGCACAATCACCAACACAATCAACTTAGTCCCATGTTCCACGTGTTAACCTTATTGACGAAACACCCATTGAACATATCGACGAAACATCATTGTTACCATGTCGACGAAACATCATTTTTACCATGTCGACGAAACATCATTGTTACCATGTCGACGAAACATCATTGTTCGGCGAAAGACAGGCCAACGAAACACTATGTTTCGTCGAGATGAATTATAATGGAAACTCTATGTTTCGTCGAGATGAATTATAATGGAAACTCTATGTTTCGTCGAACAGTCACAGATCCAAATCAGTTCCTAGAACCCTAATTACTTTCTAACACATCGTGCACATAATCAAATCATCACAGCATCCATTCGTAACTGTTATTTCTTTTGGGTTTAACAAATCATTGTTTCATTACCCCTTACAGGTTTATAATAACAAGAATACAACACAATCACATTCTACGCACGTAATTCACCTTTGCATACAAGAATACAACACAAGCAAACAGAAATACAACTAATGACTAACATACTAGCCGGAATAGAGGATGCACAATATAGGAGACTTTGATGAAGGGGGGGTGCCTGTCGTCCCAAATTAGGGAAGGGGGTAGGGTTTGTTATATTATGATTGTGTGAGATGTAGGGAGGTTACGTACAATCAACATATAATGCCCATTTCCTAAACAAGTAGGCCGATCCCACTTTAAATTTCAATATAGTATTTGGGCTCCAAGAAAACTGGGCCGAGGAAAGTTAAACAACATATGTGAATTTCGGTCCATTCCACAAAGTGTGTGTGTGTAGCCCAAATGCATGTGCGGCCCATCCCGACAACTTAACCATATGACACAATAGGAAAACCCACTACCCACGCAATCTTACTTAAATGCGTTCTACGTTTAACAAGTTTACCAAGGTCACGAGTGTTTAATAGACTCACTACAGATAAAGAACGTGTAACGAAGAAATAGTAAGGGATCGGAATCACCAAAACTGAAAGATACTAACCTTGAAAGTTCGGGTTGTCACATCATCCCCAACTTGAAAGAAATTTCTTCCTGAAATTTGATATGCAGTCTCATGAGAGTGAAGTGGCATACTGGGATGACTGTGGATTTCCTCGAGTGCCACATCATCCCCAACTTGAAAGAGAATTTCGTCCCGAATTTCACCAGTTACATCAGATTTAGATTGGTCAGTTGGGATTACTTGAGCTTCATCTGATTCTCACGTTCCCACGTGAACTCCGGTCCACGTCTTGAGTTCCAACGAGCGCTCACAATTGGAATTCGACGGTGTTTGCAAACCTTAATTTCCTGGTCCATGATGTCAATAGGTTCCTCGACAACTACAACTTGTCGTTATCCTTAGGCGATAGTAAGGGTATCACAAGTGTTTCGCCTCTTTATATTCGAGACACAAATAGCATCGCAAACGTTATTCAAGTTGTCGGTTAACTCGAGTTTGTGAGCCATGTCACCGATTCATTCCAGAAATCCGAATGTCCCCACGCATCGAAAACTAAGCTTGTCACGTTTTCTATAGCGTACCGCACGCTCCTAGGGTGAGACTTTTGATTATGATACGCTCTCCTACAGCGAGCTCCCAGTGTTTCCTAAGCTTATCGGCTTTCCTGACGGTCACGCGTTGCTGCCAAACGATTTCCGATCTAAACAACCTTCCCAGAGGGGGTTCGAGTGCAAATCCTGGATCTGTGATTGAGTTGTCACCCACCTTAATCTAACAAGGAGATTAGCGTTACTGTCCATGCAACGTCTCAAACAGAGCTGTCCGAATACTAGGATGGTGACTGCTATGGTAGAACTCAGTCAAAGGTATGTGTCCTTCCAATTTTCACTACGTCAATCCGACACATGCTCGCAGCATGTCTTCTAGTGTCAAGGTAGTTCGTTCGTTCTGATTATTTGTCCAACGGTGATAAGCAATGGATCAAAATCAGAGGTAACAGGAGTTGGCATCTCGTGCCTAAAACCGTCTCTCTCAGAGGAAAATTCACAAGCTGTGAGGTCTCGTTAGTTTCCTTGATTACAAGAAAGTGTGCTGGTTACGTGAGGCAATCTACAATGACAGGTGATATTGTCTTCGTTTCGGGTTGTAAGTAGGCTAGTGACAAAATCCATAGCAGTCTGTTCTCATTTCCATATGGGTGTTTCTGGTTGTTGGTACAAAGCAGTAAATTTATGATATTCCACCTTGACTTTCGCACAAGTCAAACATCGTTCATATACTCGGCTACGTTGGCCTTCATGCCCTGTCGCCAGTACAGGATTTATAAATCCTAGTATCCCCTATTAAGACCCAGAAGACTAGAACATCGAAGTAAGTGTGCTTTGCTCTACTCAAGTTCCCTACGATTGCAGTATAATGGGAGAACATATGCGTTCCATGAGGTATCGAATATCGTCCAACTTGCCAAAAGTTACGCTTCCATGCCCCTGCATGGACCCAACTTGAAATTCCTCTTCCTCTAATGCTTCGGTTAGAACAGGGCGAATCTGATTGGGTAGGTTAGAGTTGATAGTGAGTTGCGTGCTCATACGTGTTTAGGTTCCATAGTCGTAACCGCTCGAGAGTTCCGCCCAGTGATGTCATCACATGTGTCACGGCCCCAGCCCCGGTTTGACCCGGTCCGGAGCCGCGGGACAGGAACCTGTGGTATCTGTGATGCGACAGCGGAAGATTTTTAACAGGATCTTTTAAAACTCAAAATGCCTAATTATTTTATTCCATAATTTGGGATAAAACCCATAATTTACAATAGAGGAATTTAACTAGGAAATTCCCTGATTTATTAAAACATGTTTATTTATTTTTAACTGAGCCACCTCTTCAAGCTTGTTAGTGCTCCGTAGCACGTTTCCTTGATTTACAGCAGGTCACCTGAAACATGTTTTAAAAATATTTTATCAGCGGGGAAATGCTGGCGAGTCACTCAAATTTGATAAAACGACACATAGTTATCAATTACAGCATAAGAGCGATTACAATGGCTTCCATCTTATTTTTATCTGGCGCCGTGTCACACTGTGTGACGATGGTCATACCACTATTGGGTCCTGTCACCCAAGTAGTGATGATTATCACTGTTAGGATTTATTAGCCTAACCCGTGAGAAAATTAGTAATGTGCACAATACCCCACTAGCCAGTGATTCAAGATATCCATGACTTACTCCCTGTAATTATAACATTTGAAAATGGAGTATTGCAAAATACTTTTGATAAAAAGAGAATGACTCACATTGCAGATTTATACGGGCAGAGTTTAGCCTACTGATTAGCCTTTTAACCTAAATTTAAACAACATGCACACGAACTAGGTCAGTAACTAATACAGTATTTAGGATAACTCACGAGATTAAACCCTCACAACGAATGACAAAGTGCGATACTTAAAAATCCATCGAATTTACGACGAATGACAAAGCATAACCCTAATGTGGGCAGCACTTAAACATCCATTGGATAGTTTCAATCGATCGGACATTGAATCGTAGCAGCGATCGAGTTATTACCCTGTTATAGCGGCAGCGTTTCGTGATCGTGTGTGTTTTAGGACTGTTTCTGCTATATCTCAGTGTACGTATTGAATTTCTACGCCGAACCAACGCGAAATTGCAAGTGCCAAAGTCTACTACTTATAGCTGAAAAACCGACCCCCTCGCGTGGCGTGAGGGGTCGTCGCGTGGCGCGAGGGGTACTACCCTATCATAGGGTAGCCCCGTGTCCCAGTAGCTCAGGTGAGTTGGTTTTGCGTTAAAATTCGTTTTACACGTAAAACTGTCAAGATAATACCAACTAGGGTTTACCCCCCCTGAGTTTTAGGGGCCCTGATCCTGATTCCGATTATTCTGAAAATTTTAGGGTTTATGCAGGATCACTTGGGGTCTCAATTAGGGTTTTCTATTTGACAAAATAAAATAATAAATAGTACTTTTGATAAGAGTTGTTACATCCTCCCCACCTTATTTAAAATCTCGTCCTCGAGATTTACTGGAATAAGTGAGGATACTTTCGCTTCATTTCTGATTCCAGCTCCCAAGTGTATTCGGGTCCTCTCTTCGAATTCCACTTGACTTTGACAAGCACTAAACGCTTGTGTTTAAGAAACTTGATCTTTCTATCTTCTATCTGAAGAGGTTTCTCAACAAATTTTAACTTTTCATTTACCTCTATATCTTGGAGAGGTACTACCAGAGATTCGTCAGATTGACATTTCTTGAGGTTGGATACATGAAACACATCATGTGCTCCAGCTAGTTCTTCTGGTAGTTGTAAACGATAAGCAACTGGTCCTATACATTGAATTATTGGAAATGGTCCTACGTATCTTGGACTTAGCTTTCCTTTCTTACCGAATCGAACTACTCCTTTCCAAGGAGATACTTTCAAAAGTACTTTGTCTCCAACTTGAAACTCGAGTGGCTTGCGTCGATTATCGGCATAACTTTTCTGGCGATCTCAAGCCGTCTTTAGTCTTTCCTTGATTTGAGTGATCTTGTCTGTAGTTTCTTGTACAATTTCAGGACCTGATAATTGACTTTCTCCCATTTCTGCCCAACAAACTGGAGTTCTGCACTTTCGTCCATACAGTGCTTCGAATGGGGCAGCTTCAATGCTTGCATGATAACTATTATTATAGGAGAATTCAATTAAGGGTAGGTGATCATCCCAGTTTCCACCAAAATCTATCACACATGCTCGGAGCATGTCTTCTAGTGTTTGTATCGTCCTTTCACTTTGCCCGTCTGTTTGTGGATGATATGTCGTACTTAAATTTAGTCGGGTTCGCATTGCTTCCTGGAAACTTTTCCAGAAGTGGGAAGTAAAACGACTATCTCTATCTGATACAATGGAGAGTGGAACTCCATGTAAGGATACTACTTCATCTACATACAACTTTGCCAACCTTTCCATACTAAAGGTTTCCTTCATGGGTAGAAAATGAGCTGATTTGGTTAATCGATCCACAATTACCCAAATTGTGTCATTACCTTTTCTGGTTTTGGGTAACTTAGTAACAAAATCCATTGTTATGAGTTCCCATTTCCATACAGGCATTTCTAGTTGTTGTAGTAGACCTGAAGGTTTCTGTTGTTCTGCCTTAACTTGTGAACAAGTAATACACTTAGAAACATATCTAGCTATGTCCTTTTTCATACCAATCCACCAGAAGTTAATCCTTAAATCTTGGTACATTTTATTGTTACCAGGACGCATGGTATATCTAGATTTATGGGCTTCCTCTAAAATCTTATTTCTTAATTCTCCTTGCTTAGGTACCCAAATTATTTTCTTGTGGAATCTCCAAATTCCATCACTTCCTTGCTCTAATTCTTTTATTCTTCCTTTCATTCCTTCAGCATCATCCTTGATTGTTGTTTCCTGAACATTCTTTAGTTGTTCCATTAAATCTAACTGTAGATTTAATCTAAGAGCACGAACCCGTCGTTGTTTCTCATGATACTTACGACTTAAGGCATCTGCAACTACATTTGCCTTTCCTTCGTGATACTGAATATCACAGTCGTAGTCACTTAGTATTTCCATCCATCTCCTTTGTCTCATGTTTAATTCTTTTTGCCCAAATATGTACCTTAAACTTTTATGATCCGTATAGACAGTAAACTTACTTCCATACAGATAATGTCTCCAAATCTTAAGGGCAAAAATTATGGCTCCTAACTCTAAATCATGAGTCGTATAGTTTTCCTCGTGCTTTTTCAATTGCCTTGATGCATAAGCAATTACCTTTTTGCGTTGCATTAGCACACATCCTAATCCTAGCTTTGAAGCATCACAATATATTTCAAAATCTTATGTTCCTTCTGGTAAGGCTAAAATTGGAGCATTTGTTAATTTCTGCTTTAAAATCTTAAAAGCCTCATCTTGTCTAGGTCCCCACTCAAATTTTGTTGTTTTACAGGTTAGCTTAGTTAATGGTACGGCTATCTTAGAAAAATCCTTAATAAACCGTCTATAATATCCTGCTAAACCTATAAAACTTCTAATTTCCATAGCTGATTGCGGAACCTTCCATTTGGTGATGGCTTCTATTTTAGCAGGATCTACGTGAATGCCTTCGTGATTCACCATATGTCCTAAGAATTGCACTTCCTGGAGCCAAAATTCACACTTCGAGAATTTGGCGTAAAGCTTTTCTTTTCTTAACAAAGTTAAGAGTGCATGCAAATGGTTACAATGTTCATTCTGGCTTTTGGAATAAATAAGTATATCGTCGATGAAGACAATTACAAATTTATCCAAATACGGTTTACAGATTCTATTCATCATGTCCATAAATGCTGCAGGTGCATTCGTTAACCCAAAGGGCATGACTGTAAACTCGTAATGACCATACCTAGTTCTGAAAGCTGTTTTAGGTATGTCTTCTTCCTGTACCTTTAACTGATGATATCCGGAGCGTAAGTCGATTTTAGAAAAATATCTAGCTCCCTGAAGTTGATCAAAAAGATCATCAATTCTAGGTAATGGGTATCGATTCTTAATTGTAACCTTATTCAATTCCCTATAATCGATACACATTCGCATCGAACCATCCTTCTTTTTCACAAACAACACTGGAGCTCCCCAAAGGGATGAGCTAGGTTGTATGAATCCTTTGCTTAGTAATTCATCTAACTGCTTTTTCAATTCTAAAATTTCGGTGGGTGCTAACCGATAAGGTGCTTTAGCTATCGGTGTAGTTCCAGGAATTAGATGAATTCTAAATTCTACCTCCCTATCAGGTGGTAATCCAAGTAGTTCTTCTGGAAATACTTCCGAGTATTCTGATACTACTGGAATGTCCTTAAGTTCCTTTCCCTTAGTGTTAATGATTACTGAAATCATATAAACTATTCCTTGTTTTCGTTCATAACTAGCAACTTTCATTACTGAAATGAACTTCATTGGTTTCCGCGGCTTATCTCCTGTAATCATCACTAATTCTCCTGAGGGTGTATGAATTTCTATGGAGTTCCTATCACATGGGATTCGAGCATGGTTGGCTACTAACCAATCCATTCCTAATACCACATCGAATCCAGCTAAATTCATAGGTAACAGATTTGCAGAATATTTATGACCTGAAAGTTCTATATTTCCTTCTCGCAAAATCTTATCTATGTTGACAGAATTTCCATTTGCCGTTTCGACTGTAAAAGTCTGCCTAAGGTTGGTTAAGGGTAAATTAAGAGCTTGACAGAATGAAGTATTTATAAAACTTTGGTTTGCACCAGAGTCAAATAACACTTTTGCATAGACGTTGTGAACTAGAAACGTACCAACTATCACATCCGGAATTAGCTCTGCTTCTTGAGTAGTCAGTTGGAAGGCTCTTACGTTCTTCTTGTTAGTTCCTTCTGCAGGTTTGGCTTTGTTATCAGCTGTTTTGATCAATTTCGGACAGTCTGGCCTAATATGTCCATTTTCTCCACAGTTATAGCAAACTTGAATTTCTTCTTCCTGCAATCTTCCTCCTGATGCCCTGGAATTTTGCAAAAATTGCAATATCCCTTGCATCTTCCAAAATGCTTTCTTTTGCAATTATTGCAAAATGGAACAGTGGAAGATTGCCCGATAAGGTGCCTTGGCTATCGGTGTAGTTCCAGGAATTAGATGAATTCTAAATTCTACTTCCCTATTGGGTGGTAATCCAGGTAGTTCTTCCGGAAAGATATCCGGGTATTCTGCTACTACATGAATTTCTCTAATTTCCTTACCTTTCGTGTTAATGATTACTGAAATCATATACACTACTTCTTGTTTTCTTGAACAACTGGCCAACTTCATTACTGAAATGAATTTCAGTGGCTTTCGTGGCTTATCTCCTGTAATCACCACTAATTCTCCTGTAGGGGTATGAATTTCTATGTAGTTTTTATCACAGAGAATTCGAGCATGGTTGGCTACTAACCAATCCATTCCTAATACTATATCGAATTCGGCTAAATTCATAGGTAACAGGTTTGCAGAGAATTTATGGCCTAAGAGTTCTATCTTTCCTTCTCGCAAAACCTTATTTATGTTAACAGAATTCCCATCTGCCGTTTCGACTGTAAAAATCTGCCTAAGGTTGGTTAAGGGTAGGTTAAGAGCTTGGCAGAATGAAGTATTTATAAAACTTTGGTTTGCACCAGAGTCAAATAATACTTTTGCATAAACGTCGTGAACTAGGAACGTACCAGCTATCACGTCAGGGATTAGTTCTGCTTCCTGAGTAGTCAACTGGAAGGCTCTTGCGTTCTTATTGGTAGTTCCTTCTGCAGGTTTGGCTTTGTTATCAGCCGGTTTGGCCAATTTCGGGCAGTCTGGCCTAAAATGTCCAGCTTCTCCACAGTTGTAGCAGATTGTTGCTTTCTTCTTCCTGCAATCTTCTTCTTGATGTCCCGGAATTTTGCAGAAATTGCAATACCCTTTGCATCTTCCAAAATGCTTTCTTTTACAGGCATTGCAAAATGGAACAGTGGAAGATTGCCCAGTTCCCTTTTTCTTGAAATTACTACGGTTACCCACACGGAATCCCTGGGTAATCTTTTGGGCTACTTCCCTCTTTCTATTTTCTTCTCGTGTACGCACTAGTCCGTCCGTTAGGGTGTTAGCTAATTCCACAGCATCGTCAATAGTGCGAGGTCTCGCAACTTTAACGATATCACGGATTTCACCAATCAATCCCCAAATATAGCGGGAAATAACCACCGGCTCTGGCGAAGCCAGGGTTGGTACAACTCTAGCGTACTCGAAGAATGTCGAAGTATACCCTTGACAATCCACATCCACCATCCGATGGTTCAAGAATTTATTCGCCATTTGTTCCTTTTCATACTCGGGACAGAATTTTCTCTCCACCAGTCGCTTAAATTCCTCCCAACTCATGGCATAGGCCGCATCGCTTCCCTTGGCTTGAAGTACCGTATTCCACCATTCTAGCGCCCCTTCTTTGAAAAGATGAGACGTGTACATGACCTTGTCTTATTTAGCACATTTACTTATTTTAATCACTGCCTCGGTTTTCTCTAACCAACGCAGTGCAGCAGTCGCCCCTTCGTTACCTGCAAATTCAACCGGTTTACAGGCAAGAAATTCCTTATAAGTGCAACCAGGCATTGCAGCTTTCATTTTCTTAAGGAGTGGAGCTTGCATTCCATCGTTATTGTTATTAGTATGGTTGCCGCCTCCGTTTACACTATTACTGAAATTATCGCCATGTGTACGTTTGCTAGGAATAATTTGTTGAGGTTCAACTGGATTTCGGGCAGCAGCAAGAATTGCTTGAATAGCATTGGCTATTCCCTAAGCAACGATATTCTCGATATCTTGCCTATTCAGAAATTGATCTTCATTGTTTTGTTCAGATTGATTAACTTCGTTAACGGGTTCATTACCAGCGTGTTCCATCTGGTAATTAATTTATATAAATGATTAGCATAAAATAATTAATAATCAAACACAACAAAATAATCGCACATAATCACACTAACACGTATAGCCAAAATTGTTGATTTGTTCGACTTCCATTTTTATATATTATAATATGCTTCCGTACACACCTGTTATCTTACAAAAGTTTTATTTTTAAGTTATTTCACAAGATTATATTTTAATTATTATTAAACACATGCTTCCACCATTTCATACTATCCCATCAGCTGGCATTTCTAATAACGACGTTCCCTCTCGTCGTACTTCCAGGAGATCTGTTCTCCCACCTCTCGGATTCGATTCCCTGCATCCACCAGGTTCTCATTGCTCATCGGTGGGTTTGGTGCAGACTCGGGGTCAAACTGAGGGAGAAAGGTATAAGGGTTGTTTAAAAGATTCTGGAATTGCCAATCATTGGTCCACCATTCTTCCATTTCTCCTAAATGTCGGGTATTGACAAGGGGATCTGGGATGGCTGCTTCCAAGTTTACTGGAAGCTGGGTTTCGGCAGGATAAGTGAAAAGGGTTTCATTGGCAGGCTTAAGGATATCACAGTCTGCCAGTTTGCGGTCCAATTCTTCCCACAATGGCATTTCCTCGTCTTGCTTGGAGCTTTCTCCAATCTCTATTCCTTTCCCTTTATCCATTGGGTCCTCTGTCTTAGCAACTTTCTGAGTTACTGGTTTCCTTCTCCGCACACGTCTCCAGCCCACAATTCTTCTTCTTTTCTTCGGCTTGGGTTTTTCCGGAGGCTGGGCTTGAAATTCCATAGGTTCCTCAACATCAGCACAGTAACCGGTAAAGTCTTTGGAAACTTCCACATTAACAGAATAGAGATTGAGATTCTGAAGAGCTTCAGACAACTTATTCATGCTGTTTAGCAGATATGAAGAAACACACAAAATTCTAGGTTAAATTTTGTAAATTAAATTTTCACAAAATCACAGAATGGTAATCAGAACGATTAAGTATTTATACAAATAGATTGATTAAAATAAAATACTGCGAATTACAAATTACAACTGAAATTTTAAAATATACTAGGGGATAATTTATTTTAGTCTATCTTTTCTTACTAAGTTGTTTATTTAATGAGCAAAGTTTCTGGCGTATAGCTGATATGGGTGCTGGTACTAGTTTGGCAATTTAACTATAGGTTAGCATTTACTGTTGTAGTGGCTAACATATAGAGATCTGCCCATTGTTCGTCTAACTCATCTTCCCATGGTGGGTTATTACCTATATTCTGAGTTTCCTTATTACTCATTACTCCTTTTGGCTGTGACTTCTTTATTTTCTCTTGACTCTTTCTAATAATCCAACTTCTTTTATTAGGGGTAAGTGGTTTCTCAAACTGTGCCTTACGGACAAATATTCCTTCCTCAGTATCTGCTGAGTATTTTGAGGAATTTGATTGAGATGAAGTTACCTTATCTTTTGGTGAACTATCTAATTGACGATAGATGTCCGAAAGTCTTTGCTTACCCATACTGTAACTAACAAGTAGTCAGTTAACAAAACACGTAATCACAAGAGGCCAATCAGTAAAATTAAGTATTTCTAAATACTTAATTGGCTTAAATCAGTGGCTCTGATACCATCTTTTCCTGTCACGGCCCCTGCCCCGGTTTGACCCGGTCCAGGAGCCGCGGGACAGAAACCCGTGGTAATTATTAATTGAGTTGACAGCGGAAGATTTTACAGGATCTTTTTAAAACTTGAAATGCCCGATTATTTTATTTCATAATTCGGGATAAAACCCCGTAATTTACAATAGAGGAATTTTACTAGGAAATACCCTGGTTTGCAAAACATGTTTATTTATTTAACTGAGCCACTACTTCAAGCTTGTTAGTGCTCCGTAGCACTTTTCCTTGGTTCACAGTAGTCACCTGAAACATGTTTTGAAAATATTTTATCAGCGGTGAAATACTGGCGAGTCACTCAAATTTAATAAAATGACACATAGTTATAAATTACAGCATAAGAGCGATTACAATGGCTTCTATCTTATTTTTATCTGGCGCCGTGTCACCTCCGGGTGACGATGGTCATACCACTATTGGGTCTTTTTCCCCAAGTAGTGATGATTATCACTGTTAGGATTTATTAGCCTAACTGTGAGAAATTAGTAATGTGCACAATACCCCACTAGCCAGTGATTCAAGATAACCATGAGTTAATCCCTGTAATTATAACTTTTGAAAATAATTGGAGTATTGTAAAATACTTTTGATAAAAGAGAATGACTCACATTGCAGATTTAAACGGGCAGAGTTTAGCCTACTGATTAGCCTTGTAACCTGATTTAAATAACAATGCACATAAACTAGGTCAGTAATTAATACAGCATTTACGATAACTCACGAGATTAAAACCCTCACAATGAATGACAAAGTGCAACACTTAAACATCCATCGAATTCACGACGAATGACAAAGTATAGCCCTAAATTTGGGCAGCACTTAAACATCCATTGGATAGTTTCAATCGATCGGACATTGAATCGTAGCAGCGATCGAGTTAATACCCTGTATCGTAGCAGCGCCTCACTACCTTAATTTTCGAATTTGAGCAGTATAACTTCGTTTTTGAGAATTGTTTTCGACACCAGTGAACATGCCATGATCAGTTCTATTTATAGCTGAAAATGGGTCTCACGCGGCCCGCGTGAGCCCATGCTTGATCTTTACGCGGCCCGCGTGGAGGTCTAGTCGTAGATTAGGGCATCCGTGTCACTGGTAGGCATGCCACGTGTGTGACACGTGGACCGGGAACGCTTATCCGGTCAACTTAAGTTTGACGCGGCCCGCGTAAAGCCATGCTTAACCTTTACGCGGCCCGCCTGAAGACCAGATTTCTTGTTTTCTTGGTTTTTTTATATGGATTAAGGTTTCAGGGGTCCAGGTTTTCACTTATGGGTCGTTTTAGGACATTTTTGAAGGTCCTTACACCCTCCCCACCTTATTTAGAATCTCGTCCTCGAGATTTACTGAAATAGGTGAGGATACTTTCGCTTCATTTCTGATTCTAGCTCCCAAGTGTATTCGGGTCCTCTCTTTGAATCCCACTTGACTTTAACTAGTACCAATCTTTTGTGCTTGAGAAACTTGATCTTTTTGTCTTCTATTTGCAGTGGCTTCTCGACAAACTTTAGCTTTTCATTTACCTCTATGTCTTGAAGAGGCACTACCAGAGATTCGTCCGATAGACATTTCTTGAGATTGGATACATGAAATACGTCATGTACTCCAGCTAATTCCTCTGGTAGTTGTAAGCGATAGGCAACTGGTCCTATTCGCTGTATTACTAGGAATGGTCCTACGTACCTTGGACTTAACTTTCCTTTCTTACCGAACCGAACTACTCCTTTCCAAGGAGAAACTTTCAAGAGTACCTTGTCTCCAACTTGAAATTCCAACGGCTTACGTTTATTGTCTGCATAACTCTTCTGGCAATCTCGAGCCGTATTCAGTCTTTCCTTGATTTGAGTAATCTTGTCGGTAGTTTCTTGCACTATTTCAGGACCTGATAATTGACTTTCTCCTATTTCTGCCCAGCAAACTGGAGTTCTACACTTGCGTCCATACAGTGCTTCAAATGGGCCAGCTTCAATACTTGTATGATAACTATTGTTATATGAGAATTCAATTAATGGTAGGTGGTTATCCCAATTTCCACCAAAATCTATCACACATGCCCTGAGCATGTCTTCCATGGTTTGGATCGTCCTTTCACTTTGTCCGTCTGTTTGAGGATGGTATGCAGTACTTAGATTTAGTTGGTTTCCCATTGCTTCCTGGAAACTTGTCCAGAAGTGGGAAGTGAAACGACTATCTCTATCTGATACAATGGAGAGTGGAACTCCATGTAAAGATACGACTTCATCTACATACAACTTGGCCAACCTTTCCATGCTAAAGGTTTCCTTTATAGGTAGAAAATGAGCTGATTTGGTTAACCGATCCACAATCACCCAAATCGCGTCATTACCTTTTCTGGTTTTGGGTAACTTAGTAACAAAATCCATAGTTATAAGTTCCCATTTCCATACAGGCATTTCTAATTGTTGTAGTAGGCCTGAAAGTTTCTGGTGTTCTGCCTTAACTTGTGAACAAGTAAGACATTTAGAAACATATCTAGCTATATCCTTTTTCATTCCTATCCACCAGAAATTATTTCTTAAATCTTGGTACATCTTATTATTTCCCGGGTGCATGGTATACCTAGATTTATGGGCTTCTTCTAAAATCTTATTTCTCAACTCTCCTTGCTTAGGTACCCAAATTCTTTTCTTATGGAATCTCCAAATTCCATCACTTCCTTGCTTTAATTCTTTTATTCTTCATTTCATTCCTTCAGCATCATCCTTGATTGCTGTTTCTTGAGCGTTCTTCAGTTGTTCCATTAAGTCTAGTTGTAGACTTAATCTAAGAGCACGAACTCGTCGTTGTTTCTCATAATACTTACGACTTAAGGCATCTGCAACTACGTTCGCCTTTCCTTCGTGATATTGAATATCACAGTCGTAGTCACTTAGGATCTCCATCCATCTCCTTTGCCTCATGTTTAATTCTTTTTGCCCAAATATGTACCTTAAGCTTTTATGATCTGTATAGACAGTAAACTTACTTCCATACAGATAGTGTCTCCAAATTTTAATGGAAAAAATTATGGCTCCTAATTCTAAGTCATGAGTCATATAATTTTCTTTGTGCTTCTTTAATTGCCTTGAGGCATACGCAATTACCTTTTTGCGTTGCATTAGCACACATCCTAATCCTAGCTTAGAAGCATCGCAGTAAACTTCGAAATCTTCTGTTCCTTTTGGCAAGGCTAGAATTGGGGCGTTTGTTAACTTTTGCTTTAAAATCCTAATGGCCTCTTCTTGCCTAGGTCCCCATTCAAACTTAGCTGCTTTACAGGTTAGCTTAGTTAATGGTACAGCTATCTTGGAAAAATCCTTAATGAATCGTCTATAGTATCCGGCTAACCCTATAAAACTTCTAACTTCCATAGCTGATTGCGGAACCTTCCATTTGGTGATCTCTTCTATCTTGGAAGGATCGACATGGATACCTTCGTGATTCACCATGTGACCTAAAAATTGTACCTCCTGTAGCCAAAATTCACACTTCGAGAATTTGGCGTAAAGTTTCTCTTTTCTTAACAAAGTTAAGAGTGCATGTAAGTGCTGACAGTGTTCATCCTGGCTTTTGGAATAAATAAGTATATCGTCGATGAAGACAATTACAAATTTATCCAAATACGGTTTACAGATTCTATTCATCGTGTCCATAAATGCTGCAGGAGCATTTGTTAGTCCAAAAGGCATGACTGTAAACTCGTAATGACCATACCTAGTTCTGAAAGCAGTTTTAGGTATGTCTTCTTCCTGTACCTTCAATTGATGATATCCGGGGCGTAAATCTATCTTAGAAAAGTATCTAGCTCCTTGCAATTGATCGAAAAGATCATCAATCCTAGGTAATGGATATCGATTATTAATTGTAACCTTATTTAATTCCCTATAATCGATACACATTCTCATTGACCCATCTTTCTTTTTCACAAACAACACTGGAGCTCCCCAAGGGGATGAACTAGGTTGTATGAATCCTTTGCTTAATAATTCATCTAATTGCTTTTTCAATTCTAGCATTTCGGTGGGTGCTAACCGATAAGGTGCCTTGGCTATCGGTGTAGTTCCAGGAATTAGATGAATTCTAAATTCTACTTCCCTATTGGGTGGTAATCCAGGTAGTTCTTCCGGAAAGATATCCGGGTATTCTGCTACTACAGGAATTTCTCTAATTTCCTTACCTTTCGTGTTAATGATTACTGAAATCATATACACTACTTCTTATTTTCTTGAACAACTGGCCAACTTCATTACTGAATTGAATTTCAGTGGCTTTCGTGGCTTATCTCCTGTAATCACCACTAATTCTCCTGTAGGGGTATGAATTTCTATGGAGTTTTTATCACAGAAAATTCGAGCATGGTTGGCTACTAAACATCCATTGGATAGTTTCAATCGATCGGACATTGAATCGTAGCAGCGATCGAGTTAATACCCTGTATCGTAGCAGCGCCTCACTACCTTAATTTTCGAATTTGAGCAGTATAACTTCGTTTTTGGGAATTGTTTTCGACACCAGTGAACAGGCCATGATCAGTTCTATTTATAGCTGAAAAATGGGTCTCACGCGGCCCGCGTGAGCCCATGCTTGATCTTTACGCGGCCCGCGTGGAGGTCTAGTCGTAGATTAGGGCATCCGTGTCACTGGTAGGCATGCCACGTGTGTGACACGTGGACCGGGAACGCTTATCCGGTCAACTTAAGTTTGACGCGGCCCGCGTAAAGCCATGCTTAACCTTTACGCGGCCCACCTGAAGACCAGATTTCTTGTTTTCTTGGTTTTTGATATGGATTAAGGTTTCAGGGATCCAGGTTTTCACTTATGGGTCGTTTTAGGACATTTTTGAAGGTCCTTACATCGCATATCTGATAGTTGTGGGTACGGTATCTCTAGCGAGAGCTGAGTCCATCTTAGCACCTCATTCATGTTGTTTTAATTGCACATCATAGACAAGTTTTAGGATCTTGAGGGAGTGGATCACATCCCAAGCTTGCTACTTACTATAGGATTTAACCATCTCCAGCGAGAGGTTTGTCGGGTTAGAATTAGGGACTTTGGCCAATTGCCAAATTAGAGGTCATTGCTTGTTCTTAGGGATTCAATGTCTGGGTGGTTTCTCATTCTAACTGGTTGATTCTCGTGTTCTTCAGCAATTTTCATGTTCGAGTTTTTCTCATCATCTTTCTTTCATAGTTATTGGATTAAAAAAACCCAAACTAATCTCTAAAAAAATAGACTAGGAGTAGATAGAGGTTTATTATCGAGATTTTTCTTTCAGTTTCCACGGATTCAATATCTAGTCTTGCCTATACTTTACTATATTGTGATCTGTACACTTTTCGTGTGTGTGGTTGAGTTTGGTGATTCCTTTTCTTTTAAAACTCGGTGAATAACTATATATATATATAGAGAGAGAGGAAGGTTAACGTACATTACGGCTTAACGTACATCACGTACGACAGGTAATTACGCACGTTCATTTTAAAATCACGTACGTTATAACTCAAAAATCCAAAATCACGCATGTTGAAACACAATAATCATGCATATTGAAAACATTAATCACGCATGTTATAGAACAAATCACGCACGTTGTTGTATGTGAAGTACGTTAAGCCGTAATGTACGATATACTTTTTCTATATATATATACACACATTAACAAATTATTTAATTGCAGAGAGAAAAGAGGAGAGATAGCATAATTAAATAATTTTGTTACCATAAAAGAGGGTCATTTTATTACTTCAATATATAAAAAGACTACTAGCCAGAAGCTAGAAGTAGATACATTACAACCATACTATTCTTGCGCCTAGTTTTTTATTACAAGAACTCCCAGATTGTTCCAATCCTCTGCAGCGATGTACTCGATCTTGGCCCTGTGTTTCAGCCATAATAGTGAAAACTCTTTAACGTCTTCAAAGATTCTAGCGTTGGATTTATGTTTGTCTTGAAAGATTCTTTTGTTTCTTTGTATCCATAGTGTCCATATCGTCGCAATGACAACACATTTCTATTAGACAATGATAAACATAATTCGTATATTCTTATGTATTAAACTTAGGTATATTATTCTTAATTATGTATGTATGTAACGGTATAGATGAATGGGTGTGTCGGTTGTTTGTCTTATTTCGAATGGCGGTTATTCCCGCCAATTTCAACCACCCTCACAACCGTTCATCTTCATCATGTATATATGCTGGTTGCCGGGAACATTTCTCGGTACCAAGACAATTAACATTAACTGTCCAATTGTCCATTCATTCACAATTATCACACTTTGTTATCAATTCGTTGTTATCATGGAATCAAAATCCTTTGATAAGTCCGCTTCAAATCCCTTCAAGGGCCATCAAAGTGGTATCAGAGCGCCAGGCAATTCTGATCTCAGGGCAAGTTCTACAACATTACCATGTCAACATTGCTCAGACGAAAGACGGGAACGAAGGTGGCTAGTAAGGCGATGTTACTACTGTAACAATCCAGGACACCAAATCTCAAACTGTAAGAAGAAGGAAGATGATGAAGAGTCTTAACTAATACGTCTCGCAATAAACAAGGGGACACAACAACAACATGATGAAGATGAAGATCATAGAAGTGGTCAGAAAATGGAATATCTGGTGGTCGGAACCGATGGAGGTTTCTGGTCGGAAATGTGGTATGTAAGCAAAACTCTGAAACACCATTTTTCTAGAAATCTAGATATGTTTAAGCGTATTAAATGCATGATCGATGTTGAAACGAAACTTGGTGAAAATCAGTTTTATTTCATTAGGGGGATAGGAGTTGTAGATGTTATTTCTGGGACGGAGAAAATCCGTATACAAAGCGTGTTTTATACACAAGACACAGACAGAAACGTTTTAAGTTTCGATCAATTAATAACACAAGGGTTCACGGTGAAATTCACCGGAGACAAGTGCAAACTGTTTCCAACTTTTAGTGTTCCCCTAAACAATATCAGAAGTGTAATATCTGGAATGACAAAAGAAGAAGAGATTGGTGTAATGAAAAAACAAACAATGATGAACAAAGAGCCTGAATTTATGAAGTTCAAAACAAATTTCTTGAATGATTACTTCGAAAAACTGGATGAATCATCCAGCGAACCAGACTGGAACGTGATGATACTTCAGACAATGAGATTCAAGGAATTTTTGGATTGTAAAGCTTTACTCAACATGATGGAAGATGATGAATACATCAGAAAATATAAGTTTATACTGCAAATAAAGTTTTAGGAGATGGTGGATTGGTTTATAACCAAGAAACTAGGAGTGACGACGAGGCAAATTCCGGCCTATGCCTCAAACAATCGTAAAGTGTGTTTGTTAGATCTGTATCTGGTAATAGAACAAGAAGTGGGACATCGACAAGTGACAGAAAATAACCTCTGGCCAATGATAGCCAAAGAAATAGGTTTCAAGTATAGTGATGGTGAATTAATGCGTCTAATGTACGCAATGTACTTAGATGTTCTTGTCTATTACCACAAGTTTAAAACCATTCAATCAAATGTTCATGACAAAGAAGTGACAGAAGAAAAGGAAGTGCTGGGAAGAAAATTGGATCCAAGAAGCAGCCGGAGTGAAGGAGATGATGCTGAACAAGATACAGGTCAGGATAAGAGGAATGAAGTCAGTCAAGAGGTTGCTGAAAATCCGTCGGATCATTATGCACTCTTCGCCAGAGATAGCTGGAAGGAAATCAAGAGACTCAACTCAAGGAGAAGATTTGATTTTAACAGGGCAAAGGCTTCTGTTGATGATGCCAATGATAGTGTTCTCAAGCACTCTCTTAAACACAATTATGTTTAGGGGAGAGTATTAGACAATGATAAACATAATTCGTATATTCTTATGTATTAAACTTAGGTATATTATTCTTAATTATGTATGTATGTAACGGTATAGATGAATGGGTGTGTCGGTTGTTGGTCTTATTTCGAATGGCGGTTATTCCCGCCAATTTCAACCACCCTCACAACCGTTCATCTTCATCATGTATATATGCTGGTTGCCGGGAACATTTCTCGGTACCAAGACAATTAACATTAACTGTCCAATTATCCATTCATTCACAATTATCACACTTTGTTATCAATTCGCTGTTATCATGGAATCAAAATCCTTTGATAAGTCCGCTGCAAATCCCTTCAAGGGCCATCAATTTCAACGGCTTTTTTGTTTTTTAGGTAATTTGGCTCCCCCGGCAACCGTTAGTAGATTTTTTATCGATGACAAGACTTCAGATCCAATATCTTCAGCCATTCGCTTACTAGCCACCAAATTATTTTCGTAAAACTGCAAGAAACCAACAGATGGTCTGTGGTTTCCTGCGCAGTCCCGCAGAAAGGGCATGTTGTGCTAGCTGTGAGTACTCCTCTTTTGGCCAGCTCGACCCGTGTTGGAATTTTGCCCATTATACTCCTGCACACGAGAGTATTAGCCTTTGTCGTCGCCAGTGTTGTAAGAATCGCTAGGCGCTAGTCTTGCGGTGGGGTACTGACTAGCGATTAATCGGAATTAATAGGGATTAATCGGAATTAATCGAATTGAGACTTTTATATGTAATTTTTAGTTACATATATACACACACATTTTTATATGTAGTTTTTTATAGTAGACATGTTTTAACCCCTCACTAACCCATTTTTGTAAGTAATTGGAAGGAATTTATATGGTTTGGTCAATATTTGGCCGGCATCTAGCCAAAATTTGGCCAGAATAGGACCGCCATTGACTGCCTAGCTATTAATCGGCCATTAATCGGTGAACCTCCGATTAATGATTAATCGGCGACTAATCGGTGACTAGTCGGGATTTTTACAACCATGTTCGTCGCCCATCCACACCAGTCCATCACAAAGTCCTCGTTAGACACGTAGTTTGCAGCTCCGATTTCTTCCTTTACCAGTTTAACCGTAAAGTACCGACCTTTTTCAGTTTCCCACCCCCATGCATCATTTATTATCTTCATCTCCCTATTCTTGAGTAGCTCAAAAAGTTTCAGAAGTTCAGCCCAAGGCTCGACGCTTGTCGGTTTAGAGTTCCAACTCCAATCCCATATGATTTCGGTCCCCATCCTCTTGTAATTTTCAGTGACTTTAATCCCTTCTTTGCTGCCATTCTATAAAGCAATAGAAAATCCTCCTTTAACGGTTTATTAGCTACCCAAATATTTTCCCAAAATCTTGTCTTGTCTCCTATCCCCACCTCACACCTAAACTTTTGATTGATACTAACAATGTTTTTCAAGAAGTCTTTGTGTATTCCACCTATATTTTTCCATACCCCTGTTATTTAGTTGTTCACCGGTACAATTCCATTTTTCCATCTCCTCCCATGTATAGCTTTTATGACACTCGCCCATAGTTGATCTTCATTTTTCCTCATCCTCCACCACCATTTTAAAAGAAGCGATAAATTAGAATCTCTTATGCTACCCAAACCAATCCCTCCTATCTTTTTTGTGGCCAACAATTTCTCCCATCTGAGCCATCTAATCTTTTTAACGATACTACAACCTCCCCAAATAAACCTCTCATAATACCTTTAAGCGTGTTTATGACATTTAATGGTGCTTTATATAAAGAAAGGTAATATGTAGGTAGGTTACCTAGTACCACTTTTGCCAAAGTGATTTTCCCCGCTAGCGACAAATACTTCGCCTTTCATCTAGAAAGCTTCGCGTTGAACCGATCTACGACTACTTTCCAGTTTGCAATCCTGTTCATGTTCGCTCCGACCAACTGTCACACCCTGGCTTTGCGGAAGCGTGGTTAATTTTGGTGTGACTTCTTAATACCATAGCTTAACCATAACAAGCTACATGAAATTAAAAACATGCAAGATCATCCATAGATTCAAGTTTTAAAAACCAAATACAGC
Organism: Helianthus tuberosus; assembly: GCA_030545235.1. NCBI lineage: Eukaryota > Viridiplantae > Streptophyta > Magnoliopsida > Asterales > Asteraceae > Helianthus > Helianthus tuberosus. The sequence goes on from CM060426.1 coordinate 111,534,214, forward strand.
AACATTGTCTTAACGAAATCGCATTCTAACGACATTGTTCAACAACATATTATAAACACAGTTTAAGGATTGTGACTTGTCCAGGAAAGAGTCACATTCCCCAAACCCAGATGATCTCGTAACTAGTGCAGCGGGAAAACGTGCCATACCGTGCCAGATCCGTTAATTTCCTGAAATACATGTAAGTTGAAAAATCAACAATAATGTTGAGCGAGTTCATGTGTTTAGTATGTGCGCGCGAATAAACCTTTGTAATCATTGCAAGTATGAATGTTTTGTAAACTCTGGTATGAAAGCAAATAAGGAAACATATCAGTTATTGTGTATCCACATGGTCCAGCCTGCGGGCGCATGGGAGGGGATAGGACAAGGTCACCACATGGTCCAACCTGCGGGCGCATGGGTGGTGTTACAACAAGGTCACCACATGGTCCAACCTGCGGGCGCATGGGTGGTGTTAAGACGGGGTCACCACATGGTCCAACCTGCGGGCGCATGGGTAGTGTTAAGACAAGGTCACCACATGGTCCAACCTGCGGGCGCATGGGTGGTGTTTGTTATGCTCAAATAGGCCTATCACTCGTATCCCTCGATCGTACTACGAGGACTAATGTTCTTAAGGTTTCGCCTACCCAATCACATAACCTAACAGTTCCTTCCGTAGCTGACCATACCATGTAAGAAACATTCGTAATCATAGTAACATGTATCTCACCCCCGCAGTAAAAACTGAAAACAGTTAAGAGAAAAGGGGGACATGAACTCACAGTCGGTGCGTCTCTACCAAGTGTCTCCGAATCTGAAAGCTGTGCGACGACCTACAAGTGCTAATTCTATTAGACGGACGGCCGTGCCTTAGCTTTATAGTTTAAGTCTTTGGGAAATAGTTAGGCAACTATTCCGTGTTTACTTTTTGTATATACTTGGTAGTTAAGCTCCTTCCCAAGGATGGGGGATGCAATACATGTGCGTAAGTTACGTTTTAACAATCGAGTGGTAATGTAATTACCGGTGTAACTTATATATTCATGTGAAAGCGTCTGTATTATTTTGGAATCGTTAACGCTTGTAAATATTATTTTTACTCTAAAAATAATATTTATGTATTTTCACAAAATAATCATAAACAGTGTGAAAAATATATTTATCACGTAGCATTTTATGAAAATCCCACCTCCGAAATTTTAATAAATAAAGTCGTGGCGAAATTTTATATTTCGAGAATGTGTCAAAAATAGTTCTAACACTTGTTGTGTAAATAATTCTAAGTGTTAGGTTTTTAGGAAAATTTCGCCAGAGTTTCCTCTGTAACTGGAGGTGGCCACGCTTTCAAGCGTATCATTTTCTTTTAACAAATCAATTCAACAACTTCTTTAATCAATCAAACAATTTCCGACACATCAAACTAGTCGACAAGTATGTAAGTCGCATAAACGCATGAACTTGTAGTTTTTCCGCATCTATAATGTAAATCCCATTATATTTTGTAGATCTTTATATAAAGTAACTTTAATCTCATAAAAACCTCGTGTTTAGAGAAATCCGTCTTTACAACTTCTAGTAACAAGTGACAAAGCTAGTCCTTTGTCGGATCTTTTTGTTTCACAAGTGTTTACACACTTGTGGTTTATAAAAATATCATATTTGTTAGTGTAAGATCCTTTCTTTAAAATACATGGTTTCTTAAATGTGTGGTTCTTTGAAAATACCACTTGCAGATACGTAGATCCGCTAGTTTTAAACACTATTGTACAAGTTAAATCACTTTTACACAAGTAAAATATTTTTACACAAGTTCATGTCTCATGTGTGGTAGAGTTTCACCTTTTAACCCTTGTGTTAACCAAAACAAGCTTATGTCAAGATCAACGATCTTACCAAACCGGGTTAAATGGCGATCCGAGCTACCACAATCATAGATCGGGTCTAGATAAACACATCTTTCAAGTACTACAACTTTTACACAAGTTATAAGCTATTAACCACCATTTTTAGAGTTTTTACTAGACTTTTGATCATCATCTTGTATTTTAACGATATTTAACCGACATAAATCCTTTTAACCACTTTAGATAGGTTCAAGAATGAGTTTTAAACAATATACCTCTAGCTCAAGGCTAGGGAAGATTCTTGATGAAAAACGCGTGGATAAAAGCTAAAGAAAGAGGTCCTTCGTGTTCCGCTTGCTCCAAGCTTCCTAATACGTGACCTCTAACACTTGTATGATGATGGAAATGCAAGAACCAAACTCGAAAATGGAGGGGTGCACAAGGGGGTGTTGGGCCGTAGCTAGGTAGAGAGGGAGAGAGAGTGTGGAGTGGTGTTGTGTGTATGTTATGTTCTCATGTGTTTAATGGGGATCTTATAGACAATTTTTAGGAGTATTAACCATTGGTCACTATGTCTTCTTGATACTAAGCATTTGAGATTAAACAAATCTAGATAGTACAAGTTGTGTTCCCCATGGTTTGGGGCCGGTTAGGATGGGGGGGGTCTTGGTTCGAAATCAACTAGGTTAGTTGATGTTTAGTTAGGTTAATTAGGTTAGTTAAGTGTTTAACTTAGTTAGTGATGTTTAGTGCTTTAAAGCGGGTGTTAGGGTAATCAGGGACCCTAACTAGCTCAGAAAAAGATAGATAGTGAAAATAATAATATTTTCATGTTCCGGGTAAAGTCCGGTTGTTCGGTTGGATAGTAATCCGTTAAAGCGTTACAAAAGCTTTAAAGTGTCGTTATTGCACTTTTAGTGACACCATTTAATTCCAACACTTTAGAAAGTGTCTAGTGATATTTTCCCCATATTCTGGCACTTTACTAGTCAGCTAGAAGCTGGATTAATTTTTTTTTAAAGTGCTGTGTTTTGTACTTAAAGTACGTTTTAGGCACATCCAATCAGTGTATCTTATTCCTAGAGACGCAGCTTCACAACCTTTATAACCCTACACTCACTACCAGTGTAGTCAGATATCTGAGGCTCTTAACAGGCCTTAGAGGCAGTGTCTGCCTGATGCTGGTTATATCAGCATGTTCACTGTGTATCCGTTTAGTGCTACTGTGCTTTTTGTGCATCATGTTTGTCACCAAGGTTCAGCATGTAAATAATGTAGTGACAGCAAATAAAGTATGATGCAAGTAAGTGCATGTATCAGTATGCAGGTAGCAGTTTATCAGCAATTTCAGTTAAGCACAGTAATTTAGCAGTAATTAACCATTAATTAAGTCGTACGGATACCTGGTTTAGTGCGGGTTGTCACATTCTCCCCCCGTTAAATAAATTTCGTCCCGAAATTTAAGTTCTGCTTGTAGATGCAGAGTTCTTAGGAAAAAGGTGGGGGTATTTCTCTTTTATCCGGTCCTCACGTTCCCAGGTGAATTCAGGACCATGTCTGGCATTCCAACGAACTTTGACGAGTTTGACACTGCTCCGGCGGGTCTTGTTAACTTTCCAATCTGTGACCTCAACAGGTTCTTCAACGAAGTGGAGCGTGTCGTCAATATGAATCTCGTCGATGGGAATGGCAACGTCGACTTGAGTTGGACTTTTCTTTAGATTGGATACATGAAATGTATCGTGAACGCCATTCAGTTCAGCAAGTAGGTCCAACTTGTATGCTACTGTTCCAATTCTTTCCAGAATTCTGAAAGGACCAATGTAGCGTGGATTTAACTTCCCACGCTTTCCAAAGCGTGCCACCCCCTTCCAGGGTGAAACCTTCAATAATACTATTTCTCCAACTTGAAAATCCACGTGTTTTCGGTTTGGATCCGCATAGGCCTTTTGTCTGTGGCGAGCTGCTTCGATGCGTTTAAGTATTTGCGCAATCTTGTCTGTCGTCTCTTGGACGATCTCGGGACCAGCAAGTTGCCTATCACCTGCGTCAGACCAACATAGGGGTGATCGGCACTTGCGTCCGTATAGGGCTTCAAATGGCGCGACACCAATACTGGTGTGGTAGCTGTTGTTGTATGAGAATTCAACCAAAGGTAAGTGTTTATCCCAGCTACCGCCCAAATCCATAACACATGCCCTTAGCATGTCTTCTAAAGTTTGTATCGTTCGCTCGCTCTGGCCGTCAGTTTGCGGATGAAACGCAGTGCTCAGATTCAACTGTGAGCCAAAGGCTTCTTGGAAGGATTGCCATATCCTTGACACAAACCTTCCGTCTCTATCAGAGATGATCGAGAGAGGTACTCCATGGCGTGCGACAATCTCTCTCATGTAAATTTCCGCGAGTTTACTAGTGCCGTCTTTCTCCTTGATTGGCAGAAAGTGTGCGGATTTTGTTAGGCGGTCAACTATTACCCAAATCATATCATGGCCTCTTGGCGTTCTTGGCAATTTTGTAACAAAGTCCATGGAGATTTGTTCCCTTTTCCACTTGGGAATCTCTGGTTGTTGCAGTAGCCCTGAAGGCTTCTGGTATTCCGCCTTAACCTTAGCGCACGTTAAACATTTGCTCACGTAGATAGCAACATCGCCTTTCATCCTAGGCCACCAATAATATTCCTTGAGATCCTGGTACATCTTATCCGATCCAGGGTGGATAGAGTACCGTGACTTGTGCGCTTCGTCGAAAATAACTTTCCTTAGTCCACCAAACAGAGGAACCCAAACCCTTTTCTCAAAACATAACGTTCCTTCCTCGTTTGGTACCAAAAGCTCTTCCATCCCGCGAAGATATTCTTCTTCCTGGTCTCCTTCCTTAAGGGCTTCCTTTTGTGCAGCACGAATGCGCAAGGAAAGATCGGTTCGTATGATCATTTCCAAAGCCCTAACCCTTATGGGCTTGATTCTCTCTTTACGACTTAGGGCATCGGCGACTACATTCGCCTTCCCTGGGTGATACTTTATCTCGCAGTCGTAGTCGTTTAGCAACTCAACCCATCGTCTTTGTCTCATATTCAACTCCTTCTGGTTGAATATATGCTGTAGGCTCTTGTGATCTGTAAATATTGTACACTTCGTACCATAAAGGTAGTGTCTCCAGATCTTTAGTGCAAAAACCACTGCGCCAAGTTCCAAATCATGTGTGGTATAGTTCTTTTCGTGCACTTTCAGTTGGCGCGATGCATAAGCAATAACTTTGTGGCGTTGCATCAACACACAACCCAATCTTTGACGCGATGCGTCGCAGTATACCACAAAATCGTCGGTACCTTCCGGTAATGCTAAGATTGGCGCATTGCAGAGCTTATCCTTCAGTATTTGGAATGCTTCTTCCTGTTTGATTCCCCAATCAAACGTCTTATCTTTCTGCGTGAGGAGCGTCAATGGTTGAGCGATCTTTGAAAAATCCTCGATGAACCTTCGATAGTAGCCAGCCAAACCCAAGAATTGCCGAATCTCGGTTGGCGTCTTTGGCGTTTCCCAATCCTTGATCGCCTCGATCTTTGTTGGGTCCACGTGGATTCCATCTCCATTTACCACGTGCCCAAGGAATTGGACTTCGCGTAGCCAAAATTCGCACTTAGAGAATTTGGCGTACAGTTGCTCCTTCTTTAGCAGCTCCAAAATGGTTCTAAGATGTTGCTCGTGTTCAGCCTTTGTTCTTGAATAGATCAAGATGTCGTTGATAAACACAATCACGAACTTGTCCAAGTACGGCTTGCAAACTCTATTCATTAAGTCCATGAATACTGCAAGCGCGTTTGTCAAACCAAATGGCATAACGAGGAACTCGTAGTGTCCATAACGAGTTCTGAAGGCTGTCTTCGGGATACTTTCTTCTTGAATCCTCAACTGATGGTATCCAGATCGAAGATCGATCTTAGAATAAAAGCTTGAGCCTTGCAGTTGGTCAAACAGATCGTCGATCCTTGGCAGAGGGTACCTATTCTTGATCGTCAGCTTGTTCAGCTCTCGGTAGTCAATGCACATTCGAAAACTACCGTCCTTCTTCTTGACAAACAAGGCCGGAGCTCCCCAAGGCGAGAAGCTTGGTCGGATAAAACCCTTGTCTAACAACTCTTGAAGTTGTGTCGACAATTCCTGCATCTCAGACGGCGCAAGTCTGTAAGGTGCCTTAGCTACAGGCGCGGCGCCTGGAACTAAGTCAATGTGAAACTCTACTTGCCTCAGAGGCGGCAGTCCAGGTAAGTCTTCTGGAAAGACTTCTGGATACTCCCTCACGACAGGGATGTCTTCGATTCTTGGCTCAGCAGCCTTCTTATCCACGATGTGTGCCAGGAAAGCAACACATCCTTTCTGTAAACACTTCCTTGCTTTCAAGCAGCTGATAAATCTTAGCGGTGTGTCACGCTTCTCTCCGTGAACCACAATTGTCTCACCATCATCGGTTGGGATACGAACAACTTTCTCGTGGCATACTATCTCAGCCTTGTTTCCTGACAACCAATCCATTCCTACCACCACGTCGAAGCTTCCCAATTGGACTGGTAGTAGATCCAAAGTAAACTCACGTTCTCCCAATTCTATCACACAGCCTCTGATTACTTCGTTGGTTTCAACTAACTTTCCATTAGCTAATTCGATCGAGTAGGGAATATCTAACTTATTAGCGGCTAACCCAAGCAATTTCTTAAATTCTAATGACACGAAGCTATAATCGGCACCAGCATCAAATAGAATAGACGCAAAAGTTTTGGTTGTTAGAGAACGTACCAGAAATCTCACCTGGATCCTGGCATGCCTCACAAGCTCCGATGTTGGATCTTCTTTCGCGGTCTTGTTTCAACTTCGGGCATTCCCTCTTAAAATGTCCAACGTCCCTACAATGGAAGCATCCTAGCATTCGGCCAATTCCTTTCCCATTTCCACCTAGAGCGTTGTTACTGTTTTCTCCTCGTATGGGACTCTTCATCCCACAACCTTCCTTGTTGTGTCCATTCCTCCCGTACCTAGGCTTCTGACATCCACAATCATGGTGATACTTGCACCCAGCGCACCTCGGTTTAGTTTCTAAGTAAATCTTATCATTGGCATGTTTGTTGTTAGGGCAATCTTTCTTGAAATGTCCTTTGTCCCCGCAGTCAAAACAACCTCGAATAGATCTTTGTTCATCATTATTCGTCTGGGTATCTTCGGTAAGCTTCCTTTTGTTCTTTCCAGAAGACTCTACCTGAGTTTCCTTGTCAGGGTTTGCAAGTTTCTCTAGTCTATTTGCTTCCGTAACGAGTGCCAAACCCATCTTACTTGCAACAATAGTTGTTGGTGGCGTAGATGCTGTCATCAAGCTCAAGACTTGAGGCGCCAGTTCCCAAATGAATTGTTCCAATTTCTTCAGTTCTGGTTTTACTAGGTACGGAACAACTCGTGACAGATCATGAAGTCGTTGCACGTACTCCAACACCTTCGGACCTTCCATCATTAGGCTCCGAAATTCATCTTCCCACTTCTGGGTTTCCGTTTGGGGGCAATACTTCTTATGCATCATTCCTTTCAACTCATCCCAAGTTAACGCGTATGCTGTAGTTAGGCCCATCATTCGAACCTGAAGATTCCACCATAGTCGAGCTCCATCTTGAAACAACTCAGAAACGTATGGGACTTGTTGTTCTGGCGTACAACCACTCATTCGAAAGATGGATTCCATACTTTCAATCCATTTTACAAAAGTTATGGCACCCCCAGTGCCGTCGAACTTCGGAGGCTGGTAGTTGAGGAAGTGCCAGTAGGAACAACCGTTATTTTCTGAGGTGTCTCTGCTAGGTTCGGAGCGTAGGGCCTCGTGTTGTGCTATAGCTGCAGCAATTATCTCTTGTAGTTCTGCCTCAGAGGTGGGCATGCGCATTTCGCGTCTTGGCGGCATCTTCTAAAAGATGTTTTACATAGGTTAGGTCATAGCAAGTGAAGTGTACGTATGCATTCAATAATACCAACACATAACATCTCATGCTATCAACAGATCAATCACATAACATCTTATGTTATAGGACATAAACAATAGATTGAATCATCACAAGTGATGAGAATACTGCGATTGTATTGCCACAATTCGAGACCACAATGTAAAGCTTACAAGTACACCACTATATCATACGACATCAATGACTTAGTAGGGGACGACCCTAGACAAGTCGTGCGATCGCTGGACATGTTCAGGAGTCTCTGGTTCGTCCATTCTCAAATTCCAGGACTCCACGTCAAGTTTCTGAATTTCAGTCCTAAAACAACATTTCTTCTCAATCGTTTCCTTGAGCTCGTCCCAGCTCAGTGCATAAGCAGCGTCTGTGCCAAGGGTCTGAACCTGGAGGTTCCATTAAGAGAGTGTGCCATCTAAAAATATCCCCGGGATGTAGGTAACACTCTGTTGGGGCGATCAGTTACTCATCCTTAGAATGGAGTCGGTCTTTTCGGACCAACGAACAAATGCAACGGTGCCTCCTGTTTTATCAAAGTTCAAAGGCTTGCAGTTCAGGAACTGTTTATAGGTGCAGCCAGTTGGATGGTTATTTCCAGTAATGCCATCGTTGTACTTAGAGCGGAGGGCTTCATGTCGTGCATTTATCGGTGAGATGCGTTCTTGCAGCTCGGCTTCTGTCCTTGGCAACGTACTGGTGTTTGTGACACGCCTGGGTGTAACACCCCAAAAATGGGTTTGGTAATTTAAACCCGGTTAATATAAAGGAACGGGTAAAAATACTGTTAGGGGTAAAAGTGAACCGTAAATGAATATCAACTAGGAAATTATGTTAAGACATTAAAGTGTGTAAATAGATACTTAACCATATATATCTAAGACTTAATACTTGAGGGACCAAATGTGCATAAGTTGAAAGTGGAATAATGAAAGTTAAAATATCTAAACACAACACATACATCAGACGTATGTGTGTGTGTTCGACATTTAGGTGAAGCAAGAAAGAACAAAACCCTAAATACTACTAATCCATCAAATTAGAAGAGAAATTGAGGTGTAAATTGATGCATGTATCCAGATTTACGATCCTCTAAGTGTGCTCAACATCAAGTAAGTAGAATTTTATGCTTTAGTGATGTTGAATGATATGGGTTATGTGTAATCTATGGATGTATTGTGAAATTAAACATGAATGTTAGTTAATTTCAACATAAGGAAGTCGTAATGTGCTTGATTTTGACTATATTGATGGTTTGATAAGAAACCCATTTGATATTGTGATGATATGATTAGTGATGATGATGTATGTGTTAATTCTTGATATAGTTTGATGAGTAAGGTTAATATATGCATAATGATGTCATAATAATCTGAATATTTGAAGAATTCATGTGTTGGTGATGTTTTGCCATGACTTTAGAAAAGATTTTGTAGAGATGTGCTTAATAGGCTTGTACATTTCGCTAGATAAGTAGTATGCACATAAGGTGTTCGATGAAATGCTTGAGCTGAATTGATTATGTATGAATATGAAGAACTTTAGATTTAAAAGATCTAATAATGGCGTGGAATATGGATATGAGTAATGAGCGTTAGAGTGAATGATGTGAATGCGTGTAAATGATGTATAATGTGAAAACTAAATGCAAATGTGATACACCCTTTAGGGTCAAAGAAAGGAGGAGAATCAAGTCAAGCGAAAGCATTAGGAGTGCACGATTCCGGTAAGTTCTTATGAACTTCGTTTACTCTACTAGTAGGTTTATGAATGATATTAATGATAATATGAATTTGTACAATTTTTCCGTTGTAGATTGTAATTGGTTAGATGTAAGAAATTATATTTGAAGAAGGTTTTAAGATTGAGGTTGTAGCGAATATGAACCAATCCGTCTAAATGGGTTTAAATGATTAGTGGAATGATTCTCATAGTGTTTATATATTGACTTGTTCATAACGGGACAAATAATGTAAGTGAACTCCGAACTTACCCTTTTGTTTGTTAATGTATTTATGATATATGGTAACTATTGAAGGTAACGTAAGAAGATATGAATCGTTGTTATTACTAAGTTAAGTTTTAGTGGAAATGGGTCGGAAGTGGTTAATAAAGAGAATTGATTAAGTTTGGGTAATAAAGGGAATGTACGTAATGGATTATGCATAAAGATGAGTTATGTGTGTTCGAGGTCATGTTCATATGAAAAGCCGCTAATGATACTAATCGTTTTCTATTGAGATTTAATGTGAAGCATAGGCAGGCTAACAATGGAAGTAAAGGTTGACTCTGCAATTCGATGCGAGTGGTCGAACGGATGGATGAAGGAGCTAGTATAAGAGAAAGCATGATATGTGGACGCTTTATTATGCATGTGTTAATGTTTGTTTTTATTATGTTACCGGTTACTAATGTTGAGGTTGAATGTGATGACTGCAGGTTGTAAAGGGTTATGGAGGTTTCATCAAGAATTGCACGCGGTTGAAGATCGAGTCAAGATATGGATTGTACGTGGGTGTGTTTGTGATCACTTAATTGGATATGTGTGTGTTAGTAGTTAATCAAATTTTAGAATGGGATTAATGTATTTAAGTTAAGAAAGAATATCATTAAAGAAATTTTAATTATGTGTTTTCCGCTGCAAATTTTGGGTTTAAACATTTAGGGCGTTACACTGGGTGACATTCGCTTTTGTCGAAGTGGTGTGAAGCGTGTTAGACAATGTTTCAATTGTCTATGAGGTGTATATAGCAACATAAGCCGTCATGTAATCACCCAATTTCACACGCAAATATACTCACTGTATGAGTGGGGAAGTAAATTTCTGAGCCTTCACATAGGCTTGCCAATTTGGCTTGTTGCTCGTAATAGAATGAACTTGAGGCTACATCGCCTTGGTCATTCGTGTATAAGTTATTTCCTGCTGCATTGGTTATCATTAGCTTGACCCGCAGAGTCCACCAGGATTCCTGTGCACTACAAGTCGTTATTACGTGGGCCCCCGTAATAATAAATTGTCTTGCACAGTTACCCCAAATTTTCTCTCGTCCAAGCAGATGATCAATCAAGGAGTAACAGTAAGTGCATTGGCATGAACGGGGTCATGCTCCAATGCGGGGTCAGGAGCAGCGCCTGGCTCAGGGGCCATGACTGGCTTCGGATCAAAAACTCCATCTCAAGATCAGCTGGATCAACAAACACAGGGGGTTACAGGATCCTCCAAGGGCTGGTCTAAGTGTATGAACTCAAGGTCATGGTCTGGATCAAGACCAGGTGAAAAAGCAGGATCAACCTCAATATCGTGATCAAGCTCAAAGCTGTGGGCGGGATCCGGTGCAGCTGATGATGCCATATCAAGGTCGGCGTCGTGTGAGTGGTGCTGCATTCCCTGTATGTGCGAAGATGCGGATGTCAGAAACTCAAATGAGTCTGGGATAGGGGAATGGTCATGAGTTTCCCCTACAGGAGCGTCCGCATGCAGTAGTCTAATACCAGCAGTAATAAGGCCCTGCCCTCGAATGGGTCCTCCTCCAGTAGATCGTTATCGTCGTCAGAGGCCACGTCGGGAGGGCATATCATCAACAGAATAAGCGGCAAGGGGGCAAACTCCCAACAAGATGGCCATCAGTAGACCCTGCTACGACTTCAGGCGGCGCAAAAGGGCTGAAAGTCGTCATTGTCTGTGCCGGTAGTATCGAAAATGTACACCTCGTGCTTCGATGAAACTATGTCGTCTGATACTATGGCCATGGGATTCGTAGTGTCCATCTTTCTAGTACTTGATGTAACACAAACACATATACGTATAATAATCAGTCATATAATCAGTTAATCACATAGTCACCAAGTAAGCATTTAAATCATTCTCCTAGTCTTACTAGACAATCTCTCCCAGTCTCGAAGACTGCTATATCATCCACCTTGACCTCTTAGATCGAGCCTATAATAAACCAACGTGCTCAACTACTTCGGTCACCTCGATCCTCCAGACCGATCCTCAGCCCTCCAGGCTGAGCCTATAATTAATAAAATGTGCTCAACATTCGTTTGTAAAAAGTTTTGGATCTGGACTTAAGTGGTATGCAGAAAAATGTTTTCGTGAGAGCCCTAGTGATCATAGTCTAGACTCGAGAAAGAATCCTAGTTCGCTATGATCAGAGCTCTGATACCAAGCTGTCACACCCTGGCTTTGCGGAAGCGTGGTTAATTTTGGTGTGACTTCTTAATACCATAGCTTAACCATAACAAGCTACATGAAATTAAAAACATGCAAGATCATCCATAGATTCAAGTTTTAAAAACCAAATACAGCAACATTGTCTTAACGAAATCGCATTCTAACGACATTGTTCAACAACATATTATAAACACAGTTTAAGGATTGTGACTTGTCCAGGAAAGAGTCACATTCCCCAAACCCAGATGATCTCGTAACTAGTGCAGCGGGAAAACGTGCCATACCGTGCCAGATCCGTTAATTTCCTGAAATACATGTAAGTTGAAAAATCAACAATAATGTTGAGCGAGTTCATGTGTTTAGTATGTGCGCGCGAATAAACCTTTGTAATCATTGCAAGTATGAATGTTTTGTAAACTCTGGTATGAAAGCAAATAAGGAAACATATCAGTTATTGTGTATCCACATGGTCCAGCCTGCGGGCGCATGGGAGGGGATAGGACAAGGTCACCACATGGTCCAACCTGCGGGCGCATGGGTGGTGTTACAACAAGGTCACCACATGGTCCAACCTGCGGGCGCATGGGTGGTGTTAAGACGGGGTCACCACATGGTCCAACCTGCGGGCGCATGGGTAGTGTTAAGACAAGGTCACCACATGGTCCAACCTGCGGGCGCATGGGTGGTGTTTGTTATGCTCAAATAGGCCTATCACTCGTATCCCTCGATCGTACTACGAGGACTAATGTTCTTAAGGTTTCGCCTACCCAATCACATAACCTAACAGTTCCTTCCGTAGCTGACCATACCATGTAAGAAACATTCGTAATCATAGTAACATGTATCTCACCCCCGCAGTAAAAACTGAAAACAGTTAAGAGAAAAGGGGGACATGAACTCACAGTCGGTGCGTCTCTACCAAGTGTCTCCGAATCTGAAAGCTGTGCGACGACCTACAAGTGCTAATTCTATTAGACGGACGGCCGTGCCTTAGCTTTATAGTTTAAGTCTTTGGGAAATAGTTAGGCAACTATTCCGTGTTTACTTTTTGTATATACTTGGTAGTTAAGCTCCTTCCCAAGGATGGGGGATACAATACATGTGCGTAAGTTACGTTTTAACAATCGAGTGGTAATGTAATTACCGGTGTAACTTATATATTCATGTGAAAGCGTCTGTATTATTTTGGAATCGTTAACGCTTGTAAATATTATTTTTACTCTAAAAATAATATTTATGTATTTTCACAAAATAATCATAAACAGTGTGAAAAATATATTTATCACGTAGCATTTTATGAAAATCCCACCTCCGAAATTTTAATAAATAAAGTCGTGGCGAAATTTTATATTTCGAGAATGTGTCAAAAATAGTTCTAACACTTGTTGTGTAAATAATTCTAAGTGTTAGGTTTTTAGGAAAATTTCGCCAGAGTTTCCTCTGTAACTGGAGGTGGCCACGCTTTCAAGCGTATCATTTTCTTTTAACAAATCAATTCAACAACTTCTTTAATCAATCAAACAATTTCCGACACATCAAACTAGTCGACAAGTATGTAAGTCGCATAAACGCATGAACTTGTAGTTTTTCCGCATCTATAATGTAAATCCCATTATATTTTGTAGATCTTTATATAAAGTAACTTTAATCTCATAAAAACCTCGTGTTTAGAGAAATCCGTCTTTACAACTTCTAGTAACAAGTGACAAAGCTAGTCCTTTGTCGGATCTTTTTGTTTCACAAGTGTTTACACACTTGTGGTTTATAAAAATATCATATTTGTTAGTGTAAGATCCTTTCTTTAAAATACATGGTTTCTTAAATGTGTGGTTCTTTGAAAATACCACTTGCAGATACGTAGATCCGCTAGTTTTAAACACTATTGTACAAGTTAAATCACTTTTACACAAGTAAAATATTTTTACACAAGTTCATGTCTCATGTGTGGTAGAGTTTCACCTTTTAACCCTTGTGTTAACCAAAACAAGCTTATGTCAAGATCAACGATCTTACCAAACCGGGTTAAATGGCGATCCGAGCTACCACAATCATAGATCGGGTCTAGATAAACACATCTTTCAAGTACTACAACTTTTACACAAGTTATAAGCTATTAACCACCATTTTTAGAGTTTTTACTAGACTTTTGATCATCATCTTGTATTTTAACGATATTTAACCGACATAAATCCTTTTAACCACTTTAGATAGGTTCAAGAATGAGTTTTAAACAATATACCTCTAGCTCAAGGCTAGGGAAGATTCTTGATGAAAAACGCGTGGATAAAAGCTAAAGAAAGAGGTCCTTCGTGTTCCGCTTGCTCCAAGCTTCCTAATACCTGACCTCTAACACTTGTATGATGATGGAAATGCAAGAACCAAACTCGAAAATGGAGGGGTGCACAAGGGGGTGTTGGGCCGTAGCTAGGTAGAGAGGGAGAGAGAGTGTGGAGTGGTGTTGTGTGTATGTTATGTTCTCATGTGTTTAATGGGGATCTTATAGACAATTTTTAGGAGTATTAACCATTGGTCACTATGTCTTCTTGATACTAAGCATTTGAGATTAAACAAATCTAGATAGTACAAGTTGTGTTCCCCATGGTTTGGGGCCGGTTAGGATGGGGGGGGTCTTGGTTCGAAATCAACTAGGTTAGTTGATGTTTAGTTAGGTTAATTAGGTTAGTTAAGTGTTTAACTTAGTTAGTGATGTTTAGTGCTTTAAAGCGGGTGTTAGGGTAATCAGGGACCCTAACTAGCTCAGAAAAAGATAGATAGTGAAAAGAATAATATTTTCATGTTCCGGGTAAAGTCCGGTTGTTCGGTTGGATAGTAATCCGTTAAAGCGTTACAAAAGCTTTAAAGTGTCGTTATTGCACTTTTAGTGACACCATTTAATTCCAACACTTTAGAAAGTGTCTAGTGATATTTTCCCCATATTCTGGCACTTTACTAGTCAGCTAGAAGCTGGATTAATTTTTTCTTAAAGTGCTGTGTTTTGTACTTAAAGTACGTTTTAGGCACATCCAATCAGTGTATCTTATTCCTAGAGACGCAGCTTCACAACCTTTATAACCCTACACTCACTACCAGTGTAGTCAGATATCTGAGGCTCTTAACAGGCCTTAGAGGCAGTGTCTGCCTGATGCTGGTTATATCAGCATGTTCACTGTGTATCCGTTTAGTGCTACTGTGCTTTTTGTGCATCATGTTTGTCACCAAGGTTCAGCATGTAAATAATGTAGTGACAGCAAATAAAGTATGATGCAAGTAAGTGCATGTATCAGTATGCAGGTAGCAGTTTATCAGCAATTTCAGTTAAGCACAGTAATTTAGCAGTAATAAACCATTAATTAAGTCGTACGGATACCTGGTTTAGTGCGGGTTGTCACACCAACATACCAAGATATCTAATTGGAAGAAATCCAATACTGCAGTTAAGTGCGTTGGTGATGTTTCCCATTTCAATACGGTGGAGGTATCCACACCCCCCCCCCCCCCCGCAAAAGTATCTACACACCCCCTAACCCTAAATGACACTCATTGCCCAATACGACTGAAACTGGCCCCACCTATACGCCCCTCATTGCCCAATACGATTGAAAAGTATTTACACACCCCCTACCATCTAATTAATGCCAATCATTGGGTGTCAGCCAATGATTACCAATGATTGGGGTGTGTAGAACTTTATTTTGATAGGGTATTTGTATGGGGAAGTAGTGAAATATTAAGAAAATTAATTTTTTTTTATAAAATGTTGTTATAAAAAATTGTGTTGGTATTATAAAAACTTCATATTTTTATGAAATGAATTGTGTATATTATTAAATGCCAATTTTTTATAAGTATTATTAAATGTCAATTTTTTTTATAAAACGAATTGTATATATTATAAAATGCCAATTTTTTATAAGTATTATTAAACGTTTTATTAAATGTCAACTTTTTTATTTATAAATTATTATTATGTGTTTAATTTTATTAAATGGGTATATTATAACGTTTTATTAAATGTCAACTTTTTTATTTATCAATTATTATTATGTGTTTAATTGTTTCCATAACGCAATGTGTATGTTAAAAAATGTCAACTTCTGAAAGTCTTTAGTTGTTTTTCAATTGTCGTTTATTAACCATAACGCAACAAGAAACGTAATTCAAAATGTAATTAAACATCGTTTTATATTAATACACAAAACATGTAACTTTGATACAGAATGCCACTAAACCCTAAACCCTAGATCGCTAATTGTTACATATTTTTGAATTCCTGTACATGAAAACGATGGGTGCAGCATACACAATACAAAGACAGCCCGGCTGTCTTGAAATTGTGTACCGAACCCTACCTTCCAACGGGATTCTGCTTCACATCTACCACACTGAAATGGCACAAGGGATCAGGAGGTTGGAGCAGTGGAGTCGGCATTTCGTTTATCAACCACCGTCCAGTCTTCCGCCTCTTGTCAGGATGGTGAGCGAAGTGGCATTCTCGTTGGTGGAAGGCTCATGAGAACACTAATGAACTCCTCTCTTGGAAGGACATGTTACGGGGCAGACCGCGTTGGCTAGCGTCACTTGGAGCTGACGAGTCAACAGGCTACTCCGATAACACGTAATCCTAGATCGGCGTTCTAGTGCATGAATCTGAAATACGAACGTAGTTTCTCCATATACCATCACGCGTCTGACCCGGCTTTTAAACCGGACGGAATCTACGAAGAAACTGTTCGATTTCACGGTTTGTTTGAGAACCTGATTCAGATACACAACGGTCCATCGAACATCGGGAAGTAAGTTTGACAAACACCGTTGCTTAAATGTTGAACAATCACCCCAAATTTTTGAGCCACCAACAACCCTGTGTAGGGCAACCACATCCAGCATGCCATAGGTGCAGGTTCAACATGTATCCAATTTATCGATCGATACACATTTTCGTAACATCCCTTGTCCAATGATTCGAGTATATGCCCCCAACGCATTCTGTTAATGAACATCTCGTCGAGTAGCTCTTGGCGGACCCACTTCCACTCTTTCTGGTCATACCCCAAACCCATAGCTATGGATCGAAACCCACAGTTACCGTCCGGCTGGGCATCTTCGATATGCGTTATGTATCTCCGATAGCTAGATGGAAGCCAATCCTTAAAACGCTCGATCACGTTTTTGTACCTATAATTGGCAAAAAAAATAAAAAACTAAAAAATAATAAAAAATAAAAAATTGAAAAAGAATTCTAAATATATGTATGTATATATGTATGTATATACGTATGTACCTGTGCCCGGCCAACCGTGGAAAGTCTTTATCTATAATTGGAAGTGTATTTTTTTCTTCTTTGCTTTTCTTTGAACGACTACGTCGCACATTTGGATTTTGAGTGTAGTCGTTCCTCTGTGATTCGGGTTGTTTATCTTTATTCTTTTGTTGTTTTACTTTCGTAGTTGGGCGGCCCCTAGTATCTTGTTGTACCTCAGGCGATTGATGGTCAGTCATACTTGGATTCAACACCGCTTTCATCTTCGACAACATACTTTTTACCACTAGAGGTGGCTGCGTATGTAGTTGCTGTGTGAGGTTATGCATTTCCGCCTGAATATTACACTCGTCTTGATTAAGTTCTTCTGTCGAAAAATCAAGTTTTGTCCAGAATTTATCTATCGCGGCAAGTGGAATTTTGCAACCTGTTTTTCAAGAATCATTGTTAAAACATGAAGTATAATGATGATTATATTCTATGGATCGAAGCAAATGTTATAGTTGTTATGTTACCTGTATTTTCCCACCACTCCATCTGACAAGCACATGGCAACCCACAACCCGTAGAAAGCTGGTGGCCACAAGTCCCCCCTCCTGCCCTCAACGCATTTAGCTTCTTCCACTCGACAACCAATAACTCTAAGGCTTTTTTGCGAAACATTACCGCGTAGGTTGTCAAAAAATGGAAATCTGTGGTCCCCCATTTGCACGGACCTGCTCTCCTGAAAACTAAGTTTTATTTGTATCTTTTGTGACTCTACAACTTTGCCAACAAGACACACAAGTCTATGGAACGAGTTGTTTGGCCCTTTAATGTGTCTCTTAAACTTAGAATGCTGGCTTTCAACTCTGTTGGTTGTATGTTGACCAAAATTGGGGACTGTGTTAGTCCAAGCTGAAACGAACTTTTCTTTATAATCTTTCAGCCACACATCATACAAATAATCCAGAACATCTGAAAAAAAATTGAATACAATGATTTGTAATGTTTGTATGTATATATGTATGGATGAATGTATGTAAACTAATATAATATGTACCTGATCGTCCGTCGTTAAGCAGTCGCGTGAAAAGCCGCTGAAAGTTATAATTGTATATCGTCGGAATGGGAGAATTACACAGCCGAGACCAAGAAAGCTTGAATATTTTCCAGTCTTCATCCGTAAATTTTGCCCGACAGTGTTTTAGAATATTCTGTGAGATGTGCCACCTACATAGCAATTTGGAAGCTTTTGGGAATACTTTATCGCAAGCATTCATCAAAGCTTGATCCCTATCTGTTACAATTACACGTGGCTCCATGCAATCTACCAACAATTCTTTGAGCTTCTCCAGGACCCATAAGAAGTTATCTTTTTTTTCTTTAGAGACAAACGCATGAGCCACACAAAAAGACTTGTGTGTCGATGTCACACCCACAACTTGAATAAACGGAAGCTTATACTCATTCGTCTTGTAGGTAGCATCAATCATCAACACATGTGGGAATGCACGCCACATGTTGTATGAGTCCGGATGAACGAAAAAAACCTCCTCGACCGCGTTTGTGGAGGGATTCACTCTGGTGAAATAAACGTACCTTTCTTCTTGCAACATGCTCTCCAATATCTGCATTGGAGTTCGATCGCCGTACATTTTTCGTTTAATCTTTTTAATCACGTTTTGTACATCTTGTAGAATGCACACGCTATGTGGGTACTGATTTCTTATGGTTAAATGTATATTTGTAGGCTCCATGTCTTGCATATAAAGTCTCTCCACCAATGATTCTTCGTCCGGGGTCAGCCTTCTAGCAAACGCGTGGCCCTCGAGAAATTCAGCAGGCTCATGGTTGTGAATGTTTTTCTTCTCCACAAGGCTCCAACTACCACTACTTGAGTCTAGTTTCCCTATCAGACTAAAAGGACAGCCGACATTTTTGCTACCGGAACGCCGAACGGATGCTTTACTTTTGTGTTCGCTGCCACGATCGCATTGCAACCATATCTTCACTATCCTTGCTGACGCACCTTCGCCTTTTTTCCTCGTGCGTTGGGTGACAATGACGTAACCTTTCGCAACTTCTCTTTTGTATACCCAATTCTTCAATTCTTCAAGTGACCCAAATACCTCAAAAAAAAGTTCATTAGAAATCCACATAAATGAAATTAATATATTAATTTGTCAAAAAAACAATAAAAAAACTCGGGTTCAACATCGGGTTCGGGTTAATATGTATGACACATTTTAGGGTTTGTATGAAATTTCGTGTCATACATTTTCTGTGAAAAAATCAGTATACATGCCTCGTTCGTGTTCGTTCGGTTCATTTACAAGCCTAAGTAATCTATTTTTAACAAAATATTTCACTAGAACATATATAATATTTCACCAAAATGATAACGAAATCGGGTTAATATGTATGACACAATTTCGGGTCGGGTTCGGGTTAAGGTCGGGATGGGTCAAACATTTTCTAGATTTCTCCTATCTAATAAAAATTATATACATACGAATAACATGTATACAAAATCATTTTATCCACTCTAAAATTATATCAACATTATGTAACACGAATAACACGTAATTGACGGTTATGTCATACCTTTTTTTTTCTCGTCATTAGCACCTTCCTCGTTAGCAGGTTCCTCGTTAGCACGCTCGTCGTCGTGAACACCTTCCTCGTTAGCAGGTTCGTCGCCGTCAACATCCTCCTCAAAGTACATTACACCTTCCTCGATTTCGTTATCATTTTCCTCAAAGTCCTTAGCACATTCCTCGACTTCGTTATCATTTTCCTCAAAGTCGTTAGCACCTTCTTCGACTTCTTTATCATTTTTCTCATACTCCTTAGCACCTTCCTCATACTCTAACTTGTGTTTGTTTTCCGTATACGAATGGTAAGTCCCGTATTCGTGTCGCGGATAACTTTGGGCAATATTGTAAGATGGTTCCCCCTCATCTATAAACACCTGGTTCAAGTCAGGTAACGTGGGTCGCACACCCCCGTCATCACAACGAGGCACGGACACAACCTCCTCCTCACCTCGATCAACGCCGGATAACCAAACGCTTTCGGAGACGTACGACTGGTTCGAATCTTCGCCAAAAATATTACCAATGCCCCAAAACGACATCTTTATGCTTCACGGTCTCAACCAAATTTTTTAGTTAAGAATCTTCAGGAGTTCAGTCGGAATTTTGCGAGTTTGAAAAAATTTGGAAGCCATAAATCCCGTATGCTTGGGTAAACAAACATTTTTGCTCGATAAGGGTCGTATAGTTCGATAAGGGTCATATGGGTCACTTTCACGCTTTTTCAGACTGAACTCCTTTCATGTCAGTAATTATACCTTAAAATCATCAAAAGTCGTGCCGATAAGCCTCTCATTGCTCAATGAGAGGCGTATAGGGTTTAATGCTCCAACTACCACAACCTTATATGCCTCTTATAGGGCAATGAGAGGCTTATCAAAACACTTTTTCTGGCACATTAATTGCTTTCACACTATATACGCCCCTTATTGCCCTATATGCCACCTCGGGGGGGTGTGCACACAAAAAGGGGGTGTGTCAATACCCTCACCCTTTCAATATCGTCAAAGCCCACACCATATATTTACTCTTAGAAGGATTTACCTTGGGGCCCGAGGCTAGAAAAAAACAATGAGAATGCGCTTCTACTTCTTAGCATGTTCTATGTTCTATATACTTCATTCTTAGAAGGATTTACCTTGGATCATGTGGCTTGAATAATTAAATAACTAATTGGAGATAGAAAATTTTTAAACTTTATCATTATGTCCTTTTTATTTATTTTTAAATTTTAAGATTAAAAAAAAGAAAAGAAGAAGAATGATTGAGGGTTCATATTAGTTTTTAAAGTTCTTAAATTCTTTTGGCTCTTTTAAAATCTATACCCCGTACATATAAATTATAATTGTATACTTATAATGTTTATTCTTTCACGTTGAAATTCAAAAAAAAAAGGTTAGGAACAACTTAGTTTGTTTTTTCATTTATGTATGTAAGTTACGCATGCATAAATAAACGATGAGTAAACTGCCATTTTGGTCCCTGAGGTTTGGCAATTTTGCCTCTTTAGTCCAAAACTCAAACCTTTTGCATCTGGGTCCATGTGGTTTCAGTTTTGTTGCCATTTTGGTCCAAAAGTGAAATCAGCTCAAATTCCTCAAATTAAATTATGATTTTTTGTCCTTTTCTCAGGGGTAATTTGGTCATTACCATTATTATTTTAACAAGTTAGCCACATAGTGGCCCCCACCCCCATCCCAACCTCCTTCTTCCCCACTTTGAAAACCCAGATCCATTGTTACTGATTGAATGAATCAATGATTGCATTCTCCACTTCAATGTGCAGAAGCAGAATCTACACACCAATCAAACTAACAGCATACAAATCACAATAGAGCATACACATCATCAGATTACACATCAAGTAACAATTAGAGTAATCACAACACTAGATCCAAATCCATTACATACATAACCAGATTAACATCAGCAGTTGAATAAACATAAACATCAAACGAATGAAAAACCATACAAATTCCGTAACAAAACAGATCTAATCAATCCTATAACCAAATTTGGGCAAATTGAGATCGAGACACAAACCTCTGGTGTAGAATCCGTTGTGGAGACCTAGTAGAAAAGCAAGAGGAACGAGCATCGAGAGCAGCAACACAAGACCTAATCCGGCGATTACGAGCCAACTCCACCGTTTCTTCACCGACATGGTGTGGTATTATGTCATCGCACCACCCTTCATCCCTACCATTACCGTCACATCTACTCTTCACTATATTTATTGTAGTTGCAAGTGATGATAGTGTTGAAAATATGTTGCACCACCCTTCATCCCCTACCATTACCGATCATCAACCTGCAACCTGTTCTCGGTCATCTTTATCACCACCGATCTTTATCCCCAGTCATCTTTATCACCTCCGTTCTACCTGCAACTATCTCGTTCATCGTCTTCAACAACATAAATCACCATGATCGACATAATCATCATCGTCTTCAACAACAGAAATCACCATCATTTTCAATCATCAGAAAAATAAATGAAACAGGGGAAGAGATATGTATGAGGAGGTGTGGGTTTACTGGAAAAGCTTGTCGGTAACATACCACCGCCGCCGCTACCGCACCCAACCAAACACCTCCACTGCTGGTTCCGTCATCGGTGCGGCGTTGCCACTGAATTGCTGCCTCCAGTGCCGCCACCATCTTTGCCGGCCGAGTATGTGTATTTTAGAGAGGATGCAGGCGGGGTGGGGTGTGTGGGTGTATCGGCCGATGATCGGCGCCGGTGAGCACAGAGAGAGAAGGGAGTGAGGGTGTCGGCTTGGGTTTATTGCAAAAATGAGGGGAATAGTTCAGATACAGAAGGAGGAAAGAAGAAAATGGGTGGGGGTGGGTAGTTGGGCAAGTGAGCAAAATGACCAAAATGCCCTTCAAAAAAGGACAAAAAATCAGGATTTTTTTTAGAAATTTGAGTTGATTTTATTTTTGGACCAAAATGGCCAAAAACTGAAAACACAGGGACCAAAATGAAAGTTTTGGACTAAAGTAGCAAAACTGCCCAAACCTCAAGAACCAAAATTGCAGTTTATTCTAAATAAAAAGTACAAGATTGAAAGACAAATGAAAAAAAAAACTATTATGATTACTTTTTATACATACAACTAAAAATGTGAAGCACTAACAAAAGAAATTAAACAATTTATATTTGGTACTTAAATAATAGTGTTTCATAATAACTTTACCATATATATATATATATATATATATATATATATATATGGGAGGGCTTATATAGGGGAGGGCTAAGTGGAAAACCCCATCTTTTTTAAAAAACTATGAAAACCCAATATCAACCATTGATTATGTTTCATCACACTTGATCAAGGGCTCTCTTAATTTGGGTAAGAATTAGATTTAAAAGAAATGTAATAATACACATTAGTCAACTGGAAGGGCATTTTCGGTAGTATATTCCTTCTCTCTCCACTGTCCATTCCTATCATCTCTCTTTAATGCACCTCTCTTTCTCTCTCTTCATATCCAATTCAAAATCACAATCTCATCTCAGCTCTCTCAATTCCCTCTCTCTAAAATCACAGATCTCATTATCTCCTCCCCGAATCAAAACCCTAGCCCCCATGACTTTCCCTTCTCTCTACACAACACTTACAACCTGCAAGCCTAGAGAGAGTGTGAGAGCCGTGAGAGAGAGTACCAGAGAAATCGAAAGAGAAAGAGAGGTCCAGAGAAATCGAAAGAGAGAGAGAAAACTGGTGGGTTTCCAGCCACCCACGGCAGCAGCAACGCTGTGGCGGTGGTGTTGTTGACCGTTATGGTTGGGGCAGGGGAGGCGGTAGATGCACGATGAGTGAGGCACGATGGTGGTTGCAGATCTGGTGGTTGGTGGAAGGTGGTGGCTGGTTGCAGATCTGGTGGTTGGTGGAAGGTGGTTGCAGATGAGTGAGGCACGATGGTGGTTGCAGATCTGGGTTGTTGGTAGTTGATAGCGGCGACAGTGGGTGGTTGTAGAAGGTGGTGGAGGGTGGGTGGTTGGTGGCGCAGGAGTTCGGAACGTCGTCGGGGTCAAGATCTAGTAATGGTTAATGTTCTCTCTCTCTCCTCTCCTCTGTCTTCAATCAAGATCTAGTAATGGTTAATGTTCATGTATTTTAAATAAATCGAAAACTTTAGGATGAGATTTTGAACGGGATTTTTTGTTGGTTTGGTTGCTTGTTTGGGGATTTTGATCTTAACAATAATTATTATTTTTTTGTTGGTTTGGTTGCTGGTTTGGGCTTTTGATCTGAACAGTAAGTGTTTTTTTTGTTGGGTTGTTTGATTTACAGAAACATACCAATAACATGTGTTAAGCACCTGTTAGAATGATATATAACGTGTGTTGATTTACAGAAACAGATCCATAAAGATATTCAATTGACAAGCTGGATGGATGTAGGCGACGTTAATGCGGGGACATTGAATAAGTCAAATCTTTTGGGAAAGAAGTTTTCGTTCGTTTATAACATGTGTTAGTGGTTCATGCTGTAACAGAACACCATGATGTAACCTGACATGTGTTCATGTATAACATGTGTTAAGCCCCTGTTAGAATGATATATTAAGTGGGAAAGAACTCTTCGTTCGTTTATAACATGTGTTTGTTTTGCACATTTTGGAATGTATAACATGTGTTAAGCCTCTGTTATAATCTTTTTGTAACCTGACATGTATTCATGTATAAGCTAGTGGTTTACAAAACACCATGATGTGTATATACTGATAATGTGTTACAATTTCTCTGTTCGGAACATGTAATTGATTAACATGTGACAAGGGTGAAAACAGTCGACGGGGGCGATGAGTTTAATGGTGAGCTTAGTTAATATCGTAATCTTGTTGTAACCCCACTTGTATACATATGATAACATGTAAGCATCCATTATAACCCGACTTGTATTCATGTATATCAAAAGTGGTTTGCAAAACACCATGATGTGCATATACTGATCGTAACACGTGTACAAGTTAATATCGAACATACAAGTTAATATTGTAACACCGTATACCTGGGATAACATGTGTTAAGCCTCTGTTATAATCTTGGTTTAACCCA
This sequence comes from Helianthus tuberosus, assembly GCA_030545235.1. Lineage (NCBI taxonomy): Eukaryota > Viridiplantae > Streptophyta > Magnoliopsida > Asterales > Asteraceae > Helianthus > Helianthus tuberosus. Next base: position 111,559,116 of record CM060426.1, read on the forward strand.
ACATGGTGTCATGTATAAGCTAGTGGTTTCCAAAACACTATTAACTTGTATAATCTTGGAACATACAAGTTAATATTGTAACACCGTAACTTTAGGATGAGATTTTGAACGAGTTTTTTTGTTGGTTTGGTTGCTTGTTTGGGGCTTTTGATCTTAACAATAATTGTTTTTTTGTTGGGTTGCTTGATTTACAGAGGCAGATCCATAAAAGATATTCAATTGACATGCTGGATGGATGTAGGCGACGTTAATGCAGGGACATTGAATAAGTCACATCCTTTGGGAAAGAAGTCTTCGTTCATTTATAACATGTGTTGGTGGTTCATGCTGTAACAGAACACCATGATGTAACCTGACATGTGTTCATGTATAACATGTGTTAAGCCCCTGTTAGAATGATATATAACGTGTGTTAACCTTTTGTTAATTTAAAAAAACAAGTAATATCTATTTTATTTTTGTTGATGTTTAAAATATCCGATAATGTGGATACTGAGCGTAAAACTTGTACAAGTAATAAATGTACAAGTTAGTATGTAACGTGTAATATGAAACGAGCCATTTATGGTAACACATGTACCGGTAATTTTGGAATATATAACATGTGTTAAGCCACTGTTATAATCTTTTTGTAACCTGACATGTATTCATGTATATGCTAGTGGTTTACAAAACACCATGATGTGTATATACTGATCTAACATGTGTTACAATTTGTCTGTTCGGAACAAGTAATTGCTTAACATGTGACAAAGGGTGAAAACATTCGACGGGGGCGATGAGTTTAATGGTGAGCTTAGTTAATATCGTAATCTTGTTGTAACCCCACTTGTATACATATGATAACATGTAAGCATCCATTATAACCCGACTTGTATTCATGTATATGAAAGTGGTTTGCAAAACACCATGATGTGCATATACTGATCGTAACACGTGTACAAGTTAATATGGAACATACAAGTTAATGTTGTAACACCGTATACCTGGGATAACATGTGTTAAGCCTCTGTTATAATCTTGGTTTAACCCAACATGGTGTCATGTATAAGCTAGTGGTTTCCAAAACACCATGATTTGTATATACATACTGTAACATGTGTTACGCGCCTGACATGTATAACGTGTGTTAAGACTTCCAGAAAGGATGCATAAACTCCAATAGTAACTTAATAACAACATAGTATACCTGATATAACGTGTGTTAAGCCTCTTTTATAACGTGTGTTAAGACTTCCAGAATGTGTTAAGTCCATACCGTTTTAACATCATGTACTAGACAAAACAAAATAAGAGTCTCACATTACATATTACTAGTAAACGAAAATACATAGCACTAAGAAAAATGGTGGAGCTTCCTTTGACAGTCTGCCTTAGCTTTTCAACGGCTACCTTTGCTGCCTTAGCTTTTCAGCGGCTACCCTTGCTTTATTGTTTTGGTCAGTCTTGAAACGGTTTGTAAACATGTGGGTGTGCGTATGCCAGGGAAGTTATAAAAATGTGTTTTCATGTCACACGTTACACGTGTTACGTCGTACATGGGTTTCATGTCACATGTAACACGTGTTAGTTGTGTCGTGCTGTAACATAAACATGGTCATGATCCTTGAGCATCTGATCCACGTTTGACGAAACCAACTGACCCGAGAATTGGATCTTATTTCCCTTGAATCCATCACCGTCCTAATAACGAAAAGATAAGATAACCGTTAAGTCATTAACCAGACATAAATATTAACACATTCATAGCCATAAAATCATTTTCCTCAAATAACATCACAAAAACAGTTACTATTCAGATCAAAAGCCCCAAACAAAGCAACCAAACCAACAAAAAACAGTTACTATTCAGATCAAAAGCCCAAACAAGCAACCAAACCAAGCACAACCTTTTAACACAAAAATAAAAACCTGCAAATTAATCTTACACAACTGAAACAACAACTAACAAAGTACACAGAACTAAAAACCTGCAATTAATTCGTCATACCCTAATACATGTCTCTAATACATCGTCATACCCTAATACATGTCTCTATAACATGTTACTATGGTTTAGCTGTGAAACAGAAGTTCAGACTATAACACGTGTTACGTTGGTTGTGCTGTAAGACAAACTTGGCTTTTCGTTTCTAAAAAAAGATGTGCCGATTATTAGACGTCTAAAAATAAAAAAATCAGGCATGTGTTAAACACGTCATAACTATAATAATTTAAACTGTATGGTTATGTCTAATAGGATAAAGTGTAACATATATTAGGGTATGACGATGTTCAAAATTGCAATCAAATCCACATTGCAATCTATCTTCTTCTTCTCAAATATGTTCAAAATTTCTAATTTGGTCTAAAAATTGTATTTTATTACCTTGTTTCTTACTTTCTTTCTTATACATTATATTGGAAGCAAAATGAAACAACCAATGTTGTTGGTCCAAAACATGCCAAGATTATAGGCAAAGGTCTACTGGTGTATGTAGAAGCAAAAATAAAACAAATTGACGTTAATAAACCAAACATCAAACAAATTCATCTTCATCTATGTATGAATTTCAACTTAGGTTTTCTAAGATGATATAAAATAATCATATTGAACTAATCCACATAATAAATAAAGAAAACATCAAACAAAAAACTTGATGAGAGTATGGATACAATACACAAAGAAATCAAACCCTACAGTTAAACTTCAAAGCAAATTGCTTGCTTGATATCAAAATCAAATATAGAAAAATAAGGGTAATAACTTGATTAAAATAAATCCAACCTTCACATAAGAAGCCGGGTACGCACATCATCTTCATCCATCGCTTCCTGCAAATCAAGTTCCCAAATCGTCATCAACACAACCTGCAATTTGACACTTCTTCAATTAAAAAAAATCCAACCTTCACATAATAACTTGGTGGATTTGTCTCCATGGACATTAATGGAGGTAGGATGATATGCAAGAGAAGAGGGGTAAAATGAAGATATGAGGGAAATTAATGGAGAATATATCTTGTAATTTTTGCTTTTAAAAAAGAAATAATCGAAAAGAAATATGGGTTTGACAATGAGGTGATGTGCATTAATGATAATGTCAAATCAATTGGGGAAGATATCTTGGGGGTTGGGTGGATAGATGTACAATTACAAATATACCCTTAAAGGCAAAAACCATAATCAGAATACTATGCATACGTGGAAGGTCCTTGGCCACATGTTGAGTTTGCAAAGTTTTCTCATTTTAAGAGGTTTTTTATAGAGCATTACCCTATATATATAGGACAAAGATCCGTTAGGAACCACCCTTTATTGCGAGAACCGCGAGAACCAGTGTGAACACAAACAGTAATTCCTAAAAAAATCTAAAAAACACCCAAAAATTTTTATTTTTTTTTATTTTTTTACTATTTTTTTTGGAAAAATCGCTATATTTTGTTAATACAAAAAAATTCAAAATTTTTTTTTTCGAGTAACAGTTATCCATGCACATGTGCATATGTATCATTTCTTTGTCAAATTCCGTAATTCATTACAAATATTAGTCAATTGCACTTTCATTTACACTACCACGTGTAATACACTACTTTTTACGTTAACAATATTAGAAATGCACATGTGCATCTATATGTATCAACATGAAATAAGGTGTTTTAGTACACTACTTTGAATACACTTTCTCTTTCATCTATCATTCCATCCATAATACACAAACATGCACATGTGCATATGTATCATTTCTTTGACAAATTTAGTAACTCATTACAAATATTAGACAATTGCACTTTCATTTACACTACCATATGTAATACACTACTTTCTACATTACCAATATTAGAAATGCACATGTGCATCTATATGTATCAACATGAAATAAGGTGTTTTGGTACACTACTTTGAATACACTTTCCCTTTCATATATCATACCATCCATAATACACTACCATTACCTCCTACCATCCATAATACAATACCATTACCAATATTTTGACTTTATTACATGTATATCAACACCATTTATACCATCCAATCATCATATTACATCATAAAGTAACAAGTATAGCCAAACCATCAACCACTAGATATAACTAACCAAAAAACATGTATATGGGCCTACTTCTCCATTCAAAATCACAAACTTTTTGTACCAAAACATGTTATATCATGGTTATACCTAATGATGCACATGTGCATTTTGAATATTGGTAATGTAAAAATTAGTGTATTACAGATGTTATTGTAAATTAAAGTGCAATTGTCTATTACTGATAACGTATTACGGAATTTATTGAAGTAATGATACATATGCACATGTGCATGGATAAGTGTTACTCGAAGAAAAAAAGGTTTTTTTTTTTTTTTGGTAACTAAATATAGCAATTTTTGTTAAAAAAATACTAAAAAAAAAATTGAGTGTTTTTTTTAGATTTTATTTTGTGTTCACATTGGTTCTCGCGGTTCTCGCAATAAGGGTGGTTCTCGCATGAACCTTACCCTATATATATATATGGGAGGGTTATCTTGATAACGCTAAATATTGTGAGAACCGTGAGAACTAATGAAAAACCAACCAAAACCATTTTTTTAATACAAACCTTATTGTAATTAAAATACAACATCACAAAAAGAATTTACAACATTAAATAATTCATTTCTCATTTCAGAATCACTCATTTTAGATTTTTTTACACACTTGTAAATATAATAGATTTACACATGTGTAAATGGCAAACTTACACATGTCTAAATTTTCTTTATTTACGAATTCATGTAAATTTAAACGTGTAAATTAAATTTCTAACATTGTACTTGAATAATAATGAGAAGTGTAGAAAAAAAATTGAATTTGAATTGTTTTTTACCAAGTTCTCGCGGTTTTTTCATTTTTGTTCTCACGATTCTCACAATATTTAGCGTTCTCATTTAAACATTCCCCTATATATATAGGGTTAGGTTGATTTCAGAGCTCTAAATAATTGCAGAACTTTCAGAACTTTTACTAGACAATAGTTTTATTTATATATTTTTATATTTAACATTGTTTAAGGGTATTTTTATCATTTATTACGATTCCATGTGTGTTAAGAATAATTTTATCATTTTTTCATATGTAATTTTATAATTACAGATACGTAATATATTACAGAACTTTCAGAACTGCTAATAAACAATTATTTTATTTATATATTTTTATATTTAACATTATATAAGGATATGTCATATGTATTTTTATAATTACATATATGAAAAACCTAATTATTTATGTGTAATAACTAATTTACATATGTATAAAGGAACTAGTTTACATATGTGTAAAGGAACCAATTTACCTATATGTAATTATAAAATTACATATGAAAAAATGATAAAATTACTCTTAACACACATGGAATCTTAATAAATGATAGAGTAAATTACAAGTTTTGTCCTTTATGTTTGTCTCAAATTTCAGGCGCTGTGCTTTCCCTTTAAAATTGATTTCTTTTGTACTTAATGTTTGAAAATGTTGCACGTTATGTCCTTTAGTGCAAACCCAGTTAAAATTTTCTGTTAAGTTATGTCATGTTCATTGCACACGAGGGTAGAACAGTCATTTCCCCTCCCCACTTGTGTTCCCTCTTTTAAAACCCTGATAACACCCCCAATTCATCACTTTTAAATCCAGACATGACAAATCATCACCAAAATTTGAATCAATTACATTGATTAGAGCAGAAGAAAAACCAATTGGGGTGCTTGAAACCAACTATGATAATGATAGGTTTCAAATCGAACAATTTCTCCACCACAAATGAAACAACACTCGAATCACCATCACTGAATATGCACCTAACAATCAATGGCGGAAAGCGGATCGGATCGAGGCAGCACAAGCAAGGGGAACAGAGGATTGAGTTCTATGGATTCAGTGGAGTCGCATCGATGGGTGTTTCAGGACCAGGAGGATTCAGAGATCGATTTTGATGATGATAATGATGACGCTGATTTCACGTTGCATAATGATCTTGATTCGAAGGATGAAGATAGTTTGTACCAGAAGTTGGTTCGGACTGGACCCAGGATCGATTACTTTGGTGTGGAGGCACTTGAGGTTCCTAGTGCTCATAGGAGTGATTTTGAGGTAAGTTATTCATATACTGTTAATTCCATGTGATGAATTAGGAACTTCGATGCCATGAATTGAACCACGAGAAAGCTTCCTCATAGAATAATTATGTTCAGGTATTCCCTAGGAAACCTATCATTATCACTATTGGTGTCAAGCACCCCCCCCCCCCCCAATTGGTTTTTCTGCTGCTCTAATTGATGTAACTGATTCAGATTTTGGTGATGATTTGTTATGTCTGGATTTAAAAGTGATGAATTGGGGGTGTTATCGGGGTTTTAAAAGGGGGGAAACACAAGTGGGGAAGCGAAATGACTGTTCTACCCTCGTGTGCAATGCACATGACATAACTTAACAGAAAATTCTAACTGGATTTGCCTTAAAGGACATAACGTGCAACATTTTCAAACATTAAGTACAAAAGTCATCAATTTCAAAGGTAAAGGACAGCGCCTGAAATTTGAGACAAACATAAAGGACAAAACTTGTAATTTACTCTAAATAATAAAAATACCCTTAAACAATGTTAAATATAAAAATATATTAATAGAATGATCGTGTTTAATAGGAGTTCTGTAAGTTCTGCAATTATTTAGAGTTCTGGAATGATCCTTACCCTATATATATAAAAGTTTCAGAACTCTAAATATTACAGAACTTTCAGAAGTGCTAATAAACAATATGGTTGGGTCATGATTTGCCACATAGGATCATTATTCATGCGCTATACCACCCCCTCATTAAATCATGGTGGTTCGCGTGGATTAAACCACGGCAACCACGACCTTCCCATTTAATGATTTTAAGACAAAAATAAATTAAAAAAATAAAAGGGATAGTGGTTTGAATCATGACCACAACCTTAAAGTAGTGGTTTTGGATGGTGGATTAGAGATGGATGACATGACACCTATATGGAGGGTCGAGTGTGTGTGTGTGTATAGGTACGGGATCAGGAGAAAACACCCTAAAGTGTGAGAACGGTGAGAACGCATCCTGGCCCAACACGTGGCGCGGGATATGATCAGGGTGTGAGGGAGTTTTTTGTCTTTTCAATCTTCTTTTATTTCCCAATTTTGCGTAACATGCTGCTTCATTTTTGGCGTCTAAGATTATTTTGGCGTTAATTATATTCATTACCTACTTGGCGTTTTATTGTTTCTTAGATCTGTCACGTTGAATTAATTGTTTTTGTGTCACATAGATAATTTTTTTGGCGATATAGCGTTTCCCTGGTTAATTTTTTGCCTTTCGTGGCGTTGTTAATAATTCATTACGATTCATTAATATTTTCATAAGATTACAATAAGACTAAATGTTTTTATGGCGTTTAGTCAACGTTTTTGGCATTTAATACATTAACAAGGTGCTTTGCCAGCATCCGTTCTCACAATTTTCATACTATCAGTGTTTTGGTGTTTGTAGTTTTTGGCGTTTTAATGTATTTTATTAGTAGAGAATTAGATAACAAACAACAGATAATTAGATAACAAAACAATAGAAAATGAAAAAAAATAAAAAATGGTAATCTAGTCTCTCATCCAAATCTTCACTGTCACCAGCCTCTTCTCCTTGAATTTTGTTTTGGCGTTTTGAACCATTGAATACCTTAGCTAGATGCCAACTTACCTACATAACGCCCATCTTTTTAGACGAAGCTTTGTTAGTGGCATCCTGTTTTTTGGTGTGATATTCTTGTTTGGTGACATGTCATTGAAGATCAACTCCTGCTTAAATGTTATTTATAATAATGGAATCCAAAATAGCATTTTACACTAGTATTGATCCCTTCAAGCCATGCATATAGTCATCAAGAACAAAGCTCACATGATGACATATCACTGTCATCAGTCTCTTTTTCTTGAATATTTGTACATCTCATTCAGCAAAAGCTTATAGAGATACCCACCTCAGAGAAGAATCCATTTAGTGAAAGCTTTGCTATCTGTGGTTTTTTTAACTATTTTTTTGGCGTTTAAAGTGAGTGGTTTCTTGGAAACATGGCGTTTGTTTTCTTTGTGTGATCAATTCATTGTGTAGAGACCTCTATCTTATATGAGTTTTTTGGCGCGTAGTTTAGGCGGGATTTTTATTATAATAAATGATAGTAATAAAGTAACCGTCTTTTCAGTTACTGTGTGTATTTACTGTTTTGTTCAGCTTTATCAGTTTTAGGGTGATAGACGTCCCATCTTCCATGTTTGGTCTTTTTTTAATAGCGTTATGTAGACCAAGATGACAAAATACAATAACAGAGAAAATATTAAAGAGGAAATTTTTTTTTATTATTTTTGGCGTTTTGTAAGTAATAACTTTTTGTAGTATTTTTTGGCGTTTTGAAACTAAATGGAGAAATATAGCATTTAATTATCTATAATCTATATCTATAATACTATATTAAGAGAACTGGGTTCTACCATTTCGTAATTTTGCCATAGGTACAAATCTTGAAGCACCATGTACAAATGAAGCAAGCCATTTTAGAGGGGGAAATTTTGGACATTGTCCAAAGTTTTAAGACACTTTGAGGGCAATTTAGACATTTGATCCTTGGAATCCATGCTCACTTATGTCTTACATTAATTATTTGTCTTAAATAAAAGTTTTAATAATGACACTAATTATCTTCATAAATTAATTATTTGTCACCATTAAAGCACTCAATCAAGAGCAAGTAAATGATAATCAAGACACATGATTATGGGGTTTACGAAACCGTTCAAAGTTTAAAAACCTAATAAAACTAAAACTGATGTAATTAAACCAAAGCCATTGTATTGTTTGAAACGGACATAATCTAGAACTATATAAACCTCATTTTTCACAAAGATCAAGCACACAAATTGCAAACCAACAGACCTTTATGTTCTTTGTTTTGGAACACACTCACTCACTAAATTGTTGTCCCATCTTGAAAACATGTCCCTGTTACCGAGTAATGACCAACGCCAACCGTTGACAACCGCCACCATCGTCGTTGTTTGATTGAATTGGACCCAACCGTCGACGGGTATCATAGATGATATATTGTCTTATTAGTTAAAATATGTAATGTTTTACGTTTGAACAAACTTGTTGCATATTTCAATTACATTACATATAGTTTCTTCTATATGGCTACAATTTAATACAATGTCGATGATTTAATGTTTCATTATGTATGGCACATGGATAGATCATTCATTTTCTTTCTTTAGAACAACATTAACGACAATCATGTATAACATCCGTTAATCTCTTTCTAAATGGATGCTTATCATATCGGATTGGGATTTAAGCAAACATGTTTGGTAATCGGGGTCAACAAATTCGTTACAGCTTGTAAATAAATTTCTTAGTTTCAGCATAACCAAAGGAGCATCAATTATTGTGTATATGCATGTCCAAATATTGAATTGCATATCGTTTGATACATCAACGTTACTTAAAAAACAAACAAAGTTTGTTTGACTAATGAAGATGTAGGTAGAATAAGCAACGTGATCTTTCATTGCTAAGAACATTTAAACAAACTGGAATCCAAGGTAACGATCCAACCCTGTTCTCGATTCTCTTAGCAATTATCATCATTAATGTATTTTATAAATCGGCTTTGTTTCAGGCAACCAGTACTTGAATAAAGAAGAAGAAGACGAGTGTATATATTATATATTAAACTTGTGATTATGTTCATCCATATATAAAGTGATTTAATACTTTTATTCTAAAATTGTATTATAACTCCTTATATATTGTATACAGTTTACTAAATATTTATGGTTTTAATAATAACCTATGTTGAATAAAATATGAGTTTTACAAAGATGGTTTTACAATTATATATATATATATATATATATATATATCCAAACCCTATTTTGCTTCGTTTACTTATAAATATACAAACATAATACATACTTGCTAAATTTAGTTATATTTCAAAACAGTTACTTTGGTATTGTATTCATTTTTGGTCTACGAAAGTGATTTGGACATAATTTTAACTTTGCATTGCTATTGTATTTATTTTAAATTTCCAACAATGCGATGGTGGAATGCCATATTTTTAATAGATAAACATTTTACATAAAAAAAATTGATATTTGTGTTAGGTTGTGTTGTACAACAACCTCCCATTATATAGATAAATTTGTGTAAATAGATTTATATTTGTGTTAGGTTGTAATTTTTATATCTTTTTACGATTCGGTCTAATTTTGCGTTTTAGCACGCTGCAACGGGTGTGCATGGTATGGTTTAATGTTTTTACATCTACTTATCGTTCGGTTTAACACCCCCCATCGCAAAGCGCGAGACCTAAATATCAGAACAACTTGATATGTGGTTTTATATGTATCACGCTCCAAGTTAAAGCTGAAACGGCCGCTTTTGTTGTTTTCTTGAGTTATGAACAATTCGGTCTCTCGCGCCGCAACGCGTGCAGGTTACATACTAGTCTTAAGAAAAAAAGATTAAACAGAAGGAAACCAACCAAAAAAAAAATTAAAACTCCTCGTCAGATATAACAGTTCCAAAATTTTTATTTATAAAATTTAAAGTATATAAAAACTTATAATATTAAACGGATAGATCACGGATAAGTTGACTATTAAAAATATGAAGTACCTAGACGGACCTAGGAACCGTTTAATAATTTAATTATAAAAATACGTTATATTTGAACCTACTCCGTTTTTAATGAAACTTGGTTCAAAATGTAGATACCAATATTCTCGTTCTAATAACATATTCATTGTTTTATAAAACGCCATATTTTAAAAGTTATAAGCGCCAAATAAGTGAAGCAGTTGAATTAATTATAATATATATAATAATAAAATAATAATCAAAATTTACGTAGGTGTCATCAATTTGAATAGAATAATAATAAAAAGAAAAATCTTATCTAAACATTCATACATGAATGTCTACGTGTAGGATAGAACCACATGCAAAACTTAACCTCCAAGATACTTCGAGTTTTCACCTATAAATCAGAACAAAAGCCTTCCAAATATTTTTGTTCAAACCTTTCCTTCTGCCATATCTCGCATACCCTCCCTTTCTCTATATATGTTCTATTATTTTCTTTCTTTCATATTATATCCAATAAAGCTACAAAGCCCTGCCCCGTTTTAAGTGTTTTAACCCCTGATCACTGATACCCTGTCCGATTGATCTGGAGCCCCGTAACGCATGTCAAGGCTCTGCCTGACTAAATTCGTTGGGGTTCTGTCTCGTGACGTAGGGATAAAGTTGAATTGGGTTAGTATACTTAATGCGAGTATATTACATATTTTATTAAATAGTAGAACAACCCTCCTAAAACACCCCTGACACCCCTACACATCCTAAAATATACTACGTATGCGATAAATGAGCCTGTATACCTTTATTTTAATAAAAATCAAACAAAATTAATTTCTAAGGGTTCTCGCGGGCCGCGACCCATCTTCCTGGGTCTGTCGCGGGGCGCGACATAGTGACACCAGGCGGAACCCGCTTGCGCCATGTGTCCCAACGCGTGTGAAGGCAACCCGGGTGACTCGCCAAGCCTACAGCCTAACCTACATCCCTCGTGGGCCGCGAAGCCCTCTTGTGTTTCCTTCGCGGGGCGCGACAAGGTGTCGATCAGACACTATAAATATAAGGCATCGGCCTTCAGTCACATCTCGTTCAGAATTCTCAACTCTCTCAAATCTCTAAAGCTAAAAATAATACCCGGGCATTATACCCACTAAAATAGCGAAGCCCTGCCTCGATGTAAGTATCATAACCCCCGGTTACGTATTAGATACGCTGCCCGATTGATCTAGTGCTCCGTAACGGTTGTCGAGGCTCTGCCGGACGTAGTCGTTGGAGTTTCTGTATCGGGGAGGGTATATGTCGCAACCCCCGCCCCCTTATCTGTCCCGGGAATGGGCGGCCGCGAACACCAGTGTCGGTGGTATCATTTGTTTATCAATTTGGCTGCGGAAATTTCATCAGGACCGTAGTTAGGAAATGTTTATCAGAGTAAAACCACCATATTTTATATTAATAATCACATGGGTAAAACCCAAGTTTCTTATTACAACATGTTTATAGGGATAAACCCTATTTTATTGAATTTAAAACATCGTCTTTTAGGTAACTTTTATAGCCACATTTTTCCAAGCCGTCAGTGCTCTCCAGCTGGCTTTCTTCTAATTGGCTTTTACATTTTGTTACCTGAAACGCGTTTTAAAAACATTTTTCAGTGGGAAATACTGGTGAGTGAATCTCAGTTTAATCAAGAAGAATTTTATCAATTAACACAGTATTGAGAGCGATCACAATGTTTATTTCTACACAATTACTCATTCAGTATTGTCAATCCTGACTGGTGGGTCATATTACCCATTGGCTAACTCGTTGTCCAATGGTAACGTGTTCCACATTTTGTATACAAAACCCCAACATACTGGCAGTAATTGAAGAACTACAAAGACTCAATCACTACTTAATCATATTGTAAAACATTTAAGGTTTTGTAAAACAATTTACAAAAAGGTTTACAAAAAGAGGATAAACTCACATTGCTGTCTTAGATTTCTTCTAAGGTTTCCTGGTGATTTATCTATAATTTACACAAATGTACATATATTAGTATAATAACCCTTTATTTATATTAACGATACCCTCCCCGAGACGGCTTTCCAACGACTACGTCGGGCAAAACCACGACAGCCGTCACGAAACCCTGGATCAATCGGGCAGCGTATCTAATACGTAATTGGGGTTATAATACTTACAACGGAGCAGAACTTCGTTATTTAGGGGGGGTATTATACTCTAGATTATGCCTACTATTCAGAAATTGAGATAAAGAAAGAAATGTGAGCGACGGAAACTGAAAGCCCGAGCTCCCACTTTATAGGGCCTGAAATTGGTTTCCTCGCGGCTCGCGTAAGGTGAGGCCAGGGTTTACGCGGCCCACGTAGTAGGGTAAGTAGGCCCTAGGGTTGGCCAGTCAGCGCACTAGCTCCGCCACGATGATGACACGTGGCAGCACCGGGGGTCGCCTGATCTTTTAGCTGTCGCGCCCCGCGTAAGATCTTTAAGAGATCTACGCGGCCCGCGAGAGACATAAAAACTTTGTTTTTTTATTATTTTTAATGACATTTCATATTTTGGGCTCGGTTTTCACATACGGGGTGTATTTTAAGACATATAGGGGTATTTAAAAATATATTAGGGTGTTAGAAAAATTTAGGAGGGTTGTTATATCCTCCCCACCTTATTTTAGAGCTCGTCCTCGAGGTCTACTGGAACAAGTGTGGATATTTCCTTTGCATTTCTGATTCAAACTCCCATGTGTATTCTGGTCCTCTTTTGGAGTCCCACTTCACTTTGACCAGAACTAATCTCTTGTGCTTGAGATTCTTGACTATCCTATCTTCAATTTGTAGAGGCATCTCTACAAATTTTAACTGCTCATTTACCTCTGTTTCCTTAAGAGGTACTATTAGCGATTCATCAGCTAAACACTTCTTGAGATTAGATACATGAAATACATCATGTATTCCTGCCATTTCCTCTGGCAGTTGTAGCTGATAGGCTACAGGTCCTATTCTTCTAATAATCTCAAAAGGTCCAACATACATGGGGCTTAGCTTTCCCCTTTTATGAATCTTACCACTCCTTTCCAAGGAGAGACTTTTAATAACACTTTATCTCCTACTTGAAATTCCAACGGCTTTCGTCTGTAATCAGCATAACTCTTTTGTCGATCACGTGTTGCTTTCAGTCGTTCCATGACTTGAATGATTTTGTCTGTTGTTTCTTGTATTATCTCAGGTCCAGATAGTTGCTTTTCTCCAACTTCTGCCCAACAGACTGGAGTTCGGCACTTTCGTCCATAAAGTGCTTCAAATGGTGCAGCATTGATACTTGTGTGATAACTATTATTATAAGAAAATTCTATCAATGGTAAATGATCGTCCCAATTACCTCCGAAATCAATTACACAAGCTCTAAGCATGTCCTCCATTGTCTGAATTGTCCTTTCACTTTGTCCGTCCGTTTGAGGATGATAAGCTGTGCTTAGATTTAACTTGGTTCCCATCGCTTTTTGGTAACTTGTCCAAAAATGAGAGGTAAAATGACTATCTCTGTCAGAAACAATTGATAGAGGAATTCCATGTAAAGAAACTACTTCATTTACATATAATTTAGCTAATTGTTCCATACTGAAAGTTTCCTTCATCGGTAAGAAATGAGTTGACTTAGTTAGCCTGTCTACAATCACCCTGATTGTATCATTACATTTCCTTGTTTTGGGTAATTTAGTAACAAAATCCATTATTATTATTAATTCCCATTTCCAAACTGGCATTTCTAACTGTTGCAATAAACCTGAAGGTTTTTGATGTTCGGCTTTGACTTGTGAACAGGTTAAACACTTTGCAACATATGCTGCTATATCCTTTTTCATTCCTATCCACCAGAAATTCTTTCTTAAGTCTTGATACATCTTATCATTTCCAGGATGCATCGTATACTTAGACTTATGGGCTTCTTCTAATATACGGTGACGTAGGTTTCCTAATTTAGGTATCCACATCATTTTCTTATGGAATCTCCAAATTCCATCTATTCCTTGTTCTAATTCCTTAATCATTCCTTTCAACTTTTCAGTATCATCCTTGATTACTGATTCTTGTGCCTTTTTAATCTGTTCATTTAAATCTACTTGTAGATTTAATTTAAGTGAACGTACTCTTTTTGGTTGTTCATGATACTTTCGGCTTAAAGCATCAGCAACTACATTTGCCTTTCCTACATGATACTGGATATCACAATCATAATCACTAAGCATTTCCATCCAACGTCTTTGTCTCATATTTAATTCCTTTTTCCCGAAGACATACCTTAAACTCTTATGGTCTGTAAAAATAGTAAACTTACTACCATATAGGTAATGTCTCCAAATCTTAAGGGCAAAAATTATGGCTCCTAGTTCTAAATCATGGGTTGAATAATTCTCTTCATGATTCTTAAGTTGTCTAGAAGCGTAAGCTATAACCTTTTGACGTTGCATTAACACACATCCATAGCCTAGCTTAGAAACGTCACAATAGATTACAAAATATTCAGTTCCTTCTGGTAACGCTAGTATGGGTGCATGGGTTAATCTTTGCTTAAGGATTCTAAAGGCTTCTTCTTGTCTTGGTCCCCATTCAAACTTAACGGATTTACAGGTTAACTTAGTTAAGGGAATGGCTATTCTAGAAAAATCTTGAATAAATCTTCTATAATAACCGGCCAATCCTAAGAAACTTCTAACCTCGGTTGGTGACTCAAGGTTTTTCCATTTGGTAATTGCCTCGATCTTGGTGGGATCTACATGAATTCCTTCATGATCAACTAGGTGTCCAAAAAATTGTACATGTTCTAACCAAAACTCGCACTTCGAAAACTTAGCATAAAGCTTTTCTATTCTTAATAAACTTAGAAGTGCGTGCAAATGCTTTGCATGATCCTCTTTACTCTTAGAGTAAATAAGAATATCATCTATAAAGACAATTATGAATTTATCTAAATATGGCTTACATATTCGGTTCATCATGTCCATAAATGCAGCTGGGTCATTGGTTAAGCCAAATGGCAAGACAGTAAATTCATAATCGCCATACCTTGTTCTGAAGGCGGTCTTAGGAATATCGTCTTCCTTGTCACACCCTGATATTTCCACGTATTACCCGTGGGTCCGGTGGGGAGTATCGTGACGTAGTTGATATCATCATAGTCAAATAATCACAGTTTAATGCACAGCGGAAGTCTAAAGTAAAAATATTACAAACCGATTCGAAAGTAACATAAGGTATTACAAATGGGTTGTAAAAAGATCCGCAGGCGGACCAAAAGATAAACAGAATTATTGTTCAACAGATTTTTAAACATCTAAAGCTTGCAAGACTCTTTATTCGATGCTAGGAGTAGCCAGCCCATTTCTCTTAGTACCTGCACTTATCCTTTTTGAAAAATACGTCAGTTTACACTGGCAAATACAATTAACCGACTCTTTTGAAAAGTGTTTATAAAATTGATTTAAGTGCACAAGGCACAAATATTCTTTTATAACTTGGGATAATTATTTAGAAATAATCTTGTAAAAGAATTATATGTTTGTTAGACGTTCAGTAGCCCAGGTTAAATACCGGGTTAAAGATTAATAGACACATCACATAATATAACCCACAGCGAGTTATTCTCGAACAAGCGGGTATATCTTTTTACATATGCACCGGCAGGTGTATGCCTACACCCCGTGCTTAAGTCGTGGCCATTTCAATGAATGAGCTGAGGATATCCAGGACATGGTCATTAACCCCCCAAAGGCTTAAAACAAACAAAACAGATTAAACGGGTTATCTCAATGATTTAACCTTCATATGATTAAAAATTCAATACCCGACCAAGCGGTATTTTATATACCGTACCCCAAGCCCGTACAAGGGAAAATAAGTTAAAAGTATTTACCTGAGCAAAAATATAAATTTATTCCCAGCCGTAAATCAATCAAGCAAGTACAGATAGCTTTTACCGGGCTCCTAATCTGGAACGAAGGTTTTTAATAACCTATTAGAATCCTAACGGGTCTTATTTAAGTCTTAACTTAGACCGGTTAGTTTTAAAGAAAGGTATACGGTTCAAAACGCAAGATTAAGCGAAGACCGGATTGGAATGTGGTTTAGACCCAACAAGTATGAAGACTTGTATAATATGGGTAAACTAAACACATTCTGGATTTTGAGGTAAAAATGATAAGGTTTGACCCGTTTCGGTCAATTTATGCAAACTAGTCGCATAAACCGCACCGAACGCGTAAAATACATAACGGGTAACCAAATGAGTCATGAACAGGTTCCCTAAGTTAATATGCTTAAAATGTGTTATGATATCAGTAGGATACCTTCCATTATGCCCAAAACGAATTTAAAATCAATTTAAGCCCCGTAGGGGTATTTTGGTCATTTTGAAGATTATAAAAGAGGTTAAATATTAATCTGAGGTTCTGGTCTAAAATGATCAGTAAAAATATTTATTTTTGCAAGTCATAACAGTAAGATATTGTATATAAGTGAAATTTCTCATTTATGACCAAACTATGCATCGTATGGGCATTTTGGTCATTTCACATAAGCTTTAAGGGTCAATTCTAGAAATCTGAGTTTAAAACTTTTACTTACTATTAAAGTATCAAAATTTATTTGTAATATCAGTAGGTAATGGGTCTTAAATGTTAAACATAGTTTTAACCCATACTATGTGTTTAAAACGCGTAAAAAGTCGGTTTTAGGTGATTTTCGGGTTATATAAGAAAAGCTGAGATTTTTATTAGTCCAGAAGGCTTAAAATATTTTATTTATCGTATGAAATCAGTAGAAAAAGATTTGGTATCAAAAGGTTATGTAAAACTCATTTTATTCGTAAAAAGGGTATAACCGTCAATTACCGAATCAAAGCAAGAACCCCATGTTATGATCAGTTTAAAAACAAATAAAAATCTCCAAAAATCCCAAAATATTATATTACATTAGTGGGTAGAAAGTTTGGTGTCAAAATTTGGGTTTAAATAGGTTTGATGCCAAAAATGCCGTTTAATTAATAAAAAGGCTTCAATTTACGATATCGAGCATAACTTCTAATTTAGACCTCAAACTGATGTCAAATTTTTTGGACATGTTTATAAATCAGTAATAAAGGTTTTTGTTCTCTCACATTTTCAAAAGTCTTGTTTTAATATCAAAAGGGCATAATGGTCAACAATTAAGCATTTAACAGAAACATGCAAATGATTCGGATTACAAAGGAACCATATTGTATAATCTCAGGGGGTTATACTAACATGTAATATGGTCCTAATGGAACCCTAAGGCATATCTAAAACAAGCTAAATCAGGTCAGAATTGAAAGTCAAAGCAAAAGTCTTCTTTTGCGACTTTCGGTTCCGAACCGAGCCTAAACTCAGAATTGTTGGGTTGAACATGCTTAGACATGTTCTTACATTATTTACCAAGTTATTTTAGTGTTAAAACATGTTCCATAACCTCTACATTATCAGTTATGAGTTTATTTGCAAAAATAGCTTTCTGTTGACTTTTTAATATTAAGTTTGACCCGACAATTGACCAAGTTAGAGTGATAATCAGCGGGTGCCCTTTTAAGGGTTTATTACCCACATAATTACCAACTCATAGCCACTTTCAATTCGAATAATGGCTGGACCATTAGTGATTAATCACTAAGTCAAAGCTTAATTACGACGGCTTTGACTTTTGGTCATTAGACTAATAAAACTTGAACTAGAGAGGAATGCTTACAAGGACTCTTAGCACGAATTAGGAGCTGAGGAAAACTTGCTTGAGGTCCAGGAAGCTCCAGAGATGAGTTGAGAATAATTTTTGTGAATGAGCAAATGAACTAGCAAACAAGAAGTGCTTATATAGCTAAATAAACTTCACAAGATCACTCCACACAAGTCTACAACTGATTTCTGATGATCCCAGGTGTCCCCTATGCATGTAATACTGTTGGCTCAGCCCCTGGTATCGAAAAATGGCATGCAAAGGCGGTGGAATTGGCTGGACATGCACCTGTCCTTGTTTTCTGCATCTGGTAGTCGTACGCGGGCCGTGTAAGACTTGTAAAAAGTCTACGCGGGCCGCGTGGAGCCTCTGTTACCGGAAAACAACTTTCAAGATTGTCATTTTCGGTCCCTGGTCCATATAAACTTTATTTAACATTCGTTTATTGCACTTTTAACACCCAAACCTAACTTTTAAGGACCTTGGGTCATAAACTAACTCCGTTAAGCTCCTGGTTAGTCGTACGATCACCCGAAAAGTCTTGATTTCTTTGTAACTCCTCAAAATTAATATCTAATATTCTTGTGAGCGAAGTATTAAATTATTTCCAATGTTTTTGGGTTCGTTAAAGGTCACTCAGAGGTAATTTTAACATGTTGACATTTTTAACCCTTATGTTTCATAAGATCCTTATTTCAAGCACAAACGACTTCCAATGTTCGAGAAATTATTCATTAAAGAATACGAATGTCGTATGAGGTCAATCAGAGGCACAAGAATGGCATGTTGACACTTTGGATCCCTTTATTCACATATTTACATTGTTTGACAATTTAAGTCCCTCCAGATCAATCCATTACATGTTTAAAGTCCATGACACGTGTCTTTACAATATTGGTCGTGATTTTATGAGGTGTTACATCCTCACCCCCGTAAAAGAAATCTTGACCTCGAGATTTACTGAAATAAATGAGGGTACTTCTGTTTCATTGTGGACTCAACCTCCAACGTGTATTCGGGACCTCTACGGGCATCCCATTTAACTTTTACAATCGGCACATGCTTCTTTCGAAGCTTCTTAACCTGTCGATCCTCAATCGACAAAGGTTTTTCAATAAACTTTAAGCTCTCATCTATATGCACATCCTTATGTGACATGGCTAGCGATTCATCAGCTAGACACTTTTTCAAGTTGCAGATGTGGAACACATTATGGATTCCACTGAGCTCTTCAGGCATATTTAGCTTGTAAGCTACGGTTCTGACACATTCGATGATCTCGAATGGTCCTATGTATCTTGGGCTCAACTTGCCCTTCTTGCTAAAACGCATTACCCCTTTCCAGGGTGATACCTTAAGTAACACTTTGTCACCTACCTCGAATTTCAGAGGTTTACGCCTTTTATCTGCGAAGCTTTTATGCATGTCCCTGGCAGCTTTGAGACGATCGCGTATCTGCACAATCTTATATGTTGTCTCCAGGACTATATCGGGTCCTGTTAGTTGGACGTCTCTAACTTCCGCCCAACAAACTGGCGTCCTACACTTTCTTCCATACAAAGCTTCGAAAGGTGCAGCTTGGATACTCGAATGATAGCTATTATTATACGAAAATTTAATCAATGGAAGATGATCATCTCAACTTCCTCCTAAATCAATAACACAAGCTCGGAGCATATCCTCAAGTGTTTGAATTGTACGTTCGCTTTGCCCATCCGTTTGAGGATGATATGCAGTGTTGAAGTTTAATCGAGTGCCTAAAGATTGCTGAAAGCTTTTCCAAAAATGTGATGTGTATCTTGTATCCCTATCAGAGATAATAGACACTGGCACTCCGTGAAGAGGTACAATCTCGTCCACGTATAGCTGAGCTAACTTGTCAGAGCTGTGAGTTTCTTTAATCGGCAAGAAGTGGGCTGACTTGGTTAATCTATCAACTATAACCCAAATAGTGTCATTCCCACGTTTCGTCTTTGGTAACTTTGTAATAAAATCCATGGTTACCATTTCCCATTTCCAAGTGGGAAGTTAAGGTTGTTGCAGCAAGCCTGACGGTTTCTGATGCTCTGCTTGAACCTGCGCGCATGTCAAACATTTAGCTACATAAGTGGCTATAGACTTCTTCAAGCCTATCCACCAATAATTTGCCTTTAAATCCTGGTACATCTTATCACAGCCAGGATGAACAGAATATTTAGAGCTATGGGCTTCTTGAAGAATCACATCCCTAAGTCCTCCATAAATTGGAACCCATATTCGTCCATTCAATCTTAGGATCCCATCCTTGCCATACGATAACTGTTCAGCAGTTACGCCCAGCCTTTCATTTGGATAGTTAGCTTCTAACACAGCTTCCTTTTGAGCGGCTAACAATCTTTCATTCAAGCTGGTCTTCAATTCAATGCTCTTAGCATTGATTCTAATGGGCTTAACTCTTTCTTTCCTGCTCAAGGCATCGGCGACTACATTCGCCTTGCCTGGATGATATCGGATTTCACAATCATAATCGTTCAGCGTCTCCATCCATCGACGTTGTCTCTGTTCAGATCCTTCTGGTTAAACAGATGTTGAAGGCTCTTATGATCGGAATAGATCACACACTTGGTACCATATAAATAATGCCTCCAAAGTTTTAGTGAAAATACAACGACACCCAATTCCAAGTCATGGGTGGTGTAATTCTTTTCGTGCACCTTTAATTGTCGCGAGGCATAGGCAATGACCTTGCCTCTTTGCATGAGTACGCAACCCATTCCAGTATGTGATGCGTCGCAGTATACCACAAACTCTTCAATTCCTTCAGGCAATGTTAAAACCGGAGCATTGCTCAACTTTTGTTTAAGAATCTCAAAGGATTTCTGTTGCTTAGGACCCCAATTAAACTTTACATTCTTTCGAGTCAAAGAAGTCAGGGGTACAGCAATCCTTGAGAAATTTTCAATAAAACGCCTATAGTATCCTGCCAGACTCAAGAAGCTGCGAATCTCTGTGGGCGTCTTCGGTTCTTGCCAATTCATGATGGCTTCAATCTTAGTGGGATCCACCTGGATACCATGCTCGCTAACCATATGTCCAAGAAATTGGACTTCACGAAACCAAAACTCACATTTTGAAAACTTGGCGTAGAGCTTCTCTTGCTGAAGGAGTTTAAGGATACATCGAAGGTGCTTTTCATGATCAGCCTGATTCTTTGAGTAAATGAGTATGTCATCAATAAAAACAATGACAAACTTATCCAAATAGGGTTTACAAACGCGGTTCATGAGGTCCATGAATGCTGCTGGTGCATTAGTGAGCCTGAAAGGCATCACCAAGAACTCGTAATGACCATAACGAGTTCTGAATGCAGTCTTATGCACATCTTCATCTCTAACCTTCAGCTGATGGTAACCTGACCTTAAATCAATCTTGGAGAAGTAACTTACTCCTTGAAGCTGATCGAATAGATCGTCGATCCTGGGCAAAGGATATCTGTTCTTGATTGTAACTTTGTTTAGCTCACGATAATCGATGCATAGACGCATCGAGCCATCCTTCTTCTTCACAAACAGAATCGGTGCTCCCCAAGGAGATGAGCTAGGTCTAATAAATCCTTTTGCCAACAAATCATCCAACTGAGTTCTTAACTCTTTCATCTTAGTTGGTGCCAACCGGTAAGGTGCTCTTGCAACTGGTGCTGCTCCAGGAATAATGTCAATTTTGAACTCCACTTGCCTATCTGGAGGTAACCCAGGTAGTTCTTCAGGGAATACATCAGGGTATTCAGAGATAATGGGAATGTCTTCGATCTTGGGCTTTGGTTCATCAATAGTCACTTGTGCCATGTAAATGACACAACCCTTCTTCATACACCTTGATGCCTTAAGCATAGACACTTGCTTAGGCAATCCATACTGAGTGTCTCCTTGAATTGTTAACGGCTCACCATAAGGAGTTTTAATAACCACTTGCTTTTTGTCACAAACGATCTGAGCTTGGTTATGGGATAACCAATCCATGCCTATTACAATGTCGAATCCAGCTAATTTCAAAGGAAGCAAAGACAATGGAAAAGAGTGGTTCCTAATGGATATAAAACATCCATCTATCACGGTTGAAGCAGTTTCTATGGTACCATCGGCCAATTCTACTTCATACTTTATGCTTAGGGTTTTAACAGGCAAATTTAATAACTTACAAAACTTATTATCCACAAAAGACTTGTCTGCACCCGAATCAAACAGTACTCTAGCATAAACATCATTGATAAGAAAGGTACATGTTATCACGTTGTCGTTCTGAATGGCCTCCTGAGCATTCATCTGAAAGACCCCAGTATTGGTCTTTTTACCTTCTTTAGGTTTCTTTGCATACTTTGGGCAGTTGGACTTGATGTGCCCCTTCTCGTTACAGTTGTAACAAGTAGCATCCTTTATTTTCTTGCAATCCAACGTTTTATGTTCACTTCACTTGCAAATCCCACAAGCCCTAGTCTGCGATTGGGATTTTGATTCGAACCTGCACTTTCCCAGATGACGCTTCTTGCAGGTCTTACACTTGGGTTTTTCACCCGACTGTTGGTTATCCTTCTTGAACCCTGAACTCTTCTTGTTCTCAGAGTTCCCTTTATGTTTCTTCTCAGAGCAGCGTGAGCTCTCATCCTCACGTTTCCTTTTTCCCTCATCGGAGTTCCTAAGCGATCTCTGCCTGACCGCATCAAGAGTAAGGGATAACGACAAATCAGCCACCGACCTAAAGGTAGTAGGCCTTGATGCTTTCACACTTGCCTTAATCTCCGGAGCTAAACCTCCAATAAAACGAGCAATTCGTTTTGGTTTCGGTGTGACCAAGTATGGAACCAATCGAGACATGGTATTAAAACTAGTGAGATATGCCTGACAGTCTAAGTTCTTCATGACCAAGGTCAAGAAGTCAGTCTCAATTTTCTCAACTTCATGTTGAGGATAGAAATTTTCCTTGACTAAAGTCATGAACTGATCCCAAGACAGGTTATATAAGTGAATCTTTCCTGTAGCTTGGATTAGGGACCTCCACCAAGCTAACACTTCACCTTTAAACGACTGCGACACAAACTTCACAATGTCTTGTTCAACACAACCACTAATATCAACAACAGTGTCCATTTCATCGAGCCAGGTCATACAATCTATGGCTCCCTTCTCCCCTGTGAAGTCTCTTGGCTTGCAGGAGACAAAATACTTGTAAGAGCAGGTCTTACCACGGGGCTCTTGATTGAACACAATCTTCTTAGACGGAACACTCTGCTGATTTGACGAGTGACGAGCATCGTCCTTCTTTGACTCGTTCACTTTAGAAGGGGGCTTACTATGAACCTCAGAATGAGTCTTAGAGCGTGTGCCACTTGATTCCTTGAATTGTCTATCAAGTGCTCTAGTAATGGCATTATCTATCAATGCCTGAAGATCTGCACCAGCTACATTAATCCTAGTGGTATCATTATTTTCTCTTGGGTGACTGTTAACTTCCTCCGATTCAGCCATGTAGCTTGTTTGCTACAAAACAGTTGACAATATTTTATTCAGAGGTTATTATGGAATCATTATTTCTGATGATTCATTTTCCATGGTAAACATAGACCATATTTGGTTAATTTGTTAATTTATCCTAATTATAAAGTATTAAGGGTATTATTAATGGCACATAAGGCCTAGTCACAAGGACAATTTTAAGCCATGATTTCAGATAATCGAGGCATTAAGGTTTGAATGTAGTTCGTTACCTTTTATCGACAGGGAGTCGTAGACTACAACTGTCTTTTGTCTTATTTGCTAATTATTATAGCCCGTAGGCACTGCATCACTAACGGATGTCTCATATATAATCATCTTAATTGATGATTTGAACCCATGACTTAAAGATCATTAGGTTAAATAAGGAATCTGGAAGAATCCAATATAAGGATGACATGTGTGATTTTATTGAATCACATCTGCCAGGAGTGCTAGCATGTTTTCAGATGTTAACAAGAAGTTAACAAGAAGTTGAATCTTTTTAAACAGGTTTTACCATCATGGCCAGGTCTATAATGACATACAGGCTAGGTTATACCTTTTAAGATTCTCATTTAATATTTAAAGGCAGATCATTTAAAAAGGCATGATATTTTTGATTTATTTCATATTTTATATTCATACATAAGATGATAATGAAATTTAAATAAAACATTCCACTAATTTTAAAAGAAGGAGTACATAGGTGCCCTAAACGGGACTTTTACATAATTAACTTGCCCACGTAGGGGCTAAAATGAAAATACAAGTCCTCGTAGGGACTAGGTACATAAATAAATGTCCACGCAGGGACTTAATTGAAAATAAAGATCACAAAACAAATAAATAGGGAATCTTCAAAAATCCCTCTTCTTCTTCCCCTTGATCAGATTCGCCAGACCCTTAAGAAATTCCCCGTGGATCCTACGCTCCTCTTGAACCTTCCGTTCCACCTGGCTCAATCTCTGAAGAATCTCCTGTTGTTGTGGTGGCGGGATCAGCGGCAGCTGCGGCGGCTGTTGCTGCGGAGGTTGAGCAGGTGGCGGGTATTGGTACCCATATGCTTGGTACCCAGATTGGTATGAAGCTGCATAGGGCCCTTCAGGGTGAAGAGCAATGTAGTTTGCCGCTAAGAGATATGGGTCAACATCGGGGGCATTGTAGTAGTTGTACCCCGGGTAGGCTGGCTGCTCAAATGGGTTATACGCCGCTGTACCGGCGTATGAAGGAATTGGGTTATCATAACCCATGTGTGGTGGTGGTGGTGCGACTGGCGCAGAGTCCACCTCAGAAACTGGGTTTGAAGGCCCACCCATTTGTGGGTCTTCATATAGTGGCGGGTAGTGACTGCCACTGGAGTGCTGAGGGGTGCTGAAGTGAAAATCCCCTCTTCGCACAGACATCCGTGCACCTGATCTTCTTCGCCTCGGTGGCTCCGGAGGCAGTTGCTGCTCATGCGGTGTTGGTGGCGGTGGCGTAACCGCTACAAAACGTGAAACCTTAGAGGGATCCTGCTGCTGCTGTTGAGGTGCATTGTAAGAGGGAGTAAACTCCCAGTTGTATGTAGCAAACCTTGCCTCATAGATGTCTGGACCCCGATAAGGTGATCCATGAAAAGACGACCCATCTGAAATCTCTATGAGATGCGTGGGCGTCCCAGACGGTGGTTCGGCAGGATCGGGGTCATCATCCATATCCATGTCCTGAGCTTCAGGAAAATGGTCTTCGGGGCCCAATGGGTTATGACCCATTGATTCTTCAATCTGATTTACCGGATTAAACCAGCTTTGGAAATACGGGGTTGGGTCCTGAAAGGCGCGGTGAGAACCTGACCGCTGCAACGGTAAGTAGGAATGGCGTGAATGGTCGGACTCGTTGCCTTTATGGAGCCCGAAAGAATCGTGGTAGGAAGGTGAGGAGCTAAGCGAGACAGAACGCCTCGCAGGCTCTAAGTAGGTCCTCCAGTCTTCTTAAGGACTAGTGCTCATGGTAGCTGACGAAGTTCGCCGGTGGGAATGCCCGGCTTCATGATCGTTTGGAGCAGTGAATGGAGCCTTGCCTCGTCCTCCTCTTCGGAATCTTGGTGGCATTTTCTTGATCCTGTCAAAACAAACAAAGGAAACAACAAAGGAAAACAATAAAGGACAAAATAAAAGATTAGGATTTAGTCCTAAGTCCTTTGCCTAGACTCGGAAGTCGAGGAATATGCAATTGTGTCATTGAGATTAAACACAAAAGTTAGTGTTTAATTCACTCAATGTAGGCTCTGATACCAACCTGTCACACCCCGATATTTCCACGTATTACCGGTGGGGAGTATCGTGACGTAGTTGATATCATCATAGTCAAATAATCACAGTTTAATGCACAGCGAAAGTCTAAAGTAAAAATATTACAAACCGATTCGAAAGTAACATAAGGTATTACAAACGGATTATAAAAAGATCCACAGGCGGACCAAAAGATAAACATAATTATTGTTCAACAGATTTTTAAACATCTAAAGCTTGCAAGACTCTTTATTCGATGCTAGGAGTAGCCAGCCCATTTCGCTTAGTACCTGCACTTAGCCTTTTTGAAAAATACGTCAGTTTACACTGGTAAATACAATTAACCGACTCTTTTGAAAAGTGTTTATAAAATTGATTTAAATGCACAAGGCACAAATATTCTTTTATAACTTGGGATAATTATTTAGAAATAATCTCGTAAAAGAATTATATGTTTGTTATACGTTCAGTAGCCCGGGTTAAATACCGGGTTAAAGATTAATAGACACACTACATAATATAACCCACGGCGAGTTATTCTCGAACAAGCGGGTATATCTTTTTACATATGCACCGGCAAGTGTATGCCTACACCCCGTGCTTAAGTCGTGGCCATTTCAATGAATGAGCCGAGGATATCCAGGACATGGTCATTAACCCCCCAAAGGCTTAAAACAAACAAAACAGATTAAACGGGTTATCTCAATGATTTAACCTTCATATGATTAAAAATTCAATACCCGACCAAGCGGTATTTTATATACCGTACCCCAAGCCCGTACAAGGGAAAATAAGTTAAAAGTATTTACCTGAGCAAAAATATAAATTTATTCCCAGCCGTAAATCAATCAAGCAAGTACAGATAGCTTTTACCGGGCTCCTAATCTGGAACGAAGGTTTTTAATAACCTATTAGAATCCTAACGGGTCTTATTTAAGTCTTAACTTAGACCGGTTAGTTTAAAAGAGAGGTATACGGTTCAGAACGCAAGATTAAGCGAAGACCGGATTGGAATGTGGTTTAGACCCGAAAAGTATGAAGACTTGTATAATATGGGTAAACTAAACACATTCTGGATTTTGAGGTAAAAATGATAAGGTTTGACCCGTTTCGGTCAATTTATGCAAACTATTCACATAAACCGCACCGAACGCGTAAAATACATAACGGGTAACCAAATGAGTCATGAACAGGTTCCCTAAATTAATTATCCTTATATTAAAAATCAAACGAATTGAACAGTAAACTTTATATGGAATTAAAAATGAAATAAGATATCAAATTTGTCAAAGCGGGTATATTTTCGGTACCGAATCGGTATCGACTCTTGATATTTTCGGTATCGGTTCGGCACCAGTATTCAGCGGTTTTTACCCTCAACTACCGGTACCGATCGGCACCGGTACCGAATCGATATCGACTTTTGACATTTTCGGTATCGGTTCGGCACCAGTATTCAGCGGTTTTTACCCTCAACTACCGGTACCGATCGGCACCGGTACCGAATCGATATCGACTTTTGACATTTTCGGTATCTGTTCGGCACCAGTATTCAGCGGTTTTTACCCTCAACTACCGGTACCGTACCGGTACCGACCGGCACCGGTACCGAATCGGTATCGACTTTTGACATTTTCGGTATCGGTTCGGCACCAGTATTCAGCGGTTTTTACCCTCAAATACCGGCACCGAACCGTACCGTACCAGGTATATTCGGTACCGGTACCCCCTTTTGGGGATTTTCGGTAACAGTATTTTCGATACCGGTTGATACCGAGCTCATCAAATCCTGTAGCAACGCAAGTAATTGCACCGGTTTAGATTATTTGTCATACACAATCCAATGAATAGTAACATCAGCAAGGGGATGAGCAAATGGTATCGGGTACCCGTACTGGTATCAAATTTACCAAATCGGGTATATTTTCGGTACTGAATCAGTATCGACTTTTGACATTTTCGGTATCGGTTCGGCACCGGTATTCATCGGTTTTTACCCTCAAATACCGGTACCGTACCAGTACCGACCGGGACTGAACCGTAGCGTACCAGGTATAATCGCTACCGGTACCCACTTTTTGGGATTTTTGGTAACGGTATTTTCAGTAACGGTTGGTACTGAGCTCATCAAATCCTGTAGTAACGCAAGTAATTGCACCGTGTAGATTACTTTTCAAACACACTGTAAGTAAATTGTATTTCGTTTGATTGAGGTTTTATATACACAACAACTTTTTTTTTTGTCTTTTCCTATAATGAATGAATTGTAGCATGTAAAATTAACTTGGATATTTAGATTATTGATGAGCAAATCGTATCAAATCCTATAATCAAACCGGTATCGTATCGGTACCAAATTTACTATACCAATCATTTTCGGTACCAATTTGGTACCCACCTTTTGGCGTTTTCAGAATCGTTACTTTCGGTTCGACACCGGTCTAGCACCATACCTGTATTTACTGATTTTTAATTTCAAATACCATACCATACCATACCATACCATATCGTATCGTACCGAACATTTTCTGTGCAGGTACCTATTTTCGATGATTTTCCGGATCGGTACTCTTGGTGCCGTTACTGGTACCGAGTTCATCCATATTTTAACATATTAGCACCGTAATAACTAAACTGAAAACAACTGAATTTCCAGCATGTAGAACATGTGGTGTCCTATTATTATATATTAGTTTATTTAAAATTGCTTTTTTTGGGGGACAAAGTGACTATCGTTACCACGTCATTGTTATTTATGTTTTGATTTCGATATCTGCTTGCCGTTGCCGACACGCGTTTTGCAGACATTAGGTCCCGCCACAACGCGCAGGGGGGAAAATAAAATAGTATGCTTAAAATGTGTTATGATATCAGTAGGATACCTTCCATTATGCCCAAAACGAATTTAAAATCAATTTAAGCCCCGTAGGGGTATTTTGGTTATTTTGAAGATTATAAAAGAGGCTAAATATTAATCTGAGGTTCTTGTCTAAAATGATCAGTAAAAATATTTATTTTTGCAAGTCATAACAGTAAGATATTGTATATAAGTGAAATTTATCATTTATGACCAAACTATGCATCGTAAGGGCATTTTGGTCATTTCACATAAGCTTTAAGGGTCAATTCTGGAAATCTGAGTTAAAAACTTTTACTTACTATTAAAGTATCAAAATTTATTTGTAATATCAGTAGGTAATGGGTCTTAAATGTTAAACATAGTTTTAACCCATACTATGTGTTTAAAACGCGTAAAAAGTCGGTTTTAGGTGATTTTCGGGTTATATAAGAAAAGCTGAGATTTTTATTAGTCCAGAAGGCTTAAAATATTTTATTTATCATATGAAGTCAGTAGAAAAATATTTGGTATCAAAAGGTTATGTAAAACTCATTTTATTCGTAAAAAGGGTATAACCGTCAATTACCGAATCAAAGCAAGAACCCCATGTTATGATCAGTTTAAAAATAAATAAAAATCTCCAAAAATCCCAAAATATTATATTACATCAGTGGGTAGAAAGTTTGGTGTCAAAATTTGGGTTTAAATAGGTTTTATGCCAAAAATGCCGTTTAATTAATAAAAAGGCTTCAATTTACGATATCGAGCATAACTTCTAATTTAGACCTCAAACTGATGTCAAATTTTTAGGACATGTTTATAAATCAGTAATAAAGGTTTTTGTCCTCTCACATTTTCAAAAGTCTTGTTTTAATATCAAAAGGGCATAATGGTCAACAATTAAGCATTTAACGGAAACATGCAAATGATTCGGATTACAAAGGAACCATATTGTATAATCTCAGAGGGTTATACTAACATGTAATATGGTCCTAATGGAACCCTAAGGCATATCTAAAATAAGCTAAATCGGGTCAGAACTGAAAGTCAAAGCAAAAGTCTTCTTTTGCGACTTTCGGTTCCGAACCTAGCCTAAACTCAGAATTGTCGGGTTGAACATGCTTAGACATGTTCTTACATTATTTACCAAGTTATTTTAGTGTTAAAACATGTTCCATAACCTCTACATTATCAGTTATGAGTTTATTTGCAAAAATAGCTTTCTGTTGACTTTTTAATATTAAGTTTGACCCGACAATTGACCAAGTTAGAGTGATAATCAGTGGGTGCCCTTTTAAGGGTTTATTACCCACATAATTACCAACTCATAGCCACTATCAATTCAAATAATGGCTGGACCATTAGTGATTAATCACTAAGTCAAAGCTTAATTACGACGGCTTTGACTTTTGGTCATTAGACTAATAAAACTTGAACTAGAGAGGCTAAGAATGCTTACAAGGACTCTTAGCACGAATTAGGAGCTGAGGAAAACTTGCTTGAGCTCCAGGAAGCTCCAGAGATGAGTTGAGAATAATTTTTGTGACTGAGCAAATGAACTAGCAAACAAGAAGTGCTTATATAGCCAAATAAACTTCACAAGATTACTCCACACAAGTCTACAACTGATTTCTGATGATCCCAGGTGTCCCCTATGCATGTAATATTGCTGGCTCAGTCCCTGGTATCGAAAAATGGCATGCAAAGGCGGTGGAACTGGCTGGACATGCACCTGTCCTTGTTTTCTACATCTGGTAGTCGTACGCGGGCTGCGTAAGACTTGTAAGAAGTCTACGCGGGCGCGTGGAGCCTCTGTTACCGGAAAACAACTTTCAAGATTGGCAGTTTCGGTCCCTGGTCCATATAAACTTTATTTAACTTTCGTTTATTTCACTTTTAACCCCCAAACTTAACTTTTAAGGACCTTGGGTCATAAACTAACTCCGTTAAGCTCCCGGTTAGTCGTACGATCACCCGAAAAGTCTTGATTTCTTCGTAACTCCTCAAAATTAATATCTAATATTCTTGTGAGTGAAGTATTAAATTATTTACAATGTTTTTGGGTTCGTTAAAGGTCACTCAGAGGTACTTTTAACATGTTGACATTTTTAACCCTTATGTTTCGTAAGATCCTTATTTTAAGCACAAACGACTTCCAATGTTCGAGAAATTATTCATTAAAGAATACGAACGTCGTATGAGGTCAATCAGAGGCACAAGAATGGCATGTTGACACTTTGGATCCCTTTATTCACATATTTACATTGTTTGACAATTTAAGTCCCTCCAGATCAATCCATTACACGTTTAAAGTCCATGACACGTGTCTTTACAATATTGGTCGTGATTTTACGAGGTGTTACATTCCTGTACCTTTAATTGATGATATGCTGACCTTAAATCAATTTTTGAGAAAAATCGTGCTCCTTGCAATTGATCAAACAGATCATCTATTCTTGGTAATGGATACCGATTCTTAATCTTGACTTTATTCAATTCACGGTAGTCAATGCACATACGCATTGATCCGTCCTTCTTTTTAACAAACAAAATCGGTGCTCCCCATGGCGATGAGCTTGGCTGTACGAATCCTTTCTCTAATAATTCGTTTAACTGTTTCTTCAGTTCCTGCATTTCTGCGGGTGCCAAACGGTAAGGTGCCTTGGCAATTGGTGTTGTCCCTGGTATTAAATGGATTCTGAATTCAACTTCCCTATCTGGAGGTTACCCTGGCAGCTCTTCTGGAAATACATCTGAAAACTGGGATACTACTGGAATATCCTTTAATTCTTTTCCTTTAGTGTTAGTGATTATGGAAATCAAATACACTAATGACCCTTTTCTTATGTAACTTGCTGTTTTCATCACAGAGATGAACTTTGTGGATTTAAGGGTTTTATTTCCTTTAATTGTGATCTTTTCACCCCTTGGTGAATTTACTTGGATTGAATTTTGATCACATAAAATACTGGCTTTATTGGTTACTAACCAATCCATTCCTAATACAATATCAAATCCTGCCAGATTCATTGGGTAGAGGTTTGCAATAAATTTCTGATTTAAAATTTCTATTCTTCCTCCCTGCAAAATTTCAGAAATTTTAATGGTTTCCCCATTTGTTGTCTCTACTAGACATTCTTGTAGGAGTTTAGTTAATGGTTGATTAAGAAGTTTGCAAAATGAAGTATTAATAAAACTTTGGTTTGCACCAGAGTCAAATAATACTTTAGCAAAAACATCATTAACTAAAAACGTACCGGTGATCACATCTGGGATCATCTTTGCTTCTTCTGCAGTAAGAACAAATGCTCTAGCATTTTTAGTATTCTTGGTGTTCGTAGCTGGAGCTAACTTTGGACAGTTAGGCTTGATATGACCTTGTTCTCCGCAATTGTAGCATATCCTGTTGCTAATCTTTTTCCTGCAATCTTCCTCCTTGTGTCCCGATATTTTGCAAAAGTTACAGTATATGGAGCATCTTCCTGAATGCTTCCTTTTACAATACTTACAGTAGGGTGCAGAGGTAGAGCCTACATTTTTCCCACGGTTAGAATTTCCAGAACGGAATTCTTGTGTAAGCTTCTGGGTTAGGTTCCTCCTTTGATCCTCTTCTCGCGTACGGACTAATTCATCTGTCAAGGTATTAGCTAGTTCTACAACTTCTTCTATAGTTGGGGTCTAGCTGCCTTGACTACATGTCTTATCTCCCCAATTAATCCCCAGATGTAATGGGAGATTAATACTGGTTCAGGTGAAGCAAGGGTTGGCACTATTCTAGCATATTCAAAGAATAACCCTTAGTGTACCCCTTACTATCCACACCAGTCATTCTAAGATTTAGGAACTTGTTTGCTATCTGTTCTTTTTCATTAGGAGGGCAGAATTTCCTTTCTACCATGTTTTTAAACTCCTCCCATTCCATATTGTAAGTTCTATCACTTCCTCTAGACTGAAGGATAGTGTTCCACCATTCTAAGGCTGAATTCTTAAACAGATTGGAAGCAAACATTATCTTATCCTCTTCCGCACATTTACTTATTCTTAAGACTGCCTCAGTCTTTTCTATTCAGCGTAGAGATGCAACGGCCCCTTCATTGCCAGAGAATTCCATTGGTTTACAAGACCAGAATTCTTTATAAGAATAACCATAAGGCATGGTTCTTCTTCTTTTGGGAATGAGCACTTTAAGTACAGGTCTATTGTTTACGTTGTTTTCAGGTGCGGAGGGTCGCTTGCTATCATGTTTACTTTTATTTTCTGCTTCCCGAACCGTTTGAATAATATATGGCATTGCATCTATTATTCCTTGTGCCACTACGTGTTTGATGGCACTGTTGTCCACTTGGTTTCCATTATTGTTGTTGTTTGGGTTTCCGTTATCTGGGTTATTGTGTAGGATCGTTGTCGGACCCGAGATGAGTCGATCAGAGGCGTTCTACTCAAAATGAAAGGCGGAAACAGACATAATGAGTTGAATTCAGCTAAATCTTCACTTAAACTGTCTTGTATATTAATTCTGATACGTTTACAATCATGAAGACACTTCGACAGAGCTTCGCCGTCGGAAACAAGAGCATTACAAATGATTTCGCTCTAGACCTATTTATAGATAACTGATTTCGCTTGAAACAGCTTCAAGCGAAACCTCATACAAGCGAAATACCATGAAATACATTCAAGCGAAATCAGAAACAATACACTCAAGCGAAATCTCATGTTAACACTTCAAGCGAAATCAACAACTTGACTTGTTTTCTTGATGTTCGTGCTCTGAATGATGCAAGACTCGATATAAGATGAAGTCAGCAGACGTATGCACTAACAGACTCCCCCTCGGATGTTGACGAGTCGTAAGTATCGAGTCTTCAACGTCTTCAGTCTTTATCAGTCTGAACGTGTAAGCATTCTCAAACTTTATCTCTTTTGTCATCAACTCCAACAGACTCTCCTCGAACAATCTTATCTATTCGGATGTCTTCAGACTCCCCCTCTCGTTATGCTGGGATCACAGTCTGGCTTGTTGAAATCACATAGTCTTCAGGTATCGGAACCTGACTCTGTATCCATTATCTTGACTTGTGCTCTTTCTTCAAATCTCTTGATTCCTTAAGTTCATCAGCATCAGAAGTTTCAGAATCGTTACCTGGCTCACATCTTGCTCAGGATTGAAACCTGACTAACCTGCACATTCTTAACCCAGAAATAAATTTCACAAATTTAACAATTTACAACTTTATCTATCCAGACTCTCCCTCAAATTAAAACATAAAGATTTATCAATGATAATTTCTGATGACCACTTGTAAACACATCTTCAAAATCTTTTTCATTTAAACACATACTCCCCCTCACTATATTCTCATCATGTTTAGCCCTTGGAATTTTGAAAATCAGCTCTCCAACATCAGTTGTCGAAAATCTTTTTGAATTTTTCAAAAAATTATGCTAAAACACACTGAAAATCTTTTTGGATTTTTGAATGAAAAGAAAAAACAATAAAGAAATATTTACAAACACTATTTTTGTGAGTTTATGCAAGAGGATCATATCAGTTTTTTTTTACAAGTCACAAGTACCGTTGAGCTTAGTTACACATTAAGAATTAAACAATTCACTTAGATTGTTGATATACTGATCCACTTAAATTCTCACACAAATTTCAACTGATTCAGGATATGAGTTAGGTGTTTTAAGGACTTAAACTCATTCATGTGTCCCACCTCTTGAATATACTCCCGTATCCAGATCCCAATATTCAATCTTACAGGTGAGTATACCACAGATGATATCTGTAAGCTTAGATGCGAAACCGTGAGAGCTCAGGTCAGAACTTCCGTTCAGCAGAGAGATGACGGCTCGACTTTTGGTGTGTCCCCTTTAGAGGATCTTTTTACAACAGCATTGATTAGCAATTTTATTGTCTTATCATTTTATGCTGAGGGCGGCGCTATATTTCAAGCAAGCGGTAAAGTATTCTCCGGGGACTAGGCCATTGCTTCCGCAAAATCAGAAGTCCCGGGATAATACCCCAGATATCACTGAGCATAAAGACCTAGTATCTCAGAAAGAGGGACCTTTCAAACGAGATTTCAGGGGTTACCTATATATCCAAGTAGTGTTCCCCACGAAATAAGCAAGTTTGAATTTAAATTTATATCCCGAAAAAGTTTACTAAATGTGTAAAAACCTATCGGCATATCATCAGTGAGACTGTTTAACGCTATTTAAACATTACATTTCTTTAGCATACTGTAACTGTCTACTGATGTACTATCATATCCTCTTCTAGACACCAAAACTCAATTTTTCATTTTATCATGTTTTTGCCTTTTTTTTTTTAATTTTCTGATGTTTTTGGATTTTCTGAAAAATTCTACTCCCCCTAAAATACAAACACATTAAAGGAAATTTGAAAACAAACTATACAAGTAAATTGATAACTGATATCAAATCGCTTCAAATCGCCATTCACTTGGCATTAACAATCAGAACTCCCCCTTTCAACAAACTATTTTCTCATTATGATTTCAAAACACTTAAGTTTGTTTTAACCAAAATGATTTTTTCGGAAAATAAGTTTTGTTGGACTTACCACTTGTAAATTTGGGTGAGAGATCATCACTTAGTTTCTCAACCACTTGTAGGAAAATGCAAGTACAACTTAATGTCCTTGATTTACCACTTGTCAGTGAAAACCTTCTCAATCACTAGCAGGTTCACTTGTCAATCAAAACCACTTGTAAATCAAAATATAACAATATAATGATATCACCTGTAGATTTACCAACCAAACCTTTCAAGAATAATGCCGATTCCTGCTCCACGCTTACCAACCTGGGAGCTCCGGCAAGTCCACAACCTGTAAAAATTTCACAATTTTTAAGATTCATTCACTAAAACAAACTTTATCACGAATAATGCCGATTCCTGCTCCACGATTACAAACTTGGGAGCTCCGGCAAGTCATACTTCTCACATATGAAAAACAGACATCCAAGCTTCACCAAACTTGGATGTTTCCTCCTCACCTACATTTGCACTTGGGTAAAATGTTGCTTTCCTTGTTTCATAAAAATCCTTTACCCCTTTCACTTTACCCTCAACCATTTTCCCAAAAATCTTTTTAACATTCCCATTAAAAGCTTTTTCAATATCAAATTCATTCTTTTCAGAATAAAATTGATTTGAGATTTCAATTTTTCCATATTTTGATTTAAAATTTTCAGCCCTCAATGGTGGAAAATGAACATCATTCATTAGAGGTACTGAGTTTTCAACATTTAACTCAACTTGTGGCTCTTCTGACTTTGTGGAATCAGATTCATCGCCAAGTTTCTCATAAAACTTCTTAACAACCCACATTTGGTTGTCATGTTTAGCTCTCTTTTGATAAAAATGAGTCTTTGAACATTCACCAACTTCATATGTTGAATTTTCAAAAATTTTGAATTTTTCAGTTGGTGGTTCATTTTTCTCAACAACTTTTCCTTTAAGTTTTTCAAAAACTCCCTGTTTAGTCTTTGCATCCGACGAACAATTCCATGCAATGTGACCAACTTCATTGCATTTAAAACAGGTTCGAGTATCCTTTCTGTAAAAAATGAAAGGCGAAAACAGACATAATGAGTTGAATTCAGCAAGATATCACTTTAAACTGTCTTGTATATTGAATCTGATACGTTTACAGTTCTGAAGACACTTCGACAGAGCTTCGCTGTCGGAAACAAGAGCATTACAAATGATTTCGCTCTAGACCTATTTATAGAGAACTGATTTCGCTTGAAACAACTTCAAGCGAAATACTATCCAAGCGAAACCTCAACTATTACATCTCAATCGAAATACCATGAAATACATTCAAGCGAAATCAGAAACAATACACTCAAGTGAAATCTCATGTTAACACTTCAAGCGAAATCAACAACTTGACTTGTTTTCTTGATCTTCGTGCTCTGAATGATGCAAGACTCGATATAAGACGAAGTCAGCAGACGTATAATTTCAAGCGAAATCAACTTCTTGACTTGTTTTCTTGATCTTTGTGCTCTGAACAGTGTAAGACTCGATATAAGACGAAGTCAGCAGACGTATGCACTAACATATTGTTACTCTGGTTATCGTTATTCAGATTTTCCTGATTCACTTCGTTGGCCATCTGAATTTTAAACATTTACCACATATTAATATCACAAGATAATATCTTAATACGATCAATCACATGACACGCATTTTGATCAAAAACGTCGAGCATTGCGACTTTACTCTTTCTTATCTATTATACATCTACTACAAACTAATACTGAAATTTGGAAATTACAATACTACTATGCATCGCTAACCACAAAGTGGTCTATACTACAACATATATTATTATTATATTATATATATATATATATATTTCATACAAACATATTAAATATTATTATATTATTATTACCAACTCCACCATCACCTTCACTGGTCTGGATTCATCTAGTAATCCATATTGCGCTCGTCGTACTTCCAGACGAGTCGCTCTCCTACCTGCCTCATCCTCTCACTACTTTCTAAGATCTCTTCTCCGAAAGTTTGGAGCTCATGCACATTTTCTACACTCATTGGGGGTGCATGTACTGGTACTGGGTCTGGGTACTGGGGCATGGGATTCTCCTGAGGATACGGATTCTCAAATATCTCCCTAATGTATTCATCGTTATCGTAGTAGGGATCTAGAGGGTCCAGACCTGGATAGGCTGCTAAGTTCGGCATGGTTTCGTCGTTTAGGTGATAGTGTGGCACATAATCCCTATGATCATCGAACCATGGATCATAATCTGGATCTAAGGGATTAGGGGCTGGTATCCTAGGTATCTCCTCAGGGTTGAAATCATGCATTTCTATCTCCATCGGCTGAGTGGGGAACAAAGGTAAGGGTTGTGGGGCTACTAGTTGTTCCAGATTTGGGTCGGCAGCAGTTGTGGCTAGGATATGAAAATTGGCTAAGCTCCTATTAAGCATATCCTGTGTATGGGCATCTGACTCTCGCTTAGCGGCTGCTAGGACTCTTTGCTGTTGCAACTTTCGCATTCTTTTCCTACGCTCAAATGCTCCCTTACTGAACCATCCTCTCTTTTTATGAGGGAATGGCTCTTCAGACTGAGCCTTAAAGACAAACATCCCTTCTTCCTGATCAGCTGAATACCCAGAGAGGGTAGGCTGGGAAGAAGTACCTTCACTCCTAGGTGAATCGGACAACTGACGATACACGTCTGAGGGTCCTTGATCACTCATACTGTAAACTAACAAATAGTCAAATAACACATAACAATAAAATACAGATATGCACATATTTTCATAATTTATTTCCTAACAATTTGGATAATACATTGATGTCAGCAGAACACTTATGTGGCTGAATCAGTGGCTTAGCTCTGATACCACCTTCTGTCGCAACCCCCGCCCCCTTATCTGTCCCGGGAACGAGCGGCCGCGAACACCAGTGTCGGTGGTATCATTTGTTTATCAATTTGGCAGCGGAAATTTCATCAGGACCGTAGTTAGGAAATGTTTATCAGAGTAAAACCACCATATTTTATATTAATAATCACATGGGTAAAACCCAAGTTTCTTATTACAACATGTTTATAGGGATAAACCCTATTTTATTGAATTTAAATCATCGTCTTTTAGGTAACTTTTATAGCCACATTTTATCAAGCCGTCAGTGCTCTCCAGCTGGCTTTCTTCTAATTGGCTTTTACATTTTGTTACCTGAAACGTGTTTTAAAAACATTTGTCAGTGGGAAATACTGGTGAGTGAATCGCAGTTTAATCAAGAAGAATTTTATCAATTAACACAGTATTGAGAGCGATCACAATGTTTATTTCTACACAATTACTCATTCAGTATTGTCAATCCTGACTGGTGGGTCATATTACCCATTGGCTAACTCGTTGTCCAATGGTAACGTGTTCCACATTTTGTATACAAAACCCCAACATACTGGCAGTAATTGAACAACTACAAAGACTCAATCACTTCTTAATCATATTGTAAAACATTTAAGGTTTTGTAAAACAATTTACAAAAAGGTTTACAAAAAGAGGATAAACTCACATTAATGTCTTAGATTTCTTCTAAGGTTTCCGGGTGATTTATCTATAATTTACACAAATGTACATATATTAGTATAATAACCCTTTATTTATATTAACGATACCCTCCCCGAGACGGCATTCCAACGACTACGTCGGGCAAAACCACGACAGTCGTTACCCTGGATCAATCGGGCAGCGTATCTAATACGTAATTGGGGTTATAATACTTACAACAGAGCAGAACTTCGTTATTTAGGGGGGTATTATACTTGAGATTATGCCTACTATTCAGAAATTGAGATAAAGAAAAGAAATGTGAGCGACGGAAAGTGAAAGCCCGAGCTCCCACTTTATAGGGCCTGAAATTGGTTTCCTCGCGGCCCGCGTAAGGTGAGGCCAGGGTTTACGCGGCCCGCATAGTAGGGTAAGTAGGCCCTAGGGTTGGCCAGTCAGCGCACTAGCTCCGCCACGATGATGACACGTGGCAGCACCGGGGGTCGCCTGATCTTGTAGCTGTCGCGCCCCGCGTAAGATCTTTAAGAGATCTACGCGGCCCGCGAGAAACATAAAAATTTTGTTTTTTAATTATTTTTAATGACATTTCATATTTTGGGTTCGGTTTTCACATACGGGGTGTATTTTAAGACATATAGGGGTATTTAAAAATATATTAGGGTGTCAGAAAAATTCAGGAGGGTTATTATAGTATAACTAATGTAAATTGGGTTATTATACTAACACGTGTGCATTATTTAAAATTTATAGATTATAGCCAAGAAGCCTTAGGAAATTACCTAAGATAACAATGTGAGTAATCTCCTTTTTGTTAACTGTTTTTACAAAACCTTAATTATTTTAAATTATAATTAGCAGTGATTGAGTTTTTGTAATTCTTCATTTACTGCCGGTATGTTGGGGTATTGTATACAAAATGTGGAAAGACGTTACCATTGGACAATGAGTTAGCCAATGAGTAATATGACCCACCAGTCAGGATTGACAGTACTGAATGAGTAATTGTGTAGATGTAAACATTGTAATCGCTCTCAATACTGTGAAATGATAAAACTTGTTTTGATTAAACTGGGATTCACTCACCAGTATTTCCCACTGACAAAAATGTTTTAAACGCGTTTCAGGTAACAAAATGTGAAAGCCAAATAAAAGCCAGCTGGAGAGCACTGAAGGCTTAGAAAAGTGGCTATAAAAGTTACCTAAATGAAAAGGAGAATTTGTTTTCAATAATTAGGATTTATCCCTATAAATGTATTGTAAAGAAAACTTGGGTTTTATCCCATTTATCTATTTTAAACATTTTGGTGTTTAACTCTGATAAAAATATTTCCTAACTACGGTCCTGATGAAAATTTCCACTGCCAAATTAATAAACACCGATACCATCTGACTGGTTCGCGGCTCCCGCTCCCAAGATGGGATCAGGGGCTGTGACATCAGAAGGTACTTTATCCGAGAAGTATCCATCACTTCCGTCTTCTTCTTCCTCGGAGTCTTCATCTAGACTTTCATCCATGTCATCACCTTCACTTTCATCGGCTTCTTGTTGTTGAAAATTCTGAAGCCTCCATTTGAACATGTTCTGCATCAACGCCATTTTTGAGTCAATGTTTGTGTTCAAATAAGTGGCGTTGTGCAATTCTTCCATGAAACAATCCCCTTCTTTGTCATGATGTTTTCAAGCAGGTAGTCTTCCTGTCATATATAACGGTCACCATGTATGTTTCCTCATCAAAACGCCATGATGTCATGGATGGATCCGATTTTCCGTCTTCTTTGATTGGTCCAAATTTCCTTGTTAATGTTTTCATAAGCTTATGTGTTTCATGACATTCGTTATCCAGAGTGATGCCAAGCGATAGGATACCCCTCTGTACCTTTTCTTCCATCTTCAAAATTGCTTTGATTGTCCTAACATACACCCTCCTTCTGTTGTCAAAACGCAGGACGAATCGTCTGATTGCCAAGAGTGTATCTCCACCAAACGATGGTTGCCATTTTTGGCGTTTTGGTTAACCTTGGCGTTTTTGGTAAAAGACGTTTTTGTATAATGATATATCGAATTGATTATGGAAGCGATGTTTAACGTCGTTTGTATAATGATGTTTTTGGCGCGTAATTTAAGAGGGAATTTCTTCTAATAAATGTTAATAATTGAATTTCAGTTATTGTGTTATTTCCTCTTCCTGTAATCTCCAACGCGTTTTATCACTAATTTTTGGTGTTTGTATTTAATGGCGTTTTATTTATTTTGAATGTCGTGTTATCGTTTTTGTTGGCGTTTTGAATTTGAGTGGTAAAAGACCCTTTTACCCTTAATGAAGCGCGTCCACTTAATAGAATTGGTGTTATTTACGATAACGTCACCACGCCAATCTAGTCCATAGATTGTTTTGATCTGACGATCCATAATCGTTCTCACTCCCGTTTTCTCTAAATTCTGACCCAATATATATATATATATATATATATATATATATATATATATATATAGGGAGAAGATCATGCGAGAACCGCGAGAACCAATGTGAACACAACCAAAAATGCCTAAAAATAGCTAAAAATCACACAAAATTTTTTTTTTTTTTTTAATATTTTTTATATAAAAATCGCTACTTTTCGAAGCCAAAAAAAAATTATTTTAAAAAAAAACAAAAATTTGCCACTAAAAGTAGCGATTTGAACATAAAAAATATAAAAAAAAAATTAGATTTTTTTAGGTTTTTTTGGGGTTTAGTTTTTAGCATTTTAGCTTGGGGGGGGGGGGGGGGGGGGGTGGGGGGTTTAGGTTTTTGGGGGGGTGGGGGAGGGGGTTTAGGTTTTTTTTTTTTGGGGGGGGGGGGGTTAGGTTTTTTGGGGGTTTTAGTTTTTAGCATTTAGCTTGGGGGGTTAGGTTTTTTTTTTTGGGGGTTAGGTTTTTTTAGCTATTTTAGGTTGTGTTCACATTGGTTCTCGCAATAAGGGTGGTTCTCGCATGAACTCCTCCCTATATATATATATATGTAGAGGTTCCTGTAAAAAAATGTTTTTTTATGAGAAAGGTAAGAAAAAATCTACACCATTAGATCTTTGATCTAATGGTTGAGATCATAATGGCAAAATTGTAAATAATATTTACTATTAAACATATTAATTTTCTAGATTAATGGTATATAGGTAAATTTAACATTTTTAAATTAAGAAACTAACATTAATGCACATGTAACATACCCCGTCTTTTTTAAACGTCAATAACTTTTTATACGTAACTTTTTTTTAAAAAAAAATTACACCATAATAACGAGCGTTTTTTTATCTTTAATATGAGTACCATATTGCTATACTTATATAGAGAAAAAAATATGTTTCGATCAGATGTTTAGTCCAGAATGGTGTTATATACTTACTGAATGGTGTTATATACTTGCTGAATGGTGTTATATGATTGCTGAATGATGTTATATATTTACTGAATGGTGTTATATACATGCTGAATGTTGTTATATACTTGCTGAATGTTGTTATATACTTGCAGAATGGTGTTATATACTTGCTGAATGGTGTTTATAGAGATCTTTTAAAAAAATCCAGTTCTTATAATTAAGGTGGCGGTTATGAGAAGTTTTTAATTAATTGAATTAATGATAAAATTACTTGTTTACCCTTTTGAATTAATTTAGATTTAGGACACATGTCATCTCCATAATATTTCTCATCTTTTTCACATTTTTAACCTTTTTTTACAATAACCTTGTATATATATTATTGGTTGAAACTTTCTTCTTTTTTCTTCTTACAAAAAATTCTTCTCATTTGAACTTTCCAATATATATATATATATATATATATACATATTGCGGTGAGTTTTATTTTGATTTTCATTGAGGTTAATTATTTAAATAAAAAATAGAAAAGCAACGCATCTAAAGGAAAAATTATTATTAGGATACCAAAGAAAAGCATTATTCTTTATTTAATTATGAGTAAAAGTATGATATTTTATTATTCTTTGCTTTGCTCGTTCGACTAGAACTACAAACGAAGTTGGTCATGACACTATATAAAGGAGGTTACAATCACATTCAAAGGCCAAAGCCACAATTAGCTGTCTTATAATTCCCATCAATCACCAAGGTAAGGATTCAATTCTTCTTTGTTTTCAAGTGTCATCTTTTAAGCATTTCAAATCTACCTCATTTCTTGTTAAGGTGTATTGTATGTTGCAGTTAATCAACAACATTGTATCTGAAAGTGTGAGAGAGAAGAAGAATTATAATGGAGTTCAAAGAGGTACAACCAGAAGAGATCGTCCAACACGAACACCCACTCATTCTCGAAGATTTGCAATCAATGTATCAAAACTATCTAGAAGATGATGACGATGTTGACGACCATGATTTGATCACAATGCAAAACTTTGAGTGTAAATGCGACATTTGTGGATATCGAATCGATTGGTACCACCGGTACTACTACAAGTGTAGCCAGTCATGTTCCTACTCGCTCCACAAATCTTGTGGAAAATTGTCCAAAAACTTTCAATTCGTAGCACACCCTACCCATACTCTTCACCTTAAAAAAAAGTCGAGTTCTTGGAGTTGTCGTAGTTGTCTTACAAAACATCAAGATGGTATTTGTTATCACTGTTCTACATGCGATTATAAAATCGATCTACGTTGTGCAACATTTGCAGAGCAAACTATGATTCATCATCCTGGCCATCCACACCCACTAATCTCTATTACCCTTGACCCAACTTTGAGCAAGTGTTATGCTTGTGGTAGAGAACATAAAGGGGTCTTCTACCATTGCAACACTTGTTTTTACTTCTCAATCCACATTGATTGTGTTACCCTTCCATTCAAGTTAACTTCAAACCATCATGTTCACATGCTCACTCTTACATATTCTTTTTCAGCTATACCATACCATAGCAAATGCAGGATTTGTGGAACGAGTATAAGCGAACAATTTTGGCTATACAAATGCACTAAATGTCGGGTTTACATTCACCTAGATTGTGCAACATCAAGGGGAGAGCCCTTCATGTCCATCTTCTCAGATGGTAAATCTTCAAACACACTTACTTCCTTCCTTTAGTTGTTGATCCATATTCATTTTCTAACAAAAAAAAAACTTATACCTTTATAACCATTTCATTGTCTTAGGACTGATCGGCAAAACGAATACCAATTTTGAAGCTGCTGATTATACTAACCTTCTCCACTACCCGCTCCCTGACGAATCCTACAACATTTTACCACACCACATTCTTAGAGAGGATTATGATCAAATTAGATTTAATAACATACATTCCATTCATAATCACCCATTACTCCTTATCAACTCACTTGATATAAGTATCTCTACGTCTCATCTTCACAACCCAATGATGAGAATTAAGTTACTATGCGATGGATGTTCAAGACCGATTTCAACAACGCCCTATTATGTGTGCAGTCAAGCGGAATCTGGTTGTGGCTTTTATCTCCACAACACACACTTTTTCTCTTTCACTCCCCACCTCGTAATTTAATTTATACAGGGTTTAAGTGCAATATTTGTGGATTGTTTTGCAATGGATTTGGATA
This sequence comes from Helianthus tuberosus, assembly GCA_030545235.1. Classification (NCBI taxonomy): domain Eukaryota; kingdom Viridiplantae; phylum Streptophyta; class Magnoliopsida; order Asterales; family Asteraceae; genus Helianthus; species Helianthus tuberosus. The sequence goes on from CM060426.1 coordinate 111,603,799, forward strand.
CGTTTGTACCAGATTGCGTTGTAACTATCGAGTTGATGTACATTGTGGATTTGTACCTGAAAGAATCATGCATGAAGCGCATCCCAATCACTTACTTTCAAGAGTAGATGCATCAATCCACTCTACAGCGGCGTGCAATGCTTGTGCCGTTATCATTAATGGAAGTGAGTTTTGTTTTAGATGTAGTTCATGTGATTTCTACCTACATTTCCGTTGCGCTTTGCATTTGCCCAGGACAATAAAGAACAAGTATGACAGGCACCCACTAAAGCTAAGTTACACCCCAATTGAGAACCATAAGAGTGAATACTTCTGTGAAGTTTGTGAGGAGGAGCTTATTCCTGAAAAGTGGTTCTATCATTGTCAAGAGTGTGGTCAGTCAATACATTCTGCTTGTGCTCCTTTAATACTTCGTTCTGAACAAGGTGTTAATTCTCTCCATGATCGAGATGGTGTTTATAAATTTCTTAATATCAAGTTTGGGGGATTAATATTTTTTCCTGGTCACCCGCATCCATATTCATTTATTGCGGGGGCTAAAAGTGATGGTCGTTGCTTCATTTGTGCACGCGAAGTGCAGTCGTTACAAATCTTCAAGTGCTTTACATGTAATGTTGCTTTACACGCGGTCTGTACCCCGGCAAGATGGATGTCATTGTCCCGCCTTAATACTAGCGCCATTACGGATTATTATTTCGACCTTTACAAACCTCAAGTACAACTCGAACATCATGAAACCGCAACTGTAACTTTCTATCCAAGTCAAGTTATGAGACCTGTCACAATGCATTGGAATGCTGTCAATGGACAACTTTAAATCATGTATTTAGTTGTTACATCTGTTATATGTCTCACTAGATTGGTTTCCTTTTTTTTTATTACTCTATTCTAGTCTTGATGGAATCATAATTATTGTGTCTAGAAGTTAAATCATAAATAGTTCAATATGTGAAAGTTGGGGATGAACCACAAAAGAGTCAAGTTATAGGTTTAATTTATTTAGTATGTTTATCAGTTATTTGGTTTGTTTATTTTTCACATGATTATCGAGTTATTTGAATAACTATATGAAAATTAAAAAAAAAAACAATTACATAATGTTAAAAAACTTGGGTGTTACTCATCGTTCATTGCAATAGAATCATAAACAAACGATATTATACAATTAAAACATATCATCTAAATTCGTCTGGTCTTGCCAAAGTCCCTCTACGCGTTTCTAACCAACGCCTGGTACACGTAGATTTTAGAAAAATAAGTGTCAACCTTTTAAAGTTGAGCTAGATAAATAGTAAAATCAATAAATCATTTTATAATTAAATCATCATTCAAAATTCATTCATTCCTTTCGTCAGATTGCAAGTCATCATAAAACCACATAGAGGATTCTCCTTGGGTCATCAAATCTCACATGGTTAACTATGCGTATCAAGTAGACTATTCGAGGGAAAACCTATTACACCCGACTAAGTGAAGGAGCACAAAAGCAGTCCAGTGACGTCATTAGATGTCATCCGTAAACAACATCAAGCAAGTACTTCACGTATGGCCTGCATTGCGTGCCTTAAATCCTTGCAAGCATACAACAACAACAACCATACCCAGTATATCCCACAAATAGCAAAGCTATTTATAGGGTCTGGGGAGGGTGGGATGTAGACAGACATTGCCTCCATCCCTAAGGATAGAGAGGCTGCTTCGAGAGAGACCCCCGGCTCTAAAACCATCGGCTCTAAAACCATCAACATACCAACGCACCAAGTCACAAAAAATATATAAATAAGAAGTCAGAGAGTATACCGACACACAACATACCAACATACCAAGAAAGTGATCAAAGAGTGACACAATACAATGTATAACATGTATGATAGCCAGGGGCGTACCCACCCTATGCCAAGGGTGGGCGGGCGCACCCCATAAAAAATATTTTTTAGTGTTATTTTTCACTTGAAATCCCGACCGCACCCCTTGGAATTTTTCACCCGCACCCCTTGAAAATTTTCAACCGCCCCACTTAGAAAAAAATAATTACTAACCACTTATTCACTTAATTATTTAATCCAATCAAAGCCCAGTCTGCAATTAATTTTTATTAATACAAGCCCAAACCCAACCTAAAGAAATTTGAACTAAATAAAATAACCCAAACCCATCCACCCATTCCATTTCCAAATCCCGCCACCAAACAAACTCCCAGCGACTTGACGCCACTGCTCACGACCTGGTGGCTTTTTTTACCGGAAAAACCAAAATTCCGGTTGGACCGACCAATATTACGTCAGAATTCCAATATAGAACTAGTATGGTTTATTTATTTATTTATTTATTTTGTTTTATGTGATGATTAGAAGAAAATATAGATGTGTAAGGGTTTAATCTTTTTATTTTTATTTTTTTATTTTTTTGTTGTTCTAGACTTATAGTTAAATGATTTTGTTGTTTTATTTATAGCTTTGTTAGTTTAAATGATTAGTTACAAGTAATCAACATTTAATATTAGGGTTTGATTGTTTAAAAATATAATTGAAAGTTATGGGCTATGGTTGAACATGATTGTTTATTTTGTTTAAGTGTTTAGTGTTGTTTTATGAACTTATGGAGCAAATTATATGTGTTAGGAACAATGAGTAAGAATGTAATGAACTTATGGCGTGTTTAGTATCTTTAGATGATATTTTGGATATGTTTCAAAAAAAAAAAAAAAAAAACCCTGTAGGGCACAATTTTAAATACGTTTGTAATTTGTAATGACGTTTGACGAGTTTTTGATCATTTATAAATTTTAGTTTGATGTTCTTTTGTCTTACATGCTCCGACCTGACCCGCTATGAACCGATATTTTTATACAGCTAGGGGCCTAAAATCTTTGAAAATATTTCGCACCCCCAGGAAAAAATTCCTGGGTCCGCCACTGATGATAGCATACAACATCATATGGGTATAAACACAAGAAGGCAATCACATGTAAAGTCACTTAAAAGATAAGAAAAATCTACGTCCCTAAATATACCTAAGACCCTACTGCAATATCTTCTAGAAGTCTTTAACCCTAATTCTACGCCTCCACGAAGTCCTATCTTGGGCCATGTCCTCAGAAAGGTGCATCTCTAATAAATCATGCCTAATTTGCTCATCCCAGGTCAGTTTGGGTCTACCTCTTCCTCTCCTCCCCTCCACAGTGAGATTTTCCACTACTCTAACTGGTGTCGTCGTTTCCCTCCGCTTCACATGCCCAAACCATCTCAATCTTCCCTCCTTAATCTTATCCGATATACTAGCCACTCCTAATCTTTCCCTAAAAACTACATTTCTTATTCGATCTAACCTTGTGTTTCCACACATCCACCTCAGCATCCTCATCTCTGCCACCTCCATTTTACGCGCTTGTGTCTTCTTGATGGCCCAACAGTCTGTTCCATATAGCATAGCAGGCCTAATTGCTACCCTGTAAAATTCCCCCTTTAGTTTAGTTGGGAACCTCCTATCGCACAATACCCCTCTGGCTGCCCTCCATCTGCACCAGCCAGCCTGTATGCGATGGGTTACATCATTATCTATGTCACCATCTGTTTGTACAAACGACCCCAGATACTTAAATTTAGTTGCATGCGGGACCAATTGATCCTCAATGGTGATTTGGGTGTTATCATTATCTATGTCACCATCTGTTTGTACAAACGACCCCAGATACTTAAATCCTTGCAAGCATACAAACACCAAATCCGTGGGCGATGGATCCATCTTAAGGTTCGCCCATTATTATTAACTAGTGTTTTTAAATGACGCGCGTTGCGCGAAAGGCATTGGTGTTTTCGACTGTGGGGTATAGTGGGGCGGGGGTTTTGGGCATGGGTTGACACGTGGACTTCGAGCCCCCCGCTGGTAAGTGACGTGTTGGGTCGGTATGGCGGGGCGTGGCTAGCCCGCGTGGGTTGGCCAGTTTTATAAAAATTAAAAAAAAACCTAAAATTAAAAAATACACACAGAATTAAAAAAAAAAGCCTAAAATTATTATTAAAAGTTCCTAAAAATTACAAAATTCCACGAAAAAAAAGGATTACAAAATTAAAAAAAAAAAAAAAACCCTAAAGCTTTAGGTAGATTTCGAACAGGGCGAGCTTGTCAAACGGCTTCCGCTCCTTGCCCCGGAACTGGATGTTGGCCACCGCCACCCGGTCTTCGTGACTTATATCACCGCCCAGGACGCTATCGTAGTAGGCTTTAAAATGGTCGAGCTTCGGTCGTAGCTCGCGTCACTTGTGTTGGCACGCGTTTAAATTGTGTCGGTCGCTCCCCACGTTGTGCCGGTAGCTAGCGAAAGCTTCCGGCCAATAACGGGTCTCACTGGGTTGGCGGCCCTTCATCGGGTTGTGCCGGTATCAAGTGTGGGTAGCGGGTTCGGGTAGGTAGAGTGAAGGTTTTGAGTAGCGATGTGGACATGCGGTGGGGTTGGGGGGTTTTATAGTGACTTGGGTGAACCGTTTGGCTTGGCCAAACGGTTATTTTTTAAAATTTAAACCTAGCCGCTATGCCTAGCCAACCCAGCCAATGAGAGCCGGCCACGGAGGACCGCTAGGCATGCCTAACGCCCGGACTGAAACTCCCGCCCAAGAGGCCACACCGAAACCCAAGCCCACCCAGGGTGATGAATTGGGCATTTGTACCCAACCCACGCCCCAACCCTCGCCCCATACCCCATAATCTAATAAATGAATATAAGGTATTTTTCAATATAATAAAAAATCACATAATAAAGAATTATGTAATCACTGTTTACTCACTTTTAATTTTATCATATATACATTCCATTATCACTAGTTAATATTCCTTGAGTATTTTAAAAGCCCCTTAACGTGCACGTGGCTTAAAAATTCAAACTTTAGTGACCCGATAACAGACACATTCAAAGCTTGGGTTGGTCGGATTCGGGTTTGTTTGGGCGGGGTTGTTTGGTTTTCGGGTTCAGATGTAAAACGAAAAAAAAATTGGTTTTTTTTCACAAAATTAAATATCATCAAAATATACCATACTACTAAAAATTAATATTCAAAAGATCCATACTTAATGTTATAAATAACAAAGAGTCTAAACCAAGACACATCTATAAAAAAATGACAGTATATTTTAAAGGTTTTTTTTTGGCTTTCACGTCTCCGGTTGTTCGAGGTTTTGGCTGAGAAAAAGTGACCTAAGGCTCAGGTTATTCTTGTTCTGGTTTTTTCAGGTATCCTCTAATTCAGGTTTGGCTGGCTTTATGTTTCGGGCAATAGTGACAACCCTACATACTATTGCTCAAAAGTCAAAAGCAATGTTTTAAAAACAAGTTTAAACCGGCTGGCTGAACCGGTTAAAACGGATGCCGGATGCTTGGCCAGCACGAATCATACCGGCAGTAGCGAAGTATTGTGGGTGCCCGGGGGTGCACCCGCCCACCCCAATGTTTCGGTTAGAAGTGTATAAGTTCTGATTTTTCGTCCGAAAATTTTAAAATTATATAGGATCCCCCCCCCCCCCCCCCGATTATTTTTTCTAAATTGTATATCCTAAATATTTATAAACTTTGTATATAAATGATGGGTGATTTTGTAAATATACACTTTGTTTTATTTGGAACTATTATTATTTGACCCGACTTGAATCGAATAGCCAACCCGACCCGATCCAAAACATAACGATAGGAAAAAAATTTCTGGGTCCCATCACTTTACGCCCCCTCGAAACTTTTGGTCAAGCTCCGACACTGCATACCGGTAGACTAAGGAAACAGCAAAGAAGTTGTACCGCCGGTAAATTGGGTTATACCGGTTTAAACCGGTTCATACCGGGCCAAATGTCAAAATTTTGAACTTTTAATTTTTAGATGCCTAAAAAAGGTGACTATTTAACTTCATAGTTAAAGTGTAAAACTTAGCGCCCACAATTGACAATTCACATCAATCAAACTTCTTCCTTACTCAAAAATAGAAAATCATTGGGTTTTTCAAATTAAGTTCTTCAACCGATCATCCAGATTTACCTTCTTTTGACTTTTGTTCAATCATTCATGTTGTTAATTGTTATATTGTTTGCTAATTGCTATATAATGTGTATTTAATCATGAACTTTTGGATAATTTTTTATTATTGATTAACTTTTGAAATATTTTTTTTATTATAGAATGATGTAGTTTTAGATTTTTTTTGAGTTAAAATTTATTTTATGGATTTATAGAGTTAATTAGTCAACACGGTTGAACCGTCCGGTACAACCCGATTCAACTGGTTAAACCATTTCTAAGTTTAACCTGGTACGATTAAAATACCGATTTTTAAAACATTGGTCAAAAGTCAAAACACCTCAGAAGTGTACCTATGTGGCATGTGCTATGCCCAAAGTGACATCTCGTACCCGAATACTTGGCCCATTGGGCTAGAAATCATAAACAGCCAACGGCCCAACACTAGACCATGGTTAAGTGAAAATATGAGTTATGATAATTGAGTTTACAAGTATTCTATCACGCATTGCGCAACAAATTCAATAGTTTCTATCAAATACACAACAAAATCGAAAGTATAACTTATGAGTTTACAACAATGGCAATCAACGGATGACACTCGGATAAGAATGTTCAAATGATAAGAGCGAGCCAAAGGTGTTTTAGTAAAGTCAAAAACGACGATATTAACTAAAAAGTTGACGAAAACAAATAAATGAATAATGATATGCCATCCACACTAGTACAATAGCTAGAGAGAATACCTCATTAGATGAAGATTACACACTCAAATGACTATAAGATTTATATCCAAGCAATCGCATTTTTTTATTCTATTATTGGTAGCTTACTAATACTGTATTTTAGTACTCTTTGTTCCTTTGTTGTTTAGATAGATCCCTTAACTAGCCGTTTATGTGTCATATATACTTTTATGTCCGAATATGATTTTGAAGTCGGAGGGAGGTCTCACCAAAATCAACCTTTCTATACCCTGGGATAGAGGTATGGCTTGCCTACATCTCACTCTCCCTAGACACTACAAATAGCTTTGTTTTACTTGGTATGGTGGTTGTTGTAATCACAAGGACTTAACATTTAATTCATATTCTACAATAATACATTCTAAATGAATTAGAAGTTAGAACAATCAACCTTAACTGCCTCCATAGAACTTGTACGAAAACTGATCGTCGTTTTCAAATAATCCAGTTAAGCTTTGGCTACTTGAATACGGTGACAAGTAGCCAAATCGGTTTACATCATCAACAAGTTCAACTTCCTCTGTATAATTCGAGTACGATGAACTTGGTGAGATCTCAAACTGCTGATATGGTTGCAATGGAGGAACCTCGTTTTGCGTCAAATACCCAAAGTGCCCTTCTTGTCCTTTTGATGAATCAAGAATCAAATCAGGTGAGACCCAAAACATCGAAGGACTCTTAAGGCCCGTTGATGAAGTCGGTTCATTCTCTAAAGTAGTCGCTTTCTCATAAGACAAAAGAGGACTCGATAAACTACTCTCGTTACACATAGGGGCGCTTGTTTGAGGAACCAACGGCTCAATGATAACCCCATTGGCAGTACTTCCAACTTCCTTTGTTAACTCGTTCCTTTTCATCACACGACACAAAGCAAACGGTCCCTGCAATTCCAACTTGTTATTAAACTTATTATTACAAAATCTTTTAACAAAAATTTGTTAAAATGCAGGTTTTATGAAAGTGTTACTTGAAATATTGGTGTCCCTCTAGAAATATCATCACATAACCGAAACTCATGCATCAGCCAATCAGTTCGATCACCTAATGGCGCTCTACCACGATGAAAAACGAGGGTCTTACGATAGCCGATTAAAGAAGACTGGCACATCACTTTTCGGTCTTTGCCTGTGGCTTTCCAGTACCCGGCTTTTGTTGCTCTATTTGTGCGTGATCCGTTTGAGTACTTGCGATCGCGTGGAACGAAAAAGAACCACTCCATATCACGCGTTGGAAGGAAAGATTTATCTGTGATTAACACACTAATCAGAAGGTATAATATGATTAAAGAACTCTATTGTTGCTCTTAAGATAAAAAGAAAGATTCTGCACCATGATCATGGGTGTAAACCTATGTTGTCAAAAGCGCAAAAAGCGCGCGCCTAGGCGCCCGGGCGCAGCGAGGCGCACCTACAGCGCCTGGTGGTAGCCTAGGCGCAAAAATGGGCTTTTTTGAAAAAACGGTTCTGAGGCGCAAAAAGCGCGCGCCTAGGCGCTAAAAACGTTGCTGAGGCGCATAATATAATAGTTTTTTTAATTTTATATGTGGAATCTTATTTATTTTCAAAGCATAACATATTTTTTATATTTTTTTCTCTATGTGCGCTTTTCTTAAAAAAGCCCACGCTTTTTTTGCGCCTTGCGCCTAGGCTCCGGGCGAGGCCTGCGCCTTGCGTCTTTGACAACATAGGTGTAAACTAGTTGAACTTATATGATCCCGAGCCCAAGCTCGAGCCTAAAAACAAGCTCTTTCAATAAACGAGTTCGAGCCCGAGCTTCACTTATCAAGCTCGTGTCGGCTTATGAGCCTAAACGAACTTATTATATATATAAATACATATTTAAATAACTGGTAGTTTATATTATGTTATAATAAAAATTTATAATTATAAATAAATATAAAAAATAACTATAACAAATAAATAAACTAATAATTTAATTAATACATGATAAACGAGTTGGGCTTGAGCTTGTAAAATTACTCACGAGCCAAGTTCGAGCTGAACCGGAGCTCTTATAAGTTCAACGAGCCTAGCTCACGCTGGACTAGGCTAGTTTACACCTCCTAAACACGATTATGGTCTAATAAAGTTTCATAATCTCAAGCTTTAAAACAAATCAGTTCACTGAGGCATTAAAACAAACACCTTGCATTCACTAAAACCTTCAAACTTAACCCAAAAACTGAAGCTTACCAGGCAACTCCCATGGATCAAACTTGTACAATTCGATAACAGGAATCACTTCAAGTTCAATTTCAAGCCCTTCGACCTTCCGTTTAAGGTAATAACCAATCAATTCTTCATCTGTGGGATGAAACCGAAACCCGGGTGGCAACAATACTTTGTCCATTATCTCCAACTCAAAAAAATCAATCTTTTACAGAAAATTTGGAACAAAAAGAAGATTTAAAGTAGCTGTTGAATATCTGAAAGATCCAAAAATAAAAATAAAAAAATTTCAACACAAGAATTCTTGTTTTGTTCAACAAGATCATCTTTTTCAAAAACTTCAATGGATTCTTGAGGATCAGAACCCTCACTCACCACCCAATAATCAAATTCTTTTAAATTTATGTAAAAAGATTGAATTTTGTAAACACTTGAAGCAAAAAAGATGAAAAGTTTCAAGATTTTGTTGATGAAAATTTTGTGGGGTTTCAAGATTTGGAGGTGTAAGATTGGGGTGCAGATGGGTTTTATAGAAGATCAAGATTTTAAAATTATTATTATTATAAAAAAATAATAATAAAGAAATTTGAAGATAAAAGTCCTCATAACTACCTAGGGTTGTAAACGAACCGAACGAACACGAACAAGGCCATGTTCGTGTTCGTTCGTTAAGGAAATTAACATGTTCACGAACTGTTCACGAACGCATACCGAACATAAGTTTATGTTCGTGTTCGTTCGTTAAGGAAATTCGGTTGCTCACGAACAGTTCGTGAACACTGGTCTCGAACACAAACGAACGGAAGCAAATAAAAACAAACGTAAAGAACATTTAACTTGAAAATAAAAAAATAAAAACATTATTATCCTTAAACATTGGATATAAGTAGTTAAATACAACCATCAAATGATAAATCATTTACAACCCTATAACTACCTATGGGTTCACACCTAAACGGTTATTCCCGCGGAGAAGCATAGCATAGTAGTATGGTGACCGTTGAGTTTGTATTACATCTTCTATTGCATAATGTACAATTGACTTAAGCACGATAGTAGCATGGTGTTGTTTTTTGAAATTTGTTTATGGGCGAATTAAGAGAGTTAAATGTCATTTTAGTCTCTGTGGTTTGGGCTATTTTTACAGTTTAGTTTAAAGGTTTTATTTTTTGTATGTGTGTCCAAAAAGGTTTCATCATTGCCATTTTAGTTCACTGGGTTAACTTTATCTATTTTTTCTGTTAATGAGAAGGGAAATTCGATCATTTTTTATGTAATTCTGTTAACTAGAAATATGGCCGAATTGCCCTTCTTGTTAAAAGAAAAAATGAATAAAGTTAACCTAGTGGACTAAAATGGCAACGGTGAAACTTTGTTGGACCCAAATGTGAAAAATGAAACCTTTGGACTAAACCGGTAAAATGGTCCAAACCACAGGGACTAAAATGGCATTTAACGTAAAATTTAGAAGAGATATTTTTTTGGTAATGGAATAAGGTGGTGGTATTATAAATGTTTTGTGTACCTATAAAATTATGTGAATTGCTATTATACTGTGTCAACCTATGTACAATGATGTGTCTATATAAGCATGGGTCTGGTGCGTCAAACTTTCGCAAGTTTGGTATGTTATTATAAGGTGTTTTGAGACACGAGCTTTATATACGTGGGGTGGAGATACAATAGGAAGTTTATTTGGCTAGGAAGGCTAGGAAGTGATCTTGACAATCCATTTAGTTAATCAATGGCTAAGATTAAATCAGGGAAATTGAAGAGAAGAAAAAAGAGGCGCGTGAGTTTGTTTAGGGGCATTCTAGTCAATCCAAGCCAATAGTTTATCTCTCCTCCAATTCCCCCTCATTTTTTAAACGTTAATAACTCTTTCATACGACATTATTTTTTTATAAAAATTGCACCAAAAAAACGAGCGTTTTTTTATCTTTAAAACGAGTATACTATTGCTATATTTTCAAAAAACAAATTTAAAAACTCAGTTGCGTAAAACGCAATAGAAAAACCCCCAGTTACGTAAAACGCAATGAAAAAAACCCTAAAAAATGACATTTTTCTAAAACGCAATGCACCAAAAACAAAAAGAAATGACTTATTTGTAAAACGCAATGGCCAGAAAACACAAAGAAATGTCTTATTTCTAAAACGCAATAGCCTAAAAACTCAAAAGAAAATGTACTTTCTAAAACGCAATGGACTAAAAACACATAAAAATGTGTTTTACCTAAAACGCAATGCACCAAAAACACAAACAAATGTCTTATTTCTAAAACGCAATGGCCAGAAAACACTTAAAATGTCTGTTTTCTAAAACGCGATGGACTAAAAACACATAAAAAATGTTTTACCTAAAACGCAATGCACAAAAAACAGAAAGAAATGTCTTATTTGTAAAACGCAATGGCTAGAAAACACTTAAAATGTATGTTTTCTAAAACGCAATGGACTGAAAACACATAAAAAAGTGTTTTACCTAAAACGCAATGCATCAAAAACACAAAGAAATGTCTTATTTGTAAAACGCAATGGCCAGAAAACACTTAAAAATGACTCATTCTAAAACGCAATTGCCTAAAAAACAAAAGAAAGTGTTCTCTGTAAAACGCAATGGACTGAAAACACCTAAAAAGTGTTTTACCTAAAACGCAATGCACCAAAAACACTTCAAGAATGTGTTTTTCTAAAACGCAATGGCCAGAAAACACATAAAAATGTTTTAGTTCTAAAACGCTATTGCCTAAAAACACCAAAGAAAGTGTTCTCTCTAAAACGCATTGAACAAAGACAACAGTTTTGTCTGTGCTGTGAATTGTATGTGCTGTGAACTGTCTGAACCAATGCTTTACGATGCAGTTTCCACAGGGGCGCTGCCCCCGGACCCCCGCCAAGATCGTAAAACGCAATGACTAAATCAAAAACCCAGATCGTAAAAATGAAATTAAAGAATTTCTTACCTGGATCGAAGTGATTTCTTCAACAATTGACGAATTTTGAATGATTGAAACACTTATCAGCGCTCGAATCGAACGGATCAAGTGATTATCTTCAAAATCACCGGAAAAAATGAGATTTTGTATGAAATTAAACTGGGTTTTCTTCAAAAAAGCTGAAGAACACGTTGATCGGGTGTTTGAATCATTGATTGGTGATGAAAATCGCACTACAGTAGAAACTCGATAAATTAATACTCGATTATTTAATAAACTCTCTAAGATAATATTTTTTTCCGGTCCCGACTCGGGGATAGGGTGCTAAATTAATAATTCGCTAAAATTATAAGATAATACATTTTTTGTAACATCCGTCTCAATTTAACATGTTTATAACCTTAAGTACGCATTTTATATGAAAAATGTGACTTTCTAAAAACTTTGTCAAGTCAAAGTTCATACGTGTTTAAAGTAAACAAAATATAGTTCCAAGTGTTTACATAGTTCACTTAAAACAAAAACAACATAAAGTCATTGCGGAAGCTTCATTTGACATGCGTTCGGTTCACTTGATTGTTTGATCGTCTTCCGGATGCTTGCTATACTCACCTATGATCAAAACCAACTTAAAAGTTAGTTTTGACAGCTTATAAACATGTATAAATAAGTTCCAATGTCAAATAATGATAATCAAAATAAAATTTCCAAAAAATCATGCCTCCCGCGTGTCGCGGAAGGCAACCTTTAATCTGTCGCGAGTCGCGACACCTGTCGCGTGTCGCGCCCCAATTGAGGGACCCTGTCGCGTGTCGCGATGGAGACTAATTTCCAGCAGGTCCGTTTCTGAACCTGCATTTTCTGCCCAGCTCAATTATTCAACAAAAATCGAACTTTAAACGACCATAACTTTTTATCTACTAGTCCGTTTTAGGCGATTCTTTTTCATATGCGTTCGAAATTTAATTCTCCATCTTATGGAGTTAAAACCTGACATTCCACTAGTTCAAAAATTCAGATTTCAAGCTCTCGGCTTGAAATCCCTTTTTAACACTTTTGACCCGTTTCATGATTCCTTAAACCACTTTCACCCATCATTTTGCTACATTAAAGTATCTACTTTTATTTCGTAATCTTAATACTAATTCCTAAACAACCTCTAAGGGTCGTTTGCCCGGTTTTTCCATCAAGGGCTTTTTGGTCAATTTTAGTCCTTCATTATACGACGAAGGACTTTCGCTAATATTTGACCAAGAATATCGCTTTTATCAATAATACTAAATATGCGTACCTGGCTCGAGTCATAGGATTGACCCGTTTAAATATCTTTCACTATTAATTTCTAATTAATACCAACGCGAACCGTATGGTATTTCCTGTAATCAGAAAACTCAACAAGCGATCATCAATTAATATTGTCAAATGAACTTGCCAATGTCATTTGACCCGTTTAGTCCGAACGACCCTTTTTCCATTATGAGATGATATCTAGTTACCATCTCGCCCTTTTACCCATTCCGGTTTACACCATAACGTAGTGTTTCAAAATTTCTTATTAGTTCATCGTCATATGACTAATTTACCAATTTACCCTTTTTGCCATTGTTTATGATTTCTCACCATTGCACTAGTTCCGAGTCATATTATTTGCGTCGGAACATTATAACTCTATTACTAACTTTTCCTTATTCATTTTCAATACACACAACTGATGTATACTAAAAAGGGTGTAAGCTTTTACTTACCTCGCATCCAAATTACGATTTCCTTTTCGTACTTGCTCCGTTTGACCCGCTTCATTCCCAAGCCTCCATCTAGCTTGTCAAGAGTCAAACTATCATCATAATTCACAAGGTGGTTAGATTAGTCATTATAACCATGACTATTCCACCTTACGTATTTTCTATGTCAAAACTACTATTCGACTCCGTCCATGGTTAGTTTAACTTTTCAAAAGTTAACTACCCTTAATTATATGATATGTGCATATAAGCTAAATCGACTTCCTAATTAAAATTTGTATTACCCCACATCACACGTAATTAGTCGAACTAGGAAATTACGCGTTTGATTCATAATTTCAACATATGAACATTGTGGGCATAATTTATAACATCAACAATCAAGTTTCGTTTCACTGAAAATAGGCTGTTTTTGGTGACCTGTTTAACCTGTTTACAAGTCTTCAAAAATTATGATTTTTTTATGTGGCGTACCTCTCGGAGGGTTAGACCTTGTTTTAAAATTTCAAGATCTAACTCTTTACCAAAAATTCGTAAAAATTCATCTACTAAGCTGCAATCAGATTCGTCACTTCTGACTGCAGCTTACGGAAAAATTCATTAAAAATTCCTCGTTTATCCGATTGACAAAATTCCAATTGGAGATTCTTTTAATCACTTAAAACTTTCTACAATAAGAATTTGAGATCATAACTCAATTCCTAAATTGAGTTATGACATTCGTAATGGGCTGCAAATTCTGCCAGAAAACGCAGCTTGAACCTTTGATACGGAAAAATTCATAAAACGCTCAATTTTCGTCGAAAAAATGCGATTCCAGTGGGTTTTAAAAATATTTCCTGGAATTACATTTTAGACTCAAGAAACACACGTTTTTGTCTCGTTTTGTCCACGTTACAGCCAATACAAGTCGGCTGTAAATTCTGATCAGAAGCTGTTTGAATTCAGCTTTCAATCGAAACATGTTTATGACATTATAACACTATTTTTAGCCATCAAAAACCCTAAAAACATCACATTACACGAATTTAGCATCATCACACTTATCACCTTCATTGGTGATCATGAATTCACAAGATTTAGACCTAATTTCATCATATGCTTGTCTAGGGTTTACTCCTAGACACTACAATGTTCATATTTCATCATATAACGAACATGCAACCATCTAATTCGAATTCTCTAAGTTTGCTCAGAAATTTAACTAGAGATTCTTACGAAATTTACATACCTTGTGACTAGGGCCGTTCAAATCGCTCGCCGCTCGCTCGACGCTCGTTCGGAAATTGCTCGGAAAATGCTCGTTCGATTTGATGCTCGGTTGTAAACGAGCCGCTCTGCTCGGTTTGGTTTGTAAACGAGCCAAGCATGAGCAAAGGTCCGCTCGGCTCGGTTCGACTCGAATTATTATTTTAATTAGTATATATATACATATACATATACACATACATCTATAAACATGTATATACACATATATATATATACACAAATATAAATTATATATATACACACACATACACCTATATATACACACACACTTACACATACATATATACTTAAATATAAATTAAATTTATAGTTTTATATGTACCAATCTATTAGATTTTGGTCAACTATATACAAATTTACAACTATATCTATATGTACTAGCTCAATCACGCGAATAAAAATTCAAAATCAAAGCTAAAAGTTAAATCCTAAACCGATAAACGACAGTCTGATCATCGCCTCAATGTTTCATGTTGTTACCCTAAGTCGATCGTCTCCTGCTCTCAATGTAATTGTTCGTGCAATATGATCATCGCCTCGTCAGCCACAACATTGTTATTTATAAGAAAAATATTATGCCATGAAATGTGCATATTTTTAAAGACATAAAAATATGAGACCCAACATTGTCACTATCTCTCTCAGCAAATTTAAATTGGGTGACACGGTTGGCCAAATCGCTTGAACTTCGTTCGGCGCTCGCTCGGAATTTTTACTGCTCGAAAAATGCTCGCTTGATTTGATGCTCGGTTTTAAATGAGCCGCTCCGCTCGGTTCGGTTTGTAAACGAGCCAAGCACGAGCAAAGGTCCGCTCGGTTCGGCTCGGCTCGTGAACAGCCCTACTTGTGACTCCTTTTTCAGTGGAGATCACTATTCCATACTTGGATTTCGGTTTGGTCTTGATTTGAACCTTCGATTTGAGAATTTTGTGAGGAATTAGGGTTTAAAGGGAAGCTCTGGATCGCCCCCCTGTGTTTCTGTCGATCTCCACACACACAAGTGTGTGTTGGAGTTTTAAAATTTTTATTTTATTTTACTAGTTTCGTTTTAAACGCTTTTGGCCCCTCAACTTTTCCCAAGTTTCATTTAGGGTGTTTTAATCAAGTTTCCTTATTACTACAACACTTGTGATTAACTATGTTATTTATTCCTAGTTATTTCATCTCATTTATATCTGACATTAAATTTATAATATAAAGATTTATATTTTCGGGTACGACCCAATTTATTTTAAGTCCCGTTATCTCGGGCTGTTTATAAACTTTTATTTCTTCAAAAGTTTTCGTTCAACTTTTATTTAATATTAGGTTTATTTGTTTAAATCATAATATTTACCGGGTTAATTTCACCACTAACGGTATTTTACCCGTTCATCAATGTTAACGTGGTTTGATTACCAAACCCGTTTTCGGGGTGTTACATTTTTGATAATTTCTTTAGACCCCATATAAAATATAAATTAATAATTCCTTATATATAGCATATTACATGAATGATTTATGAAGGTTTCTTGAAAAATGAGTCAATTGTCTTTTGAAGAATCCATTATGAAGGTTTCTTGAATAATTCCTTATATATAGCATATTACATGAATGATTTATGAAGGTTTCTTGAAAAATGACTCAATTGTCTTTTGAAAAATGACTCAATTGAAGAATCCATTCATAGAGAGATTTTTCTAGGTCAGGAAATTTTGCCGGTTTGTGTCGCTTAACATCGCCTCTTTCAGGAGCAAGTGAGAGATACTCTAAAGACCGCTTAACTGTATTCGATATTGTCGCTTGACTCACCTGCAAACCATAGTTACTATGAACCCATTCTTGCAATTGCTTTTGAGTGAGACTTGGATTATCCTTGTTGTGCTTGCATAATGCTCTTCGAATCTCATCTGTCATTGTTGTTTTTTTCACACCTTTAAGATGGGAAGCCATGTTGTGTGTATGATTTGTTTGTGTTAACCTATTTTGATCTTGTATTTATATAGAAAATATTTTTAATGTCCATAAAGTGATACATTGAACACAAGAAGCATAATAAGGTGGGAGATTGAAGGTTTCTTTCAAATTAGGTCGTTCATTTGATATACATGCATTGTATACAATAATTAAGTGGAAGCTTGAAAGGTGTTTGTAAACTAAGTATTCTACTATAAATTAATAAAATATTAATTAATATATAAATTAATAATTATTAATTTATCGATTAATTAATAACTCTTTTAATTAATAAATTTTGGTGGTCCCAAGTGTATTATTTTATAGAGTTTCTACTGTATAATGTAGTGATTATTGAGATAGAAAGTGAAGAAATGGTTGAAGATGGTGGGTTTTGAAAATGATGGGTTTTGAAGTTACTGGGTTTTGAAAAGGAAGAAGAAAGTGTTGGATTGACTAAAATACCCTTTTTCTTTATTTTAAATGTTGCAACATGTCCTAATCCTATTGCTTCCTACACTTCCTAGCCAAAATAAACTTCATATTTGATCATTTCCCTATATATGTGTATTAAATGTTATATATATGTCAAAAATAATTACAGCAGAGTAACATTTATAGGAAGCTAGATTCATTGTCATATAGTGTGTTTTGAGACATAAATAAGTTTTATACATGTGCATCTGATTTCTTAGATTTGATTAATTGTTGTTGTAATTAGTTTTGACATACATGTATCTAGTGAAAGTGTAAAATACAATATCCTTTAACGTACAATACGTGCGATATTGTGAAATCGCACGTTATAAAAAAGCATGTTCGAAATCGCATGTTGGTATTTTTTATGAAATCGCATGTTGGTTTTTTTGTAGCAATTTTGCATGTTGGTAAATATGATGAAATCGCATGTTGGTATATAAAGCAATTTCGCATGTTGGTTTTTCAGCACAAATCGCATGTTCAAAAGTGAATTCGCACCAGATCGGATGGCTGAGATGATTGCGTACATATTGTACTAAGCATCTATCTTATTACAACCATTCATCTCTAACTTCAATGCTTAATTCGACGTTGTAATGAATTCTAATGCACATAAATATAAATGATGTGTTTTATCTATTATAACTGTGTGTCCAACAATACAAATTTGATGTATAGAATCATAGTTGTTTCTATCAATCATTACTATTTGTTTTTTAGCTTTAGCCCTAAAAAGAATAATCTTTTCATACTACCATTAAAAGAAAACGAACATAAAATGATATAGATATAACAAGTAGAGAAGAACACATCCTAATTTTGTGATATAAATGATATAATGAATCTTATAACAAGTAAGGAGATTTACCAAAACTAAGATTGACAATTAACTAAAAAATATTATATATTTCATAAAGCCAAACAACGTATACTATATTTGTTTTGTACCAATGATCTCATGGTCTAGTGGTTAAGTGGGAGATGGAAAGCTTTGTTTCTTTTGAAGGTCCTGGGTTCAAATACAAGCAAATGGTGATTTTAATACTAACTACTAACCCAGTTAGCGACACTCTAACCGTTACCATACGCTGTTAAAACTATATTTGTTTCGTAAATGATATGGTGGTATAACTTTGGGGAGACGACTTAAAAGTTGAAAGTAAGTACCAATCAAATTAGAAATTACACGTCAGCTTGAGTCGGACAAAATTCCTTTTTTGCCCTTTACCGTGTTATTAAAGCTCAGAATCTAATCATCATCATCAACAACCAAAAAGTATTTCTTCAGTTTAGTGGCCACATTTTGGAGTTTGGTTTGGACTATCAAATCCTTATTTCCAGACCCATAATACCTAATTACAGAGCAACCCCATTACAATGACTTGTATTTTTCTTCATTACTAGATCTATACATCATTCTGGATTTAGCAATCATCTCTCTGGAAGATGACAAAGATAACATGAAGCTTGATGATGACAGCTTAAGGCTTTTGGTTGGTCATTTTTTCTAGTAGATTAGTTCCCATTTCATACATGCTTTTAAGTCATTAACGTGTTTAGGTGGGACCAAATTGTTTTTTTAAACTTCATTGATGTATACAACCATTTAGCGAGGCGTACTACCCCAAACGAATGATAAATCAAAGATCGATTAAACTACTAAAATTATTTTTTGTGGTTTTTTTCTCTGATTTTGTTTTTCCTCTGCTCGAAGATGTCGCGATCCACCCCAGTCATATGATTGATTTTAGACTTGAGGAATTGAAAATCAAGGGCTTTTTGTTTTTCTTCCTTAAACACGATCAATTTTCGAGTCTAAATTATCAATAGTCATTTTGATGTCCGGATTGATTAAAGTTGTAAGTTGTTTTGTTTTTCCCTCAACTATTTCTCCCAGGAGACACTTCCTCTAAGATTTCAAACTCGTCATTCGTGTCATTTAGATTAGTTTGAGAATGCACTAATATATCATCATCATCATACTCAGTAAATCTCACAAGTGGCGGACATATACTATTAATAGGGGTAGCACGGGCTACCCCTCAACCTCGTCTCCGTAGTGTAAAAATACCCCTTAACTCCATTTCGGTAGTGTAAAAATACCACTCAACTCCATTTCTGTTATATAAAGGATACCCCTGATCCTAAAAAAAATTAGGATACCCCTAACTTTTTGGGCTAGTTCCGCCACTGAATCTCACCAATAGCAAAGCTAAGGTAGGGTCTGAGGAGCGTAAGATGTAGACAACCTTACATCTATCACATAGGAATAGAGAGGCTGCTTCAAGTAGAATACAATTATATATATGAGATGAAAATACTAATTGGAAAAAAAAAAAAAAAAAAACAGGAAAATAGTTGTTTGTTATTTAAGCACATTCCAACCAAAAAAAAATGCTATGAAAATGTTTATTATGATCCAAAAATCAGATGTCCGTTAATTATTGTGTTGGTGTGAAATGGGTTAGGAAAAAAATGATGTTATAATTGGGAGATGAAAATGATTGAGATAAGCCTATCCTTCTCTTGCGTGGCTCTTCAAAATTCAAGCCAATTATACTAAGTGGACTCGTGTCAGTTTCTAATGTACCCATTTGTCTTTTTTTAAGGTTATATTATGATTATACGTCTAAAAACAACCAAATTGAATTGCTGTTAAAACAAAATTTTATATGTTTTTATTTCTTTAGTGTGTGAAGGGTCCTCATGCTCAAGATTTTTTTATCGTTATCTCGATTGAGGGATTGGGACAATGTATGTCTGCAGTAGAATACAGAGTCATTCTCAAATACCGGTTGATGATTCCTATGTACCCGGAAGATGAAACCTGCTCGATATGCCGTAAAGCATGTATGGATAAATACGGTGAGCACACAGTTCATTGTAAAGAGCTCCATGGGTTCAAATATAGACATGACTGGGTGCAGGATGTTTTGTGGGACATCCTGAGAAGAGCTTGGATATCTGCTAAGAAAGAGGCCCCAGTGAATTTCCTCAGGACCCTATGGAAGGGGATCTACTCTGCGACAAGCGGATCTGCTCGTCTTTTGCTGGGCTGAGGGGAAACATGCTTGTGTTGATCTCATGGAGGTTTCCTCTTTGGTTGGTTTAAGAGAAAACGAGTTTGTAGCTGGACAAGCAGCAAGAAAGGCAGAATCAAAGAAAGTGGATAAGCACGTTAAAGCTTGCGCAGAGAACCATCATGTCTCCGTCCCTTTTGCCTTTGTTACATTTGCCTCCCTAGCGCCAGAAGCTATCCACTTCTTGATCAGGGTCCAACGGGTCATCCACAGCAATTGTCCAGCACGGGTTTGCAATTCAAAAAGGGGTGGCAACACAGCTTGTTGCCCGTCTACCTTCTGTTTTGATGTAACTTGACAAATTTTTTAGTGAAATATAAATTGAAGTTTCATGTTTTAAAAAAAAATTATAAATAATATTATTAACCGCGTCATACTTATACTTTATAAGTTAAGAAGACTTTTTTTTGGCTTAAAATGTAATCGAGTTCATTAGAAAAATAATGTATAGATTTCCTGTTAGCATATAATCGGTAACTTATCTATCACTATTTTATTAAAGTAACTAAAACGGTTTTCTAATACAGATATAGTTCTTACATATCACTGAAAAAAAATATGCTTCGTTGTCTAAAATTGATTAAAAAAAAGAAATTATACAAAAATTCATTGTCAAGAATTAAAGGTTGATTTACATTATATTGTTATGTTTACAATTAATTCATGATTAATTTCAAATCTTATAACAATCATTAAAGAACAAAAAAAGCAAATTTATTGGATTCAGAAAAAAAAAAGGTTTAGTTTAATATATAACAGAAAATACTCAAATGTTTTGTTAAATTACTATATTGCAAAAATGCATTCCTTAACTTCACGCTATTAAGTGGTACTAACTTATTATCAATTATTAATTGAAATAAAATAACAAAAAAATACACACAAATGTTTCTCAACAATTATTTGCATGAAAACTTGTGGTCAAGAAAACCAATAAGATTAAATTAAAAAAAATCAATAATACATGATCAAATCAACGAGAAAAATCAAAAAAATATAGTATGTTGATTATAATATAGGACATATGATTTAAGTTTGTCCACATCGTAGCATCCGAAGTCGCAAATATTTGACTTTGAAAGAAAAGAAGGTGACAGCATCATTTAATTTTGTTTTATGTAATTATGTAATGCATTTTTAGAGCATCCCGATAGGGCGCTTTTTGTCCGTTTTTAGTGTTGAGGGGGAGGGTGCTTTTTGTCCGTTTTTAGTGTTGAGGGGGAGTTTGCATTTATAGGCCTCGTGGTCATCGTCTCGATCATCCATACGCGTAGGCGTCCATATGCGTTCGTGGAGCTCACGGCGGGCTAGGATGGAGTTGAGGTGGGGTCGGGTTTAGATTTAACATTTACTTAAAATTATTTTCTCATATGTTATATAAGGTTTTGAAATTAATTTGTTAATAAAATTACACAAACTGTATTGCAAGATAACCCTTTTTATCTTATAAAAAGGAACAAAACAAGAACCTAAATTTTTATCTGAAAACTTTTGGTATTTGATTATAACCGGTGGAATTCCCTTGTATGTTACAGCAGGAGGAATTCGGTCAGGCATAGTTCGGTCCATGACAATATTTGCACGGTACTTGCACTCATAAAGCAATCAATTGAGAGAACTCAAATTAAAGTTGTGATATGCGCAAAAAGATAACGACACATGTTTTCTATTGCTCGAAAACATAAAAATTAAATACCGGTTCTGAAGATACCAATACCGGTACCGATGTTCGGTCGGAATCAGTTTGGTTCATCACAACACTGGTATACTCGTTATCGCTTACGATACAAAAAAAAAAAAAAAAAAAAAACATACTGTTATGGACTAATACCATTGCAATGTATGGGACTTGTCCCACATCGATTGTATGGGCAACTGATGTGGGGTTTATATACCAAATGACGCTCTCACCTACCAGACTAGTCTTTTGGGTTGAGTTCTCTTGTTTGCTATGTAACATTGGTATCAAAGCCAGAACTCGGAGTGGTGGCCTGGAGAAAGCCAGCCGTGACCAACGAGGCTCGGAGTGGTGGCCTGGAAAGAGCCAGCCGTGACCAACGAGGACGTTGACCCTTAAGGAGGGTCGATTGTTATGGACTAATACCATTGCAAGGTATGGGACTTGTCCCACATCGGTTGTATGGGCAACTGATGTGGGTTTATATAACAAATGAGCTCTCTCACCCACCAGACTAGTCTTTTGGGTGTTGTTCTCCAGTTTGGTATGTAACATTGGTATCAGCGCCAAAACTCGGAGTGGTGGCCTAGAGAGAGCCAGCCGTGACCAACGAGGCTCGGAGTGGTGGCCCATGGAGTGGTGGCTCTCTCACCTACCAGACTAGTCTTTTGGGTTGAGTTCTCTCGTTTGGTATGTAACACATACTTTGAATACAATTTTGTCTTTAACAAAATTTATACCAGAATACTGAGAGAAGATTAACACAACTACATATTCAAGTTTTTTTATTAAAAAAAGTTAACGAATGCAACTTATAAAAGAAAAATCAAATCAGCTAAAAATTAAATAGGTTAAAAGCATATGTCATTTATAGTATAAAAGGTGAAACTGAAACATATAACAACAATCATACCCCGTATTCCACAAACTAGTTATTTATTATAATTTACTTGATTCTTCTTGCAATTGAACAATTTAGCCCATCCAAGAAAAATAAGTGATTTACTGCTCTTAATGATATATTATATTTGATTCAAAATTTATACCACTAAAGTACTAATCCATTTGGTAGAATAAAACAAACAAGAATGTAATACGCATCTGATTTTTTTTTTAAAATCTACTCAATTTGATCAATTACAACCTTCTTAGGTTAAGTAATGAAACAACATTTCCCACCTATGAACAAATCTAGCAAAAAAAAAAAACCGAAATCATAAATTTAAAAAAAAAATCCATTCTTTACCAATCCCATCACCAAAATTAGAAGAAGAAAAAAAAACAAGTCCCTTTTTGTCAAGAGCATTTACCTGCACATTTCCTCCGGTTTCAACCAAGCTCAGTTCTTGATCGATACACGCCTCGAGTTTGGAACGTTTCTTGAAGTACACGCTTCGAGACCAAGAATTCTGAGACCCGACATGAAGTCTCTACTTTGTTTTGTCGGGGTTTGCCTTGGGGTCATGATGTGAAATTATGTCCGGGTTTGATGTGGCTTTAGAGATATTTTCCTGATGATTTCCAAATTCGTCCTTCTAAAGAAACGACCATGACTGTAACATCGTCATGGTATTTCCGGCGGTCGCCTTGTGGGATGTCGAGCAATTCGTGCAAATCCATCCCTGTTCGGAGATCAAGAAATTATCTTTTTAATAGAAACAACTAAATACATCCGACTCGTGTTATATATCATCCAATCGTCAACGAGTGAGATTAATAAAATTAAAGGAGTTGACTAAACTGCAAGAGGGTCAAATAGGCAGAAGTATTAGTATAGCTTTTGTAATCATATTAAATATATTAATTTGTTAGAGTAAAATGCCATTTTCGTCCCTAAGGTTTGACCAGTTTTGCGACTTTCATCCAAAGGTTTATTTTTCCACATCCGGATTCAAAAGGTTTGAAATCTTGCCATTTTCATCCCGCTCGTTAACTCCATCCATTTTTCTCCGTTAAGTCAGAGGTATTTCCATCTTTTCTTGTTAACTTAAAGGGCAATTTGGTCTTTTTTAAGGGTATTCGGTATTTTTACATAAAGTAAAAAAGACCAAATTGCCCTTTAAGTTAACAAAAAAGACAGAGATATCCCTGACTTAACGGAGAAAATGGATGGAGTTAACGAGCCTGATGAAAATGGCAAGATTTTAAACCTTCCATATGCAAAAAAACAAACCTTTGGACGAAAGTTGCAAAACTGGCCAAATCTCAGGGACGAAAATGACATTTTACTCAATTTGTTATAATTTTAACAAAAAAGATAGTGGAACCAGATAGTGGAACCAAATCTCAGGGACGAAAATGACATTTTACTCAAATCTCAGTCAACCCTGCCCGACCCGTTTGACCCGTACTAAAGTTGGTCAGTCCATGATGATTAAAGTTTAAACGACAAACATAAAAGATCACAAGAAAGAAGATTACCAGCTTTCTTGGCTGCGCGTAACAGAAGCTCTTCTATCAGGTGCTGAGCTGGATCACCATCCGGAAACTTCTCCATGAAGCTATCGACATGTGAAACGACTTCCTGATTGCTAAAATACTGATACAAACCGTCTGACGAAAGTACCAAAAACTGGTCTTTTTGACATAGTTGATGGTGTCTAAGAGAAGGTACACACGATATGTAGGGTGCATTTCCAATATACTCGTTGCGAAACATCTCAAGTAATGAGTCATTCCATTTTGCCTGAAACATTAATGTGACAAAAATTAACTTTAATGTCATAAAAGAATGTGTGTGTAGAGGTGCACAAAATAACCGGTTAATGGTTGATCGAGGAGTAACTGATTAGCGGTTATTTTTAACACTAGCTTAGTAACCAGTTAGGGATTTTCTTAGAAATAACCAGTTATTTTTAATCGGCTTTTAACTGATGTCTCGGTTAACCAGGAAAAAAACCGAAAAAAAAGATTCTTTTTTTTAAATAACTAGGTTAATAAACCGAAATTAACCGGTTATTAACTGGACTGGTTAAAGTGAATAGCCGAACCAGTTAAAGTAATAACCGGTTAAAGAAAAAAATGAGAAAATAACCGGAGGTTAGTTTAACCGAACCGGTTAAAGAAAATAACCGGTTTGTGCACCTCTATTTGTGCGTGTGTGTGTGTGTAAGAGAGAGAGAGAGAGAGAGAGAGAGAGAGAGAGAGATAGTTAAACAACAAACCTGTTTAAGAGAACCAACCCCAAAAGCACGAGTGACCTTAAGACGACCTTTGACTCTATCATTGACGATACAATGATCGTCATCCGGATGCTCATTCTTGATTCTAGTAACTTCCTGCAAAAGTAATAAGATTTCTGCTATAATTTTGGATAATCTCTGGTATATTTACGTATTGCAAAAGTAATAAGATTTCTACTATAATTTCGGATAATCTCTGGTATATTTACTTATTTAGACAATAGACATAATAATTCAGCGATTTCAGATATTATGGATAATCTCTTGATTCAAATCAAAGGGGTACTTGACGTGTTTCCATTTAAGCTAGTTTCTCTTCACCAATTTCGCTCGTTAAGAGATAATACATAACCCAAAATGACCCGTTCATAAGTAAATGGGTCAAAATTACCGGACTATGCATGCATATGAGTTCACTCATCAGAACTTTTAGACAAAATATATACTCTATATACAGTAAAAGTCTAAAACCTTGATCTTATTTGGAGTTACAATAAGCACACAGCTCTATGACAAAAAATGTCCAGTAGTTGGTTGATATCAGTTATATTTGCTCCTTTAAATTGCATACAGCACAATAAAATTGACTTTTTTTCTAGTGCAACTACTTTTTAAAAACTAGATTAAAACTGACCCTACACTATATATTCCAAAGAGCAAAGACAATACTTCCAATGACTTTCTAATTCGGTGTGCTGGCTTTCTCTCACATAAGATTTAGATAAATAGTGGCTCTAAAAATGATAGATACTTAAGGGCCTGTACTCCTCGAACAGTCATCTTCATAGCACATTACTCAAAAAATTTTAATGGGACGAAAGAAAAATTGGGTAAAGATAAGACAAGAAACTATGGACATGTGTCATGGGTAGTAGAATACATCCCAATGGAAATAAAATTTCAAGTGATTATGTAACCGGAAATGCTGAAATGTCGTCCAAATGTGAGTCATTTACCAATATTGGACCTGCAAGCTGTATCTTTCCTCCTAGATCCATGGTAGGGCTGCAAACGAACCAAACACAAACAAGGCCTTGTTCGTGGTCGTTAAGGAAATAAATTTGTTCACAAACTGTTCATGAACGCTTACCGAATAAGATTCTCTGTTCGTGTTCGTTCATTAATGAAATGAACGTGTTCATGTTCATCTGTGTCCATTTGTTAATTTTAAGTAACAAACACAAACATACGTTCATGAACGGAAACAAACACAAACCAGCATAATATAATTTTTTTATTAGTGGGAACTTTGAAGTACTTAAATACAATATTAAAATTAAAAACCCTAATGAACTATGTAACACAAACGAACATAATCGAACATGTTACTGAACGTTCGAACACAAATGAATGAGCGTGGCCTCTGTTCATGTTCGTTCATTTATCCAAATGAACAAAATTTCTTGTTTGTGTTTGTTCATTTAGCAAACGAACGAACTTCCCACTGAACAATTCACGAATTGTTCGCTGAACATTTGGTTCGTTTACAGCCCTATCCATGGATACTAGATAGTTTGCTTAGTTTTCCAAAAGACCTCAAATCACTGAACTATACGATAAAGAATTCAGATTTCAATAACTTCCCTCTTTTTTAAATAAACAAGAACAATCAAACTGATATATCATAATATAATTAAGTTTAATTTAAAGATCAAGTCAAAAGTCAGAACTTACTTCTTCAATGCTTGTGCTATGATCAGTCGACAGTTGCAACGCGGTCAACCTCTTATCTTGAGTGTGCCCCTCGTTTTCCGTACAATTTTCCTTTCCGTCTGCATCTATGGATTCTTTAACTACATCCTCAATGACCGTCCCACTATCCGTTGTTTGAGATAGAACAGCTTCTTTGGTTTCATCATCTTTTGCTTGCGCAACGATAGCCCGACTATCTCCTAAATTCATCACATACACATCCTCATCCCTCATCAAAACAGCCAGTAAACACGAACCCATTAGCGCAAGCTCGGGATATTGATCCATAACCTTATCAGTCATATCCAGATACGCAAACTCCGTTACTTCCAAAGCCCTTGACATTGCTCGCAAGACCTGTTCATGGTCTACCGGACCGGTTTTTTTCTTCCTGCCGTTTTTAACAACATTATCAGTCTCCTCTACTCTGGTTTCCGCTTCTTTTTGCTCTTTGGAATCCAACCCGAATTTCCAACCGAATAATTTACTACCCTCCTTATGCTTAGTAAGCCCGTTTCTTAATTTTGACAGAAGAAATGACCGGTGATTAGCGCCTGAACTCGTTTTGCTTATATTGAGTGCATCGTCCACTGAAAACGCAAACCGTTCGGAACCGGAAAGATCAAGTCCATCTTTAGGTCCTTCCTCTGCAAGATATTCCCATAAGCGTTTCCGTCTAGTCACTATCTCTTCTCCTCCTGAACGAAACGAATCATTCTTTACATCCGTTGCTTCTTCTTGTAATTGCGCCGAACAAGATTCAGCTGGAGCGGGAGCGGGAGCAGGAGCTTGAGCTGCATCATCCAAATCCCAAAACAAACCTTCGAGTTCTTTATACATAGCCTTATACAAATTCCCCATCAGAAACTCGGGAGCATCTGGACCGTTAAACCCATCGTAAATCCCGACAAACAACCAACCATGCTCTTCCGAAACCACCACGTGCACCCGATCCTCACCAGCTTTCCCTAAAGCCCACTGCACATCCCTATCATTCTTCACATCTGATCGCTCCACCCCTCCCTTAACCGAACTCTCCTTCCGTCCAACAAAATTCCTAACAGGAACCACCCACGGCCGAGGAAAATTCCTATTAAACGCCTTCCGAATCCCATTAACCGACCCCTTCCTCCTCTTTTTAACATAACCACCGCCATTCAACGGCGCAGAGAACGGCACACCATTACTATTAACCGAATCTGAACCGATATTCATACTCGAATCCAAGGGACCAGACAAAGCCCCTCGCTCAATCGGTCCAGACATAAAAAACGCCCTCTCCATCTGCCCTACCGCTGCCCTAGCCGAATCGCCTCGCGGCAGCGGCTGCAGCGGTAGAGCACTAAACGAGGACGTACTCTCAAATCCACTAACAATATTACTACCACTAGACCTTACACCACCAGCAACACCAACACGATTAACATCATCATCAAGAATATTATCTAATTTAACAACAGTAACAGGAGTTAAACTATTCGCACTTACAGAAGCACCGGAAATGGATCTGAAACCTGTTTCCGTAACGCCGTTAACCTGGCGTGACCTAGATGAGGATTCGGGCGAGAATCGGAGCGATTGAGAGGGCGAATCGAAGCGATCTGAGTGTGTAGGTGAGATAAAGCGAGCGGAGGAACGGACGTAACAGAAGGAGTGACCTAGGGTTTCGTCAAGAGGTTCGGCGGCCGTGAAAATGAGGTCCGGTGAGTGGTTACGGCGGTGCTCAGCCGGATTGAAGCAGGGGAGGAGGTGCGAGAAACCGCCTCCCATCACATTTGAGGAAGAAGACGAAGATGAAGATTCATGAGAGTGTCGACCATTATAGAGATATAGTGTGTATGTATATGTATAATGGTGGAGTTGTTTGAGAGAGAGAGAGAGAATGTGACCTGGTGGAGTTGAAAAAATGAAGAGAGATGAGACTTTGGTGTTTAAATAGGAGGAAAATTGTCGTCAGTGAAAGCAACTTTTATAAAATTATTATTATTGACGAATTTTGAAAAATAAATGCAAGTTGAGTTGTTCAATTGATTTTTGAAAATTCAAAGTATGAGACAATCACTCCTAACACTATGCAACTTTCAAACTTTTTTGTTGGAGAGCTGAGATTTATTATAGGGCTTGAATTTAAAAAAAAGAGTAAACTTCCGTTTTGCTCCCTGTGGTTTGTTCATTTTAACGGTTTTGCTCCAATAGTTTAAAAATAGCCATTTTCCTCCCTGATTTTTCTAACTTATCTTCATTTTGCTCCCAGCCTCTAACTCCATCAGGGAGGAAACTGGCGACAAACTCGAAAGATTAGGGAGCAAACTGGCGACAAACTCGAAAGATCAGGGAGGAAAATGGTTATTTTTAAACTATTGGAGCAAAACCGTTAAAATGAACAAACCACAGGGAGCAAAACGGAAGTTTACTCTAAAAAAAAATATAGTGGTATAAGACCATTGGGTATGGGGGAGGATAGTCTCCAAAGAACTACCCGTCACATAGGCGCCACGTAATCACGGGAGGAGGATGCTCCTCTTGGGGACTATCCAAGGGTGTGGGAGACTACCCACTTTAATAAAAAAACAATATACATTCAAGGAGATAGAGAGAGAAGCAATGAAGGGGGCCCACCATATGGCTCGTCTCCGGCGTCTCATTTCGGACGGAAGTGCCCAGACGCCCCTAAGGGGGGTGGTGTTCGACGGAGCTAAAGGGGGGGGGGGGGGGACGACCCTGTGCCGATCCCCATACCCAATGGTCTAATGTTTCTTTTAATGATTACATAACTATTTATTTTAAAAAAACTTTTGCAAATTAAAACAAATAATATTTCATTAAATAAATAAAAATTACGTAATACTAAAATGGTGTGGTATTACGATAGGCGGTATGGTGGTGATTGAGTTGGGTGTTTGAGTTTTCTCTACCCAATTATATTTAGCCATGTCAATTCCCCCCTTCACTCCTCATTTTCTACTCAAACACTAGGTATGGTTAAACACCCACTCAAACACCTGATTTCTCTCTCCTCTCTCCTACTTTGATTGGTTCTTCTCTCCTCTCTCCTCTCTCTCTCTCTCCTCCCTTTCTTCTTCTCCAACTTCGGTGAGTATACACCGATCGGTGACTCCACTCAATCACCCTAGTCACTGCACATCATACCGCCCAACCCTTATGTTTATTTTTGAGGTATTGTGGGTTGTAAGTGTGTATATATATAGATATATAGATATTGATATTGAATTAAAAAAATAGGTGTTACTTTTTAACCGTTGCTGAACGTTCCATTGGTCATTCTCTCTTCAATCCAGCGTGTTTAAGGAACCGGCCAACAAAAAAACATCAAAAACGCCCTAGGGGGCGGTGACGTAGGCGTGATGGGGCGTTTTTGGAGGAAAACGCCCAAAACCCCATCCACTACGGGTGGTCTAATAATACTTCATATTGATAAATTGATAAAGTGTTTAGTTAGTCTTTTTTTAACGGCAAATTTGGATCACTGGCGACTAGCGGACCGATCACTAAATGAGGATGCTTCCTCCAGCATGAGCGAACCTTTTTCGAAAGTGGTTAGGAACGGGTGCCCTCTCCCAGCCCGAATCCAGCCAAGTTCTATTGATCCTGTCCCATTCCTAGCATTTGGAACTTGTCTTGGGGCGTCTTTAGCTTTACAAGATAAAGCTCGTCGTAGAAAAAAATCTTTCTATTCTCATCCCGGGTCATAGGTGCATCCACAGAAGAGGAAATCGCAATGCATCTTGCTCAGCATGCGTAACTTAGAATGAAAGCGTAGCGGGGGTAAGGTAAGGAGGCCGCCGGAGAGGAAGGCAAACTGGCCTATTAAGCGCAACTAAGCTAATATGTGTCAGAGAAAGCCAGGTGTCGTAGGCAAGCTCTATTCGGCCCGGAGCATCGATTCCCCATAGCGAATTAAATGACCTATCTTGTGTTCGAGAAGGTCCCTCAGTTCCTCGGCAACACCTCAAGGTGCATTTAGTTGTATTACATAAGACTCGGGATATTACCCACTCTATGGCATGACACCTTTCGCTCATCCATTCCGCCCGCCCGCCCAGACGTGACGCCTTTTCTCATTATCATCTACCGCCCTTTCTTTCATCTCCGCTATTCACACATGAAGATCGTCGTATGTATGCTCGACTTTGGGTGTCAGTGCTATAGTATATGACCAATGGAGTATCATCGTGCCACTAGCAGAGCCACCCGGTCATATCCATCTCCACTAGACAATAATGTATATACACCAATTCAGGATGAAACTCAATAAATTTGGGAAAAACCAACTTGTGAGAATCAAACTAATGACCTAATGGTCCCTAAGCCTTATCACACCCCCAAGATGTAGCTGGGCTATAATGTCATGGACGTTTAGTTAGTCATTTAATTTTTACTCTCTTTGACAAGAACAATACCGCTTTAACTAGGGACCAGCTCCATACTGAACCGTACTGGTATCAAAGTCGTCGATCTAAAAAATCCTAAAGAATGGTTATCAATACCGGTATCAAATGTGCACAAAATGATACAATATTCGAAGGTAAATTAACCCAAAATACTGGTACCATACCAAACCGAAAGTACCGATCCCAAATATGGAAAAAGTTGGCATCGGAAATGACTCAGTACTGTACGATACCGATTAGGTTTTGGTACCAGGTACCATTTGCTCCTCCCTTGCTTTAACAGAAAAGTAACTTTGTATGCCCCTAATTGACTAGCAAAATATTGTAAAAGGTGTTGTGAAACGACACAACTGAAGGTTAGAGATAACCGGGAATTACTTTTCCGTTAGATTGAAATTGTCTTTAGTAGTAAAAGTGAAAGTTACGAGTAATATTGGTTGTATTTTCGGCACGGATTATTATTGAGTAATAAATTATAATTTGGATTATTAAAATCTAATCAGTAAATTCACCAAAGGGGTGGGTTGAAGCATGGTAATTTTATCATATGTATGGTTTATAAAAGAAAGTAATTTTCTAATTGTAATAACTACAGGTTAAATTGAGTTTCGAAAAGGTATTGAATATTTTAATGGAATAAAATATAAAGATGGTTGTTTTATTTGAAAAGTAAGAATTATTTAATATATTTAAATTTGTAAGTTTGACTTGACAGTAAACCCTAGGTAAATAATTTATTAATTTTGTACGAAACTAGGAACTTTGGGGGACATCTGTACACGTGTACGGTGGAGATGAAGTGTTGATGAAGGATGATACCTGTCGCTTTATGTGCTGTACCTGATAGTCAAAGGCCATTTGTTTTTGTCTACATCTTGTAGACTTTATTAAATTATTTTCATAAAACGACCAATATCTACTTTCAAAGTTGAACAAATAATTAGTTTTATGAGAAGTTATTACAACCAATATTTGAATTAAAACTGTTTTGAAATTTTGTAAATTTGAATTTTGAGATATTAATAAAAGATATTACATATTAAATCCTGTCATGGGTATAAGGGCGGGCAGACGCCTATCACTCACCACCCACTCATCACTCACAACATCCAATCAAGTTCCGTCACGTCATCAAGCTTTTTTCCTTCACTGGTGATGATATTTAGTGGAAATGTCCATCACTCACAACACCCAACAATAAACCATCAGATTCTTCAATTCTTCACGCGTGATGTGTTTGACGCGTTTTCAAATTGACGCGTTATAGAACATGGTGGCAGCGGTGTTATTTATTGTTTCACGCGTGGTGGAGGACCATCACAGGGGCGCCCCGTCCCCCCTAACTAGAGGTTGTTGGAAAAAACCAGAGTCTAAATTCTAACATATAATATAATAGGTCAGGATATAGTTTATTTTGGTAGGAATGCTAGGAAGTAATAATGACCATCTATTTATTAATTAAAGGCTAAGATTAAATGAGTGAAATTGAAGAAAAAAAAGAGACGGTGGGTTTGTATAGGGGCATTCTAGTCAATCCAACACAATAGTTTCTTTCTGCTCAAATCCCCCCCCCCTGATTTTTTAAACGTTAATAACTCTTTCATACGACATTATTTTTTATAAAAATGTCACAAAAAAAACGAGCGCTTTTTTATCTTTAAAACGAGTATACCAGTGCTATATTTTCAAAAAAAAAACCCCAGTTGCGTAAAACTAGGGTTGTAAACGAACCGAACGAACACGAACAAAGACTTGTTCTTGTTCGTGTTCGTTCGTTAAGGAAATAAATGTGTTCACGAACGGTTCATGAACACTTAACGAACGAGATTTTATGTTCGTGTTCGTTCATTTAGGACATGAGCGTGTTCGCGAATGGTTCTTGAACACAAAAAAAATTGGCGAACGTGGCGAATGATAAAGGTGGATGGCCTAGAGAGTAGAACTGAAACTTGAATCTCATATTATGGAACGGAGGTCGATCGTATTCGTCAATGTAAATAATGAGAAAAGAAAGGGAAATTGTGTCATAAACAAGGGGAAATAGGGTTTTCTAGTTTAATTGTTAGGGTAATAAAATAAATAAGAGTTTAATAATATAAAAAGTATAGAAAAAATATATGAAAGTACAAAAATCTTTAATTAAACCACAAATATACGAACATAAATGAACGCAAATGAACGAATGTTTACAAACATGTTCACGAAAACCTTACCGAACGTTCACAAACTCAATCGAACGAACGAAACCTCCGTTAGAACGAACGAACATAATCGAACTTCCCGCCGAATGGTTCACGAACTGTTCGCTGATCGTTTTGTTCGTTTACAACCCTATGTAAAACGCAGTGGACAAAAACCATAAAAAATACTTTTTTTTTTCTAAAACGCAATGGACAGAAAAGAAAAAGAAATGTCTTATTTATAAAACGCAATGGCTGAAAAACACAAAAGAATTTTTTTTTCTAAAACGCAATAGTCTAAAAACACAAAAGTCTAAAAACACAAAAGAAAGTGTTCCTTCTAAAACGCAGTGAACTAAAAACACTTCAAAATGTGTTTTTCTAAAACGCAATGGACAAAAAACACATAAAATGTGTTTTTCCTAAAACGCAATAGATAAAAAACACAAAATAAAGTGTTATTTTTTTTTTCTAAAACACAATGGACTAAAAACACATAAAAATATGTTTTACCTAAAACGCAATGGACTAAAAACACTTCAAAATGTGTTTTTCTAAAATGCAATAGACAAAAACACAAAATAAAATGTTTTTTTTTTCTAAAACGCAATGGACTTAAAACACAATAAAATGTGTTATGGACTGAAAATACAAAAATAAAAAACAATTCATTCCTTTGTAAAACGCAATGACTCAATTCAAAAACTCAGATCATAAAAATGCAATTCAAAATTTTCTTACATGGATCGAAGCCGATTTCTTCAAATTTCTTCAACGATTGACGAAATTTGAATGCCAGAAACACTTATAGCGATCGAATGGAATGAATCGAGTGATTCGCTTCAAAATCACGGGAAAAAATGAGATATTGTATGAAATTAAACTGGGTTTCTTCAAAAAAGTTGAAGAACACGTTGGTTGGGTGTTTGAATCATTGATTGGTGACGGAAATCGCACTATAATGTAGTGATTATTGAGATAGAAAGTAAATAAAATGTTGAACATGGTGGGTTTTGAAGTTACAGAGAAAGGAGAAGAGAGAAGATTGGATAAACTAAAATATACTTCCTCTTTATTTTAAATTTTGTCGCATGCCATAATTCTATTGCTTCCTAGCCAAAATAAAATTCATATTTGATCATCTCTCATAGTATAATTAATATATTAGTGTATAACTACTTTTTATACTGGGAAAATCACGAATTTGGCAATTGATCCACACAAAAAACGATGTGGGTGGAGTCTCCATAAAGACGCCACCTTAACTTTTCTTTTTCATCACAACTAGTTGATTTTCGGCCTGTGCGTTACGGCGGGGACCCAATGACTACAAAAGGCGTGTCAGCAACGGCAAGCAGATACCGAATATTAAAACATAAATAAAATTGACGTGGTAAGGATAGTCACTCCGTTCTAAAAAACGATTTTAAATAACCTAATATATAATAATAGGACCCACACGTCCTACACGTTGGAAATTCGGTTGTTTTCAGTTCAGTTATTACAGTGCTAACATGTTAAAATATGGATGAGCTCGGTACCGGTAACGACACCGAAAGTACCGATCCGAAAAATCATCGAAATTAGGTACCGGCATCGAAAATGCTCGGTATAATACGATATGGTATTTGAAGGTAAAAATCAATAAATACAGGTATTGTGCTAGACCGGTGTCGAACCGAAAGTAGCGATTCTGAAAACGCCAAAAGGTGGGTACCAAACTGGTACCGAAAATGATTTGGTATAGTAAATTTGGTATCGATACGATACCGGTTTGATTACAGGATTTGATACGAATTGCTCATCGATATCTAAATATCCAAGTTAATTTTACATGCTAAAGAAAGCAAAATAAGTTGTGTATATAAAACTTAATTCAAACGAAATACAGTTTACTTACTGTGTGTATGAAAAGTAATCTAAACGGTGCAATTACTTGCATTGCTGCGTTGCTACAAGATTTGATGAGCTCGGTACCAAGCGGTACCGAAAATACCGTTACCGAAATCCCCAAAAGTGGGTACCGGTACCGAATATACCTGGTACAGTACGGTTTGGTACCGTTCGGTACTGGTACAACACCGGTATTTGAGGGTAAAAACCGGTGAATACCGGTGCCGAACCAGTACTGAAAATACACCGATTTGGTAAATTTGGTACCGGTACCGATACCCGATACCATTTGCTCATCTGTTAGTGATGTTACTATTCATTCCATTCTAATTTTAATATATAGGTAATTTAATATATAGGTAATAGGTAATTTTCAAACGAAATAATTTTTTTTTCATACGATAACATCTTTTTAAAAATGCACCAAATTAAAGATAGGTGTAATATTTTAAAAAATAAATTATCTTTAACTTGGTATACTTTAAAAAAATATATACATATATTATCGTATGAAAAGGGTATGTCTGTTAGTCTCCATAGAGACTCTACACATTAGGGATGAGCACGGTACCTGCTCGGTACCGGAAGTACCAGTACCGAAAAACGAGAAAAGT
This sequence comes from Helianthus tuberosus, assembly GCA_030545235.1. Taxonomy (NCBI): domain Eukaryota; kingdom Viridiplantae; phylum Streptophyta; class Magnoliopsida; order Asterales; family Asteraceae; genus Helianthus; species Helianthus tuberosus. Next base: position 111,639,807 of record CM060426.1, read on the forward strand.
GGATACCGGTATCGAATACATGAGTTCAATACCGGTACTTACCGGTGCTTTACCTGTAAATACCGGTACCGTTACCGAAAAACAGATAAAGTGGGTACCGGTACCGAATATACCCGGTACTGTTCGGTACCGGTACCTGGTACCAAATGCTCATCCTTAGTAAACATGGCTATTTTCACTTTTTTGTGTGAGTCATTGGCCAAATTCGTGATTTTCCCTTTGTTGGTGTATTTTGAAGTAGAAGTAGGAACAATGTAACATTTGTCGTTTAAAAAAAACACAATAAATAATATGATATAATATGGATGGTTGAACTATAATTTATTTAAACAAGTGGAGCGTTGTGGTTGATCCATCACTTGTGACCTAGTGGTAGAGAGACTTGGGTTCTCCAATGGAGACTTGTGACCTAGTGGTAGAAAATGGGTGGCTATGATCGGAAGGAATATGAAGAAAAGGGGAAGGAGGAACACCATCCCCGTTGATAGGGATGAAATGAGTGGTGATGATGTGAATCCTATGAGGAAGTTGGGGAATGGAGGTGTTCGGCATGCACATCCGATAGTCTTATCTCACATATCACGTTTAAATTTATCTCTGTTTTTTTCTTATCTTTAGTCACTTGTTACTCTCGTAATCCTCTCTAATATTCTTCGTTAAGTGGAATAATTACATATTTTAACATATTCTATAAAAAATAAATGAACGACAATTTTACCCTTATTTTGCGCAAACTTTATATTTATCTCTTTTTAACTCTAATTCTTCATTCAACTCCTCTTATTTACCATATCATCGAATATATAAATAGTATAGAAAGTGTTTCCTATAATATAAGGACGGAGTAACAATAGGGTTTATTTGCTAGTGTTGTATGCGCCTATTAAAGAATCGATAGACATCTAAAACATTTGAGTTTCGTCTTTTCATTTTTACAAATTAGTCAGATTTTACTCCTTGAGGTTTTGTATGGACTTGCTATTCTCTTTGCTGCAAGTAGTCATCCTTAATCGATTTTAGAGAAAATAAGAAGCATAGTATTACTTCTACTAACCACAACATTTATATTTAATGAATTTTGCTTAAGTTCTTCACTTTATATGGATCTCATTAAACCTTGAAACAAAAGGAAAAGATGTTTAGGATTGGAAAAAATAAATAAAATTGGTTTGATTGTATTATTAGGTGATGGGTGTACTCTAACATTTGAGGTGTTAACGGTGACATGGCATGTTAACCGAGATTGCAAACCACTCTCTCCTTGTGTCAAGAGGCATTAAATGGTTTATGTTAACATGCTAAATGGATGTTAAAGACTGAATTAATTATTCTTTTAGTTTTTAAACGAAAAACCACTAAAAAATAGCGTTAGATGAAGTTAAAGGGATTAAACCATTTTTTTGGAGTGAGGTAAAATAAAATGGGGAAGAAGGTTAATGTGACACTTAGGTGGAGTTAGATGCGTTAAAGTATATCCAAAGTCCTTATATTATAGGAAAATTCGATTTAATAATCCCAACTTTCTCAATTTGGCCAATAATAATCCTAACTCAGTTATTTGCCGATAATAATCGAAATCGATTCACTTTTGGCCGATAATAGTCCGCCGTTAAAAATAGCTTAACGGAGTTAAGTTTTTTTCCGAATTACAAACCGATGTTGTAGGGATTTTGATCAGAACGAGGATACGAGTCGATTTATGTAAAACTTACCTCGAAACGGTGCTCCAAACGACTTGATTTTCGATTGGAAGTTTAAACACCCGGATTGAAGCACCGTTTTCGTCGTTTGAGGCAGTATTTCGAGGTAAATTTTACATCAATCAACTCGTATCCTCATTCTAATCAAAAGCCCTAAAACATCGGTTTGTAATTCGGAGAAGAACTTAACACTGTTAAGCTATTTTTAACGCAGACCATTATCGGCCAAAAGTGGAACAGTTCGGATTATTATCGGCAAATAACTGAGTTGGGATTATTATCGGCCAAATTGAGAAAGTTGAGATTATTTAAATCAAATTTGCCAAATATATATATATATGGTTGACCACTTAGCTACAATGGATTCGACCATCTTTTTTATTTTATTTTTTGCTTTTAAAAATTACCCTTTTAATTTTTAACATTAACATTTACACCCATTCAACTTTTTTTTTTTAAATGTTATTTTAATCCACTCGAGTTTTACGTGTTTATTTTTATATGTGGGTCGGTATAAATTCAAGTTGTTTACATTATGATCGATAAGCAATTACAAAAACATTTAGTAAGCTTAAGTTATGTTAAAATAACCGACCTCGCAACACGAGGAATAGTTCTAGTTCTAAAAAGTTTTAACTGAAAAATAAATGTTTTGTGGAAAATTCTCCTAAATGTGTCTTTTGTGAAGAATTCTCCAATATGTGTGCGTATAAAGCCAATGTGTTTTTTGTGAAGAATTCTCCTATATGTGTATGTGTGTATAGAGCCATATGTATCACTTTCTTCGTCTCAAGTCTTCTGATGGCCAAAAGAGTTTCACTTGCCCTATGCCATAAGCTAAAATTAATAGGCCCATGAATAAGACCCTTGATGTGTTTTTATTCTTATTAAGGATGTTCGTGTTATCTTATATACACATTTATATAATCTTAAATTGAAAGGTCGGTAACCTTTGTGATTTGACAAAAACACCTTAACTTTTCTGAATCGATAAAATTCACCCTTTAAATTTATAACTTGTCAAAAATCAAGTTTTAAATTGACCAAATGACCCTCCTACTTTCTAATTTGACAAAAAAGGCCCACATATTTTAAAACTTCTCTTTAATCCTCAATTGTAACCCATTCAACCCTTGAACTTTGTTGTAATATCAAGGTAACCCTCGAACTTTGTAAATGTCACTTTGACCCCCTTAGGTTTTAAAGTTTCGAGCTTACCGTAAAACCAATTTTTTACGTTTTTTATGGATTTTTCGGTGTAAATTCGTATAAATTCGAGTTTGTCTATGTGATAATGTAATTTTTGTTTGAAAACGAGTCGGATCAATTACAATTTTTATATATACTTTGACATAAATTTTGTTTGAAAACAAATCGGGTCAAAGGATAATACGTTTTGATTCGATGGTATAAATTTGAGTTATGATGCGTTTTGATGTAAATTTAGTTCGGAAACGAGTCCGGTCAATTGTAGTCTATATGTTATCATTTTGCGTACGGCGCCGCTGGAACGCACGACGGGTTAAAAAACTAGTTAAAATGGAAAATTCAACTTAAATAGTAGATACTTCTGAAGTGTTTAAAATGTTTTAAAATCAAAGAGGTGAAATCAAACTCATTCTCTACAATCTTAAAGCACAAAGTCAGTGGGGTTTCCACCGACTTTGCCTCCATTCAAGCCCACATGCAAACACTCAAGCCCACTTTCAAGCCCACATGTCTTCTCTGATTCCATTCCAGCCAATTGCAATGGGTATTAATACTCTATAATATTTAAATTCATAGGGATTACAACACAAATATTCATTTTTTTCCATCTTCGTTCACTAAATTTCTTTTTTAAAAACTAAACGTTTGGATTCAACCATACATTGAGTTTAACTGAATACGTCAAGACATGCGCTTTCATATGGTTTGCGCATGACATAGCGCTTGGACTATTCTGTTTGCAATGTACCCACGAAGCATCGCCCGCGGGTTGTATTATGAATATTAAAAAAAAATTTGTCGGTATAAATTCGAGTTGGTATACGTTTCGATGTAAACTTTTTGGGGGAACAAGTCAGGTCAAATGTATTTTGTTTTTTGATTGTTTTATGTACGTTTCCAATTCTACGTTTAGACCCTACCGCAACACGCTAAGGGTAATTTTTTCCGTTGATATGAATATCACTTTTTATTACACGTGTTATTCTTCCCTTGATACACATTTTATGCTTTTTTGTACATTTCCTATGTATGAGTCGGGTCACATATAAATACGATATACTTTACATTTTTATCCAGCTACAATGCTATTGAGTTAAATTGGATACGTCAAAATGTGCGTTTTCACATGTTTACCGTATTACATAACGCTTCGACTAATCTATTCGATGTTTGCAATGTACTCGCGCTGCAACGCACGCGGGTTTCCCACCGGCTTTGCCTCCCTGCCCCCGTACTTTCACAATGTTGCAATTTTAGCCCCGTGACTTTGGTATCTTCAAAGTTTCATAAAATGACAAATTTAGTCCCTAAACCTTCTACTTTGGATTTCCAAAACCACAACCTCATCTTTCAAACTTTGCCAGCACCAACCGTGTACTTTGGTTTTCCACCATCACCCCCCTTAGCTCTTACACAGTTACGCCACCAACCCTCTTCTTTTACATTTCCACCAACACACCTTAGCTCTTACACATTTCCGCCACCACCCCTATACTTTTACACTTTGTCTTTTTTAGACTTTCTTTCTTTACCTCTTGCACTATTACTCCATTTTTACACCCGCCAAACTTTAAAAAAAATCCAATTGTAATCCCTAGACTACAACTCCTACTTTTGCAAATGCCAATGCATTGTGTTTTCCGAAATGTCTTTGGCATTGTGTTGTACGCTTTGTGTCTTCCTTTATGATTTACACTTTTTTTAATTGTCTTTTACGCACTTCGTTTTATGAATCGTGTTTTGTCTTACTATATGTTTCCACCCATCGCGCGCCGCCGCAACGCGCGGCGGGCAAAATCCTAGTTCGGTACGAAATAATTAAATAATATTAAAATGTTTTAAAATCAAAGAGGTGAAATCAAACTCATTCGGCACGAAATAATTAAATATTAAATAACTAGGTTAGAACCACGTGTATTATACGGGTTGAATAAATGTAATTTTATATATTAAATAATAAAAAAAATTATATCTTTATGAACCCTGTATATTGTACGGGTTAAATAAATGTAATTTTATATATCAAATAATAAAAAATTATATCTTTAAAAACCATGTGTATTACACAGATTAAATAAATGTAATTTTGTATACTAAATACTAAAAACGCCGTATCTTAAAAAAAAACCGTGGATAATCGGATTGAATAAATCTAACAAATAATAAAAAAATTGCATCCTTAAAAACCCCCTATATTACACATGTTGAATAGATCTAAAAAAGAGTTATATCTTTAAAAATCATGTATATTACACAGATTAAATAAATGTAATTCTGTATATTAAATACTAAAAACGTCGTATCTTTAAAAAACTCATGTATAGTCGGGTTGAAAAATCTACCAAATAATAAAAAAAAATATATCCTTGAAAAACCCTGTGTATTACACGTATTAAATAAATCTAATTTTACATAGCAAATGATAAAATAGTAATATCTTTAAAAACTTCGTGTATTACACGAGTTATATAAATGTAACTTTGAATAGTAAATAATAAAAAAAATTATTTTTAAAAACTCTGCGTTTTACACGAGTTGAATAAATATAATTTTGTATACCAAATAATAAAATAAAGTTATATTTTTAATAAATTAGGATAACATTTAATATTAATTTATTATTTATATATTTAATATAAGATAAGTAGGAAAGAGAGGTATTTGTTTTAAAAATATATTAAATTAACAATTTAGATTTGAGGATAATATTTTATTAAAGTATGATAAAATTTAATATTAATTTATTATTTATTTATTTAGTTAATATAAGATAAGTATAAATTTGAGGATACCTTCAATGAATGACATGTGTCCAAAAGTTAGTTTCTTTTATTATAGTAGACTAGGTGGACACCCGTCCGATGGACGCGAGTACATCGTAAAAATTGAATGTAAACCTACGTTTATATGTAAAATATGATGTGAAATTATTTAATAAATTCACATTCGCATTATACTTAAGAATACATTAAACTTGTTGACTGATTAACTTTAGACAAAAGAGAAGCATAACGAACCCACAAAACATCTTTAATTTCACTAACACAGAAAACGCAGTAATTAAAAATATATTATCTAATACATCATTTAGTTCCGAACCAATATATTCCAAACCAACACTGTTCCAAACCAATACGCAGTAAAAATGCATACAAGCTATTAAATTTGGGCTTTTGGCAGTGCTTTTAGCAGAATACGAACGTCTCGCGAAGTAGCGAGAAGGAGTGGTCTCTTCAGGCGTCACATAAGGTATATGGGTCAAGCTTGGGACTAAGTTCCAAGCATATCCTTTATGTTATACACTGCAACATAATGTAAAAACAATATGTTACCAATGCACAGACTTTCATTAAAACCAGTCTTATTTTTTGTTAAATTCATGATGAAAAACCATATAAATGAAAAATACGAACACAAAACAATGTTTAAAATTTGGGTTTTCAAAACAAACACATATGCCTTTAGATCTCATCTTTAAGGACACAAGATTAGGAGTTTCAATCTAGAAACATTCTAAGCCACCGTGTGGTTATTACCTTGTCCTTAACCAAGCAACCGAATGTAAAAACCCCAGCATCTTCCAAAGCCGTTAGAACCTTCTCCTGCAAAAACATGATAAAAAAGGAGAAATAAAAGTATTTAAAAAAATTATTAGAACAATTATTATAAAAGATTTTGAAAATGGAAGTATGAGATCATACATACCTTTCTTCTAGCAGTGATTAGTTATAACAGTCCTTAGCATGATCAGCTGTTATAACCACTCCATAACCTTTTGAGAGGAAGCAAGTGTCCGTCTATTCAATTGAGAGGAATCATTGCATTACATACCTGCATGAAAAACAAAATCGATAAATTTAGGGAAAATGGGTTTGAAAGATGATAACCCAACAGTGGAGGATCTCATTCTACAGCTCCAATAAATGCAGGGATGTTCTCAAATAATGGTTCATAGATGTTTGAAGACCGACAAAGAACGACAAATGTCCACAGTGCTGCTTCTTTGGACATTTGTTGGTCTTCAAACATCTGGGAAGCATTATTTAAAAACACCCCTGAATTTAACGAAGCTGTAGAATGAGATCCTCAACTATTGCGTTATCATCTTTCAACCACATTTTCCCTAAATTTATCAATTATGTTTTTCATACCTCCCAAAGCCACGTATCCGCCTCCAAAGAGATCGAGACAGCTTGAAGCATAACCTGTACTTGCTGTAATTCCACCAGTTCAGTATTTAATCCCAATATACCAACTCAATATAAAAATTAAAACCTGAATCAATGAAAATGTTTTGTCAGAGTTATGATCATGAAAACAACCGACCATGAAAAAGTTTTAGCTCATAATTATAATCAAATGCAAACATTTGACAGAAAACCTAACGAAAGAAGGTGCCCAAAACAACTAAACTTAGAGAATAAAAAAAGTCCTACATAGTTGCAGTACTAACGATTGTTATGTAATTGAAAAGTATACCTAATTCCATAAAACACATCCAGTTTCATAAAATGTATGTATTCCTTTTCATGCACATATACTAACTGGAGTGAAGGTGGTGATCGATACCAAGCGGAAAGGAAATGGAAGCAACCATGATTTCAGCAACGTCTATTGTTTCCTTATTTAGATAACAATTCAATCGTGATGAATAGCTTAAAACTTGAATCAATGAAAAGGTTTTGTCAGAGTTATGATCATGAAAACAACCGATCATGAAAAGGTTTTAACTCATAATTATAATCAAATGCAAACATTTATCTAACAATTCTATAAATATATACACTATGAAAAAACACTTGTTTAACTAAAATCGAAATAATTACACATACATTTGGCTATAAGTTCAACATATAAGAAGGTTAGTACAAATTCAACTAATTAGACTAAGCTGAGGTCAGCAAATGGCCCTTGGGTTCAAGTTCCACAGACGACAGGAGGTCAAAGAAATTAGCCGTTAAAAAAATTTCAATGAAGCTAATTAGACTAAGCTGGTCCAATAGAAATGAAGCCCAAGTTTGGGTGACAACAGGGGATTAAAAAGAAAAAAAACTAGAAAACAAAAACGTTTTGTCCGATATGCTTGCCTTTATATCCAATCAATATTTAAACTTCATAAAAACAAATGGTTTATAAAGTTTCTAAAAAAAGTTTAATCACTGCAGATAAGTTAAAGAGCAATATTACAGAATTTAAAATGCTGATGACAGAATCTGTATATAGATTTTTTTTTTGAATGGCCAAAATTATTTTAAAAAACTGGTATAGTAAGAAATAGACAGAGTCAACACCGTTACAAAGTGATCAAAGAATACGACCCTCAAACAAACACACGAAAAGAAAAAACCAAAAAGGAGAAATACAACATAGATTAATATAAATTTTAATTTTTAACATAGTAGCGTTGACCTAAAAAGTCAAACTATAATTTTGATAATCCTTCAAAAGATATTTTTTTCCTAAAAATCTATCATTAAATTCAAATCAAAATAACTTCCACATCAAATCAGAGGATAATAATTCATTAATTGAAACGGAATCTTAATTATAGCTAACTTAGTTCAAGCTAAAACAGAATGTATACAAAATGAGATCGGAGAAACTAAAAATTGGAAGATATGAAGCTGGAATTAGATGCTTACTGGATGAATTCACATTGATTCGGTGTTGTTCGTGATCCTAATCCCCCTAAACTTCTGATTGGATTCGGATTTTAACATTATTTTTTAGATCGTTTTGAACTTTAACATTAATATGGATCAGCCTCGAAGTACCTCAGTGTAACACTTGACGTTTGTTGCAATTTTTCCAACTATCTCATTTAATGCCTGAAGATGATCCTGCAGTCCAAGCAGCTTAGATAGTCGCCCATACAGCTGCTGCAATACAAATACAAGGTTTTTAACTTAGTTCAAGCTAAAACAGAATGTATACAAAATGAGATCGGAGAAACTAAAAATTGGAAGATATGAAGCTGGAATTAGATGTTTACTGGATGAATTCACATTGATTCGGTGTTGTTCGTGATCCTAATCCCCCTAAACTTCTTATTGGATTCGGATTTTAACATTATTTTTTAGATCGTTTTGAACTTTAACATTAATATGGATCAGCCTCGAAGTACCTCAGTGTAACACTTGACGTTTGTTGCAATTTTTCCAACTATCTCATTTAATGCCTGAAGATGATCCTGCAGTCCAAGCAGCTTAGATAGTCGCCCATAAAGCTGCTGCAATACAAATACAAGGTTTTTTTAATAAAATGTTGACTATAATTATAATAATAAAAATATGATTTTACCTTAGAAGAATGCATGGCTTGATCACCAACATAAGACTTTCTAAAGTTTTGGAGGAATGTCAAAATGGCCTGATCAAGTCTCTGCTTGCTTCGTTCACCATATCTCTGCCATGAGTTATAGATTAATATGTAACCATTAAATTATGAATCTATAAGCTTTAACACGAGCTACAAGACTCTAGTAAGGGAACCAATCCCATTACGAAAGATATATACAAAACATATTATTAGTGGACGAAAAATAATAAAGTATCAAGGTCCCTAATAAATCAGAATGCGCTCTTCACTATTCACTCTAATAGACCAAAACATAGGTCTCTTCTTATCTTTATCCTTGCTAAATGCAGCTGCAAGTGCTTTTTTTTTCTGGCCAAAAGCCCCTTCCCACCATAATCACCACCTAACGAAGGAAGATATAAATAAGCAAACTATTCATACAACTTGGCATACAACTGGAAAATTATCATTCAGTTACAGTTAAAATAACTTAAGGAAACTGCAGAAATGTAATCCTAAAACGAAAATAACTTAAGGAAACTGCAAAATTTAGCAAAGATACATGTAAATTACTAACAAAACAACTATCAATTACTGTCATTACCTCATGGCATCAAAATTTATTATAAATAATTTCCAAATTATAAATAATCTACAAATTGCAAAATTAGGAAGTATTCTACAACAGTAAATGATTCATCTACATAATTCCTCATGTAATCAAATTGCAAATTCCAACATTAAACAACCATAAATTATGGTTTACTAAACTAATACTTATCATCAATTTGCAGTTCTCAGATACACATATATACAATCACATTCCAATTAAATCACTTTCCAATCAAACCTTAAAACAATTATCGTATCAAGAATGAGACATACCATCCAGATACTCAAAAGAAAATAGATAAAATTTGACAAATGAAATTCGGTCACCACAAAATGGCATATCTAGTTGGTTGACAGTATGCAAAATTACATAAGCTCTACTTCTCCTTTTATGAAATTCAGTCACCACAAAATGAGTTGAAATGCTCGAGTCTAAAATTCTATACTTGAGTAGTTTGCTGAAACCTGAGATAAAAAGAATAATTACATAAATAACTCCTAATAGCATTACTAATCAATACACAGACATGAAAAAATAAATAAAATAACAGTACCTCGGTAGCAACATCACGTGTAGTGTGTCTAATTCACCAACACCATTGTCAGAATGCCAGGCTCAGATTGTGCATAAAGATGACAACACCATGGCTGCAAGAGAGGTTGCATGAACAACTGCCATCCTACAACCTTGCCATGCCATGATGCTATCTTCATTCAATTTTTACTCAGGTCTACAAAATCATCATAGCCTCATCTTGAAAGGACAAGAGAAAATGCACTTTGCATTCATTTTTATTCACCATCACAGTCAACCCTAAATGATTCAGGGTGTAATCAATACATAAACAGAAACCCAACTTAAGAAAAAACCCCAAATCAAATTAGCAAAGATACATGTAAATTACTAACAAAACAACTATCAATTACTGTCATTACCTCATGGCATCAAAATTTATTATAAATAATTTCCAAATTATAAATCATCTACAAATTGCAAAATTAGGAAGTATTCTACAACAGTAAATAATTCATCTACATAATACCTCATGTAATCAAATTGCAAATTCAAACATTAAACAACCATAAATTATGGTTTACTAAACTAATACTTATCATCAATTTGTAGTTCTCAGATACACATATATACAATCACATTCCAATTAAATCACTTTCCAATCAAACCTTAAAACAATTATCGGATCAAGAATGAGACATACCATCCAGATATTCAACACACTAGTCACGGGTCCACTTAGAGCGGCCCTCTGCACCAGACTCCATTCGGTCCACGAATACAACATGGAGTTCTATAGCACGTTTGCATTCAAAGCTAAAGCAGAGTCATTCGATGAAGAGGGGGTTGAGTTTCGTTGTGCTGGAAATTTACTCTCAATCTCCATTGCACAGTTTGGGTCGATCATTGGGTTGTTTGCTGAAGAAGATGCCGGAAACGAGGAAAACACGGGTGGTCTCTGTGAAATCTCCCAGAATATGCGTCAAACGACATGGGCTCAAATTGGGGAAGGAGCATATGATCCAAGCCAAACCAAGAGCTCACAGTTGCGGGACCCTCTATACCGCTACATTCACAGGGTCCTTAGCAACTCCCTTAATCAAAGGCGTGACAGTTCCGGTGTTGTTAACCTAAGGGATTTGACGGTCTTATACTGCATCCACAACCGTGTGCCGCTCGATGTTCCACACCTGCTCCTCCGAAACATGCACTTGAACTAACTAGCCACTGCCCCGACCCCTATCTTCTTTGGAGGATGGATTTACCGCCTCTACAAGAACTTTGTGGAAAGAATGCCAAGGTCCTTCCGTAAGGGCCCATGGTCGGGCAAGGTGGATCTCGTTATATGCCGCTCAATGGGAATTATCAACGAGGCGGGTGACGGGACGATTCGATTTCAAACGGTTCAGGGACATGTTTGGAACCCACAGGAGGCTCTTGTTCTTCACGCCCCACAAATCTATCCTCCTCCTCAATTTCACGGCCATGCGGGTTCAACATCCTCTCAAGAGGGTGGTTTTCCTAATTTCCAAATTTTACATGATCTTTTGCAGGAAAACCTCTTATGCGCCCGCAACACCTACAACATGGCTAACAACACCTACACCTGGGTCGGAGCTATAGAGAGGAACATCTCCGAGATGCAAGATGACATCAGTCACATCCGGGAGTATATGGTGTACCGAGGAGGAAATGATGAAGATGAAGAGATGGATTGAGGCAAAGGAGTCGGAGGTGGTGTGACACGGTGGAAGCTTTAACAGGTTAACCCCTTATTCTCAAAAACAATTATCTGGCCTGCGTGCCAAAGCTGAACAATTTACTTTGCGTTAACACTTTTACTTTTCTGCATTTTCTTTTTTTTAGTTTGTGATGTGGATGATAACTTATGGTATGTTAGGATGTTTGTTATTTATGTGGTGTGGTATTTTTAAGCAAAACAGGTACCTAGGAAGGTTGGAGGCACTAAATATTAGTGCTAACAAACCCGGAAACCCAAACCGAAAGCCAAGAACCTGTTTGATCTGATTGCAGACTGTCGCCACAGGGTCGTGCCCAGCGAGCACGCCCCCGTGTCCACCATCCTGTACCTGTTGTTTTGTCTGAAATCTGCCTGCCACGGGGCCGTGTCCACCCAGCACGCCCCCGTGGCCACCTTCTGTAAGTTGCTGTTACTGGCACTCTGACCACGGGGCCGTGCTCACCCGGCACGTGGCCGTGGCCAGATGCCTAGTAACACCAAAACCTTCTTTTTAAACACCTTTTTACACATTCGATCAACCTAAAAACTTATTTTTGGGACACATTGAGGACAATGTGTAATTTAAGTGTGGGGGGGGGGGATGCTAAAACCTTGAATTTGCAAGTCCTAATAAAAAGCCTTACACAAAACTCTATTGGAACCGCTAATCACCCCAAATTTTTTCAAAAACTTTTCATTTTTATTTTACTTGTCTTGGTTTAATTTGGGAATAGCAAGTTCTAAAAGGTTATATTTTTACAAATTTACAACCGATAGCGTCGTGATAAAAAAGAACCAACATAAGAAAATTATGAAACGGCATAACAAGTCTAGTTAAAATTTGATTATATATACTTGATCACATTATAAACCCATTCCCACAATAAGTGAGTTTTGAGCCTTTATTGAGCATACACGCATACATCTTTAAATTAAATGCTCATTTTTCGTTTCTTGTGTGAATAGCCGCTTGGTTCTTACGACTCTAGAACTTGCCACGACGATACATTCCCGGTCCTTACCAACTCAAACCCTAGTAAGTAAATGATGGAGGCATTAGGACTAACCGATTTTCTTTTCAACACCATTATTTTTCATTTTCTTTATCACCTACCCAAAATCCCCCTAGTTAACCCCTTTGAACCTAAACCTTTTCATTTCAAAACCCACAAAACAAACACTCTTTACCCACCAAAACCCTTTTTTTCTTTTCAACCTTTTATTTTAGTAAAAAGCTCGGTTTTCTTGTGACGATTCCTTATAAAAAAATGAAGTCTTGCAATAAACACACAAAGTCCTCAAAGAAACTTTGTTTGAAAATGCTTAGTTTGAATAAAAGTCACAAAAACAAAAAGTTTTACAACGACCGACGCTTTTTACGATTTTAGCCCTTTTTACTAACCACTAACCCAAAACCACCTACCTTTAGCCTAAGCCTAACCCTTTCCAAAGTCCTCTTGATATTTACAAAGGTTTATAGTCAAAAAGGAGGAAGATTGATTGCTTGGAAAGCATATGGTAGAAGTAAGTTCCATGCCGGTCTCGAGTGTTTCACAAAAATACATCTTCGGCCGAGTGTTGAGTGATCTCCCGTGAGGTATGTGAACTTGTATATAAATGGAATTTAAAAAAGGCATGTTATGCCCAAATAAATAATTTCTCTTATGAAGCATTCTAAATAAATCATAACGAATAGGATTGTAAATAATATAAAAATAAAACCCAATAAAGATCTTGGATTCCCGACACTCAAGACAAGCCCAAAACTTCTCTTCTTCCCATTCCATTTGGGTGTGTAAGCCACAAAATAAAGAGTTTTGCTTGAGGACAAGCAAAGATCAAGTGTGGGGGTATTTGATGTGTGCAAAATGCCATATATAAATTACATCAAATGAGGCCTAAAACTAACCCTTTTTAGTACTAATGTTGGAAAAAGTGTGCTTTTGTCTTCTTTTTGTATTTTCAGGACCAAATGAGCTTTAATGAACAAAAGGAACAAATATGCATAAAAAACTAACATAATTACAAAGAAAAGGAATAAACGTGGCATGCCCGACCCCTCGACAGCATCTTCCCAAGCAAAAAACAAGAAACAGAAGGCTGACCACGGCCCCGTGCCCACTAAGCACGGGGGCGTGGTCAGATGTCTGCAGAAAAGACAAAGCTGTAGAAGCTTCTATTGCCCACCACGGGGGTGTGCCCACTGAGCACGGGGCGTGGTCAATGCTAAGATTCGCAGAATCTAGCAAATCTTGGTACTACAGATACAATTCTGCACACGGGGCCGTGCCCAGCGAACACGGGGCCGTGTGGAGCCTAATGCAGACAAGAGCAATTAATGAAGGAAAAGAAAGAGGATGGCCATGGGGCGTGTCCAGCGGACACGGGGCCGTGACCGGGCTTCTGTTCAGGCTATAAATAGAGGTGATTGGTTCACTTCAAAGGTATCCCTTGGCAAACCACCTCTCTCCCACTTCACCACCACTCCACCACCACTACAACACCCACATCCACCACCATCATCCATCATCCACTTTAGAGTGTTTATAGTAGTCTCGGGATCCAAGATTGAGCGTAAGAGTTCTTGTCAATCAAAGGCCATGTTTGGCTAAGTCTCTTACATCACTTGGTGAAGACAAGCATTTAATGTAATACTTTTGATTTTTAATCTTTTCGCACTTTTTATTTGGTTTTATATTAATGACTTTAATAACTAGTTTCTTATGTTGAAGGTGAAACTTCTTTATCATTTGTCCGTGGTGTCTTTGCATTACTTTACTGTCTATATAAAGTAAAAGATTTTCACCATTCATATCTCTACGGTCTATATAGAGATATGTTGGCTACCTGGTCGGCTGTTTAGGGAATGGTTTAGTAAGGTTCTTGCCTTGTTCAGTATATAGATCCTGCAAGGACCTGGGTCAAGCTTACTAGGACCTCCTTAAATACCCACTGGTATTGGATGGCGGGGGTGCGAATGGCCTGATCCCCTCATATGTAAACTACTATTAATACATTAAACCGGCTACTTGGGATTGTATCCCTGCTGACTCAAACCACTTAGCCGAGGATAACGTCGCCTTCAAAAGAGGGGCCTACCACTTTTCGGATTAATAACTTAATTAATTATCTTCCAATATTCCGACCCTTAGGGACTGTATCCTTGCTGACTCAAACCACTGGGTTGAGGGTAACGTCACCTTCAAAAGAGGGGCCTACTACTATAACTAAGATAATCTCTTAAAAAGTGCAAAAGTGCGGAAATCATCAAAGGTTACATTAAAGGCGAGTCTGATCTAAGTGATTCATCTTGTCTGTCTGTTTTATTTTATTTTTATTTTTCAGCATTTTAGTTTTTAGTTTTTATGTTTAAAACCTTTTCTAAAAATTTTGATTTGATTAGACGTTGTGGATAAACCGGTACTAAAAGCTCGTGTGTCATTGGACGACCTCGGTATCTTACCAACGCTATACTACTCTCACGATGGTGCACTTGCCCATGTGTGTGTTTAGTGTTAGTAGAATATTGTGTTTTATAAATTTAAAACTTGACTAATGTGTAAAATGAGTTTAAAATATTAATAAAAACATAATACACCCGACACACACCAAGTTTTTGGCGCCGTTGCCGGTGACACAAGGATTTTAAGAAAACTTAATATCGACGGCCTAATCGTTTTTCAAAACCTTTTTAAAACTGCGCGCACATTTTTACATTTTTAGTTAGTTTTTGCTTTACAGTAGACTGAACACGGGACCCGGGGCCATGCTTCATAATTTTTACCAAACTCCAAGATACAGAGTCTGAAAACGGGGTCGTGCTCACTGAACACGCCCCTGTGCTGCACAAAACCAGTCACATTTTTCAAAACGCCCAGATACAGAACCTGAACATGGGGCCATGCTCACTGAACACGGGGCCGTGCTCAGCCTCTGTTTCCGTTTTTATTTTTGTTTTCTGGTCCTGAGACTCTGTTGTGGTCTGCTGAGTGATTCTTATGGATCAATACTCAGGAGGCTGCAACTACCACTATGAGGAGAATGATTATGAAGAAGAGTATTGTACCATTTGTGGTAATCCTCATTCGGTACAATATTGTGACCTCTTTGAACCATCCCCTTCGTACACATACTATGAGGTGCCCAGGTACGAGCCATCCACTTCATACACATACTATGAAGAGCCAAGGTATGAACCTCCTCTCTCATACTCATATCTTGATGAACCAAGGTATGAGCCTTCATGCTCATACTTTGGAGAACCAAGTTATGAGCCTTCACCTTCATATACTTACTATGAGGAACCATGGCGTGAACAACCCACCTCTTAAGAGTATTATGAAGAACCAAGTTAAGACTCTTATTCATCATATACTTACAATGAGGAACAATGGTATGAACCATCTACCTCATATGAGTATTATGAGGAACCAAGGATCGAACTTCCGAGTTCAAGCTTTGAGGATCCTTATTCCGCTCAGTTTGACGAACCACCAACTATCTCAGCCGTAGCCGAAAAGATAATAGAACACCTTAAAACTATCAAGTGCTATATAAAAGAAGTCCGCGCAAGGGAAGAGGAATCCTGCGCAAAGGAAGAGGTAATATGTACTAAAGAAGAGATAGTTGAAGAGGTAAAAATGGAAGAACAAGAAATTAATCTCTTGTCACCTTCTTTCGAAAACCATTGTTTAGTACCTACTTATGCTAAGTTTTTAAAAGAGTTAAACACTAACACTAAAATTGACGAAATGGTAAGCATTAAGTTAATAAATGATCAAACCACACTAATAAAAGATGATCCATTTGAAATTAACATTACACCGGTTCCATGTTTCTTTCAAAATTCCTTTATTAGTAATATTACAATTGATAAAGATCTTTGTGTTAATATAATGCCAAAATACATTTTCGAAAAATTAAGTATTTGTGATTTTTCTCCACTTCAAATACTCATTTTTCTATCTAATCGGAAAACAATAAAATCAATGGGAGTGGTTGAAGATGTGTTAGTCCAAACAAATCAAATGGTGATCCCAACCGACTTCGTCATCCTTGATGACGCTCCACTAGTGTTGGGACGACCTTTTGTAAAAACCCACGAAGCTTTGAAAAATCGGAAGAAAAACAATCTACCCATTCAATTAGGGGCATTCAAACGAAGTGTCGATCTTGAGCGTTCAATGAAATATCCAATCGGGAATGATGACCCCCTAATTGAAGATGAAGATGAGCCACCCGATACGGAAAAAGAAATTGACCACTTTGTTGAAGAAGAGGTCGCCATTGAACAAACCTTTTTGGTTCTTGACCAAAATGAGCAACCAAATATGGAGTCTCCTAAAGACTCACCACTTGAGCTCAAAGAACTCCCAAAAGGTTTGGAATATGCTTTTCTCGACAAGGATGGTAAGTTACCTGTAATTATTTCATTAAAATTAACTAGTATAGAAAAAGAAAAATTGCTCACACTTTTGAAAAAACACAAAAACGCGATCGCATAGAAGCTTGTAGATATTAAAGGAATAAGCCCTTCCATGTGTACGCACAAAATTTTAATGAATGATGACTATAAATCGGTAATACAACCACAACGTAGAGTAAATCCAAACGTCCAAGAAGTGGTTAAACATGAAGTCATCAAATTACTTGACGCCGGACTTATTTATCCAATTTACGATAGTCCTTGGGTAAGTCCCGTCCAAGTAGTTCCTAAGAAAGGAGGTATGACAGTGGTCACTAATGAAAAGAATGAATTAATACCAACGAGAACCGTCACAGGATGGAGAGTGTGTATAGATTATCATAGATTAAATGAAGCAACAAGGAAAAACCACTTTCTTTTACCTTTTATTGATCAAATGTTAGAAAGATTATCTGGTCACCAATTTTACTGTTTCTTAGATGGGTTTTCAGGTTACTTTCAAATACCGATAGCACCTGAAGACCAAGAAAAGACAACATTCACATGTCCCTATGGAACTTTTGCTTATCGACGCATGCCTTTTGGTCTCTGCAATGCCCCCGTAACTTTCCAACGTTGCATGGTGGCAATCTTCCATGACATGATAGAAAAGACTATGGAAGTCTTCATGGATGACTTTTCTATCTTTGGAGATTTATATGACCAATGCCTCGATAACCTTGAACGAATGCTATCCCTATGTGAGGAAACTAACATCGCCCTTAATTGGGAAAAATGTCATTCCATGGTAACGGAGGGAATAGTACTCGGTCATAAAATATCAAGCGAACGAATGGAGGTTGATCGGGCCAAAATAGACACTATTTCCCGATTACCACCCCCATCCTCCGTTAGAGCCATCAGAAGTTTCCTAGGACATGCCGGATTTTATAGATGATTTATCAAAGACTTTTATAAAATCTCAAGACCTTTAACAAAATTACTTGAAAAAGATGTTCCTTTCATCTTTGACAAGGATTGCAACCAAGCATTTCTAACGCTAAAAGAAATGCTAGTCAATGCACCTATCATGATAGCGCCTGATTGGAAATTACCTTTCGAAATCATGTGTGATGCAAGTGACTTCGCAGTTGGAGCCGTCTTTGGACAAAGAAAAGATAAGCATTTTCACCCAATTTATTACGCTAGTAAATCACTTAACGATGCATAAGAGAATTACATAGCAACTGAAAAAGAATTACTAGCTGTAGTATTTGCTTTTGATAAATTTCGTTCTTATCTTGTTCTTTCTAAAACGATAGTTTATACAGACCATGCAGCCATTCGTTATCTCTTTAAGAAACAGGATGCTAAACCGCGTTTGATCAGATGGATTCTACTCCTCCAAGAATTCGACATTGAAATAAAAGACAAAAGAGGAGCAGAAAACACCGCTGCAGATCATCTTTCCCGCTTGGAAGATCCAGTTTTGGAGGCAACTAGGGACGAGCTAATCAATGAAAAATTCCCAACGGAGTCCCTAGAAATGGTGGAATACCGAGAAGAGCCATGGTACGCCGACTATGTTAACTACTTAGCTAGTGGAATAGTCGCAAAAGGATGGTCGCATCATTAAAGAAAAAAATTCTTTGCCGATGTCAAACATTACTTTTGGGAAGACCCATATCTTTTCAAAATGTGTGCCGACCAACTTATCCGACGATGCGTACATGGTGGTGAAGCAAGAAGAATTCTCCGCCATTGTCATGAAGGTCCATACGGAGGACAACATGGTGCCGCTAGTACCGCACGAAAGGTATTTGATTCAGGATTTTATTGGCCAACCATTTACAAGGACGCCAAAAGTCTTATAAATACTTATGATGCATGCCAACGATCAGGTAATATTTCTTCCAAAAATGAAATGCCACAAAATGGCATTCTTGTTTGTGAAATTTTTGATGTGACGGGGACTCGAATTTATGGGACCTTTCCCACCATCGAAAGGAAACAAATATATACTTGTGGCAGTGGATTACTTGTTAAAATGGGCCGAAGCCGAAGCCCTTCCAACAAATGATGGAAGAATTATGGTAAGATTCCTGAAACGATTATTTTTTCATTTTGGAACTCCAAAAGCATTAAAAAGTGATAGGGGTACACATTTTTGTAACCATCAACTCGATTTTTTTTAACAAGATATGGGGTCTATCACCGGATCTCAACAGCATATCACCCTTAAACAAACGGACAAGCTGAAGTGACTAATCGAGGTTTAAAAATAATACTTGAGAAAACCGTAGGGTTAAAAAAAGGAATGGGCCGATAAATTAGACGACGCTTTATGGGCTTTTCGAACTGCATATAAAACAACAATAGGTACCACCCCATATAAGCTTGTCTATGGAAAAAGTTGTCATTTGCCAATAGAAATAGCGCATAAAGCCTATTGGGCAATTAAAAACGTAAACTTAGACATACAAATTGCCGGTAAAAATCGATTTTGTCAATTAAATGAATTAGACGAATTAAGGAATCACGCATACTCTAACTCCGAAATTTATAAGGAAAGAATGAAAAATTTGCATGAGAAACATATTAAACCTAATGAATTTCAGGTAGGAGATCAAGCTCTATTGTTTAATTCACGCCTTCGATTATTTTCTGGTAAATTAAAGTTTAGGTGGTCGGGACCTTTTTCTATCACCCATATTTTTCTACACGGTGCAATTGAAATTAAATCTCGGAACGGGATTCCATTCATAGTCAATGGCCAACGGCTAAAGCTTTATCAAAGATTCATTGAGGATGAAGAGGAGGAAATCTCGCTACAAGCGGTTGACGAATAAACGAAGGTTTATGCACCAACATCATATCTTGTGAGTAACGAACATCAGGAGAGCTTCTAAATCGGTAACATTTCTAAAAACCAAGTTTTGGGAAGCAGGTCACTCACACGTGCACTTATAAAAAAAATACATAAATAAATAAATATATAATCAGTTCTTACCCGCCCACGGGGCCGTGCCCAACTGGACACGGGGCCGTGGCCGGCTACTGTCGGGGATAAAACCCCTTTTTCCTTTCATTCTTCACTTCAACACGACCCGTTTCCCCGAAAACTCTCTGGTTCCACCGCGAATCTCTGTAGATTTTCACGTTCTTCCACCGTTCAACAACGTAAAGGTATGATTCTATCATCATAGTTAGTTTGATTAATCATTTGCATGTAGTTTAACATCAAAAATTTGGGGAAAATCTAGGGTTCTTCAACTTGAACCGAATCAAACCTCAAATTTTTGCTTAGATATGTTAGTAGTAGTTTAGTTGTATGTTATAGGAGTAAATCAACTTGAATTGTTTGAAGATTTGCCCGATTTCTAACAAAAACCTCAAACCCTTGTTTTTGAACCGAAAAAGATGAAATTGAACGGGTAAACGGTTTGTTTTCGAAAAAACGGAACTTGGGTTTTCATTTTCGGGAAAATAGACACCAGAGCACGGGGTCGTGCTCAGCGACCACGGGGGCCTGGCCAGCTAATCTCAGCTGAACACGGGGTGTGGCCAGTGGCCACGGGGTCGTGTTCAGCTCGTTGTTTTCAGTTTTCTTCGAAAATTTACTATTTCGTGCTAATTGTTTTGTGTTTTCTTTTAGATGACCAAGAAATTCACACGCTTCAACCAAAATGAGTGAAACTATCAAGCTCGATTTGAGATTCTACAAGCAAGTGGTGTGTGTTGGGTGAGATATGTTTTTATTAATATTTTAAGCCCTTTTTTAACACATTAGTCAAGTTTTAAATTTATAAAACACGATATTCTACTAAAACTAAACACACACATGGGCAAGTGCACCCATCATGAGCGTAGTATAGCATTGGTAAGATACCGAGGTCGTCCAAGGACACAAGACCTTTTAGTACCGGTTTACCCTAAACGTCTAATCAAATCAAAACTTTTAGAAAAGGTTTTAAACATGAATGTAAAAACTAAAAATGCTGAAAATAAAAATAAAAATAAGACAGATAGACAAGATGAATCACTTGGATCCGACTCGCCTTTAATGTAACCTTTGATGATTTCCGCACTTTTGCACTTTTTAAGAGATTATCTTAGTTATAATAGTAGGCCCCTCTTTTGAAGGTGACGTTACTCTCAACCCAGTGGTTTGAGTCAGCAAGGATACAATCCCAAATGGTCGGAATATTGAAGATAATTAATTAAGTTATTAATGCGTAAAGTGGTAGGCCCCTCTTTTGAAGGCGACGTTACCCTCGGTTAAGTGGTTTGAGTCAGCAGGGATACAATCCCAAGTAGCCGGTTTAATGTATTAATAGCAGTTTACATATGAGGGGATCAAGCCATTCGCACCCCCGCCATCCAATACCAGTGGGTATTGAAGGAGATCCTAGTAAGCTTGACCCAGGTCCTTGCAGTATCTATACACTGAACAAGGCAAGAACCTTACTAAACCATTCCCTTAACCCCCGACCAGGTAGCCAACATATCTCTATATAGACCGTAGAGATATGAATGGTGAAAATCTTTTACTTTATATAGACAGTAAAGTAATGCCAAGACACCACGGATAAATGATAAAGAAGTTTCACCTTCAACATAAGAAACTAGTTATTAAAGTTATTAATACAAAACCAAATAAAAAGTGCGAAAAGATTAAAAATCAAAAGTATTACATTAAATATTTGTCTTCACCAAGTGATGTAAGAGACTTAGCCAAACATGGCCTTTGATTGACAAGAACTCTTACGATCAATCTTGGATCCCGAGACTACTACACACACACTAAGGTGGATGATGGATGATGGTGGTGGATGTTGGTGTTGTAATGGTGGTGGATGTTGGTGTTGTAGTGGTGGTGGAGTGATGGTGAAGTGGGAGGGAGGTGGTTTGCCAAGGGATGCCTTTGAAGTGAACCAAACACCTCTATATATAGCCTGAACAGAAGCCCAGCCACGGCCCCGTGTCCGCTGGACACGCCCCCGTGGCCATCCACTTTCTCTTCCTTCATTAATTGCTTTTGTCTGCATTAGGCTCCACACGACCCCGTGTTCGCTGGTCACGACCCTGTGTGCAGAAGAGTATCTGTACTACCAAGATTTGCTAGATTCTGCGAATCTTAGCGTCGACCACGCCCCGTGCTCTGTGGGCACACCCCCGTGGTGAGCAATAGATGCTTCTACAGCTTTGTCTTTTTTGCAGACATCTGGCCACGCCCCTGTGCTCAGTGGGCACGTGGCCATGGCCAGCCTTCTATTTCTTGTTTTTGCTTGGGAATATGCTGTTGAGGGGTCGGGCATACCACGTTTCTGTTGGTGCATGCGTCTGTCGACTTCGTCTTATATCGAGTCTTGTAATAGAATTATTAGACCATGGCACGTTGTATGAGAAAATAGGAGGTTTTGGGTGGTGTTTAAGCTAATTCCGCTTGAAAGTGTCAAGTGCACTTTCAAACGAAATTAACATTGTTAATTCCGTTTGAAAGTGTCACTGTCACATTCAAACGGAATCACATGCCTATAAATACTCCTTAAACGAAATCATTTGTAAGGATTCCGGTTTCAGTACCGAACTGCTGCCGAAGTGTCGTCTTGTTGTAAATTGTCATCAAATCAATAATATCGACAGTTAATGAGTATATCTTGCTGAATTGACCTCAATATGTCTGTTTCCGCCTTTTGTATTGAGAAAAACTCTTCTGATCGACTCATTCGGGTCCGAAAACGATCCTACAAGTGGTATCAGAGCTCAGGAAGAAGAGTTCTTACTAATTCAGCTGCAATTTCTGATTTCTACACCTTCTTTTTTGTTGGTGCACTACATCTGTAGACTTTGTCTTGTATCGAGTCTTACATTGTATTGTATAGATTAGGGCACGTTATACGAGAAAATAGGAGATTATATGTGTTTAGTGAGCAGGTTTCGCTCATAGGGACATTTAGGAAGAGGTTTAGCTTATGTGGACATGAGGTTTAGCTTATTTGGACATGTAGGTTTCGCTTATATGTACATGTACATAAAAGCAAAACCATCAGCCTATATAAAGGCTCCATGAGCGAAACCACAGAGAGTGATCCAGTCCTTGTATTCCATACCGAAGCTCTGCCGGTGTGAAGAACTGCGTGTAATCAAGTGTTAATCAATACAATCAGTGTTAAAAGTGAAGAATCAGCTATTTCTACCTCCGTTTCTTGTTATTCCGCACCTGAAACGAAGTTGAACACCTCTGAACGACTCGTTCGGGTCAGTCGAACGATCCTACATTTTTCAAAAGTAAAAATTTTTCACGGTTAAAATCGGCTAATTTTCTCACATCATGTGCGCAATAGTGTTTTAACAGATCCTTGAAAAGATTAGACCTTAATTCGATCTAAAACTGATAAAATCTGTAATTTCGTTTGAAAATCTGTTCGAGAATGATGACGTCAGCAGCATTTCATACGGAATTAGTTCTTAATTCCGCTTGAAACCGATTTTCCGTTTGAAAAATTGGTTGATTCCGTTTGAATTTGGTATTCCGTTTGAGTAATTTCGTTTGAAAACAGCTATTCCGCTTCAACTGGTTATTCCGTTTGAACATTTCATACGGAATTAGTAATTCCGTTTGAAAGTGTGTTACCTCAAACGAAATTAGGGTAATTTTGTTTCAAAGTTAATCTCGTTTGAACTGGGTATTTCTGCTTGAAGGGAATTCCGTTTGAAGAAGTAATTCCGTTTGAACAAAACTGTTTTGTGAACTTTGAAAATCCAAAACATGGAAGAGGAATTTTACAACGCATTTGATACTCCGGTTACCCCGATTACTCTTGCACAAAACACAATGCTAGAAAATAAAACGAGCACGATGCAAAAACCGCCTAAACTCATGAACATTGAGGAGTATAAAGGTTGGGAAGGACATTTTGAAAACTGGGTACATGCAAATTATTTGGATGCTTGGGAATGTGTTGAGACGAAATATGTTAGACCGATGACTGGTGATGAGGAGATTATTGCAATTAAAGATCTGAGTGCTGAAGATTGAAAGAAATACAAAGATGAAAAAATGATGTTAAGTCTACTACAACAAGCTGTGAAAGAAGATATCTTGGTTTTGTTGCAACACAATGGAACTTCTTATTCAATATGGAAAGCATTAAGATCGAAGTTTGTTGGAAGTCAAGAGATGGTTAAAAACAAAAAGTCACTCCTGAAGAAATAGTTTGATCTGTTTCGAGGTTTGAAAAATGAAAGTACAAAGCAAATCATTGAAAGATATTGCAATCTGTTAGCTAACATGAAAAGATTGAGCATCAATAAAGATAATGAAGAGTTGATCGAAAAAATGGCTGATGCATTGCCATATGATACTTGGGGCACATATCTCATGATGCTAAGGAACAAGAAAGGGTTTAGCAGTCTAACACTGAGCAAGTTTATTGAAAAGATTGAGGCTCAGGAGATGGAACAGAGAAAGGTCTTGAGAATGAAAGATTTTGATGGTGAACAAGACATTGGGCTTTATTACAAAGCAGGGTTGAATGACAAAACTACCAACATGTCACCAAAGGTTGAGACTGCATTCAATGCAAAGAGTTCATCTGGAAGTTCATCCAAAGGATCAAACAGTAACACAAGTTTTTCATCATATCCATCTTTTGATCCGAACATTTCAGCAACCAAGAATGGCAAGAAGCTACAATGCAATATTGTATTGAATCTTGATAATGATCAGGATTATTCTGAAGAAGTTGCGAAAAGTCACATGTCTTTGTTGGGGACTGTGTTGGAGTCCTATGGAAGTTTAGTAGCAGGAAGGATCGGGAATCCAATGTTGACCAAAGAGGATTATGATCAGATTGATGCTGAAGAGATGGAATTGATGGATATAAAATGGTGTTTGGCTAGTGTGTTAAGACGTGCTGAGAAATTCAAACAGATCACAGGAAGAGATGACTACCGTGATGCATGTGTTTCTAATTTAGGTTTTGATAAATCTAAAGTCACTTGTTTTCGTTGCAGGGAAAAGGGACACTTCAAGAGGGAGTGCACTAATCGCGAAGCAAGTGGAGCTCAAAATCCGTTCAATAACAATGATTACTACCGGAAATCGATTTATCATCAAGTTGCTCAACAGCCACATCAACAACAGATGCAAACTACTCATGGCAGGAAGGAGATTGAAGAATCATCTAAGAGAGCATGTTTGGTGAATCAAGAAAATTTCTGCTGGGACAAATATATTTCAGCCGACAATAAAGCATGCCTAATCAATCAAGATGATGAGAAATTGCCAGAAGGTTTTAGCTGGGCAAATTTCAATTGGGATGATTATGATCCAAATAAAATTTCAAATCACAAAGCGTTTGTTGCTCGAGTTGAAGAAGATAGTGATGATGATAATGATTATTATGCAAAAAGAATGGCAACTCATTTAAAAATGATGGTAGAAAGTGATAGTGAAGATGAAAAAGCTAAAAAGACAAAGAAAAAGGTCAAAACACCAGTTAGCAGTGATGATGAAGATGTTCCGGTGACAAGAAGAAAAGTGAAAGAAGTTTCAGCTTTCAAGATTGATGAAGAAGCTGATGCAAGAGAGATTCCAGTGAATTGTGAAACCTGTAAGCACTGTTGCAGAAATCGGCCTAGGCGGCCGATTAATCGCCGCCTAGGCGCTAGGCGGTCACCAACTGATTAATTATAAGCTAGTCGGTCAATTAATCGGTAATCGGTCAAAGTCGGTCGTAGGCGGTCCTAGGCGGTCCTAGTCGGTCCTAGTCGGTCAATTAATCGGATTAATCGGACGACATTAATCGGACAAAATCGGACAAAATCGGTCCTAGGCGGTCCTAGGCGGTCCTAGTCGGTCAGAATTGGTCAAAATCGGTCAAAATCGAACCATACTATCTGAAACTTGAAGTATTTATGTGAATTTTGAAGTATTATTTTTATATTATTGGGTATATATATATAATTTTGAAAAAATACATATAAAAATCCCATTCCGATTAATCCCGATTAATCCCGGTTAATCCCGATTAATCCCTAGGCTGTACCTCACCGCCCGACTAGCGCCTAGCGCCTTCTACAACATTGCCTGTAAGATTATAAAGAAGAAAAATAGCGAATTGATTAACAACATGAACAGGTTGAAAGAATCATACAATGTTCTGAACAAAGCCATGAATATGTACAATGAAACAAGTGAAGAACAGGCAACAGCAATGAAGACACTTCAGGGAGCTTTCATGATAAAGCAGAAAGTTGTGAACAACTATATTGAGAAGTGTGCTGTTTTGGAACAAAAACTGGAAACTCAAAGAATTGAAACAGAAAGAGTTAATCGATTGTTAAAAAGTTACTCATGTACTTCTTATGTCATTGACATGATTTATCCAACTGTTGAAGGGATGAAAGCATTTGAGGATGATGAAATAACTGAAGAACAGAGGGTATCTGATGAAAAGACTCCTGAAAAGAAGAAAGAAAAGAAGAAGGATACTGAAGTGAAGACATCTGGTAAGAAACAAAGTGCCAGTTACAACAAGTGTCCACCCCCGCTTGAAAATGGATATTCTCTGAGAAATCCAAATTCAGAAAGAGTCAAAAAGGCAACAAATTTACAGTGGGACTCGGAGTCTTCAGTTAATTTGCCAGAAAATATTGATGTTACGTTTACATCATCTGACACTGATCAACAATCTCAATTGATGAAGAAAGTGGTGGATCATGTGTTAGATAACGATGAAACAGAGGATTCAAAGTCGGAGTCTATGTCAGAGTCAAAGTCTGAGTCCAACATTCCAAGTCAAACCGTCAAACAGGGCAAAAAAATTTACAATAAAGAATTCCTGTTATCAAAATCTAATTTGAATGATGAAACATTTAAAGTGGCTTATACTTTGAATGATTCTGACAAATTATATTCTGATGAGGAATTTCCAATAAGAAGTGTCAAAACCGAACTAATCAAAAAGGTTTTCAAACTAACAACAACAACAACAACAACCATACCCAGTAAATCCCACAAATAGCAAAGCTACTTATAGGGTCTGGGGAGGGTGGGATGTAGGCAGACCTTGCCTCTATCCATAGGGATAGAGAGGCTGCTTCCAGAGAGACCCTCGGCTCGAAAACGCACAACAAACCAACACACCAAGTAAAAGAATATACAAATAAGAAGTCCCCATACCAAGAAATTGATCCGAGTTGACACAATATAATGTAAATCAAACTAACAGAAATTAATATTTCTGAAATAAAAGATGTAAATCTTTCGGAAAAACCTAAAAAATACACCTCAAGAGTTCAACAAAGAGAAAACAAGAAAAAGGGTTACAGTTCTGGTTCTGGTTATCGAAAGAAACCAAACCATAACAGTAATTTCAAAAAGAAAGGTCTTGGATTTATTCCATCAGAAAATTATAAAAATGAAAAATATGTTCGAGATTTTAAATCAAAAATGATATTTGTTTCAGGTACATCTTCTGAAGAAGAAAAAGAAAAATTATTCAGAAAACAGTCGAACAGAGATTTCCTTGCGAAGAAGAAAGAAGAGATACAGACTGTTGATCAGAAGAAGGAAACTAGAACCTGTTTCAAATGTGGAAAAAGTGGTCATATTGCCATGAAATGTTCACAGGCAAATAAAACTAAACAGGAAGTTTCTAAACTGAAAGATAAAGAGATTGAGTTTGAACCACCAATTGAGAGAACTAAACTTTTCAAAAATTCAAAATTTGAAATTGGTGAATGTTCGAACAGGTTTTATAAGAGAAGAGCAAATCTTGACAACCAAAAGTGGGTTGTTAAGAAATCTGATGATAGTTCTAGCAATGATTCTGATTCGTCAAAATCAGAGAAGCTATTGTCTGGTGATGAATCTGATTTCACAAAGTCAGATGAGCCACAAATTGGGGTTAAAAGTGAGAATTCAGTTCCTCTAATGGATGATGTCAACTTTCCACCATTGAAGGCTGAAAATTTTAAACAAAAAGTTGGTAAGGTTAAAATTTCAAATCAATTCTATTCTGAAAAGAAAGAATTTGATGTTGAAAAAGTGTTTAATTCCAAAGTGAAACACATCTTTGGAAAAATGGTTGATGGAAAGGTCAAAGGAGTGAAGGAGTTTTATGAGAAAAAATTGAAGAAACCAGGTAAGGTTGTTTCATCTCAGGTTTGTGACTCAGATGAAACCTATTATGATCAATAAAAACTTTGACTTGCCGGAGCTCCCAGGTTGGTAAGTGAGGAGCAGGAATCGGCATCTTTCTTGAGTAATTCACGCAAGTGATTTCGACTTACAAGTGGTAAATCAGGGACATTAAGTTGTACTTGATTTTCTACAAGTGGTGTTTGTTGTTTGATCTAAAAATTGTTAAATTTTTCAAGTGTTTAAAGAAGAACAATGTGATGAACCCCTAACCTACAAGTGGTTTATGATATCAACAAAACTTATTTTCCGGAAAAACCATTTTGATTAAAATAAACTTAAGTGTTTTGAAATCACAATGGGAAAATGTTTTGTTGTGAGGGGGAGTTCTGATTGTTTATGTCAAGTGGATGGCGAATTGAAGTGATTTGATATCGGTTGTCATTTTACTTGTACAGTTTGTTTTCAAATTTCCTTTAAATGTGTTTGAATTTTAGGGGGAGTAAGAATTTTTTAAAATCCAAAAACATTTGAAAATTTGAAAAAGCCAAAAACATGATAAAAGTAAAAATGAGTTTTGTTGTAAAAAGAGGAAATGATAGTACATCAGTGGACTATCACAACATGCTAAAGAATTGAAAAGTCAAATGTGATAAACGGTCTCACTGATGATGTGCCAGTAGGTTTTTACACATTTAGTAGATTGTGACGAGATATAAACCTAAATTTCAAACTTGCTTATATCGTGGGGAACATCTCTCGGATATATGGGTAACCTCCGAAATCTTGTTTGAAAGGTCCCTCTTTCTGAGATACTAGGTCTTTATACTTAGTGATATCTGGGGTATTATCCCGGGACTTCTGATTTTGCGGAAGCAATGGCCTAGTCCCCGGAGAATACTTTACGCTTGCTTGAAATATAGCCTACCCTCAACATAAAAATGATAAAACATTGCAAAATGCTAATCATGTGCTGTTGAAGAAAAGATCCTCTAAAGGGGACCCACCAAAAGTCGAAGCCGTCATCTCTCTGCTGAACGGAAGTTCTGACCTGAGCTCTCACGGTTTTCGCATAATAACCCCTTACAGATATCATCTAGGTATACTCACCTGTAAGACTGAATATTGGGATCTGGATACGGGAGTATATTCTGAGGTGGAACACGCGAATAAGTTTAAGTGCTTAAGACATTAATCTCGTATCTCGAAACAGTTGAAATTTGTGTGAAAATTTAAGTGGATCAGTATACTGACAATCTAAGTGAATCGTTTAGAACTTAAAATGTTTAAAGCTTAACGGTGTTGGTGATTTGTCTCAAAAACTGATATGATCCTCTTACACAAACTCACAAAAATATTGTTTGTAAATATTTCTCTATTGCATTTCATTTTATACTCAAAATTCCAAAAAGATTTTCAGAGTGTTTTAGCATAAATTTTGAAAAATACAAAAAGATTTTCGACAACTGGTGTTGGAGAGCTGATTTTCAAAATTCAAAGTGCTAGACATGATGAACAAAAGGTTTGGGAAATGTGTTTTTGTAAATAAAAATTATATTTCTTCAAGTGGTTCATCAAAGTTTAACATTGTAAAATCATTCATTGATTGAATAATTCATGCAAGTGGTTCATCAGAGTTTATAAATGTTAAATCATTTTGAGAATTATATTTACAAGTGTTTAGCAGAGTGTAAATTTGTCAAATTTAAAATTTGTGAAATTTATTTTTGGGTAGAGATTTGTGCAGGAAAAATAGAGCCAGCTTCAGATCTTGGGATAAACAGATAAAAAGCCAGGTTTCGATTCTGAGTAGGATGTGAGCCAGGTCACGATCTTGAACCTGTGGAAGCCAGATGGCAATTCCAGCTCATTGAGAGGGGGAGTCTGAATGTCAAAGAGCCAGGTTATGATCCTGAGATTGCTGATGCTGTTGAACTTAAGGAATCAAGAGATCTGATCAAAAGAAGATAGAGCCAAAGAGGAGGAGGTTATCTATTGGTGATGATAGAGAAAGAAGAGAGAATTGAGGATGCCTTACAGTGTCAGATACTTCAAAAGAGAAGCCCAAAGACTGTTAAAGACCGAAGATGCGAAGACTCGACACTTTAGACTCGTCAACATTCGAGGGGGAGTCTGTTGGTGCATGCGTCTGTCAACTTCGTCTTGTATCGAGTCTTGTAATAGAATTGTTAGATCAGGGCATGTTGTATGAGAAAATAGGAGGTTTTTGGGTGGTGTTTAAGCTAATTCCGCTTGAAAGTGTCAAGTGCACTTTCAAACGAAATTAACATTGTTAATTCCGTTTGAAAGTGTCACTGTCACATTCAAACGGAATCACATGCCTATAAATACTCCTCAAACGAAATCATTTGTAAGGATTCCGGTTTCAGTACCGAACTGCTGCCGAAGTGTCGTCTTACTGTAAATTGTCATCAAATCAATAATATCGACAGTTAATGAGTATATCTTGCTGAATTGACCTCAATACGTCTGTTTCCGCCTTTCGTATTGAGAAAAACTCTTCTGATCGACTCATTCGGGTCCGAAAACGATCCTACAGTTTCTTCCTTTTCTTTGTATTTATGTTGGTTTTTGCTGCATATTTGTTCCTTTTGTTCATTTAAGCTCATTTGGTCCTGAAAATACAAAAGGAAGACAAAAGCACACTTTTTCCAATTAGTACTAAAAAAGGGTTAGTTTTATGCCTCATTTGATGTAATTTATATGTTGCATTTTGCAAATATCAAATACCCCTACACTTGAATCTTTGCTTGTCCTCAAGCAAAACTCTTTATTTTGTGGCTTACACACCCAAATGGAATGGGTAGAAGAGAATTTTTGGGCTTGTCTTGAGTGTCGGGAATCCAAGATCTTTATTGGGTTTTATTTTTTATTATTTACAATCCTATTCGTTATGATTTATTTAGAACGTTACATTAGCCAAATTACTTATTTGGGCATAACATGCCTTTTTAAAATCCCATTTGTATACAAGTTCACATAACTCACGGGAGATCACTCAACACTCGGCTGAAGATGTATTTTTGTGAAACACTCAAGACCGGCATGGAACTTACTTCTACAATATGCTTGCCAAGCAATCAATCCTTCCCCCTTTTTAACTATAAATCTTTGTAAATATCAAGAGGACTTGGGGAAGTGTTAGGCTTGGGCTAAAGGTAGGTGGTTTTGGGTTATTGGTTAGTAAAAAGGGCTAAAAGCGTAAAAAGCGTCGGTCGTCGTATAACTTTTTTTTTGTTTTTTTTGTGACTTTTATTCAAACTAAGCTTTTTCAAACAAAGTTTCTTTGAGGACTTTGTTTGTTTATTTTTAGACTTCATTTTTTTTTAGGAAACATCACAAGAAAACCGAGCTTTTTACTAAAATAAAGGGTTGAAAAGAAAAAGGTTTTGGTGGGTAAAGGGTGTTTGTTTTGTGGGTATGGAAATGAAAAGGTTTAGGCTCAAAGGGGTTAACTAGGGGGATTTTGGGTAGGTGATAAAAAAATGAAAAATAATGGTGTTGAAAAGAAAAAGGGTTAGTCCTAATGCCTCCATCATTTACTTACTTGAGTTTGAGTTGGTAAGGACCGGGAATGTATCGTCGTGACAAGTTCTAGAGTCGTAAGAACCAAGCGGCTATTCATACAAGAAACGAAAAATGAGCATTTAATTTAAAGATGTATGCTTGTATGCTCAATAAAGGCTCAAAACTCACTTATTGTGGGAATGAGTTTATAATGTGATCAAGTATATATAATCAAATTTTAACTAGATTTGTTATGCCGTTTCATAATTTTCTTATGTTGGTTCTTTTTATCATGATGCTATCGGTTGTATATTTGTAAAAATATAACCTTTTAGAACTTGTTATTCCCAAATTAAACCAAGACAAGTAAAAAAATGAAATGTTTTCAAAGAAATTTGAGGTGATTAGCGGTTCCAATAAAGTTTTGTGTAAGGCTTGTTATTAGGACTTGCAAAAATCAAGGTTGTAATACCCATACTAATTTATTATTAATATATATAATTAAAGTAAGCATTTTATAAGAAAATGCCACTTATTAAAATCTTTTACATTACGAGTGTTTAAACATGTTTACAACATCCAAAACATAGTTAAAAGTGTTTACATAATTCACTTATAACAAAACAAATCAAGATTTGACGTGGAAGCTTCATTTAACGTGTGTTCGGTTCTTGCTCGTCGCTTGATCTTCATTCGGGACTCTCGACATTCACCTATGATCAAAACCAACTTAAAAGTTAGTTTTGATAGTTAAATAACGAGCACAACAAGGTAAATGGGCCAAACAAACAAAATAAACAAAAATTGCAGGTTTTTACCCAAAACATAGTTCAAAGTGTTTACATAATTCACTTATAACAAAACAAATCAAGATTTGATGCGGAAGCTTCATTTAACGTGTGTTCGGTTCTTGCTCGTCGCTTGATCTTCATCCGGGACTCTCGACATTCACCTATGATCAAAACCAACTTAAAAGTTAGTTTTGATAGTTAAATAACAAGCACAACAAGGTAAATGGGTCAAACAAACAAAATAAACAAAAATTGCAGGTTTTTACCCCGTCGCCTCACGCGACGGTATTTCCCTTTGGGCGTCGCGTGACGCCACGCTCCGCATTTCGACAGAATGTTCCTTAGCTGGTGCTACACATTCCCAGCTATACTATTTCAAATTGTTATGCACAAAAACGTGCATAACTTTCAATTTACAAATCTGTTTACACGATTCTTTTTCCTATGCGTCCGTAATTTAATTCTCCATCACATGGAGTTAAAATCCGACATCCGGATTACAAATTTTCTAGATTTTAAGCCCTCGGCCTTATTTTAACTATTAAACCTTTAGCAAAGCTTTTGACCTGTTTGTATTTAAAACCACCAACTTGTTTCTTAAACAACCAAAATATATACATCAAAGTATTTAACTCAAAATCCTGAGCTCGGGTTCGTAATTTTTTTTTATGAATTATACAACTAGTACGCAAACTGTACACATAATCCGTTTTGACCCATTTAGTCGATTTAAGCAAATTTTAGTCTAAAACTAGCTATTTTCTTTTCATACACCGTAATTCCATATTTATATTGTTTGCTTATATTCCACCACAACTACTTTTATGGTGGATTTAGCATATCTAACCTATTAACCCAAATTTACCCTTCGGTTGGTCATTTCACGCAAATGACCATTTTTATACATTTGACCCACGAATGTGTATGTCTATAACTTTTATTCATATATAATGATTCCACAACCATAATGCAAGTTACTAAACGACCCCTACGGGTCGTTTGCCCATTTTACCCATCAATGGCGTTTTGGTCAACTCTAGTCCTTCATTTTACGACGAAGGACTTTCGCTGAATATTTGACCAACAATCGTATGTATAACTAAAAGCTTAAATATGCGTACCTGGCTCGAGTCAGCATATAGATGATGTGCGCAAAAAAAAACATATAAATTACATCAAATGTGGTATAAAACTAACCATTTTTTAGTACTAATGTTGGAAAAAGTGTGTTTTTATCTTCCTTTTGTATTTTTAGGATTAAATGAGCTCAATTAAACAAAAGAAGCAAAAAGGCAGCCAAATCTAACATAAATACAAGAAAATGATCAAACGTGAGCACGGGTGCGTGCCCAGCGGACACGGGGCCTTGGTCAACTCTAAGATTCGCAAAATCTGGGGAAATCTTGATAGTACAGATACGCTTCTGCAGACGGGGGCATGCCCAGCAGACACGGGGGCGTGGTCAACTAATGCAGACAAACGGCAATTAATGAAGAAAGAGAAGGAAGGTGGACACGGGGCCGTGCCCAATGGACACGGGGCCGTGCCCGAGTCTCTGTTCAGCCTATAAATAGGGGTGCTTGGCTCATTTGCAAACCATCCCTTGGCACACCACCTCTCTCACACTTCACCCACCACCCACCACCATCACAACACCATCATCCACCACCATCATCCATCGTAGAGTGTGTGAGTCATCTCGGGATCCAAGATTGATCGTAAGAGTTCTTGACAATCAAAGGCCATGTTTACCTAAGTCTCTTACATCACTTGGTGAAGACAAGTGTCTAGTGTAATACTTTTTTTTTAATCTTTTCGCACTTTTTATTTGGTTATGTATTAATGACTTTAATAACTAGTTTCTTATGTTGAAGGTGATTCTTCCTTATCGTTTGTCCGTGGTGTCTTGGCATTATTTTACTGTCTATATAAAATAAAAGATTTTCACCATTCATATCTCCACGGTCTATATGGAGATATGTTGGCTACCTGGTCGGGGGTTAAGGGAACGGTTTGGTAAGAGTCTTGCCTTGTTCAGTGTATAGATTCTGCAAGGACCTGGATCAAATTTAGTAGGACCTCCTTCGATACTCACCGGTATTGGATGGCGGGGGTCCAAACTCTTTGATCCCCTCATATGTAAGCTACTATTAATACTTTAACTCGGCTACTTAGGACTGTATCCCTGCTGACTCAGACTACTTAGCCGAGGGTAACGTCACCTTCAAAAGAGGGGCCTACCACAATATGCATTAATAACTTAATTAATTATCTTTCAATAATCCGACCCTTTAGGATTGTATCCTTGCTGACTCAAACTACTGGGTTGAGGGTAACGTCACCTTCAAAAGAGGGGCCTACTACAATAACTAAGATAATCTCTTAAAAAGTGCAACAGTGCGGAAATAATCAAAGGTTACACTAAACATGAGTCGGAGCCAAGTGATTCATCTTGTCTATCTATTTTTATTTTTATTTTATTTTTCAGCATTTTAGTTAGTTTTTATTTTTCTAGCTTAAAAACATTTTTCTAACTTTTTGATTTGATTAGACGTTGAGGATAAACCGGTATTAAAAGCTCTTGTGTCCTTGGACGACCTCGGTATCTTGCCAACACTATACTACGCTCACGATGGGTGCACTTGCCCATATGTGTGTTTGGTGTTAGTAAAATATCGTGTTTTATAAATTTAAAACTTGACTAACGTGTAAAAAGGGGTTTAAAATATACATTAAAATATATAACACACCACACGCATCAAGTTTTTGGCGCCGCTGCCGGGGACACAAGGATTTTAAGAAAGTTAGGAATCAACGGCCTAATCGTTTTTTCTTATTTTTCTGTTTTTTAGGATTTTTCTAAATTTTTCAGCTTCTGCAGAACTCAGCACGGGTCGTGCCTGCTGAACACGCCCCATGCCCAATCCTTGGAACTGTCAATCCTGTTTTAAGTTAGACAGTAAGCTGAACACGGGGCCGTGCCTAAGATTCAGTTACTGAAAACAGAACCGTAAGATCCCGACGGTTGGTAATTTCTGACACAAACATGAGTGATACTGATGTTTTTTACTTTCGGCACTCTTATGGTACGTGGTGTCAAATATGTGGTGGTTCCCATAAAGATTTAGAATGTTATTTTCTAAATTATAAACCCCATTATATAGACCCATTGTTTTCCTGTAGCCTTAAGAGGGGCGAAAATAAAAATAATCCCTATCTCTCCCTCGAATGCTCTCAACCGGATCTTCTAGGAGAAATGCTTCTTGATGAACTATTTCAAATGGAAGATCTAATTCTTAATTGGTTAAAAGAACTTAGGATGGATTTCAATAATTTATCTCAAGACGATAACCAAGAAGAATTGTTGGGATCGCATTCAAATAAAAACAACCTCGTTGTTCTCGATGTTACCTCTAACTCTAGCGAGGACTTGAGCGATAGTCGTCCCTGTGTTGATTGTGCCGTGAAGGACTCCCCCATCGACTTCGTTCGATGCATACATAGACCTGAGCGATTCGGCATACACCTTCTTTAACGAGAGCCAGGGAAAGGGTTGGACTTGTCCACCTACATTTAGCATAGGAATCACCCTCACTGACAACCTCTTGCGTTCTCGTCTTAATCTAGAGCAATTAAGGTATCTTAGGCACTTTGGGGTTGTTCCATCCAGTAAGGAACCGCCCGATACGAATAAGTTCCTTAGAAATAGACAAACTTCATAAACAGCCTTTCGACACGGGGCCGTGCCCAGGTCAACACGCCCCCGTGTCCACCAAAAGATTCCTTTCTGGCTTTTTGTCAGAATACAGACAAAATGTGTCAGGATCCTGTCTGCACACGGGTCCGTGTCCAGCTGACACGGGGCCGTGTGCAGCGTGCTGTCGTTTTCTATAAATGCAGCCAAGAATCCTGCACATTTGGACCATCCAGGGACAGAGATTTGAGAGGATCTTCTCACCTACCATCCTAGGTATTTTCTAAAAGAAGGTTCTAACAACCATCTTGTCATTTCCTCTTTTATCCATTACCTTCTTCTTCATCTTTCTTGCCTCAACACCTCCATTGAAACTTGAGATCACCATGATTCCAAGCTCTATTGTGATGTTTGCTAGGTTTTTGTTCAAGGAATCTTGTTAAAAATAAGTTGTACAACATTGTTTTAAGTTATTTCTGCTCAAAAATGCTTCATAAGTTGGAAAAATAATTTGAAACTCCAAGATTCCTTGTTCCAAAAATCTGCAGAAAGGTGAACACGGGGCCGTGCTCACTGAGCACGGGGCCATGTCCGAAGTTACTGTTTCATTAAAATGAACTATTTTTTTGTTTGTTTTCGTAGAATGTCTAGTCAAAACAGTGGAACCTCTTCTGTATATTCCAGAAACAGTCGGAGGGAAAGAAGGTCTTCAATTGAAGCAACTCTCGTACGCTACGTAATGGCATTACGTGAAGCTCTTGACGAGATGACTTTGGTAGAGGAGGTCCTTATAGACCGTATTAATTATCTTACGGTGGGGCTGGAAAACAGTTTTCAAGAAATTAACCTCTTGCACCAGAGGTTAAACATTCTTGTAACACCTCCCATGGAACCAATCCTCCCTCAAGAGGATTGGAACCTAGCACTTGGAGTCAACAATCCTACCAGATGGGATGACATTCTAGCAGAGCCTCCTCTTGAAGATCTACAAGAAGTCCCGGTGGAGATTGCACCCCCTCAAACCGATGCCAAAGAGCCCGCCTTTCTTCTCCCAAGGGAGATAGAGGAGTGGCTCGCCGACGTGTGAGGGACCCATACCCGGAGAAAGAAGTTTTTCAAGCCGCATCCAACCGAGAGAATTATCCTTTCAGAAATTTTGCTAATAGAATAAGTATTAGGCTAGATCTTCTTGGTTTAGATTTCTTGTGTTTCTTTTGACCTATTTATCTAGAATTTTAACTTATTAGGAATATTACGTAATTCTCTCTATTTAATGGAGTGATGGTTTTAATTAAATTGGTGTTTGGATGATGTTGTAATGGATAAAACACACTCAGGATGGTGAAGGATAACAAGGGAAACTTGAACCAGCACACCATGCACAAAAACAGGGCCACCCGACAAATTTTTCTTCATTACAGCAAGTTCAGCACGGGGCCGTGCTCGCCCAACACGGCCCGTGCCCAACTATCTGCAGAAAATGCCCAGTTCAGGTAACTGGACACGGGGCGTGCTCACTGAACACGCCCCCGTACCCAGGCTTCTTTTTCTTTTTGACAATTTATGTTACTGGCGATCTGAACACGGGGCCGTGCCCGGACACCACGGGGCCGTGTCCAGACGCCCAGTAACATAAATTTTTGCTTTTTCACATTCAATCAACCTAAAAACTTATTTTTGGGACACATTGAGGACAATGTGTAATTTAAGTGTGGGGGGATGCTAAAACTTTGAATCTTGCAAGTCCTAATCACAGGCCTTACACAAAATGCAACATATAAATTACATCAAATGTGGCATAAAACTAACCCTTTTTTAGTACTAATGTTGGAAAAAGTGTGTTTTTGTCTTCCTTTTGTATTTTCAGGATTAAATGAGCTCAATTAAACTAAAGAAGCAAAAAGGCAGCCAAATCTAACATAAATACAAGAAAAGGATCAAACGTGGCATGCCCGACCCCCCGACAGCATCTTCCCAAGCAAACTTAAGAATACAGAAGGCTGAACACGCCCCGTGCTCAGTGAGCACGGGGGCGTGCCCAAGTGTCAGCAGAAAAGGCAAAGCTGTAGAAGCTTCTATCACTCACCACGGGGGCGTGCCCAGCGGACAAGGGGCCGTGGTCAACTCTAAGATTGGCAAAATCTGGGGAAATCTTGATAGTACAGATACGCTTCTGCACACGGGGGCGTGCCCAGCGGACACGGGGGTGTGGTCAACTAATGCAGACAAACTGCAATTAATGAAGAAAGAGAAGGAAGGTGGAC
The DNA here is from genome assembly GCA_030545235.1 of Helianthus tuberosus. Taxonomy (NCBI): domain Eukaryota; kingdom Viridiplantae; phylum Streptophyta; class Magnoliopsida; order Asterales; family Asteraceae; genus Helianthus; species Helianthus tuberosus. Next base: position 111,678,710 of record CM060426.1, read on the forward strand.
ACGGGGCCGTGCCCGAGTCTCTGTTCAGCCTATAAATAGGGGTGCTTGGCTCATTTGCAAACCATCCCTTGGCACACCACCTCTCTCACACTTCACCCACCACCCACCACCCACCACCATCACAACACCATCATCCACCACCATCATCCATCGTAGAGTGTGTGAGTCGTCTCGGGATCCAAGATTGATCGTAAGAGTTCTTGACAATCAAAGGCCATGTTTGCCTAAGTCTCTTACATCACTTGGTGAAGACAAGTGTCTAGTGTAGTACTTTTTATCTTTAATCTTCTCACACTTTTTATTTGGTTATGTATTAATGACTTTAATAACTAGGTTCTTATGTTGAAGGTGATTCTTCCTTATCGTTTGTCCGTGGTGTCTTGGCATTATTTTACTGTCTATATAAAATAAAAGATTTTCACCATTCATATCTCCACGGTCTATATGGAGATATGTTGGCTACCTGGCCGGGGGTTAAGGGAACGGTTTGGTAAGAGTCTTGCCTTGTTCAGTGTATAGATCTTGCAAGGACCTGGATCAAATTTAGTAGGACCTCCTTCAATACTCTCCGGTATTGGATGGCGGGGGTCCAAACTCTTTGATCCCCTCATATGTAAGCTACTATTAATACTTTAACTTGGCTACTTAGGACTGTATCCCTGCTGACTCAGACTACTTAGCCGAGGGTAACGTCACCTTCAAAAGAGGGGCCTACCACAATATGCATTAATAACTTAATTAATTATCTTTCAATAATCCGACCCTTTAGGATTGTATCCTTGCTGACTCAAACTACTGGATTGAGGGTAACGTCACCTTCAAAAGAGGGGCCTACTACAATAACTAAGATAATCTCTTAAAAAGTGCAAAAGTGCGGAAATAATCAAAGGTTACACTAAACATGATTCGGAGCCAAGTGATTCATCTTGTCTATCTGTTTTTATTTTTATTTTATTTTTCAGCATTTTAGTTAGTTTTTATTTTTCTAGTTTAAAAACATTTTTCTAACTTTTTGATTTGATTAGACGTTGAGGATAAACCGGTATTAAAAGCTCTTATGTTCTTGGACGACCTCGGTATCTTGCCAACACTATACTACGCTCACGATGGGTGCACTTGCCCATATGTGTGTTTGGTGTTAGTAAAATATCGTGTTTTATAAATTTAAAACTTGACTAACGTGTAAAAAGGGGTTTAAAATATACATTAAAATATATAACACACCACACGCATCAATAGACCTGTTTTATACCTTGCTTTAATTAACCGATATTCTATGGCATCGCAATTATCCAAATTGCTATTCGCTCCTGTTAACATATGACTTGGCAACAATCATTAGTCGATATTGTCAAATGGTGTTATCACCACCATTTGACCTGTTTGGACTATATGACCAAACATTTACTTAGATTAAAAACATGGTTTTTAATTTCCCATTCACACATCCGACCCATTTCGGATTTTACCACAAGATCCCTTTTTCTCATAAATTATTTTCTTACACGCTCAACCTATTTCAGCTTACGCCATGGTTATCCTTTTAAGTTCAATTTACATTAGTCGACACTTGACTAAATTTCCATTTTTATCCTTTTTTCTCATTATTAGTTACACTGAAAAGTAATCTTATCGAAAACACATAATTTCTTAGTCATTACATGACTAAATTACCGTTTCGCCTCTTTTTACCATAAACCATGGTTTTTATCGTTTATATTTGTTCCGACCCGTATCATTATGCGTCGGAAACCATATTTAGAATATTATCTCTATCGTATTTATAACTTATAGAATATATTCGTATTCTACAAAAAAGTGTAAGTTTCACTTACCTCGCATCCCAGCCACGCTTTTCTTTTCGTACTTGATCCGTTTGACCCGCTTCCTCCACAAGCTTCCACCTAGCTTGTCTAACGTCAAACTATTATCATAATCCATAAGACGATTAGATTAGTCATCATTTCTTATGACTATTTCATTTTACAAATTTCATGCCGAAACTACTTCTCAACTTCATCATTAGTTAGTTTAACTTTTAGAAGTCAACTACATTTAATCACACAATAGACACAATTAAGTTAAATCAACGTTATGATTAGAACCCGTTTTAACTCATATTTCACGTAATTAGTCAAACTAGCCAATTACGCATTTCTTTCATAATTTCTTCTTATCAATATTCATTCGAGCATTTTAACAAACATCCTGTAGGCGAGATTTTATACGCATATTTTATCTAATTATGGTCATCGTTTTAACCAAGTTTTAATATCAAAATCATGCCTCTGTGTCTAGTGTACATGAACTACACCTAGAACTAGCATCACAACATCAATGTTCATCCATTTAACACCCTAATTCAAGTGTTCATCTTTTTATCATAAGACCCACTTAGCACACATATGGGTAATCATCAAATCCCTAGTTGTTAACACTAATTCATTAAGTTTTCAACTAGGGGTTTGTTTCTAAACATGAATTTCAACACAACAACGCTCATAGATTCATCATTCATTCCAGAATTTCGATTATGATTGTTCATCATAATTTCAAAGTATCACCAAATTACAATATTTGACATACCTTACGATCCCCATGACTAGGTGATCACGAATTTGTACTCATGCATTTGATTTGGGCTAGATAAACCTTCAATTTGGTGAATTTGGGGTGGGGTTTGGAGCCCTTGCTCCTGCTCCTGGTCGTTTACACGCACACACAACTAGTGTGTGTGTAGTGTTTTGATTTTTAATAAAAATAAGTTTCTAACCTTCCCATTTTAGCCCCTCTAGTTTGTAACTTTAATCATAAAAGGCTATAACTTGTTGTTTCAATATCATTTCCTTTAATTAGTTAGGTTAAACATCCCTAATTAACTTTAGTGGATTCAGGGAAATTACAACTAAGTTTATTTTAAGTCCCGTTACCCCAAGCCTCTTATAAACTTTATTTCCTCAAAAGCATTCGTTCACGTTTTGTTTAATATTAGCTTTATTTACTTAATCCTAATATTCACCGGGTTAATTTTTACCACTAACGGTATTTTACCCGTTAATACATATTAACGTGGTTTGATTACCAACCCGTTTTCGGGGGTGTTACAAAGGTTTTAGCATCCCCCACCCACACTTAAATTACACATTGTCCTCAATGTGTCCAAAAAATAAGTTTTTAGGTTGATTGAATGCGTAAAAAGGTGTTAAAAACAAAGTTTTGGTGTTACTAGGCATCTGGCCATGGCCACGTGCTGGGTGGACACGGCCCCATGGCAGGCATATTTCAGACAAATCAGCAGGTACAGGGTGATGGACACGGGGGCGTGCTCGCTGGGCACGGCCCCGTGGTGACAGTCTGCAATAAGATCAAACAGGTTTTTGGCTTTCGGTTCGAGTTTCCGGGCTTGTGTAGCACTAATATTTAGTACCTCCAAGCTTCCTAGGTACCTGTTTTGCTTAAAAATACCACACCACACAAATAACAAACACCCTAACATACCAAAAGTAATCATCCACATCATAAACTAAAAAAATGTAGAAAAGTAAAAGTGTTAACGGAAAGTAAATTGTTCAACTTTGGCACGCAGGCCAGATAATTGTTTTTGAGAGTAAGGGGTTAACCTGTTAAAGCTTCCACCGTGTCACACCATCTCCGACTCCTCGCCTCAATCCATCTCCTCATCTTCATCATCTCCTCCTCGGTGCACCATATGCTTCCGGACGTGGCTGATGTCGTCTTGCATCTCGGAGAGATTTCTCTCTATAGGTCTGACCCAGGTATAGGTGTTGCTGGCCATGTTGTAGGTGTTGCGGGTGCATAAGAGGTTTTCCTGCAAAAAATCATGTAAACTTTGGAAATTAGGAAAACCACCTCCTTGAGAGGATGATGCACCCCCGTGGCCATATTGAGGAGGAGGACGAATTTGTGGGGCGTGAAAAACGAGAGCCTCCTGTGGGTTCCAAACATGTCCCAGAATTGTTTGAAATCGAACCGTCCCATCACCCGCTTTGTTGATAATTCCCATTGAGCGGCATATGACAAGATCCACTTTGCCCGACCATGGGCCTTTACGGAAGGATCTCGGCATCCTTTGCACGAAATTCTTGTAAAGGCGGTAGATCCACCCCCCAAAGAAGATAGGGGTCGGGGCTGTGGCTAGCTGGTTCAGGTGCAAGTTTCGGAGGAGCAGGTGTGGAACATCGAGAGGCGCACGGTTGTGGATGCAGTATAAGACCGTCAGATCCCTTAAGTTGACAACACCAGTACTGTCACGCCTTTGGTTGAGGGAGTTGCTAAGGACCCTGTGAATGTAGCGGTAAAGAGGGTCCCACAAATGTGAGCTCTTGGTCTGGCTTGGATCATATGCTCCTTCTCCGATTTGGGCCCATGCCGTTTGACGTAAGTTTTGTGGGAGTTCACGGAGACCACCCGTGTTTTCCTCGTCTCCGGCATCTTCTTCAGCAAACAACCCAATAATTAACCCAAAATGTGCAATGGAAATTGAGAGTACATTTCCAGCACAGCGAAACTCAACCCCCTCTTCATCAAATGGCTCTCCTTTAGCTTTGAATGCAAACATGCTATAGAACTCCATATTGTATTCATGGGCCGAATGGAGTCTAGTGCAGAGGGCCGCTCGAAGTGGATCCTTGACTAGGTTGTTGAAGCGGTCAATCTGCCCCACTACTTCCAGGGTGTCTAAGCAAACTTGTCTTGGGTTTTCCTCGGGCCTATTTTGAAGAACTTCAAACCGTGCTTGATAGTTTCACTCATTCTGGTTGAAGCGTGTGAATTTCTTTGCCATCTGAAAGAAAACACAAAACAATTAGCATGAAACAGTAAATTTTCGAAGAAAACTGAAAACAACAAGCTGAACACGACCCCGTGGCCACTGTCCACGCCCCGTGTTCGGCTGAGTATTGCTGGCCACGCCCCCGTGGTCGCTGAGCACGGTCCCGTGCTCAGGCGTCTGTTTCCCAAAAATCTAATTTTTCATCCCGGTTCGGAAAACTTGAAAATTTTTAGTTGAGTAGGGGCGGTTTTCCCCGAAAATGAAACCCCAAGTGCCGTTTTCCGTAAACAAACCGTTTACCCCTTCAATTTTATCTTTTTCGGTTCAAAAACAAGGGTTTGAGGTTTTTGTTAAAAATCGGGCAAATCTTCAAACAATTCAAGTTGATTTACTTCCTATAACACATAACTAAACTACAACTAACAGATCTAAGCAAAAATTTGAGGTTTGATTAGGTTCAAGTTGAAGAACCCTAGATTTTCCCCAAATTTTTGATGTTAAACTACATGCAAATGATTAATCTAACTAACTATGATGATAGAATCATACCTTGACGTTGTTGAACGGTGGAAGAATGTGAAAATCTGCAGAAATTTCCGGTGGAACAAGAGAGTTTTCGGGGAAACGGGTCGTGTTGAAGTGAAAAATGAAAGAAGAAAAGCGGTTTTATCCCGACAGTAGCCAGCCACGGCCCCGTGGGCGGGTGATAACTGAATTTTTTTTATAGTGCACGTGTGAATGACCTGTTTCCCAAAACTTGGTTTTAGAAATCTTACCGATTTAGAAGCTTTCCCATCGTTCGTTACTTACAAGATATGATGTTGATGCACAAACCTTCGTTTATTCGTCAACCGCTTGTAGCGAGATTTCTCCCTCTTCATCCTCAATGAATCCTTGATAAAGCTATAGCCGTTGGCCATTGACTTTGAAAGGAATACCATTTCGAGATTTAATTTCAATTGCACCATGTGGAAAAACATGGGTGATAGAAAAAGGTCCCGACCGCCTAGACTTTAAATTACCGGGAAATAATCGAAGGCGTGAATTAAACAATAGAACCTGGTCTCCTACCCGAAATTCATTAGGTTTAATATGTTTATCACGCAAATTTTTCATTCTTTCCTTATAAATTTCGGAGTTAGAGTATGCGTGATTCCTTAATTCGTCTAATTCATTTAATTGACAAAATCGATTTTTACCGGCAATTTGTATGTCTAAGTTTACGTTTTTAATTACCCAATAGGCTTTATGTGCTATTTCTAATGGCAAATGACAACTTTTTCCATAGACAAGCTTGTATGGGGTGGTACCTATTGTTGTTTTATATGCAGTTCGAAAAGCCCATAAAGCGTCATCTAATTTATCGACCCATTCCTTTTTATTTAATCCTACGGTTTTTTCAAGTATTCCTTTTAAACCTCGATTAGTCACTTCGGCTTGTCCGTTTGTTTGAGGGTGATATGCTGTTGAGATCCGGTGATAGACCCCATACCTTGTTAAAATTTTTCGAGTTGATGATTACAAAAATGGGTACCCCTATCACTTATTAACGCTTTTGGAGTTCCATAACGAGAAAATAATCGTTTCAGGAATCTTACCACAACTATTCCATCATTTGTTGGAAGGGCTTCGGCCTCAGTCCATTTTGATAAGTAATCCACTGCCACAAGTATATATTTGTTTCCTTTCGATGGTGGGAAAGGTCCCATAAAGTCGAGTCCCCACACATCAAAAATTTCACAAACAAGAATTCCATTTTGTGGCATTTCGTTTTTTGAAGAAATATTACCTGATCGTTGGCATGCATCACAAGTCTTGACAAGACTTTTGGCGTCTTTGTAAATGGTTGGCCAATAAAATCCTGAATCAAATACCTTTTGCATGGTACTAGCGGCACCATGATGTCCTCCGTATGGACCTTCATGACAATGGCGGAGAATTCTTCTTGCTTCACTACCATGTACGCATCGTCGGATAAGTTGGTTGGCACACATTTTGAAAAGATAAGGATCTTCCCAAAAATAATGCTTTACATCGGTAAATAATTTTTTTCTTTGATGATGTGACCATCCTTTTGTGACTATTCCGCTAGCTAAGTAGTTAGCATAGTCGGCGTACCATGGCTCTTCTCGGTATTCCACCATTTCTAGGGACTTCGTTGGGAATTTTTTATTGATTAGCTCGTCCCTAGTTGCCTCCAAAGCTGGATCTTCTAAGCGGGAAAGATGATCTGCAGCGGTGTTTTCTGCTCCTCTTTTGTCTTTTATTTCAATGTTGAATTCTTGGAGGAGTAGAATCCATCTGATCAAACGCGGTTTAGCATCCTGTTTCTTAAAGAGATAATGAATGGCTGCATGGTCTGTATAAACTATCGTTTTAGAAAGAACAAGATAAGAACGAAATTTATCAAAAGCAAATACTACAGCTAGTAATTCTTTTTCAGTTGTTGTGTAATTTTCTTGTGCATCATTAAGTGTTTTACTAGCGTAATATATTGGGTGAAAATGCTTATCTTTTCTTTGTCCCAAGACAGCTCCAACTGCAAAGTCACTTGCATCACACATGATTTCAAAAGGTAATTTCCAATCAGGCGCTACATGATAGGTGCATTGACTAGCATTTCTTTTAGCGTTAGAAATGCTTGGTTGCAACCCTTGTCAAAGATGAAATGAGCATCTTTTTCAAGTAATTTTGTTAAAGGTCTTGAGATTTTAGAAAAGTCTTTGATAAATCGTCTATAAAATCCGGCATGTCCTAGGAAACTTCTGATGGCTCTAACGGAGGATGGGGGTGGGAATCGGGAAATAGTGTCTATTTTGGTCCGATCAACCTCCATTCGTTTGCTTGAGATTTTATGACCGAGTACTATTCCCTCCATTACCATGGAATGGCATTTTTCCCAATTAAGGGCGATGTTAGTTTCCTCACATAGGGATAGCATTCGTTCAAGGTTATCGAGGCATTGGTCATATGAATCTCCAAAGATAGAAAAGTTGTCCATGAAGACTTCCATAGTCTTTTCTATCATGTCATGGAAGATTGCCACAATGCAACGTTGGAATGTTGTGGGGGGCATTACATAGACCAAAAGGTATGCGTCGATAAGCAAAAGTTCCATAGGGACATGTAAATGTTGTGTTTTCTTGGTCTTCGGGTGCTATCGGTATTTAAAAGTAACCTGAAAAACCATCTAAGAAACAATAAAATTTGTGACCGAATAATCTTTCTAACATTTGATCAATAAAAGGTAAAGGAAACTGGTCTTTCCTTGTTGCCTCATTTAATCTACGATAATCTATACACACTCTCCATCCAGTGAATGTTCTCGTTGGTATTAATTCATTCTTTTCATTAGTGACCACCGTCATACCTCCTTTCTTAGAAACTACTTGGATGGGACTTACCCAAGGACTATCGGAAATTGGGTAAATGAGTCCGGCGTCAAGTAATTTGATGACTTCATTTTTAACCACTTCTTGGACGTTTGGATTTACTCTACGTTGTGGTTGTGTTACCGATTTATAGTCATCATTCATTAAAATTTTGTGCGTGCACATGGAAGGGCTTATTCTTTTAATATCTACAAGCTTCCATGCGATCGCGTTTTTATATTTTTTTCAAAAGTATGACCAATTTTTCTTTTCCTACACTAGTTAATTTTGACGAAATAATTACAGGTAACCTACTATCCTTGTCGAGAAAAGCATATTCCAAACCTTTTGTAGGTTCTTTGAGCTCAAGTGGTGGGTCTTTAGGAGACTCCTTATTTGGTTGCTCATTTTTGTCAAGAACCAAAAAGATTTGTTCAATGGAGACCTCTTCTTCGACAAAGTGGTCAATTTCTTTTTCCGTATCGGGTGGCTCATCTTCATCTTCAATTAGGGGGTCATCATTGCCGATTGGATATTTCATTGAACGCTCAAGATCGACACTTCGCTTGAATGCCCCTAATTGAATGGGTAGATTGTTTTTCTTCCGATTTTTCAAAGCTTCGTAGGTTTTTACAAAAGGTCGTCCCAGCACTAGTGGAGCGTCATCAAGGATGACGAAGTCGGTTGGGATTACCATTTGATTTGTTTGAACTAACACATCCTCAACTACTCCCATTGATTTTATTGTTTTCCGATTAGATAGAAAAATGGGTATTTGAAGTGGAGAACAAATCACCAATACTTAATTTTTCAAAAATGTAGTTTGGCATTATATTAACACAAAGATCTTTATCAATTGTAATATTACTAATAAACGAATTTTGAAAGAAACATGGAACCGGTGTAATGTTAATTTCAAATGGATAATCTTTTATTAGCGTAGTTTGATCATTTGTTAACTTAATGCTTACCATTTCCTCAATTTTAGTGTTAGTGTTTAACTCTTTTAAAAACTTAGCATGAGTAGGTACTAAACAATGATTTTCGAAAGAAGGTGACAAGAGATTAATTTCTTGAAAATTAGACTCTTCTTGAATTTTAACGTTATCGGACTCACCTTTTTCGTTGTTTAGTTCATGTGTCGGTTTTCACTTACTTGTTCTTCCATTTTTACCTCTTCAACTATCACTTCTTTAGTACATTTTACTTCTTCCATTGCGCGGGATTCCTCTTCCCTTGCGCGGGATTCCTCTTCCCTTGCGCGGGATTCCTCTTCCCTTGCGCGGGCTTCTTTTATATAGCGCTCGATAGTTTTAAGGTGTTCTATTATCTTTTCTTCTATGGGAGAGATAGAATAAGGATCTTCAAAGCTTGAGTTTGGAAGTTCGATCCTTGGTTCCTCATAATACTCATATGAGGTAGATGGTTCATACCATTGTTCCTCATTGTAAGTATATGATGAATAAGAGTCTTAACTTGGTTCTTCATAATACTCATAAGAGGTGGGTTGTTCACGCCATGGTTCCTCATAGTAAGTATATGAAGGTGAAGGCTCATAACTTGGTTCTTCAAAGTATGAGCATGAAGGCTCATACCATGGTTCATCAAGATATGAGTATGAGGGAGGAGGTTCATACCTTGGCTCTTCATAGTATGTGTATGAAGTGGATGTCTCGTACCTGGGCTCCTCATAGTATGTGTACGAAGGGGATGGTTCAAAGAGGTCACAATATTGTACCGAATGAGGATTACCACAAATGGTACAATACTCTTCTTCATAATCATCCTCCTCATAGTGGTAGTTGCAGCCTCCTGAGTATTGATCCATAAGAATCACTCAGCAGACCACAACAGAGTCTCGGGACCAGAAAACAAAAATAAAAACGGAAACAGAGGCTAAGCACGACCCCGTGTTCAGGTTCGGTATCTAGGCGTTTTGAAAAATGTGACTGGTTTTGTGTAGCACGGGGGCGTGTTCAATGAGCACGACCCCATTTTCAGACTCTGTATCTTGGAGTTTGGTAAAAATTATGAAGCACGGCCCCGTGTTCAGTGAACACGGCCCCGTGTTCAGTCTACTGTAATGCAAAAACTAGCTAAAAATGAAAAAATGTGCGCGCAATTTAAAAAGGTTTTGAAAAACGATTAGGCCGTCGATTTTAAGCTTTCTTAAAATCCGTGTGTCCCCGGCAACGACGCCAAAAACTTGGTGTGTGTTGGGTGTGATATGTTTTATTAATATTTAAGCCCTTTTTAACACATTAGTCAAGTTTTAAATTTATAAAACACGATATTCTACTAACACTAAACACACACATGGGCAAGTGCATCCATCGTGAGCGTAGTATAGCGTTGGTAAGATATCGAGGTCGTCCAAGAACACAAGAGCTTTTAGTACCGGTTTATCCTCAACGTCTAATCAAATCAAAATTTTTAGAAAAGGTTTTAAACATGAGTAAAAACTAAAAATGCTGAAAATAAAAACAAAAATAAAACAGATAGACAAGATGAATCACTTGGATCCGACTCGCCTTTAATGTAACCTTTGATGATTTCCGCACTTTTGCACTTTTTAAGAGATTATCTTAGTTATAGTAGTAGGCCCCTCTTTTGAAGGTGACGTTACCCTCAACCCAGTGGTTTGAGTCAGCAAGGATACAATCCCAAAGGGTCGGAATATTGGAAGATAATTAATTAAGTAATTAATGCGTAAAGTGGTAGGCCCCTCTTTTGAAGGCGACGTTACCCTCGGCTAAGTGGTTTGAGTCAGCAGGGATACAATCCCAAGTAGCCGGTTTAATGTATTAATAGTAGTTTACATATGAGGGGATCAAGCCATTCGGACCCCCGCAATCCAATACCAGTGGGTATTGAAGGAGGTCCTACTAAGCTTGACCCAGGTCCTTGCAGGATCTATACACTGAACAAGGCAAGAACCTTACTAAACCATCCCTTTAACCCCCGACCAGGTAGCCAACATATCTCTATATAGACCGTAGAGATATGAACGGTGAAAATCTTTTACTTTATATAGACAGGTAAGTAATGCCAAGACAACACAGACAAATGATAAAGAAGTTTCACCTTCAACATAAGAAACTAGTTATTAAAGTCGTTAATACAAAACCAAATAAAAAGTGTGAAAAGATTAAAAATCAAAAGTATTACATTAAAGACTTGTCTTCACCAAGTGATGTAAGAGACTTAGCCAAACATGGCCTTTGATTGACAAGAACTCTTACGATCAATCTTAGATCCCGAGACTACTACACACACTCTAAGGTGGATGATAGATGATGGTGGTGGATGTGGGTGTTGTAGTGGTGGTGGAGTGGTGGTGAAGTGGGAGAGAGGTGGTTGCCAACGGATGCCTTTGAAGTGAACCAAGCACCTCTATTTATAGCCTGAACAGAAACCCGGCCACGGCCCCGTGTCCGCTGGACACGCCCTGTAAGGACTCTAAAAAATGTCCCAATAATACTCGTAAGTGAAAACCCTGACCCCTGAAACCTTACTGTACATGAAAAACCAAGAAAACAGAATTAGTGGGTTTCAGGCGGGCCGTGTAAACCTTAAGGAAGGTTTACGCGGGCCGCGTCAATGTTGGGTTGACCGGATAAGTGTTCCGGATCCACGTGTTGACCAGCTGGCAAGTCTACTAGTGACCAATCAACCCTACGTGTAGAATAGGTGGTTAGGCGGGCCAAGGTTTACGCGGGCCGCGTGAACCCTAAATTTCACCTATAAATAGCTTGTTGCATGCACAGTCCACTGGTGTCGAAATCCAAACACAAAAACGAATTTCTACTGATCTGAAGTCGAAATTACAACCTGAATTAGTGGGGTGCTGCTCCGATACCGGGTATTAACTCAATCGCTGCTACGATTCAATGTCCGATCGATTAAAACTATCCAATGGATGTTTAAGTGCTGCCCACATTAGGGTTATGCTTTGTCATTCGTCGTGAATTCGATGGATGTTTAAGTATCGCACTTTGTCATTCGTTGTGAGGGTTTAATCTCGTGAGTTATCGTAAATGCTGTATTAGTTACTGACCTAGTTCGTGTGCATGTTGTTTAAATTTAGGTTAAAAGGCTAATCAGTAGGCTAAACTCTGCCCGTATAAATCTGCAATGTGAGTCATTCTCTTTTTATCAACTATTTTACAATACTCCATTTTCAAATGTTATAATTACAGGGAGTAAGTCGTGGTAATCTTAATCACTGGCTAGTGGGGTATTGTGCACATTACTAATTTTCACTGGTTAGGCGAATATATCCTAACAGTGATCGTCACTACTTGGGTGACAGGACCCAATAGTGATATGACCATCGTCACGCAATGTGACACGGCGCCAGATAAAAATAAGATAGAAGCCATTGTAATCGCCCTTATGCTGTAATTGATAACTATGTGTCATTTTATTAAATTGAGTGACTCGCCAGCATTTCCCCGCTGATAAAATATTTTTAAAACATGTTTCAGGTGACCTGCTGTAAATCAAGGAAACGTGCTACGGAGCACTAACCAGCTTGAAGAGGTGGCTCAGTTAAAATGAAATAAATTCCTCTGTTGTAAATTACGGGGTTTATCCCAAAATTATGGAATAAAATAAATGGGCATTTTGAGTTTTAAAAGATCCTGTTAAAATTCTTCCGCTGTCGCATCATAGATACCACGGGTTCCTGTCCCGCGGCTCCTGACCGGGTCAAACCGGGGCTGGGGCCGTGACAGGAAAAGGTGGTATCAGAGCCACTGATCAAGCCTCTGATTCAAAGCCTATTAAGTATTTCAAAATACTTAATTTTTTCTAATTGCCATTCTATGATTATGTGATTATATTTTGATTATCTAATTTACAGAATGGGTAAGCAAAGAATTTCAGATATCTATCTTAAACTAGATAATTCCTCAAAAGATAAGGGAAGTTCATCCCGATCAAATTCCTCAAGATACTCAGTAGATCCTGAGGAAGGAATATTTGTTCGAAAAGCACAATATGAGGAACCACTTTCTCCTAAGAAAAGAAGTCTTATTATTAGAAAAAGGCAGGAGAAAAGAAAGAAGTCACAGCCAAAAGAAGTGTGGGTTAATCAGGAAACCCAGGAACTAGGCAATAACCCACCATGGGAAGATAAATTAGATGAAAAATGGGCGGATCTATATATGCTAGCCACTGTAGCAGTAAATACAAATCTTTAAAATATCATGACTCAGTTCCAGCACCCTTATCATCTACAAACCAGAAACTTTACCCAGTAAATAAATAAATTACAATAAACCCTAGTATGTTTTAATTGTCAGTCATCCTTTGTATTAAATTAAGTCACACGGTATGCAATAATACTTGAAGGTTATCTGTGAAATTTTGTTATAAAATTTTAAACTTAATATTTTTACATATATGTTAAACAGCATGAATGAATTATCTGGAGCCCTAGAGAATCTCAACCTCTACCCTGTGAACATAGAAGTTTCTAAAGAATTTACTGGTTACTTTGCTGATGTGGAAAAACCTATAGAATTTCAAGCTCCACCTCTGGAAAAAGCAAAACCTAAGAAAAGAAGAAGATTTGTAGGCTGGAGACGTGTACGCAGAAGGAAACCAGCAACTAGGAGAATTCCTAAGATAGAGAATCCCATGGATAAAGGAAAAGGGATAGAAATTGAGGAAGATTCAAGGCAAGCAGGGATAGAAATTGGAGAAAGTTCTAAGCAAGAAATTGGAGAAAGCTCCAAGCAAATCAAGGACATGACATTGCAGGAAGAGTTAGATTTCATACTGGCAAGCTGTGATACCATTAAGCCTGTCAATGAAAATATTTTTACCTATCCTGCTGAAACTCAAATCCCAATAAACCTAGAACCAGCCATTCCAGAACCTTTGATCCACACCCAACCTCTAGGACAAATGGATGAGTGGTGGACTAACGACTGGCAATTTCAAAACCTCATCAACAGTCCCTATTTGTTCCTGCAGACATTTGGCCACACCCCTGTACTCAGCGGGCACAGGGCCGTGGTCAGCCTTCTGTTTCTTGTTTTTGCTTGGGAAGATGCTGTCGAGGGGTCGGGCGTGCCACGTTTCTTCCTTTTCTTTGTATTTATGTTGGTTTTTGCTGCATATTTGTTCCTTTTGTTCATTTAAGCTCATTTGGTCCTGAAAATACAAAAGGAAGACAAAAGCACACTTTTTCCAACATTAGTACTAAAAAAGGGTTAGTTTTATGCCTCATTTGATTTAATTTATATGTTGCATTTGGCACACATCACAAGGCCCGAGGAAAACCCAAGACAAATCTGCCTAGACACCCTAGAAGCAGTGGGGCAGAATGACCGCTTCAACACACTAGTCACGGGTCCACTTAGAGCGGCCCTCTGCACTAGACTCCATTTGGCCCACGAATACAACATGGAGTTCTATAGCACGTTTGCATTCAAAGCTAAAGCAGAGTCGTTCGATGAAGAGGGGTTGAGTTTCGTTGTGCTGGAAATTTACTCTCAATCTCCATTGCACAGTTTGGGTCGATCATTGGGTTGTTTGCTGAAGAAGATGCCGGAAACGAGGAAAACACGGGTGGTCTCCGTGAAATCTCCCAGAATATGCATCAAACGACATGGGCTCAAATCGGGGAACGAGCATATGATCCAAGCCAAACCAAGAGCTCACAGTTGCGGGACCCTCTATACCGCTACATTCAAAGGGTCCTTAGAAACTCCCTCAACCAAAAGCGTGACAGTTCCAGTGTTGTTAACCTAAGGGATTTGACGGTCTTATACTGCATCCACAACCGTGTGCCGCTCGATGTTCCACACCTGCTCCTCCGAAACATGCACCTGAAACAACTAGCCACTGCCCCAACCCCTATCTTCTTTGGAGGATGGATTTACCGCTTCTACAAGAACTTTGTGGAAAGAATGCCAAGGTCCTTCCGTAAGGGCCCATGGTCGGGCAAGGTGGATCTCGTCATTTTCCGCTCAATGGGAATTATCAACGAGGCGGGTGACGGGACGATTCGATTTCAAACGGCTCAGGGAAATGTTTGGAACCCACAAGAGGCTCTTGTTCTTCACGCCCCACAAATCCGTCCTCCTCCTCCTCAATTTCACGGCCATGCTGGTTCATCATCCTATCAAGGGGGTGATTTTCCTAATTTCCAAAGTTTACATGATCTTTTGTAGGAAAACCTCTTATGCACCCGCAACACCTACAACATGGCCAGCAACACCTACACCCGGGTCGGAGCTATAGAGAAGAACATCTTTGAGATGCAAGATGACATCAGTCACATCCGGGAGCATATGGTGTACCGAGGAGGAAATGATGAAGATGAAGAGATGGATTGAGGCGAAGGAGTCGGAGGTGGTGTGACACAGTGGAAGCTTTAACAGGTTAACCCCTTATTCTCAAAAACAATTATCTGGCCTGCTTGCCAAAGTTGAACAATTTACTTTCCGTTAACACTTTTACTTTTCCACATTTTCTTTTTTTTTAGTTTGTGATGCGGATGATAACTTATGGTATGTTAGGATGTTTGTTATTTATGTGATGTGGTATTTCTAAGCAAAACAGGTACCTAGGAAGCTTGGAGTAACTAAATATTAGTGCTAACAAGCCAGGAAACCAAACCGAAAGCCAAGAACCCGCTTGATCTGATTGCAGACTGTCGCCATGGGGCCGTGCCCAGCGAGCACGCCCCCATGTCCACCACCCTGTACCTGTTGTTTTGTCTGAAATCTGCCTGCCACGGGGCCGTGTCCACCCAGCACGCCCCCGTGACCACCTTCTGTAAGTTGTTACTGGCACTCTGACCACGGGCCGGTGCTCACCCAGCACGTGGCCGTGGCCAGATGCCCAGTAATACCAAAACCTTGTTTTTAAACACATTTTTACACATTCGATCAACCTAAAAACTTATTTTTGGGACACATTGAGGACAATGTGTAATTTACGTGTGGGGGGATGCTAAAACCTCAAATTTTGCAAGTCCTAATAGAAAGCCTTACACAAAACTCTATTGGAACTGCTAATCACCCAAAAAATTTTCAAAAACTTTTCATTTTTATTTTACTTGTCTTTGTTTAATTTAGGAATAACAAGTTTGAAGGGGTAAGGTCCCAAAAACCTTGTAACAAGTAATTTGGACCATACCACAACTGTCGATCAGCCCTTCTGACCTTGCGCGGCCGTGCACTGGTCCTACAAAGAAGGCTTAAGAGACAGATATCAGACAACATCTGCGCGCCAAAAGGAAATCATAAATCCTTGCGCTGTCCTCCATAAATAAAGGATGAAAATCCTAAGTCAAGCACTTCCGCTTAATGATATCCGGACTTGGATATTATTTACTTAACTGATACCACACAATAAAGAGTCACACCAGATTACAGCAGTAATTTTCTAGAAAGAATTCAATCGTGCACCACTAGGACGGTTATAACCGTCTGGACACGTGTCATCACCTCAGGCATCCCTGAAATCACAATGATAGCATGTAATTGGAGAGAAACCTCCACTTGATCACTTTCCACGTGGCAAACCCCCAGCCATAGATCTAAACAGCGATCCGTGTGCACTTACGTCGGATCGAGAAGCTTAACGGAAGGAAATGTAACCGCTTACGGGGTTAGCATCTTCCGTCAACATTTCACCAACGAGTTTTCCCGCCCAAAACTCTCGGCTATAAATGTGAGAACAATTCAGGTATGAAATTCAAGTCACACACACTTCGTCAATACCTCTTCTTCTTCTTCATAAAACACATACTTATTCTCACGCCGGAGTTGGGTCAAGGAGAGAACTCCTTTCTCCCCTTGACGAGGCTAACGGTGCTTTGTTTTGCAGAGTTTACCGGAGAAGAAGAACTGTTCCATCAGATCGAATGAGAGGAAACCAACCTTTTTATGCAGATCCAAACCCCCTAGATAATTTGATTCCGGTCAATTTTCTAGTGTTTCTTCATTGGCGCCCACCGATTTCTCTGTCTCATCCAATTTTCTCTCGTTTTTTTATCTACCCTGTTGATTCCATCTGCATATGGAAGAAACGTCGTCTCATCGGCAAACCGGCCCTCGGCCGAACGTCGGAAACAACTTTCAGGTGGAGGGAATTCCAGAGGATGCCTCGGATGACAACGAGGTTCAGTGCAATCGAGTAAATGAACCTGTCACTCCAGGGGTGCTACCAGAGAACCCTGTTCACTCAATCTCCTGGTATGTCAGGTCTCAAGGGGCTCTGAATGCAGTATACACACAGCTGTGTGCACAGACTGCACCTCAAACTCAGTCGCGAAGGCCAGGATCTCGTGCTCATGCTTCTCAACGTGAGGGCCCATCTCACATCGAGGACACAGAGGTATATTCCAGATCTCCGTCGAGATATGAATATACCCAATCTGGGAGTCGTCAATGGGAGCATCGAGACGAGTCACATTCCCATCGAAGAGCAACAGTTCACACTAGGTTGGGTTCTCAACGAAATACCTACCACAGTGAAGAGGATCCAACCTATCGCTTAGGTGACAACGTCAGTGTGTTTAGTCGGTTGAACTATAACAAATGTAAACCCCGTGCGGTTTACAATCCCGAGGCTAAACACAACTATGATTTGATTTACCACCCTACGAAAGCAGCGGAAAATTCAAAATTCATCATGGAAATAGCTTTGGCTCCGCTTGAGAAAGCTAAACTACCGTCCAATGTGGGTAAATTTAATGGGCTAACAGACCCTGACGACCACTTGAGGGTTTTTACAAGCGCAGGGCTAGTAGGTGGCTGGACTTTACCATTATGGTGTCATCTTTTCGTACAGACCCTTACTGGCGCTGCAAGAATCTGGTTCGATAATTTACCCATCGGGAACATCACATCATGGAAGGATCTGCGCAAGAAATTTCTGACTCATTTCAGTCAACAACGGCGATCTATCCGAGACACATCAGATGTCATGAACATTTGGCGTCATGACGACGAAAGCCTAGAGGACTTTATCACCTGATATAATAAAGAAGTACTAGAGATCGGGGGAGTCCACGAGCAACCGATCCGCGCACAGTTAAAATATGCGGTCAGATGTGATGATATGATCAAGGTCCTGTCTGGGACAGAAGGTCTTCCGAAAAGCTGGGAGAAAGTGATGGCAGCAGCTAAGGTTTATGCACAAACAGAAAAGAACCTTACCACTAATAGGCCGCCACCACCGCATAACCGACCCTCCGACTTAGGCTCTAACGGCGGGAGGAAATTCAAGAAGGGATGGCACGATTCTGGCTCGGGAAACCATTCACCTGAAGATGCTCGGTCAACGATCAATAAACTTACCGCACAGAGGGAACTCAAACAGGAGAATAGGGAGAGACAATGGACTCCCTTAACTAAAACTCCCACGGAAGTTTTGAGCACTGAAGATTATCAGTTCAAGCCACCGATCTCCATGAAAAACAAGCGCGGACAAGATCCAGCCCAATATTGGGAATATCACAAAGACAATGGGCATACCACCAACAACTGCATTTCCTTGCGCAACGAGATTGAGAAAGCCCTTAAAAGCGGCGAGCTCACACATCTGCTACAAAACGTGCGCAAGGAAATAAAGCAGATAACTCGAGGCGACGAAGGCCCGGGCAAAAGGGCGAAAAACTAAGAAGAAATTCTATGGTCTCCGCGCAAAAAGACATGATTTATTAACACAGAGCGGGAGAATAGAGTAAGTTAAGTCCCGTATATTTATTAGCAAACTTTGTAATGGCCTCTGTGCCCTATCCGGAAATAACCAGCAAAGTTTCTATTATTCTTGTTTTTTTTACAAAATGCATGCAATTTCTTTCAGTAAGCGCAAAAACATTATGGTAAATATAAAATAAAGCCTCATGAACGGTCAGTGATTACATCACAAACGACGATACGTTCACACATGAGCTTTATACCAACTTCATTCGCCTTACTTAATCAAAGTAATTGTACTCATGCAAAAAATTGTAAACTAAAAAACACGACATACTACTCCCAGCGTACAAATACGCCTTAGAAACTATCAAAACACGGCAGTGTTTTAGTTACTTGCGCAACAGCGCACCAACAAAGAAAGGGATATACATCCCAAATATTACAAAAAAATGTTCAATACAATTTCAAAAGAACCTACACTAAATCTTCACCTTCATCCGGAAAGATTTCCTTTAGTTGTGCCACGTGATCATCAGATTGCAGCGCAACATTTATAAGATCCATAACAGGAAGCTGCAAGTTGTTAAATTCTGCCTTCAAAGCAGAAAGCGCAGCACCAGTATCAACGCCATAAGTCACGGATTTGCTGACATCCCAATCAACCTTCAAAGCGCTATTCACATGCTGAGAGCACTCAACGTATCCTTGGGTGTACCCATCCTTTCGCGCAACAACAACTAAACGTGCAACGGTTTTATCCAACTCCTCAGAATTCAACGCTGATTCAGCAACCTATGAAAATAAGAAAGGGTAAATAACAAGAAGGCACAAAAACATTCCCGCAAGGAAAGATAAGAAGCAACTTACACAGGAAATCCCACGATCTTTCAGCCATGACATATCACTCTTTAAGGGTTCAAGCTCGCTTTCCGCTGTGGCCCGCGCCATTTCAGAATTTTCCAATTTTTCTTCGGTTTCAGTCAAACGGCGAGAGGTTTCAGCCCTTTCGGAATGCGCAAGTTCCAGATCCTTTTTAAGTTGTTCCTGGTCAGAAAGCAAAGCAGTAAGACCTTCTAATTATTTTTCTCTAAGAGCAAGAGTGGCGCAAGCATGTACCTCTCGTTGCTCACTGCGCTCCCTATGAGAACGCGCTTCTTCTAGCGCAGCTTCTGCATCGGTTTTCTCCTTTCTCAACTTCTCTACCTCCGCATCCTGTTTCTTCAGTTTTTCAATCTCAGCCTTGAGATTATTGATGACATTACGGAGATTTACCTTCTCAGCATTATCTTTTTCGCAAATTTTCTTCCAGTTTTTTCGTTCTTCAGAAAGGAGGGCAGCTTCGGCTTCCGCTTTCCTCTTCCAACCCGCAACAGACCATTCCTCAGTTTTACGATCAGCCTCAAACTTGGCTTGATCAGCTTCCAATTTAGCTTTCGACTGAGCAATCCGGTTTTTATCCGCAACAAATTTCTTCTTGGACACCTGAAAAGCATCCCACTCCTTGTGCATGTTGTGCCATTCACGCACTATACGATGAGTAGTCGATGCATGAGAAGCAGCTTCCTCAAGGTAAGCATGATAAGTCTGCTCGTGAGACCGGCTTTCTTGAAATTTGATCTCCCCAGGCGGAAATATCCCCTGCAACCAATCTCGGCACACGCGCCAGTCCGAGAAAGTATCACCTTTCTTTAAATTCCAGACAGGGGCATGAAGGTCGGAAGCATCTTTCTCCGAAGAAGTTCTGTAGTAGTAATCCCCCAGAGTCTCATCTGGGCGGATCGGGTAATTCTGGCCAGCATCAGAAAATGTGCCTTGATCTCTAGCAGAAATCTTCTCAATATTTTCAGGCATAAAGCCAGAAGCTCTAGGAGGAGAAGTTGCAACATTAACTTCTTCAGCAGCTTTTTCCTTCTCATGACTAGCAAGTTCAGGAGCTTGAGGATCACCAGCACCATCCACAACTCCTGGACCAACAACTTTTTCACCCTCTGCAGTAACATCAACAGGCTTATTAGCCTCAACAGTCTTCTCCACACCACCCTCAGGAACCTCAGAAGTTTTTAACTGATCAGCAATGGAAGCACACGGAGGAGAGGGTGGGAGTTCTTCATTAACCACAGGTTGCGGCTCTGTGGGAATAGGAGAAACATGGATTTCTGAAAAAACAACAAAGTCTGTAAATGTCTAATGCACATAAGGGAAAACAAGCAAAGGTAACACTTACCAGGAACAGACTCAGAAATAAAAGCATCCAGATTGCCTTTCCGGGTAATTTTCTTCCTCTGGATCTTCTTTGAGGGCTGACCCTCAGCTTCAGCATCAGTCTGTTTCCTTTTACCTACCTTCTTCCGCACCAAGTGTTCAGGACTAGACTCCAAATCAATGGGATCATCTGGGTTGGATGGAGGAATATCAGCAGTATCTCTTGGTTCAGGTTTCGGCCTCCTAATAGTAACTGCAGGCGCAAAACCCTCCAAAGAGTCAGAAACCACCACATAATCACACCAGGAGTCAGAAGAATGGCACGTACCTTTCTTCTCTCCTCCAACATTTTTGACTTTGGAGGAATGAGTGTTCTCTGCATCACCCTTTTTAGGCGCGATGTTGCCGGTTGTCGCGCGCTTCTTCTTCTCAGGGCCTATGCCCAAATTTGACAATACACCTATGAAAGCGCAGAATAAAAGTTCAGATGCATTACAGAAAGCAAACAGCAAACAAAGTACGCAAGCTCACCAACACCAGCGGCAGGTTGGGCGGATAAATCAGCCTCTTGAGGAAGCACAAAATTCCTCACAATTCGATGGTACCAAAGCTCTTCATCAGGTTTCTTCTTAATGGTACCCATTTTTCCGCCTTCTCTCTTGTATGCTACAACATATAATGAAACAACTGCAGAAGAAGAAAAGCATGTTCAAAAAAAAAAAGTGGGAGAAAGGAAAAAAGGGGAAAACCCCCAATCTTACCATGACCTTCCTCCGTGTACACCGGTTTGTCTTCCCGGTCTATTTTCCAATTCAAACTCATACTAGCCCCAACAAGGGCTTTCTCCGGTAAGGCAATGTTAGGAACTTCCTTCAGGTCTTGATACCAATTTTCGTCAACAGGGGTCCGAAGCGTTTCAACAGGGACGTCTTCTCTTCCCCTTAGAACCATCCTCATCGGAATCACCCCCGCCTTGATGAAGAAGAATTTTTGTTTCTAATCATGGAAAGATTTTGGAGGATGTTGCAAAATCTTCTTTGCATACGCTCTTTGAACAAATGAATAAAACCCTTGGGTATAATGCATTTGGTGAAAAACCCTAAATCGAAGGACTGTCGGCTCAATATGCATCGTCCGACACACAAACTCAAAGTGTCGAACCCTAACCATGCCAATAGGGTGCAGTTGGGAGATATGCAACTTATAATACTCAAGGACTTCAAGGAAAAATTTGTCACACCCCGAAATTATCAGAGCTGGCGTGACTGGACTGGTATCTTCATTGCACAGCGGAAGCAAAAAGCTAAGACTTTCTAGAAATTGAACGCCCACTAAGTACTCGAGTCTCCAATGGTTCTCCTATTCCAACCGTGCCTTGTCTTAGAAAAGTAACCTGAGAAAGAAACATGCGAAAAAGTCAACATAAAGTTGAGTGAGTCCATAGTTTGTTTGTAAAAGATTTGAAATAAATCTTTTGAGTTGTGAAAGATTTGAAATAAATCTTTTGAAATAGCCGGTTTTTGAAATAGTATTGAGAAAACGAATTTAAAAATCATTTTCTTGCCAAGTTATATGGAAACGTTGTGTTTGTAACACAGTATGTTCATAAAAAAAAACCATGCGTTTGTAAAGTCTTGTATTTGTAATGTTCGCATAACTGTCAATGCCCACCCTGACTTTGACTCCATACCCGCATAATCCTATGCTTTGAATTTGTATAAAACATGGTATTTAATTTGTATGACCAAGTATTTTTGTAAGTATATATGTCCCTGGTATGTAGCAAATAAGGAAATAAAGAGATCACCAATGGTTTGCAAGGCCATTGATATGTGTGAAGTGCAAGTAGGAAGACTCAAACCTAGCGGATTTGTGCGTCGGGTACATAGTCACTCCAAGGTCCTTACCGTGGGCCTGGAGCTGGGCTCGCTACACCCAAATAGATCTACCGCATTGTGCCCCTCGGTCCTACAATGAGGATTAATGGCCTCAAGTTGCGCCTACCCACTCACATGATCTAAGTAGTAACCCTCCTTACGCTAACCATACCATGTATAAAAATCCCTGGTATCCCCGACCAAATCCCTGGTCACCCTGACCGAATCCCTGGTCACCCTGACCGAAAATCATTCACATTTCAAAAATAAGCATTTGCATCATACTTGGTACTCGTTCTCACCAAGAGTGCTTCTTGTATTTACCCGTAGTTTAGAAAACTAGAATTCGTGGGTATGCATATTCCGAAAGATACGTTTGTTTGAAAACCGGTATGTTTAGTATAAACCTTTCGTAAATCATTTATGTTCCTCGAAATCCCTTCGTAATATGGTTTAGAAATACGAGTTTTGCGTTTGTTCAAAATTTTGTATGTTTTTGCAAAACGTGCATGTCTTTCCACCCCGAAAGCATTTATAAAAATGTAAAGCCGTAAAAAGTGGGGTTATGAACTCACCTGAATATTCCTGTGCAAAGCTAGCTAAATACGACTTCGTGATGTCGTTTCCAAGACGAGACTCGCTAGCATGCATTCTACAATATTTCTAACACGGAATATCTAATAAGTTTCTAATATAAACGTAGCTAAACTACGTGTCTGAGCTCTACTGAATCGTTAAGCGAACGATTCAACGGTAAATTGATAACTTAATAGTAACGATTAAGTTATACTCGTTAGGTTTCGCCTAATGTCGGTAATAGTTTAATAAGTCTTGTAAAGACTTAGTTCTCGAGAGGTTTAAAATATATGAATATTTATATAAAAGTATATAAATATTTTGTTATAATCGCGTTAGTTGTCTCGAGAAATCGTACATGTATGTTCAAAAGTTTGTATGAAAATAACGTATAACCAATTCGTATCGTATATACGTCTCGTATGATATTTATCAAAGTGTATGTCTATGCCATTTAGGCGTTTGACGCGAATATAAAATGTCATATTCATGAAAGAATCGTCGGATTGTCGTGTTTGAAAATAAATATATAACTATATTTATTGTTATAAACGAATGTGTGCTCGGCGTTTGAAACAATATAAATAATTATATTGACTTTATAAAGGAGTTGTCGAAATTCCGAAGTTTGTTTTATAATAAAACGCGTTCCTTTTTACGGATTTTCTCGAAAAACGGGCAGAGTTTCCTCTATTTTTGGACGCCCCGACAACACAAGTTGTCGCTATTTTTATCAAAATTCAATCAATTCACGCAATATATATAGCTTTTCATCAAATATGCCAAATTAAAGTGTAAATAGTCGCTAAAAGTAACGGTCGAGCTCGTTCACGAAATAAATAAAATTATAAGAATAATGAAGTGTATTGCGCCGTAAAATCTTTACCATCTTCTCGTGTCGAAAGCCGAGCTGACCGAGTCAACTCGCTGAGTTGACTGAGTTTGACCGAGTTTAACCGAACTGTATCGTTGACCAGAACCGAACCGAGTCCCGAACCCGAAACGTCACCCGAACTGATCTGTTGACCATTGTTGACCCGGACCGAGTTGACCCGTAAGCTGAGTTAACCGAGTCACTGAGTTGACTCGGTGACTGAGTCAACTGAACCGCCTGACCAAACCGAACCTGTTGACCCGATAAACCAAAGCTCAAACCCGCTGACCTCAATCCTGACCCGACTGTGTCTGACCCGAGACTCGAACCCGAACCGAGACGCCAACCAAACCCAAAACCTGTCTCGAACTGAATCACCTCTTGAACCCAAAACCAAGTTTGTAACCCGAGCCAAAACCCGAACCGACCGAGCCGCGAAAACTGGACCGAATCAGATCTAAAGAAAATGTCGATTAAAGTCTGTTTACCGGACAGAACCCGTCGGTTCTGCAACACCGATTTCCGCCACACCACGCCGTCACGCGCCGCCACGCGCCACCGTTTCTCTCTCTTCGACATCTCTCTCTCTCATCAGCCTCTCTCTCTCTCTCTTCTCTGTTTGTAGTCGCCGCACCACCACCGGACGGTGGTGGTGGTGATCCGTCTCGCTAATCGAAAAAAAGGGGGCTGCCTGATGTGTGAGTGGCCGGAGAAAGGACACCCGGGGGCCGGCCGGCTCTCCTGCATTCGTCGGGTAAAGGGAACGAGAGAGAGGAGAGGGGATTGGAGAAAAAGGCTGTTTGTTTATGTGTTTGATTTGAGTTGTGTATGTGTGTGTCTGCATAAGAGATCGAGAGAGAGATGAGAGGGTAAATGAATGTGTTGGTTTATTTGTGTGTGTAAGCATTATATAGATAAAAATCAGGACAAATATCTTTTTAGAGATCATGTAATATTTTGTAGAGATTTTCTAAGGATTTAGTGAGATCTTGTATAGATCTTCAAGAAATAGATCTAGTATAATATGCGCAGGTTTAGGCTTGTGGGTTTTGGGCTTGGGCCCAGGGCCCACAAGCCCATCTCGTGTGTAAGTGGCCCGTAATTCCTACGAGACCCGTTGTCAAATCTTGAACTCCGTTTAACGTCAAAAAATTAAAATACACAAAAATACGATCGGTAGTCGTTGTTTGCATGCCCGTTCGCCGATTACGGTAATAATCGCGAAAAATTGTATCGTTGCCATCCTTAATCCGTTTTTCGATCCGGTTTTGACTGTAGTCACCAAAATTAATTACGGAGCTAAATATAGTGTAAAATGTAAGTTTCGAAGGTGACAGGCATCTCCGTCGCTTCCGTTTTGTTGCCGATGCGTTTCCTGCTATCGCGTTTTTTAGTTCATGTTACGTTTGTATCGCACGGAAGTCCAATAAATTCACAGAATTAATTTCATAAACATAAAATATTCAAGTAACATCCATACTTGTCGGTGTTGTCAGTATTTTGTACGGGATCAGTTCGTTGTCGCTTGATATTCAGCATATTTTCCGTAAATCACCATACGCGCACTGTAAAGTCGGATAGACGTTCCTAGGCACTCCAAAGGCCTAATTAAGTTAACTTGTGCTGTAAACACTATTTATTATCGCGTTAATTACTTGTTAATCACGTAATTAGGAGCCGTAAATTACGGGTTGTCACAAAATTTTGTTGCAGGCAAGCGAAAGTTGCCTTCACAGAAAAAATCCCAAAAAAGGGTGATATACCCGGCCGGAGCATCTGCTGTTGTCTGACCCTCCTCAGGATACAGGGCACCCCAGTTCTCCGGGAATCTAAGATTCCGAACCAAACCATCGAAAGTTGCTCTGGGCCACTTTAATGGAGGAAGTTCAGCAGACATTTCTTCAGATAAGTCTTCTTGGTGTTCTCCGGTTGACATAAGAGGAAGAAATGACAAATCTTTTCTTAACGGATAACGAAGAAAGGAAAGGGAAAAGTTTTCAACAAAGCAATGATTAACAGAAAAGGGCAACTCAAACAAACTTATATACTCACCGCAATAAATAGCATTGGTAACTGCCATAGCACCTTTTCTGGATATCACAGTTATCCAAGCGACAGAGCGAGTGAGAATCAACACAAACGCGAGTTCACGCGTGCGTGCAAAACACGGACAGTAAGGGACAACTGACAGTGACAGCCTGTCACCCAGTCTTTACTGTATCAGCCCCATCTAAAGTCAAAGATTTTCAAAAATATTTATAATAAGAAAAGTAAATCTTCTCATAGAAGATCCCCTAATTTCGCGCCAAAAAGCATTTCCCTCTCACAAGTCCAGTGCTCCACTTACTTGCATAAGAGCAACACTAGACTGGGGGACTTGAAGGGGTAAGGTCCCAAAAACCTTGTAACAAGTACTTTGGACCATACCACAACTGTCGATCAGCCCTTCTGACCTTGCGCAGCCGAGCACTGGTCCTACAAAGAAGGCTTAAGAGACAGATAGCAGACAACACCTGCGCGCCAAAAGGAAATCATAAATCCTTGCGCTGTCCTCCATAAATAAAGGATGAAAATCCAAAGTCAAGCACTTCCGCTTAATGATATCCGGACTTGGATATTATTTACTTAACTGATACCACACAATAAAGAGTCACACCAGATTACAACAGTAATTTTCTAGAAAGAATTCAATCGTGCACCACTAGGACGGTTATAACCGTCTGGACACGTGTCATCACCTCAGGCATCCCTGAAATCACAATGATAGCATGTAATTGGAGAGAAACCTCCACTTGATCACTTTCCACGTGGCAAACCCCCAGCCATAGATCTAAACAGCGATCTGTGTGCACTCACGTCGGATCGAGAAGCTTAATGGAAGGAAATGTAACCGCTTACGGGGTTAGCATCTTCCGTCAACATTTCACCAACGAGTTTTCCCGCCCAAAACTCTCGGCTATAAATGTGAGAACAATTCAGGTATGAAATTCAAGTCACACACACTTCGTCAATACCTCTTCTTCTTCATAAAACACATACTTATTCTCACGCCGGAGTCGGGTCAAGGAGATAACTCCTTTCTCCCCTTAACGAGGCTAACGGTGCTTGGTTTTGCAGAGTTTACCGGAGAAGAAGAACTGTTCCATCAGATCGAACGAGAGGAAACCAACCTTTTTATGCAGATCTAAACCCCCTAGATAATTTGATTCCGGTCAATTATCTAGTGTTTCTTCAAAGTTCTAAAAGGTTATATTTTTACAAATTTACAACCGATAGTGTCGTGATAAAAAGAAACAACATAAGAAAATTATGAAACGTCATAACAAGTCTAGTTAAAATTTGATTATATATACTTGATCACATTATAAACCCATTCCCACAATAAGTGAGTTTTGAGCCTTTATTGAGCATACACGCATACATCTTTAAATTAAATGCTAATTTTTTGTTTCTTGTGTGAATAGCCGCTTGGTTCTTACGACTCTAGAACTTGCCACGACGATACATTCCCGGTCCTTACTAACTCAAACCCAAGTAAGTAAATGATGGAGGCATTAGGACTAACCCATTTTCTTTTCAACACCATTATTTTTATTTTCTTTATCACCTACCAAAAATCCCCCTAATTAACCCCTTTGAGCCTAAACCTTTTCATTTCTAAACCCACAAAACAAACACCCTTTACCCACCAAAACCCTTTTTTCTTTTCAACCTTTTGTTTTAGTAAAAAGCTCGGTTTTCTTGTGACGATTCCTTATCAAAAAATAAAATAAAATAAAAAATGAAGTCTTGCAATAAACAAAGTCCTCAAAGAAACTTTGTTTGAAAATGCTTAGTTTGAATAAAAGTCACAAAAACAAAAAGTTTTACGACAACCGAAGCTTTTTACGCTTTTAGCCCTTTTTACTAACCACTAACCCAAAACCACCTACCTTTAACCCAAGGCTAACCCTTCCCCAAGTCCTCTTGATATTTACAAAGGTTTATAGTTAAAAAGGAGGAGGATTGATTGCTTGGCAAACATATGGTAGAAGTAACTTCCATGCCGGTTTCGAGTGTTTCACAAAAATACATTTTCGGCCGAGTGTTGAGTGATCTCCCGTAAGGTATGTGAACTTGTATATAAATGGAATTTTAAAAAGGCATGTTAAGCCCAAAGAAATAATTTCTCTTATGAAGTGTTCTTAATAAATCATAACGAATAGAATTGTAAATAATATAAAAATAAAACCCAATAAAGATCTTGGATTCCCGACACTTAAGACAAGCGCAAAACTTCTCTTCTACCCATTCCATTTGGGTGTGTAAGTGGTGTGTGTTGGGTGTATTATGTTTTTCTTTATATTTTAAGCCCTTTTAAACACATTAGTCAAGTTTTAAATTTATAAAACACGATATTCTACTAACACTAAACACACACATGGTCAAGTGCACCCATCGTGAGCGTAGTATAGCGTTGGTAAGATACCGAGGTCGTCCAAGGATACAAGAGCTTTTAATACCGGTTTATCCTCAACGTCTAATCAAATCAAAAGTTTTAGAAAAGGTTTAAACATGAAAAATAAAAACTAAAATGCTGAAAAATAAAAATAAAATAGAAAACAGATAGACAAGATGAATAACTAGGATCCGACTCGCCTTTAATGTAACCTTTGATGATTTCCGCCCTTTTGCACTTTTTAAGAGATTATCTTAGTTATAGTAGTAGGCCCCTCTTATGAAGGTGACTTTACCCTCAACCCAGTGGTTTGAGTCAACAATGATACAATCCCAAAGGGTCGGAATATTGGAAGATAATTAATTAAGTTATTAATGCGTAATGTGGTAGGCCCCTCTTTTGAAGGTGATGTTACCCTCGGCTAAGTAGTTTGAGTCAGCAGAGATTCAATCCCAAATAGCCGGGTTAATGTATTAATAGTAGTTTACATATGAGGGGATCAAGCCATTCGCACCCCCGCCATCCAATACCATTGGGTATTGAAGGAGGTCCTAGTAAGCTTGACCTAGGTCCTTGTAGGATCTATACACTGAACAAGGCAAGAACCTTACCAAACCATTCCCTTAACCCCCGACCAGGTAGCCAACATATCTCTATATAGACCGTAGAGATATGAATGGTGAAAATCTTTTATTTTTTATATAGATAGTAAAATAACGCCAAGACACCACGGACAAATGATAAGGAAGTTTCACCTTCAACATAAGAAACTAGTTATTAAAATCATTAATACAAAACCAAATAAAAAGTGCGAAAAGATTAAAAATCAAAAGTAGTACATTAAATGCTTGTCTTCACCAAGTGATGTAAGAGACTTAGGCAAACATGGCCTTTGATTGTCAAGAACTCTTACTATCAATCTTGGATCCCGAGACTACTACACACACTCTAAGATGGATAATGGATGATGGTGGTGGATGTGGGTGTTGTGATGGTGGTGGAGTGTGGGTGAAGTGGGAGAGAGGTGGTTTGCCAAGGGATGCCTTTGAAGTGAGCCAAGCACCCCTATTTATAGCCTGTACAGAAGCCCGGACACGGCCCCGTAGCCATCCACTTACTCTTTCTTCATTAATTACAATTTTCTGCATTAGGCTCCACACGCCCCCGTGTCCGCTGGGCACAGCCCCATGTGCAGAAGCGTATCTGTACTATCAAGATTTGCAAGATTTTGCGAATCTTAGCGTTGACCACGGCCCGTGTTGAGCTGGGCACGCCCCCGTGCTGGGAATAGAAGCTTCCATAACTTTGTTCTTTCTGCAGACACCTAGCCACGCCCCCGTGTTCGCTGGGCACGGGGCCGTGGTCAGCCTTCTGATCTTTTTTTTTGCTTGGGGAGATGCTGTCGAGGGGTCGGGCATGCCACGTTTATTCCTTTTCTTTGTATTTATAGATTTGGCTGCATATTTGTTCCTTTTGTTCAATTAAGCTCATTTGGTCCTGAAAATACAAAAGGAAGACAAAAGCACACTTTTTCCAACATTAGTACTAAAAAAGGGTTAGTTTTATGCCTCATTTGATGTAATTTATATGTTGCATTTTACACACATCAGTAAGTCACAAAATAAAGAGTTTTACTTCAGGACAAGCAAAAATTCAAGTGTGGGGGTATTTGATGTGTGCAGAATGCAACATATAAATTATATCAAATGAGGCATAAAGCTAACCCTTTTTTTAGTACTAATGTTGGAAAAAAGTGTGCTTTTGTCTTCCTTTTGTATTTTCAGGACCAAATGAGCTTAAATGAACAAAAGGAACAAATATGCAGCAAAAACTAACATAAATACAAAGAAAAGGAATAAACGTGGCATGCCCGACCCCTCGACAGCATCTTCCCAAGCAAAAACAAGAAACAGAAGGCTGATCACGGCCCCGTGCCCACTGAGCACGGGGGCGTGGTCAGATGTCTGCAGAAAAGACAAAGTTGTAGAAGCTTCTATTGCCCACCACGGGGGCGTGCCCACTGAGCACGGGGCGTGGTCAACCCTAAGATTTGCAGAATCTAGCAAATCTTGGTAGTACAGATACGCTTCTGCACACGGGGCCGTGCCCAGCGAACACGGGGCCGTGTGGAGCCTAATGCAGACAAGAGAAATTAATGAAGGAAGAGAAAGAGGATGGCCACGGGGGCGTGTCCAGCGGACACGAGGCAGTGGCCGGGCTTTTGTTCAGGCTATAAATAGAGGTGCTCGGTTCACTTCAAAGGCATCCCTTGGCAAACCACCTCTCTCCCACTTCACCACCACTACAACACCCACATCCACCTCCATCATCTACTTTAGAGTGTGTGTAGTAGTCTCGGGATCCAAGATTGATCGTAAGAGTTCTTGTCAATCAAAGGCCATGTTTGGCTAAGTCTCTTACATCACTTGGTGAAGACAAGTATTTAATGTAATACTTTTGATTTTTAATCTTTTCGCACTTTTTATTTGGTTTTGTATTAATGACTTTAATAACTAGTTTCTTATGTTGAAGGTGAAACTTCTTTATCATTTGTCCGTGGTGTCTTGGCATTACTTTACTGTCTATATAAAGTAAAATATTTTCACCATTCATATCTCTACGGTCTATATAGAGATATGTTGGCTACCTGGTCGAGGGTTAAGGGAATGGTTTAGTAAGGTTCTTGCCTTGTTCAGTGTATAGATCCTGCAAGGACCTGGGTCAAGCTTACTAGGACCTCCTTCAATACCCACTGGTATTGGATGGGGGGTGCGAATGGCCTGATCCCCTCGTATGTAAACTACTATTAATACATTAAACCGGCTACTTGGGATTGTATCCCTGCTGACTCAAACCACTTAGCCGGGGGTAACGTCGCCTTTAAAAGAGGGGCCTACCACTTTTCGCATTAATAACTTAATTAATTATCTTCCAATATTCTGACCCTTTGGGATTGTATCCTTGCTGACTCAAACCACTGGGTTAAGGGTAACGTCACCTTCAAAAGAGGGGCCTACTACTATAGCTAAGATAATCTCTTAAAAAGTGCAAAAGTGCGGAAATCATCAAAGGTTACATTAAAGGCGAGTCGGATCCAAATGATTCATCTTGTCTATCTGTTTTATTTTATTTTTATTTTTCAGCATTTTAGTTTTTAGTTTTTATGTTTAAAACCTTTCCTAAAAATTTTGATTTGATTAGACGTTGAGGATAAACCGGTACTAAAAGCTCTTGTGTCCTTTGACGACCTCGGTATCTTACCAACGCTATACTACGCTCTCGATGGGTGCACTTGCCCCTGTGTGTGTTTAGTGTTAGTAGAATATCGTGTTTTATAAATTTAAAACTTGACTAATGTGTAAAATGGGCTTAAAATATTAATAAAAACATAATACACCCGACACACACCGGTGGGTGTTTATGAACTGTTAAAGTTTTCAATGTTTTGATCATAGTGTCGTGTAAAACAAACAATAAGTGTCATCATAGTCAGATCCTCTGGGCGAATGGTCATCCGATCGGATGGCCATTCAGACAGACGACCAATGTGTGAAGTTTCATGAAATTTTCTATGTTTCGAGTTACGGTGTCGATGCGACAACGTGTCAAACAACGAAAACATACCAAAACCCAGTTCGTTCGATCGGATGTGCATCACCCTTTTTGAACCGACGAACTGTTTCTGATGAATTTTCATGTTTGGACTGTCAATCAGCCCTTTTTCCGGTGGAATTCGGTCTTCAAGCTGGCTTTTGACTAAGGAACGAGTCGGAAGTTTGTTTGAGTCCGATTTCACCCATGTTTTGTATAAAGTTTGAAGAGAAGTTCGAAAACCATTCATAAAACGTGATGTTCATCAGATCTGAGCCAGAAATATGTAAAATTCCGTTAGATCTGCTGTAAAAGTGTGAGGTTCCTTTAGATTTTTGTATAAAAGCTATGAAAATCCTTTAGATTTGGGGTTGATCTTGATTAAATGATGCTCCGCCACTGTTTGTACAAATATTTGAGTGGAAAACATCTTCAAGAGACCCAAATCAGTTGGTTTTCGTGAAAAAGTTGAAGTGTTCGTGTGGTTTTGATGAAGAATATAGTGTAGAAGTGTTAAATGATGAAAGGTGTACAAGGATTTAGGAGAAATACTTACTGAATGGGCTTGAATCTTGATTAAAGTGACTAAGAGTGTGTGTGGTCGAATGGCAGAGACAAAGGTGTGAAATGAAGGGTTAAGGGGTGTATTTATAGGTGATAGTGACAGCTAAGTCGGTGTAAGTGTGCGAGGGATCGGATGGTTGTCCGGTCGAATGACCATCCGATCGGATGGTCATCCGATCGGATCGGATGTCCATTCGGACAGCCAATATCCGTTTGCTAGTTTTCCGACTTTGGTTCGTTTTGTAAGCTAGATTAAGCGTTGCGTTGCGTAATGTAGTGAGTAACCATTACATGGTATTATTACATAATCAACACAAAAGTTTCTGTGTTTCAAGTCTGCGTTTAAGCTAGTTTCTCGTTCAATAAGTATCAAGTTTCTCGTCCAATAAGTATCAAGTGTCAAGTTTTTAGTATCACAAGAGTCAAGATTCACATTGTTTACATACAAAGCATCACAAGATTCAAGAATCAAGAGTCAGGAATCATATTGTTTACATATAAAAGTATCACAGAAGTATCACAGGGTAGTAAGTATCACGAGACTTTCCAAGAGATATAAGTTTCGAAACACAGGGCATTACATTTGGGATAGGCAAAATTAACGCGTTGTATTCTTGGGTTTGAACATATAGTACACCGTTTCAGCACATTTGTAACTTGCATATTGGTTATTCATGTTGGATATGAGACTTTAAACAATTTTAATCTATATTATGCTATGTATGAAAACTTGTATACTCGCCAACTTTTTGTTGATATATTTTAATACATGTTGCAGGTTGAGCAATTTATATAATATATTTTACTTTATAGAATATATAATGTAATTCATTTTATAATAAAACGGAATGATGCATTAAATATAGGAAAAAGTTAAATTACAATATAAAAGTTCTTTTTGTTTATTATTTCTGATGTATGTGGGACTTAAAATTTTGAATCTAAGACCCTCAAATCTAAGTGTACCTAAAGGCTTTTCCCTTTGTCAATGGGTCACCAACCTCATTGGTAAGTAACAAACATATAACCAATCTATAAATCTCTAATATTTCTTTGTACACCACATTTGTCGTTTTATTTGTAACATTTTTTTTCTTTGTCTAGTATTATTAACTTGACTTTGTGTTTTATTTTAATTCTTAATAGTGTCACATACAACTATCATGAGTAAAACCGATTCTTTTAAGTACAATCAAACCTTTGATAGTGATTGCGTTGGACTTTTATTAATAATCATTTGCTAAACATCAAATTGTTGTTTATTTATAAGATATGCAAACATTTTAAATATGGAAATGATGTTTAGTTATCATTCAAGATTTCATTAAAAATAATAATAACAATACATAAAAGGTAATAGTTATTATATTAATTTATTTAAACAAATAATTATTATATTAATTTATTTAAACAAAAAGACAATTTAAACTATAGTGATTGCGTAAAATATATATTATAATTTTTAGAAGTCTTTTTATATTAGTTACAATTATAGTATATATTAAGACTAGGTTAATGCCCGCGTAATACGCAGGCTTCAAACAAAACCATATTATTTACTTTAAAATGAAATATTCTGTACAAATACATACATTCGAAGAAAAATACAGAAAACTATTCAAAAAAACTTCCTTGTAATATATTTTTGTCTTCCCATGGACGGGCTGCCACATGTCGTTTAATGCCCTCTATTGATGCACTCTAACACACGTTCTTTGAAATTTAAAACCAGATTATCGCCAAAACCCCTCGTTCAACATTTGTTTAAGACCAAAGTACTTTAATATATTTAAAACAATATCATTTATATATGTTAACAAATACGATGTAAGTAATTTGTTTATATGATATTATAAATAAAATACGTGATGAAATGTTTTCAATCAAACAAAACACAAAAACTGAAATATTATTGAAAATAAAACAACCAGTTATTATTCCAAAGGGAGAAACTATAAATTCAATGTACGAAAAGACTAATTCTCATATCAAAGTAAGACTCGATGGTCGAAATACGAACGCTTGAAACTTCAAGAAGAATCTTTATCACCAAGATTGCCAAATAAGTATGATGATTGATCCTTGGAGATCCCATCATGTGAATCAACCCCTACAATCAAAAGGACTAAAAGTTAACTGGTCACTGATTCCAAAATGGAAAGATAATCATAATTAGTCGTTGTGTGACCCTTTTCGAGAAAAAAATACCTTGTGTGACCATGTGACCCACTCGCATTGTTTCCGCAACATCTCGAACAGACCGAATGCTAACCAATTCTTTCTCCTCCTGCTGCCACATTTGTTCCAGCAATTTTATGAATCAGAACATCAAGTAATTAAATGACAAGATCTTATATAAATAAAAGTATTAGCTGAATTAACTTCCAGCAATTGCATCAAATAGTTGAATGTATTAGCTGAATTAACTTCCAGCAATCGCATAAAATAGTTGAATGTATCAGATGTGTTGCAAAATCAAAGTTAGGTGGAATTATGTTACCTGCTTGGAGAAGTGCAAAATCAACCTGAACCTGCATTGACCCATTCCCCAACCTGCTTGACCACCCAATTTTACCGGTATATAAGAAAACAAAAAGAAGGTTACCTCCACCAGTGTCTCCTCATATGCAACTATCAGAAGCTCATCCTAATCAAGTAAAACATCATGTTGCAGACATTAGATTGTGTTTATGTTTGCTCATGCTTGTGTAATACACCCAGTTAATCAAGTAAACCGAGTACAAAACAGCCATACCGCAATCCCAGAAACTTCTATAACACCGAGACCATGAGAAAAAAATTATTTTACAGTCATTTGAAAGTATGGTGGTTCAACAAAACACACCCTCAAGTGTCCAAGAAACGGCCATGTTGGGAGAAACTTTATTACCACCGGTACCTAAATGAATTTCAAATATACCAAATTACATAAATAACCAAGTAAAGTTGACCATAAGACAAAAAAGATTAGTAAATAAACAAAAGACCTTTCCTTCAACATGCATTCCTATCAAATGAATTTTAGCCAACATTCAAAAAACCACTCTTTTCTAGTAACCAGCATTTTTCACTATCAGACCTGATCCGTATCGTTTTTTTTTTCAAATGAATTACTTTGCATCTCCTCCTTCAGTTTGGAAGCACACTCAGATCTGACCCGTATCGTTATTTTACTTTGCATCTCCTCCTTCAGTTTGCATCTCCCCCATTTGATGTTAGCGAGAGCAAATTACATTCTCAAAGTTTCCAACAAAGTATGTGAGTTAACCAATTAATTAGTAGTACTCATAGCGAGAGCAAATTACATTCTTAAAGAAAAATGATCCGTTTATCAAAACTTTCCAGCTCATTAAAACTGACCCAGTTGATCCATTAATAAGATTTAACCCATTCGACCTGTTTAAGAGAAAAATGATTGTTCTATCTGTTTAATAAAACTGAACTGCTTGAGCCATTTAGTAAAACAAATCGTTTGAACCGTTCTATAAAGCTGACCCTTTGACCCATTCTATAAGGCTGACCGTTTGACCCACTTAATAGAGCTTTAGAACTATGCAGCTCACAAAGACTTATAGCGCTTTTACCCACCCGTTCAAACTTTGTGAATTCATAATTTTCTTTAATTGTTAAAGATTAAAATAATGCAAACTTATAGTCTTTCAAAAGTCATCCATCATGTGCAGAAGTTCTTGCAAATTTTCTTCACCAAAACTTATTAACAATTTTACGTAAGATTAATTAGGTACCGGTACCGAAAATACCGAAAGTGTTCGGTACGGTACGCTACAGTACCGGTATTTGAAGGCAAATTTGGTAAACTACCGGTATCGTAGCGAGCCGGTACCGGTACCGAAAACACCAAAACATGGGTACCGATTCGGTACGGGAAATTCGGTACCGGTACCCGGTACCAAATGCTCATCCCTAAAGATTAATATGATGAAATAAAGCAACAGTGTTGGTGACATATTTATCTAAATGGTGGAAAAATCAAGAATATCAATGTCTACCTATGAATAAAACTGACCTGTTGGACACCGATTGAGCTGTTTAATAAAAAATCTAAAACCATGCAGCACACAAATTTTAGCGTAAGATTAAAATGATAAAAAAAAATCCATGGTGATCTTAAAAAACACAAATATCCGCAACATTGATGAAACCTGGACTTTATAGTCTTTGAGGAAAGGATGACCAAAAGCTGGTTGTTGAGATATGTGTAAACAATCAATAATATCCTCATCTTGGCTTTACTCAAATAATGAGTACGATGATTAAATTTTATTTTTTGTTAACTCTAATTGCACATTATACCTCCAAAATATGTAGAAAAATCAGTACGAAGGCCATTATCCTTTAGTTTCCACTAATAAGAACCTAATCAAGATAAAAAAAACAAAAAATGGAACAGTTATAAAACACACGTAAGATACAAAGAACCTTGTTGTTTGGCACTTACATCACAAATTGTTTAGGCCGCCTTGCTGACCAGGTATCCTCCAGCCTCCACTCGTGGAAACAATGCCAGAGCCTCCATACGCATCCTCAGTCACAAAACTAAAAGGGTTAAAATTTAAATCTACGACTATGATATATTGCATTTTTGTTTTATTGTTTATCGTTTTTAAACAAATTCGGATGGTTTATATCGTATTTTTATAGAACAAAAAGTATCAAGAGATATAATACATAGTATAGAAAAAATGAACGAAATACTAAACAATCACCTTCCCCATGCATTTCTCTAAATGAGGAGCAAATCTTCCAGCAACAATAGATCGGCCACAATTCACGCAATCAAATATTTCAGCAGCTACAACAGGATGTGTTTGACTGAATATGTTATTGATGAGTATTTCCAAAGTTCACAAATAAAGTCACAAGTATTGCAGGTCATCAATTAGATATGTATGTTTTATTTGGAATGCAATTAATTATAATGGATAAATGTAATGAAACTTCTTCTGACCACTTTAGCTACCCTTCACTTACCATCTAGCTCTTACTCTATTCAAAATCAATTAAAAGTTTCGAACTGTCGCTTTGAAAAAAAATTATGATTGGGTTTCAAGTTTATTTATTTATAATTCATTTCTTGTCCAGTAACAACAAAATAGGTTGTAGTAGAATTTCATGGAGTTGCAAATCATACACTAATGAAATAGTGGAACTTCAATACATACACGTACTTCGCATATCTGAATCTTATCGATTTAAGCATTGATGTACTGTAAAGTACATATGTTTATAGTGTATATTTTGGTCAGTTTTCAGTCATTTCGAGTCTGTTTTAGGTTAGAATTGTGATACTGCTGACGTTAAGCTTTGATTTCAGGTCCCGTAGCTTAAAGTGTTGAAAAACGAGTCAAAACGAGCAGTTCGGAAGAAAAACGGGAGTCGTACGCGCGTCGGAGAAGCTGGAAATTAATTTAAATGAAAAAAAATCAGAAAAGTCAAGTTTGGAGGCGCCGCGCGATGCGACACCCCCCCTTAGCGTCGCGCGAGGGGTTCAATTTCGATTAATGTGTTTTCCATCTAGGGTTTTGAAAGATTAATTCCCAAGAAAGATTTGTAGAAACCCTAATTACGAATTGAGAGTTCTTGAGAGCAATCTTGGAGCATTCTTGGCGAGCAATCGGAGATTTCAAGGCTTGGGAATCATTGGTACGAGTCGAAGGCGAAGAATCGAAGAATCTATCGGGTTTTCTAATCCCTTGTTTTGTCGATTACTTTTCTTGGAACTTTGTTACGATGAATTCAGTTTTAGACATCTTTGTTTTGTTTTCATTTACTGAGATGCTTGGCTAATTTCATAAACCACCTAGACTTGATGAATGGATTAATATAAAGATTTTACCGTTTTCGTTATTGCATGATTGTTATGGGTGATTGTGTTTAGTAAGAGGTTTGAGTTAATAGTTTGATGTGTATGCGTACTTTGAATTGGTGTATTGTTATTACTTGCTTCATATGATTCTTAGTGACGGTCTATATCACAACGTAGAGTCATATTAGGGTTTAGGGTTTAGGGTTTCGGTGAGTGTCTATATCACATGAGAAAACCTTCACTCTTTAGGGAGAATCGGCCGATAACCTTTAGAAGTAAGTGGTAATAATTTGCTAAGTCTTAGTGTTCTACTAGTCCTAATACCTGGAAAGTGAGGGGCTATTGGTAGGTCTTACCCGGCGAATTGCTTTAGATAGGCCTTGGAAAAGGTTATGTCTTGGTTTACCTGTCGGTTTTATTAGTCTATCAAGTCAAATTAATTACTTCAAACTACCCTAGATCTAGGATTGGAAAAGAATAGGTCAACATTAGGGTACTTACACAATAATTAGACAATTGGAAAATCGTCTAATAACCGGTAGGATTAACGGCCTAGGTAGCTCCACAGGTTTCTCCTTGAGAAGGGTCGAGGGGCCTCGATGGTTCTTAATAGGTTTAGTACTTTAAGATCCCGGTTCCATAACTCGTGCATTTAACTTAATCGGTAATCTCTTAAAAACAATCCAGGATTCTTGTCTAGGTGGTCCTGTTCTCATATAAGAAAAGTTCACAGTCTTCATTCGTCTTTAGTCTAGTTTTAGTCTACTTAGTAGTTTAATATAGATTTCCTAGATTTTCAGTAACCCCCCCCCCAAACAATTAAACAAGTTTAAGTCGCGTCCGTCTGTGTCTGTCAGAGTCTAGTTTACGTAATTCATAGGGTCTCGTGGTTCGATATCCGGACTTCCTATATTATACTACATTGATCGGTACACTTGCCGATTGTGTGGTTTTAGGTCGAGTCTAGAATTAAAGCTTCGTAGTGTCTAGTTTAGAGAGTCTAATATAGTTAATTTTTATAGTCTGTTTAGCACACATCAAGTTTTTGGCGCCGTTGCCGGGGACTCTTGGTAATTGCGTTCATTAGCTTTGATAGATTTACTTGAGAAATACGTGCTACGTGTTTACTTTTTTTTGTGTCTTTTATTTTCATCTTGAGTCGTAGTAACTATTGTTTGCTTTTCTTGTGTTCAGGTTTTTGCTTGTAGTGGATGCCACATCTGCGATCGCACGGACCACCACCACCAGTCAAGCAGTCATCATCTCAATTGGGCCAAGGCCCACAGGTTACTTCTACATCCTCTTCTCATTTCCCCAACTTTGATTCCACCCCGTTACCCACCCCACCTCCTACACCACCACCTTCGCCTAACCATTCACCTAAAACCTCACCTAAGGTTTCCCCACCCGATAGCCCTACTTATAGTACCTCTAGCAATCCAGCAAACTTAGAACCAATGGCAAACCCTAGGCAAACCGTCCATCAGCAAGCCACTCAGGATTTCACCGGCCTTGCTTCACCCATCACCTTCCCACCCATAGTTAGTGACAATTCATGGCAGATTCCATCTTATGCCATGCAGGCTATCACCAATACCATCCAATTCCATGGCCGAGACGATGAGGACGCCCCGGCCCACATAAACCGTTTCTCCCGCATCCTAGCCACCTTTAACCTTCACGGTGCACCCAACGATGCCACCTACCTACAGCTTTTCCCATTCTCATTAGCCGGCCGTGCGGCTACTTGGTTGGACTCTCAACCAACCGGCACCTTTACCACTTGGGCGGGGCTTCGTCAAGCCTTTTTTAATAAGTACTTCCCGCCCGCAAAAGCCTCACGTCTTAGGGACCAAATCCACTCTTTCCACATAGAGCCCGAGGAGCCTTACTACCTTGCTTGGGAGCGTTTCCAAAACCTTTGTGCTCGTTGCTCCCAGAACGGTCTTTCTGATTGGGCTTTGTGTGAGAAATTCTATAACGGTCTCACCCAAGAGACTAGAGATAGGTTCGATACTAATGCAGGGGGGCATATGATGGGTATTCTTACAGTTGCCGAGTGTTTAGAACGTTTTGAGGCATTTGCTCAGTCTCAATCCCAATCACGATCCGATCAGCGATATCAAAGTGGTAATTCTAATACCACTACTAGTGCACCCGCCCGAGGGGTGAACCATGTCACCATGGATCCTAGTTTAGCCGCTGTTTTGGAAAACGTGACTAGGGAACTTAAAGAAATTAAGGCTAAGGTAGACAAATATGAGTTTTGTCGTGGGGGTCACGACACGAGTTCGTGCCCATTACTTGTTGGAGAGGAGCAGGTCGATTATTTAGGAGGAGGGTTTGGTAGAGGTCAACCTAGCGGTTTTGGGGGTAATAATAATTTTGGGTCGGGTTGGCGTAATAATAATAATAACTTTAATAATAACACTTTTCGCCCAAATGGACCTCCTGGCTTTCAAATGGCTCAAAACCCAAATAGGGGCCAAAATTCACTCTTTGGTGGGGGTTCAAGTGGGCAGTTCAACAAAGGGTTCAATGGGCAGGTCAAGGATGGGGGGTCAAATAACCCAGGTCAAACAGGTCAAGGTCCAAGTTTTGATTTAGGGGGTAGCATAGAGAGAATGGAGTCCATGATGAGTCAACTAGTTGTTAGGGACCAAACCACTCAAAAGACCCTTAGTGAACATGACCTAATGCTTAAGAACCATCAAGCCTCCTTCCAAGACCTTCAAAGGGTCGTAGGGGACATGTCTAGAAAGCTAGAAGAGAGATTACTCGGTCACTTTGCGGGTAACACCCAACCGAACCCTAATGCCCATGCTAAAGCCATTACCACCCGTAGTGGCAAGACCGTAGGAAACCCTAGAGTCGAGGAGAGGGTAGTTGATGAAGAGGGAGATGTGATAGATGAGGAGATCGAAATGGAGGCTCCCGGCAAAGTGCAAAAGAGGCTAAGCCCAGCAAGTACCGCACAGCCCGGTGAGTCTCAAAGTGAGAAGACAGTTGAGAAAACCCCAGTAGACGTTAGACCTTCACCCTACGTGAACCATGCGTATGTCCCGTTTCCCTCACGCCTTAAAAACCAAAAATACTCGAGGGAATACGGGCAGTTTTTGGACATCTTCAAGCAATTGAAGATTAACCTTCCATTTATAGAGGCACTCCAATCAATGCCTAAATACGCAAAATTCTTGAAGGATCTCCTTAGGAACAAAGAGAAATTAGGAGAGTTGTCTAACGTCCCGTTGAATGGGGGATGTTCTGCCGTTGTGTTAAATAAGCTTCCCGAAAAGCTTACCGATCCGGGTATTTTTACCATTCCTTGTCTATTCGGTAGTAATACCAACACTCGAGCTTTAGCCGACTTAGGAGCTAGTATCAACTTAATGCCCTTTTCTCTTTATGAGAAGCTAGACCTAGGAGAGCTTGCACCTACCCGAATGACATTGTCTTTAGCCGATCGGTCCGTTAAATACCCTAGGGGTATAGTAGAGAACTTGCTAGTTAAGGTAGACAAATTCGTGTTTCCCGCCGATTTCGTAATTCTAGATATGGAAGCGGATGAGAGAGTTACCATTATCTTAGGTCGTCCTTTCTTACGTACCGCCAAAGCACTCATAGACGTTTACGATGGTAAGATCACTCTTAGGGTCGGTGAGGAGAGAGTTACTTTTGAGATAGATCGTTCCATGAACCACCCGAGTGGTTCGGACGACTATAGTGGCCCTTGTCATTCCGTCTATTTTTTGAACTCGTTTATCTCGTGTGTCGACCATTGCTTAGAGTACATTAGTGGAGCGGATCTAGTGGTAGGAGAGAAAGTCGGAGAGAAGGTAGAAGAGGAGTTGGAGAGTGTAGGTGAAGTTGAAGAGGAGGGGATTCCTTTAATCCCCGATGTGTTAGCGGTTAGTGATGACACCACCCAACCCCCACCCTTAGAGCTTAAGGTACTTCCATCTCATTTAGAGTATGCTTTCTTAGGGGAGGGTTCCAAGCTACCCGTTATTATTTCATCCGAGTTAGAGGAGAGTGAGAAAGTGAGGTTGTTAGATGTGTTGAAGGCCAACAAAGAGGCCATTGCATGGCAATTGTCCGACATTAAGGGCATAAGTCCTTCCTATTGCACCCACCGGATACTCATGGAGGATGATTATAAACCGGTGGTGCAACCCCAAAGGAGGCTTATCCCAACATGCAAGATGTAGTGAAAAAGGAGGTTCTTAAACTCTTAGATGCGGGGATGATATATCCCATTTCAGATTCACCGTGGGTTAGTCCCACACAGGTTGTCCCCAAGAAGGGGGGGATGACCGTTGTCATGAACGAAAAGAACGAGCTTATCCCTTCTCGTACGGTCACGGGTTGGCGCGTGTGCATCGACTACCGAAAGTTGAATGATGCCACCCGTAAAGACCACTTCCCATTGCCTTTCATAGATCAAATGTTGGAGCGTTTAGCCGGTCAACAATTCTATTGTTTTCTAGACGACTTTTCCGGTTACTTCCAGATCCCCATCGCACCGGAGGATCAGGATAAGACCACCTTCACATGCCCCTACGGTACCTATGCGTACCGACGCATGCCGTTCGGGTTATGTAACGCTCCGGCTACCTTTCAGCGTTGTATGGTCGCCATATTTCAGGATATGATAGAGACTTCCATGGAGGTTTTCATGGATGATTTTTCAGTTTATGGTGATTCTTTTGAGGTGTGTTTGAAGAATTTGGAGCGGATGTTGAAGCGGTGTGTAGAGACGAAGCTTACGCTAAATTGGGAGAAGTGTCACTTCATGGTGACGGAAGGTATAGTACTAGGGCATAAGATTTCTAGAGAGGGTATTGAGGTAGATCGTGCGAAAATAGATACCATAAGTAGGTTACCTCCACCCACGAGTGTGAAGTCGATTAGGAGTTTTCTAGGGCATGCGGGTTTCTATAGGCGCTTTATTAGGGATTTCTCAAAAATTATTCGCCCCATGACCCGGTTGCTAGAGAAAGATGTTCCATTCGTCTTTGATGAGGAGTGTCTTAAGGCCTTCAACTTCTTGAAGGAACAGTTGGTTAGTGCACCTATTCTTATCTCGCCCGACTGGAGCTTGCCCTTTGAGCTCATGTGCGATGCGAGTGACTATGCCGTTGGAGCGGTACTAGGACAAAGAAAGGATAAGCACTTCCACCCCATCTACTACGCGAGCAAAACGCTCAATGATGCTCAAGAAAACTACACTACCACGGAGAAAGAGCTTTTAGCCGTAGTTTTCGCATTCGATAAATTCCGCTCGTACCTCGTTTTATCCAAGACTATAGTTTTCACCGATCATTCCGCGTTGCGTTTTCTTTTTCAAAAGAAAGACGCTAAACCCCGACTCATTCGGTGGATTCTTTTGCTTAGCGAGTTCGATATTGAGATTAGGGACAAGAGAGGGGCCGAAAATGTGGCGGCCGATCACTTATCACGGTTAGAGGATCCCAAGAGGGAAGAGATTCGTGAGGAGGAGATTGGAGACACATTCCCTCATGAGTCTATAGAGTTTGTTGAAGCTGAGAAAGAAGGATTGCCATGGTTTTGCGACATAGAAAATTATCTCTCTAGTGGTGATGTGGTGAAAGGGATGTCTACACAACAAAGGAAGCGATTGTTTAGTGAAGCGAGAAAGTATGTTTGGGATGATCCTTTTCTCTTTAGGATAGGAGGAGATAGAGTTCTTAGACGTTGTGTGTCAAGGGAAGATGGTTGGAACATTATTAAGCATGTGCATGAAGGCCTCACGGGAGGACATCATGGTGCACACACCACCGCCCAAAAGGTATTCGATTGTGGTTTTTATTGGCCTACCGTTCTTAGAGATGCCGAGGAGTTCGTTAAGATGTGTGATGCATGTCAACGAACCGGCAATATTTCCGCCAAAGATGAGATGCCTCAAAATCCGATACAAGTAGTAGAGGTTTTTGACGTTTGGGGCATCGATTTCATGGGACCCTTCCCAAACTCCAAAGGAAACCGTTACATACTCGTGGCGATCGATTATGTTTCCAAATGGGTTGAGGCTCAAGCTCTTCCCACAAACGAAGCCCGAGTAGTGTTGACATTTCTTAAGAAGCTCTTTTCACGATTCGGTACTCCTAAAGCCTTAATTAGTGACCGTGGCACTCACTTTTGCAATGCATTGATGGAGAAA
The DNA here is from genome assembly GCA_030545235.1 of Helianthus tuberosus. NCBI lineage: Eukaryota > Viridiplantae > Streptophyta > Magnoliopsida > Asterales > Asteraceae > Helianthus > Helianthus tuberosus. The sequence goes on from CM060426.1 coordinate 111,723,670, forward strand.
TTGCTCGCACGCTACGGTGTCACTCATCGTTTATCTACCGCATATCATCCACAAACGAGTGGACAAGTGGAGAATGCGAATCGCGGTATCAAACGGATCTTAGAGAAAACAGTTGGTAAGAATAGGAAAGATTGGTCCGACAAGCTAGACGATGCATTGTGGGCGTTTAGAACCGCCTACAAGACGCCTTTAGGAACTACACCTTTCATGATCGTCTACGGAAAAGCTTGTCATCTCCCCGTAGAGTTAGAGCATAGAGCGCTTTGGGCTTTGAAAACCGTTAATTTAGATATGACCGAAGCCGCTAGGAAGCGTTTCTTTCAAATTCATGAGCTTGAAGAGCTTAGGGATACGGCGTATGCTCGATCGTTGGGGATTAAATAGAAAACGAAGTTGTTGCATGATAGAAGGTTGAGGAAAGTCAAGGAGTTTAGCAAAGGCGATAAAGTGCTTCTTTATAACTCGAGATTGAAGCTTTTTGCGGGTAAGTTGAAGTCCAAGTGGTCGGGACCTTATATGGTTCATTACGTGTTTCCGTACGGAGCGGTGGAGATCTTGGATGAAGCGGATGGCCGTAGTTGGAAGGTGAACGGTCATCGTTTGAAGCATTACATTGGAGGAGCGATAAACAAGGATGAGAGGGAGGTAACTCCTCTCGAAATCCCACCTAAAGCCGCCAATTAGTGTTTTGGGTGAAAGCCCAAGTGTACATTTTGTATCGTTTGTATAAGAGTCTTTATTTGAGTATTTTCGTGTTCTAACGCGTCTTTCCGTAGTTTTTCGGTTTGTGTTTTGTGTCGTTGAGAATTTTGCAGGATTCGTCACCGCTATGGAACAGGAAAAAGCATGAGAAAAGAGGTTTCAGGTAAGTTTTCTTGATACTTAGAAAAAAATTCTAAGTGTTTTGATGGTTGAAAAAGTTTGAAAAAAAATTCTAAGGCATGAAACACAAAAACTTTCGAAACCTTCTGTGAAAAACGACCCTAGGCGTGACGCCAAGGGCCGTCGCGTCACGTCTAGGGTAAAGGTTCAAAATTAATTAAAAACGAGGGCGCCGCGTGACGCGAGACCTCCCCTGACCCCTTAGCGTCACGCGAGACCTCTTTGAACCGTTTAAAACATTACAAGTTGAACCTGTTCGCTGAAATCAATTCCTTTTCACATGTTCAAAACCCTAGTCGCGAATTACACCTAAATTGCCATAACTTACTCATTTTTCCACCAAATCACTCCATTCTTCTTCCTAAATCACCACAATCACATTCCCCACAATCTTAACCATCAATTTCACCCGATTTCGCGCTGCATTCTCGCGTTTTTGGACAAATTCGTGCACCACAACTTCAAGGTCTCAATTTTCTTGCTAAATCCGAATCCAAGGTATGATTTCTGTGATTTCTTGTTAGTAGGTAACTTTATTTCATAGTTGTAGTGTCGGGTCAGTCATGTTTTAGATCTAGGGTTTGTGTAGGGTGATAAAGTTATGATTTTTGACCCGTTTGTCATGTTAGTGGTATGCGGGTGGTTTTGTTTGGGATGTTTACATACAATGGGGCTTGCGGATGGTTCGGGTTGGTTTGCTTGGGGTTGTTTGAGACTTGTGGGGTATGTTTGGACAACTAGACAACATGTTTGAGCTTTACGGGTTTGTTTGGCTATAACTAAAGACTTTTTGCTTAAAAAATAGGTTGTTGAACTGATTTTTGCAAATGTGATTAGTTTTCTAAACAGATTTTGTTGCCACAAACGTTGCGTTAAGGTTTAAAAAGTCAAACTCTCACGTGTTTCGCCTCAAGTGTGGGGATATTTCGGCACTTATGCTTAATTGAGGACAATTAAAGTGCCGGGAGGAGATAGTGTACATTGAGTCTTAGGTTGTTCGAGTTAGTGAGTCTAGTAGTCGTCTTAGAAGTAGTATTTAGAGTCTAGTGTCGGGTTTACTTATATGCATGTACAAGTTTACAACATTTTGCCCGTACTCAATCTCCATTCGGGTAGAATGATGTTTAACTTACGCTTTTGTAAACGGTAACCCATTGTTTTTCTTTAACTTTATTTTCATAATTAGCCGCGAATGAAATGCTATACGGCTATTCTAGTTTTTATTTAAAAAAAATTAAAAAATTAAAAACACCAAAAATAGTTTGTGATTGCTAACTTTCTGCATTGTTTTCTTGTCAAATCTTTCTTGTTTTGCAGAAACATGTCAGGTGAAGGTTCATCGTCAAACCCAAGAAGGAGGAAGATCAAGTATCGGGGGTTTGATAGGAGAGTGTATTCCCGTGTCGAGAGGATTATTGATCACCCGGTCTTAGACTTTGAAGAAGATAGTGAGGAGAGGAAGAAACTGAAGAAGTATGCGGTAACTCACATGTTGGAGCACCGTACGATAAACTGGGAATGGTTGCAAACTATGGGAGCGAGTGAACGGGTGGCGGAGTTGTTAGGGCGACGATTGAGAGCGGCAATGGATTGCCGTTGGCCGCAGTATACTGAACTTACACTTGAGTTCCATTGTTCCTTCCATCATAAAGAGGGTACTTTTGCGGAAAATAACGCGGTGTCATTTTCTTTGGGCCGAATTTTGTATGAAATGAGTATTCCTCAATTTGGTGTGGCCTTGGGTTTTTATACGGATGAGGAGGTGAGGACAGATGAGTTTGTGAATGGTTTAAGGGGTGTGTATACTCATCCTCGGCCGAAGTGTTTGGATTCGGCAGACTTGGCTAGATTTTGGGAGGAGATTGCGACCCAACCGTTCGCCCAGACGAACCTTATTACATCGGTTCGTGATCCTATACATAGGTATATTTTGAAAATGTTGGAGACTACAGTTGTGGCGAGGAAATCGGGTGAAAATAAAGCAAACTGGTTGGATATTTTTGCTTTAATGTGCATGGTGGAGAAGAGAAACTGGAACTTGGCAAGTTTCTTTGCATGGTCGTGCAGTAGGCCACGTAGGGGAGGAAAAAGGGCTGCCATGGATCTTGGGCCGTACATAGCTAGGTTGGCAGGGAATATACGGGCCTTAAAAAAATATCATGTGGAGCAGATGCATTTGAGTCTCCCAACGGTTTATTGGGATATTGCGGAGCTGCAGTTAGCGGGGGTTTTAACAAATACGGACCCGCCACAATGGAATTATGAAGTGGGTGCTCCTCCGGCACGACAGCCGGTACCTCGACGGAGGCGTGAGACTCCTCCTCCACAGCAGCCAGTTAGACAGCAGAGACCTGACCCGTTCACACCTAAGGCTGCTTTTGACTACACACAGCAGAGATTTAGTCAGATTGAAGACAGGATGCGGGTTGACCACCAGTGGACGATGCAGAGCCACCACTGACAGGACGACATGCTCAGGTATATGATGTCGGGTATGTCACTAAATGCTCCGATACCTCCACCCTTTGCCGGATTATTACCTCCACCAGTTTATGGAGGCGAGCAGCAGACCCCATATGTTTATGGTCAGTACCCGGGGTATGGCCAGTGGGAGGGGGGCAGAGTGGTTATGCTTATAGTGGTCAGTTCGGGTGGCAGCAGTCTGGAGGTTCAGGGACCCAGCAGATGGATGAAGATTCAGAGGACGAGTGATGTAGCAGACTGGAGCAGCACATATATCCTTTCATGTTTTATTTTATTTATGCTGTTTCAGTAGTTCGATTTGGTTGTATCTGTATGACATATTTTTATTTTTCATTTGAACTCTGGATGATGGTATGTTGAACTTGTGGTAGTCGTATGTTGGTATGGTATTTGTGTTTTAGGTTGATGATGGGAGCCGCTTTCCGTTCGTGTGTCAGGGAGTTTGGTATTGTTTGCTGAGCACGTTCGGTATTGGAGGGCTTATGTGGAAACGACTGGCACTTTGACAGTCTCACATACTCAGCTAAGTCGTTTCCCTTTTTGTTGTTGTTGTATATTTTATTTATTTCGTTTGCAGTCTTTATTTTTAGGTAGTTGTTGAGTCGTATTTTCGTTCTTGCATTAGGGACAATGCAATCTCTAAGTGTGGGGATGGGATACTTGTAAATATTTGAGTCATAAATATGAAAAACACAAAAAAATTGAAAAATTGAAAAAAAAAATTTGAAAAAATTAGAAAATGTCTTTCGAGTACAAAAGAAGTTTGCAATTAAAGCGGAAAATGATAGAAAAAATGAATTTTTGCTCGGGTTCGAATAATAATAATATGAGATTATAATAAATCGATTTTGCGTCTAGTTAGGGATATGTGGATAGGCCCGGGTTTGGTTTTAAGTCCCTTTGAGCTAATATACCTTAATTGTCGGTCTGCTAGTGGGTTCTCGCCTGGGAAATATGGGAAACTAAAACTGCCGATAATAGTATAAGGGGCACCGTTATAAGTTAAAACCGTTAGAGTTTGTGGTCATGCGAAAAAAATAGAATAAAAAGTGAGCTAGAAACTAAATGAAAGTAACACAGGTCTATGTAATCCGAGTTGGGGATAGCGACTCTACAGCCGGAATACCTCTGGGATGTGTGAAATCGACTTGCCGAATAAAAGTACCGAAACCTAAGTAATCTGTGGTTGGGGATCGCGACTCTACAGTCGGAATACCTCTTGGTTAGGGAAAGCATCGTCTAGACTCACGAGAGAAAAAAAAAGCAAAGCAAAAATAGAAAAAAAAAGTTGATTGTAAACTCTCTTGGTTTTGATATAAGACGGTTAGGAATTGGTCCAGTGATCGTTCTTTTAGTCCTATAAGCTTGAGGTGGGAGTAGGTGGACCGTAAATTCTGGTGTGAGACCCTAGGTGGATTGACCGCACTTAAATTAAAATCACATGATAAGGGCTTAGGATTGGACTTGGGTTTAAGGGGGCAAGTATATTCGCAATCGCGGCTAACGCAAGCCTTGGTTTTAATTAATTATACCTATGCTTTTGACCCGAGTGATTATTTGTTTCTGATTCCGTTGCATAATTCTTTTTCGAGGACGAAAAAAGAGTAAGTGTGGGGATGTTTGATGTACTGTAAAGTACATATGTTTATAGTGTATATTTTGGTCAGTTTTCAGTCGTTTCGAGTCTGTTTTAGGTTAGAATTATGATACTGCTGACGTTAAGCTTTGATTTCAGGTCCCGTAGCTTAAAGTGTTGAAAAACGAGTCAAAACGAGCAGTTCGGAAGAAAAACGGGAGTCGTACGCGCGTCGGAGAAGCTGGAAATTAATTTAAATGAAAAAAAATCAGAAAAGTCAAGTTTGGAGGCGCCGCGCGACGCGACACCCCCCTTAGCGTCGCGCGAGGGGTTCAATTTCGATTAATGTGTTTTCCATCTAGGGTTTTGAAAGATTAATTCCCAAGAAACATTAGTAGAAACCCTAATTACGAATTGAGAGTTCTTGAGAGCAATCTTGGAGCATTCTTGGCGAGCAATCGGAGATTTCAAGGCTTGGGAATCATTGGTACGAGTCGAAGGCGAAGAATCGAAGAATCTATCGGGTTTTCTAATCCCTTGTTTTGTCGATTACTTTTCTTGGAACTTTGTTACGATGAATTCAGTTTTAGACATCTTTGTTTTGTTTTCATTTACTGAGATGCTTGGCTAATTTCATAAACCACCTAGACTTGATGAATGGATTAATATAAAGATTTTACCGTTTTCGTTATTGCATGATTGTTATGGGTGATTGTGTTTAGTAAGAGGTTTGAGTTAATAGTTTGATGTGTATGCGTACTTTGAATTGGTGTATTGTTATTACTTGCTTCATATGATTCTTAGTGACGGTCTATATCACAACGTAGAGTCATATTAGGGTTTAGGGTTTCGGTGAGTGTCTATATCACATGAGAAAACCTTCACTCTTTAGGGAGAATCGGCCGATAACCTTTAGAAGTAAGTGGTAATAATTTGCTAAGTCTTAGTGTTCTACTAGTCCTAATACCTGGAAAGTGAGGGGCTATTGGTAGGTCTTGCCCGACGAATTGCTTTAGATAGGCCTTGGAAAAGGTTATGTCTTGGTTTACCTGTCGGTTTTATTAGTCTATCAAGTCAAATTAATTACTTCAAACTACCCTAGATCTAGGATTGGAAAAGAATAGGTCAACATTAGGGTACTTACACAATAATTAGACAATTGGAAAAGCGTCTAATAACCGGTAGGATTAACGGCCTAGGTAGCTCCACAGGTTTCTCCTTGAGAAGGGTCGAGGGGCCTCGATGGTTCTTAATAGGTTTAGTACTTTAAGATCCCGGTTCCATAACTCGTGCATTTAACTTAATCGGTAATCTCTTAAAAACAATCCAGGATTCTTGTCTAGGTGGTCCTGTTCTCATATAAGAAAAGTTCACAGTCTTCATTCGTCTTTAGTCTAGTTTTAGTCTACTTAGTAGTTTAATATAGATTTCCTAGATTTTCAGTAACCCCCCCCCAAACAATTAAATAAGTTTAAGTCGCGTCCGTCAGTGTCTGTCAGAGTCTAGTTTACGTAATTCATAGGGTCTCGTGGTTCGATATCCGGACTTCCTAGATTATACTACATTGATCGGTACACTTGCCGATTATGTGGTTTTAGGTCGAGTCTAGAATTAAAGCTTCGTAGTGTCTAGTTTAGAGAGTCTAATATAGTTAATTTTTATAGTCTGTTTAGCACACATCAAGCATCATGGCAAAAGACTCGGTATTAGTACATATGGCTCGTATCATATTAACAGTTTTCAAATCGCCAGAATAGATCAATAACAATAGAGGTTATATCCGAATAATTAGGACGGAATAAACATATGAGATTGGCTAGGGGGAACTCTCACCTTACCAGTCTAACGAAAGAGCAAAAATAAAGAGCGTTATGCAGAGACGTTGGTACACATTGTGTGGGTGCGAACTGATTTGGAGCCCAGACCAATGGTAGCGACGATGGTTATAGACGGCAACGAAAAGCAATGATCGCTGTCGATGTCAAAAATTACAGTTAAGACAAAGAAAAGAAACAAAATCAAGGTTCGATAGGTCGCTAATGGGTACCAGTTTGAGAGTCGGAAAGTCGGAGATGCTAATCCAAAGCTTCGAACCAGGTGTGGCGGGGATCCCGGTGGCTGTGCGGCGAGGCGGTCACGGCGGAGTGTGATGGTGGTGCGTATTTGCTATTTGTTTCACTGTTACTTGGATCTGCTATTCTGGCCCTTGCTTATGCAGATAACCTCAACTCTTCTTCCTCATCATCTAGATTACGGTCAAGCCCTAATCTTGCAATTCGATAACACTCATATGCAACGTCCATTATCACGGAGTCTAGAAGTCACCAAAGAAGTGTGATGCAAGCTGTAGAAACAAAATCCGGACCAATAAAAAATGAAAGCATCATAAATCAATAAAACCTTGCTTCTAAAAGACGCGAGGCACATCATCGGTAGTAACAATGTGTCTCACACACATGATACAATAGATAAAGTTCAATCAAGTTTTTGCAACTGTAAACGACATCCAGATGATAAAAAAGTAAAATCACAATTTCCACAAAATACAGGATTCAACAATATAATTAAGCACTCATGATTATCAAACAAACCTTTGTATGATCAGACGTGTTATTCTCATCGGGGGCAGACATGATTCCCCAACAATAAGTATTCCTTACCTATATCAAACAACAATAAAAATTCACTACAAAACAATGAAAAAAGGCATGCTGATGTCATTGCTGCAAAACATAATCTTAGGGTTTCAAACAGACAACTACAAATTAAAAAACCATTTATGGTTTGTAGATAAACGAATGAGAACTGGGTATTCAGGAATATCAAAGTATAGCATTGATTGAAAACAATAAACACAAAAAACCTTCGGTGTGGATTATAAACCCTAAATAACATTCAAGCAGTGAAAAAAAACGTAACGATGACGAATCTTTGATAAATCCCAATAATTCTATCATAATCAAACCTGGAGATTCACAATCGAGCAATTGATTACTCAGATCCTTTAATTATTGAAGATGCATCCTCAGATCCATTAAAGAGAAGATCGAGAAGAAACTTAAGAGAGCATCAAAAACATTTGTTGCTTGAAATCGTGAGAACCTGAATCGGCGAATGGATTTTTTGAACAGATTAAAAAGAAATATACCTGATTGAATCGCCAAAAAAATATACTTGATCAATTGAACGGGGATTTGAACAAAAAGAAGCGATCTGAAAGAAGAATATCGCGATGGTGTTGAGAGAGAGAGAGAGGCAGAGGAATTTTTTTATTTAGGGTATGTTGAGAGGAACGGTTATGAGAGAATGAGAGAGAGTATAGAAGAAGGCGTACACAAGAAGCTAATTCAATCCAGCCTTATGAGTTATGCCACATGTCCTCCCATATGAGATTTGCCACCTCATTGCCTATGTGTCTGCTTAGTTGGCTTGCACCATTGGGTGACATGTGTCCCCCAATGGTTTGCTTTATTAGAGATATAGATTTGTGATTTGCAATCACATTTAAAAAGAAATGATCTGTACAAAAAAGAAAAGTCTAACTATTTTAAAATTTTTGAGAAAAAAAGTAATAGAAGTCTTGTATTTTTCCTCTTAAAGCAAAACAATAAGATATATAATAATGACACGTGACAATTAATAGATTATGAAAAAGCCATATAGTTAATAATGACACGTGACAATTAATAGATGATGAGAAAGTCATACAGTCTAAAATGGTTTTGATTTATTATAATTATAATTTATAGATATAGTATAATATACCACCACCGCATCACCAGCCTATGCTCGTTGGTGATAGTCAATTTTTGAAAAACATGATCCATCTAACAAATCTGTAAAGAACATGTGATAGTCAATCTTTTGGGTTGAAAAACATCACCTAAAAACTTTATGGTTACATATATTTGAAATTCTAATAAATCCTAAACCTATAAATTTGGGGTCAAACTCAGACCTACAAACCAACTACAAACCTAAAAAAAAAGTTAAATGTCAAACGTACATTTTTCGTAATATATTAAACATACGGTGTGAAGAGACTTAAAGAATGAGCGTTATTCGACACATGTCACCTATTTAAAATTATTATTTTCTATTTAAAAATTATATATTTCCTATTAATTTTGTTAAAAATAGCATTATTAGTAATATAATAATTAACAATAATAAAAAATTACATAATTTAAATAAAAAATTACAAGCAACAAGAAAGGCAGAATCAAAGAAAGTGGATAAGCACGCTAAACTTGCGCAGAGAACCAACGTGTCTTTGTCCCTTTTGCCTTTGATACATTTGGCTCCTAGCACCAGAAGCTATCCACTTCTTGACTAGGGTCCAACGGGTCATCCACAGCATTGTTCAGCCCCAGGGGCAGGGGTTTGTCTTTGGAAGGTTACGGTTTGCAATTCAGAAAGAGGTGACGGCGCAGCTTGTTGCCCGTCTACCTTATGTTTTGATATAACTTGGCAAGTTTTTTTAGTGAAATAAATCTAAACATCAAAAATTTAAATAAAAAAAGATTACATAACTAAAAAAACGATTACTTAATTTAAACTAAAAAACGAAACATAAAAGAAACCGAAACCAATTACGATATTTATCCATTATTTCTTTTTTTAGTTTCTCGTACAATTCCCACTCTTCCCTTTGTAGGTGATCGATCTTCATAGCATGTAATTTCATATCCGTTCGCTTTTGCTTTTCTTCATAAAGGCTAAAACCCTTTATTTTCTGATTGCTTCTTTTTTGTTGGATGTTGTTGAACACGTGAATTTCTTCTTGGATGTCGGCCAAAGCGTGATTTTTTTTCATCACTCGTAGTAGATGATTTTTGGGCCTGCTTTTTTGACTTATCTCTTCCCGGTGGCCGTTCGGCTTCAAAATCATCATCGCTTAGGTTGATTTCAAAGTAGGTGCGAGCATCCGAGCGACTAGTGGAGGAACAACTTTTGGACCTTTTGGAGGACGATTGCCCCGCTAAAGGTACTCGTGCCCATTTTGGCAAGTTTTTCGCAATGCGCCAACAATAAATTTAAAGGTGGCCCCTTTTTGCCTTCCGAATACAAGGACATCACACACGTCAACAAGTTGGTGTCCGTTTCGCCACTTTTTGGGTTGTTCTTTAAGTTGTTGTAGTGGCCGTTGAAGGTGGTCATGGCGGTGTTTATTTCATGCCACTTAGATGAGAGACTATCATTTTTCCGATAGAAGTCTCGTCCCAAAATATTGTGAAAAAGATCGTTAATTCGGTTCAAAAAATTGTCACTATGTTGGTTGATACCTATAAAATAATATACATTTAAAAAAAATGGTAGTTTTATATATAGAGGAGGTGAAATATTTTTTTTAAATGAAAAATCTTTTTTTTTTCAAATAACGTCGTTGAGGTCCAACGGTTAGTGGGCACCCCCAATCAAACCACGCCACGTCGACACTCATTTACTCTCAACGCCGGTGGGAAATCTCAAGCCCAGATGACAACGCCGGGCACGGTGTGGTGTGTGCGGCGTGAAAAAGCAACAACGCCGCTCCACCACGCCCACACCGTGTGTCTTAGAAATGTTCGCATACACTCAATCACACACGAAGAACAAACATAAGCACACAACACATAAAGTTAAAGTTATACAAACACTCACGAAGAACAAACATAAGTACACAACACATAAAGTTAAAATTATACAAACACTCAAAAACACAAAAACTAGAAAAAACAAAAAGTCAAAACCCTTGACTCAGATCTAGAAAAGGAATGGAGAATAACAGTCGACAAAACGGCAATGACACGAGATGGAGTTGTTAAAAAACATCATTTGCTTATTATGATGGAGTTGCTAAAATGACTTGTTTCATCCCAAGTCCGTTTTGGTCAGTTTTGACCCGAATCAAATTGGTATTTGTTTAAAAACAACGACCCATTTTGACCTGAACTTGTTTGACTCCTCCCCTTTTGCAAGGCTTGCAGTAAACTCAGAAACAGATCCAAATACTTATACATGTCATAGCTTTTGAAACCCAAATGTTTTTTTTTTTTTATGTTTGACTAAACTTGAAATAACTAAATTAACACACCTCCAGATATCAAAAAACAAAAAGAAACTATGTTGACATGAATTGATCTTTGTTGCTAGCTGCAAACATCAACAGCTTGTGAATTTAGTAGAATGAGTTTGAGATTATTATCAATTATCGTAACAATATATTTGTCATCGAGGCCTTTCAAGTCAGGCAAGAATGATGCAACAACATTTATAAACGGTTTGAATCTAAAGACACGTACGCGTGTTAGCTATGATCAACGTTTCAAGCGTCACCTGCCGTTTTACCAAGCCCTTCTAAACATGCCCACAGTTTCGGGTCTTCATAGTTTTTAACAAGAAGTGTCGGGTTTGCTGTCATGAGCATTTGTTCTGGATTTCTAGTTGTTAAGCCGACAACTGGTATTCCAGCAGCAACACCAGCCTTTATCCCGGAAACCGAATCCTAAAACATCATCACACAACATTAATCACTGCATCAAGTTATTTAAAATCACGAGTAAAATGCCATTTCCGTCCCTCAGGTTTGGCCAATTTTGCGACTTTCATCCAAAGGTTTGTTTTTCCGCATCCAAAAGGTTTAAAATCTTGCCATTTTCATCCGGCTCGTTAACCCCGTCCATTTTTCTCTGTTGAGCTAGGGGTATTTCCATTTTTTTGTTAACTCAAAGGGCAATTCGGTCATTTTCAGGGGTATTCGGTCTTTTTACATAAAGTGAAAAAAACCACATTGGCCTTTAATTTAACAAAAAAGACGGAAATACCCCTGACTTAACAGAGAAAAATGAATGGAGTTAACGAGCCGGTTGAAAATGGCAAGATTTCAAACCTTTTGGATCCAGATGCGGAGAAACAAACTTTTGGACAAAAGTCGCAAAAGTGGCTAAACCTCAGGGACGAAAATGGCATTTTACTCTAATCATAATGCAAATTTGGCATGAAAAAAATTCCAAAACAAACAGGAAATTAATACCTCACAGATGAATGTGTGATCTTTTGAAACATTGAGAAGTTCGATAGCCTTAAGGTAAGGGTCGGGTGCTGGTTTGGCCCGTTCACACTCATCACCAATGATAACATGATGGAAGAAATCAGTAAGACCGAGAGTCGAGATCATGAGCTCAGCGTTTGGTCTAGGAGCATTGGTAACAGCAGCCCGTTTCAACCCGTTATCTTCAACCCATTTTGTTAGTTTGTATAGACCCTTTATGGGCTCGACCTTTTCCTTCACCAATCTATTTAAAAAAAACGTTAAAAACAAAGATCAGGTACCGAATCGAAGAGCACAAACGCATAGAAAAAGTATCAATGAGAGGGCATAGTCGCGTACTTCCTAAAATACGCTTCTTTATCTACACAAAATTTTAATCCCCTTTCGATATCGTCAGGGAAAAGGGTAGCCGCGATGTCATCGTTATGTTTTCCGGCAATATTCTGAATGAAATATTCTTCGTCTATTGGAACCCCACCATTGAAACCGATCTGTTGATGTAAAACATGTATTAGTAACTTTGATATGCGATGTTTTAAAGGGAAAAACATGATCAACCTCTTGAAGCATTTCTTGAAAAGCAATGAGGTGGATTGGATCTGTATCACAAAGAGTTCCATCAACGTCAAATAATACTGCTTCAAGTGGAGCAAGTGCTTTAAATGCAGCTTTGCTGTTGCAGATAACCAAACAATGAAGTCAGCGTGATTTTTTTTTTCGCGTTCTTGTGTTGCAACAAAAAATTATAATGCCTATACATATAAACCAAATAGTTATATAGATTTCACTGTATATCCAACTGTTTTTCCCCAATATCATCTGCCAAAGCTGATGTGAGGATCAAATTTGCACAATTTCACCATCTTCATATCGCTTTAAAGTTCTCAAAAGATAATATAAGAATTCAGCATTAATTGGGGCAATGCAGTAGAGTAACACTGTAGCAGCATCTGAAGCTTACAACTACAAAGGCCTTAAACCTATAGAGACCAAATATAGTTCATAAGCCTATAGACTCAGAACTACAAGCAAAAACTAATGACTAGAATAACCACAATATTCAAGCCTTCATGGTCCATTTTCATCTGGTCTTCTTTCTCCAATTTGCGGTCCATCTTCCCATAAAACAGGACTCAAACCGAATCTTCATTTTCTGTCTCTATGTATCATATAAATTGGTGTTTGGATGTTGAAAGTGATTATCGTGAATTGAAATCAATCATAATCAAATAACTGGTTAATTATGGTCATATGGATAGGTAGGTAGGTCTACATTCAATTTTTTTACAGTAACTTACCTAATGTGATCCTTTCACCTTTAAATTATCACAAATCACTTTTGTATACAGTTACACACAATCTAACTGAGTTTAGAGGTACATCCAAACACCTCCTAAATATGTCCCACAAAACGACATACAGAAGTGAAACGAACTCTATTTTCAAATCTACAAGCATTGGTGCAAACAAATAACTCGAATCCTCGATGCTACTATACGAATCAGACAAACTCCCTCACTTAAGTATCAAATTGCTCAATATGAGACAGAAACAGTGAATGCTAAACATAATTCTATACACATCATTCCTCAACAAGAGCATAATTCACAATCAATCCTTTCAATAGAACACAATCATCACGTTAATTACAGTAAAATAAGCAATTCCTCATGGATACTACTATACGAATCAGACACATTCCATCAGTTAAGTATCAATTTGTTCAGTATGAGACAGAAACAGTGAACACTAAGCATACAATCTCAAACTCTAGATACTTCTAAACGAATCATAAATTAAAATCAATCCTTCCAATCGAACGCATTTATCACGTTAATTACAGATCAAAACACTCAATTCCTCATTGATCTGTAACATCAAACTGACTAAAACAAATACACGAACAAATTGCACAATGAATCGTGCTAATAAAACATAAACATGAAAAACCTAGGGCAATCGGATCAAATATCGATCAAAATTCATAAACTACAAACAATCTGTAACCGAATAAAAAAAAATCGATCGATATAACTCTCATAAGTTCATAACCGACTAATTTAGGATTCAAACTCGCGTTAACGGACATAAACATGAAAAGAACAGGTCAATCGGATCAGACATTCCTAAATTACAACAATATGAGAACAAATTGAAATTTCGATCAATATAACTATCATAACCGGCTAATTTAGGATTATAATTCGCGTTAACGGAGAGAAACATGAAAACATTAGGTCAATCGGATCAAACATTCATACATAACAAACAATTTGTGAACGAATTGAAGATTCGATCGATGTAACGATGATAATAAGTGAGTAATTTACCTTTTCTCTGAGATTTCGCCTGCTGTCATCGTGCGTCACTGCGTTTGAGATCAAATCTGAAACAGAATATGAAGAAATGAAATGAAATGGAATCGAATGGAATCTTTTATAGGAATGTGCTTGGTGAGTGTTTGGCTATGAACACACCAGAGGCTTTTTTTAAGAGCTTTCAAATTGTGACGTTTGAAAGGGGTTGTTGGTTGTTACCATAATTACAATTCATGCCCCTTGAAAATATTGAAAATGTATAAACGACCACCTATTTTCAAGATATACAAGTTTGGTCACTTAAACTTTTTTCACTTTAAACCACAAACTTATAGCTTTTATTTTACGGAAAATCACCAAAATGACCATTTTATTCGACGAGTTTGACAAAATAAAATTTGACTTTTTTTTTTTTCTAGTTTTAGTTAAGATAATATTTCAACCAATTAGAAGCTTTCATGGCACATATTGTCGTGTCGATATAGCAAATTTTGACATGTTACTAGGGGTGCAAACGAGTCGAGTCGAGTCCAAGTTTGACCAGGCTCAAGCTCGAGCTCGATTAACTTATGAAAGCTCGGGCTCGAGCTTGTCTTGTTGATATTTTCTCAAGCTCGAGCTTGGCTCGTTTATTATCTATTAATATATTAAGTAAAAATAATATAAACTAGTATTAAGCATCCCCCGCGTTGCGGCAGGGACGTGCACTAATGCGACACTAATGTCAGCAACCACAGACACTGAAGTTGCGGTGTTAATGCGAAGAAATTAAACCGAAACGTAAAACATAGAATAAAATAACTAAGTTGATCTAGGACTCGCGCATTACGATGAACCCACGTCAATTTTTTCTCGTTTGACAGGTTCATCGTAATCTATATATAATATATCATTGCCACTATACAAACCATAATGCATACATTACAACAACCATTGCATCAATATGTTGCAAATTATATTTATATAATATTTTGGCTAAATTAATTAGATTATTATAAATAATAATAATAATTTACAAATAAAACAACACAACTTTGAACGGATAAAACTGATTGAATATGGTAAGATAATGAAACCATTATTTGATTAGGGTACAACCACTTAAGCACAATTTACAACCATACATGCATACAAAACAGATTGAATTTGGTAAGACAATGAAACCATTATTATTTGATTAAGGTACAACCACTTAAGCACAACTTACAGCCTATATTTGATTAAGATACAACCAATAAAGCACAAGTTACAACCAAATATGCACACAAATGTTTCAATTTAATAGTATATAAATAAATAATAAACTTCTTAGGCTTGCGAACTCGATAAGTGAAGCTCGCGCTTGGTCTCGTTTACTAAATAAGCTTATTTTTAGGTTCGAGGTCAACTTATAAACAAGTTTATATAAGCTCGGCTCGACTCAGCTCGTTTACACTAAGGCTCAACGAGCCTAACGAGCTTCACATGCGAGGCTCGAGCTCGATAAAGAAACGAGCTTTACTTTAGGCTCAAGCTCGGCTCGGGCTCGATAAGGCTCGACTCGTTTCGAGCTTTTTCTTGAGTAGCTCACGAGCCGCTTGGCTCGTTTGCACCCCTACATGTTACATTAGATTTCTATTTGGCGTAGATGAATGGATTTCTATGCCCAATACTGAAATCTATTTAGCCAATGGACACTTGTCAAACAGTAAACTCATAAACAAATCCAAATACTTATACATCTCATAGCTTTTGAAACCCAAATGTTCTTTTATGTTTGACTAAACTTGAAATAACTAAACTAACATACCTCCAGATATCGAAAAACAAAAAGAAACTACGTTGACATGAATTGATCTTTGTTGCTAGCTGCAACCATCAACAGCTTGTGAATTTAGTAGAATGAGTTTGAGATTATTATCAATTATCGTACTAATATATTTGTCATCGAGGCCTTTCAAGTCAGGCAAGAATGATGCAACAACATTTATAAACGGTTTGAATCTAAAGACACGTACGCGTGTTAGCTATGATCAACGTTTCAAGCGTCACCTGCCTTTTTACCAAGCCCTTCTAAACATGCCCACAGTTTCGGGTCTTCATAGTTTTTAACAAGAAGTGTCGGGTTTGCTGTCATGAGCATTTGTTCTGGATTTCTAGTTGTTAAGCCGACAACCGGCATTCCAGACGCAACACCAGCCTTTATCCCGGAAACCGAATCCTAAAACATCATCACACAACATTAATCACTGCATCAAGTTCTTTATAATCACGAGTAAAATGCCATTTCCGTCCCTCAGGTTTGGCCAATTTTGCGACTTTCATCCAAAGGTTTGTTTTTCCGCATCCAAAAGGTTTAAAATCTTGCCATTTTCATCCGGATCGTCAACCCCATCCATTTTTCTCTGTTAAGTTAGGGGTATTTTTATTTTTTTTGTTAACTCAAAGGGCAATTCAGTCATTTTCAGGGGTATTCGGTCTTTTTACATAAAGTGAAAAAGACCGAATTGCCCTTTAATTTAACAAAAAAGGCGGAAATACCCCTGACTTAACGGAGAAAAATGAATGGAGTTAACGAGCCGGTTGAAAATGGCAAGATTTCAAACCCTTTGGATTCAAATGCGGAGAAACAAACTTTTGGACGAAAGTCGCAAAACTGGCTAAACCTCAGGGACGAAAATGGCATTTTACTCTAATCATAATGCAAATTTGGCATGAAAAAAATTCCAAAACAAACAGGAAATTAATACCTCACAGATGAATGTGTGATCTTTTGAAACATTGAGAAGTTCGATAGCCTTAAGGTAAGGGTCGGGTGCTGGTTTGGCCCGTTCACACTCATCACCAATGATAACATGATGGAAGAAATCAGTAAGACCAAGAGTCGAGATCATGAGCTCAGCGTTTGGTCTAGGAGCATTGGTAACAGCAGCCCGTTTCAACCCGTTATCTTCAACCCATTTTGTTAGTTTGTATAGACCCTTTATGGGCCCGACCTTTTCCTTCACCAATCTGTTTAAAAAAACGTTAAAAACAAAGATCAGGTACCGAATTGAAGAGCACAAACGCATAGAAAAAGTATCAATGAGAGGGCATAGTCGCGTACTTCCTAAAATACGCTTCTTTATCTACACAAACTTTTAATCCCCTTTCGATATCGTCAGGGAAAAGGGTAGCCGCGATGTCATCGTTATGTTTTCCGGAAATATTCTGAATGAAATATTCTTCGTCTATTGGAACCCCACCATTGAAACCGATCTGTTGATGTAAAACATGTATTAGTAACTTTGATATGCGATGTTTTAAAGGGAAAAACATGATCAACCTCTTGAAGCATTTCTTGAAAAGCAATGAGGTGGATTGGATCTGTATCACAAAGAGTTCCATCAACGTCAAATAATACTGCTTCAAGTGGAGCAAGTGCTTTAAATGCAGCTTTGCTGTTGCAGATAACCAAACAATGAAGTCAGCGTGATTTTTTTTTCGCGTTCTTGTGTTGCAACAAAAAATTATAATGCCTATACATATAAACCAAATAGTTATATAGATTTCACTGTATATCCAACTGTTTTTCCCCAATATCATCTGCCAAAGCTGATGTGAGGATCAAATTTGCACAATTTCACCATCTTCATATCGCTTTAAAGTTCTCAAAAGATAATATAAGAATTAAGCACTAATTGGGGCAATGTAGTAGAGTAACACTGTAGCAGTATCTGAAGCTCACAACTACAAAGGCCTTAAACCTATAGAGACCAAATATAGTTCATAAGCCTATAGACTCAGAACTACAAGCAAAAACTAATGACTAGAATAACCACAATATTCAAGCCTTCATGGTCCATTTTCATCTGGTCTTCTTTCTCCAATTTGCGGTCCATCTTCCCATAAAACAGGACTCAAACCGAATCTTCATTTTCTGTCTCTATGTATCATATAAATTGGTGTTTGGATGTTGAAAGTGATTATCGTGAATTGAAATCAATCATAATCAAATAACTGGTTAATTATGGTCATATGGATAGGTAGGTAGGTCTACATTCAATTTTTTTACAGTAACTTACCTAATGTGATCCTTTCACCTTTAAATTATCACAAATCACTTTTGTATACAGTTACACACAATCTAACTGAGTTTAGAGGTACATTCAAACACCTCCTAAATATGTGCCACAAAACGACACACAGAAGTGAAACGAACTCTATTTTCAAATCTACAAGCATTGGTGCAAACAAATATCGCGAATCCTCGATGCTACTATACGAATCAGACAAACTCCCTCACTTAAGTATCAAATGTTTCAATATGAGACAGAAACAGTGAATGCTAATCATAATTCTATACGCATCATTTCTCAACAAGAGCATAATTCACAATCAATCCTTTCAATAGAACACAATCATCACGTTAATTACAGTAAAATAAGCAATTCCTCATCGATACTACTATACGAATCAGACACATTCCATCAGTTAAGTATCAATTTGTTCAGTATGAGACAGAAACAGTGAATACTAAGCATACAATCTCAAACTCTAGATACTTCTAAACAAATCATTTCACACAGAATCATAAATTAAAATCAATCCTTCCAATCGAACACATTTATCACGTTAATTACAGATCAAAACACTCAATTCCTCATTGATCTGTAACATCAAACTGATTAAAACAAATACACGAACAAATTGCACAATGAATCGTGCTAATAAATATAAACATGAAAAACCTAGGGCAATCTGATCAAATATCGATCAAACATAACAAACAATTTGTGAACGAATTGAAAACTCTATCGACATAACAGGACCCAAACAAACCTTCATTTTATCACTCTATGTATCATATAAGGTGGTTGTGTTTGGATGTATTCTTTGAAAGTGATTATCACGAATCAAAATCAATCATAATCAGAGAGATAACTAGTTAATTATAGTCATATGGATAGGTCTACATCCAATCTTCGTACGGTAACTTACCTAATGTCATTGTTTCGCCTTTAAATTATCACAAAAACAGTAAATACTAAACATATATTCTCAAGCTCTAGATGCTTCAATGCTTCTATACGAATCATTTCTCAACAGTAAACCCTACGAGCATTGGTGCAAACAAATTGCTCAATATGAGAGTGAAACAGAGGATGTTAAGCATATAATCTCAAACTCTCGATACTTCCAAGCGAATCATTTCTTAACATGATCACTACTCACAATCAATCCTTTCAATAGAACACAACCATCATGTTAATTACAGATCAACAAGCAATTCCTCATCGATACTACTATACGAATCTGACACATTCCATCAATTAAGTATCAAGTTGCTCAATATGAGACAGAAACAGTGGATGCTAAACATGTAATCTCAAACTCTAGGTACTTCTAAACGAATCATTTCTCAACAGAATCATAATTTACAATCAAACATTTCAATAGAACACAATCATCACGTTAATAACCGATCAACAACCAATTCTTCACAGATCCGTAACATCAAACGGATTAAAACAAATACACGAACAATTTGCACAACAGATCGCACTAATGAACGTAAATACGTAAAACCTAGGGCAATCGGATCAAATATCGATCAAACATTCATAAACTACAAACAATCTGTAACCGAATCAAAAAAGTCGATCGATATAACTATCATAACTTCATAACCGACTAATTTAGGATTCAAACTCGCGTTAACGGACATAAACATGAAAACAACATGTCAATCGGATCAAACATTCATAAATTACAAACAATTTGAGAACAAATTGTAATTTCGATCGATATAACTATCATAACCGGCTAATTTAGGATTATAATTCGCGTTAACGGAGATAAACATGAAAACAACAGGTCAATCGGATCAAACATTCATAAATTACAAACAATTTGAGAATGGAATGGCACTGAGGATGATATTGAGTGTGGGGGGACCAATGTGAAACAATGTTTACGTAAGGTTGCTGATGGTCATTTCACTGCAGCGGTTAAGGTTTTATGTTCCTCGGGGGTCGCCCCTCTCAACAAGAATACTTTGGAGGCTTTAGTGGCTAAGCACCCATGTATGCCCCCTCCTTCCATGCCTGCCTCCTTGCCTTCTGAGTCTCCTCTTGTGGTGGAGTCCGATTGTGTGCTCGGGTGTATTAAATCTTTCCCCAAAGGTACGTCGTGCGGGAGAGACGGCTTAAGGGCCCAACATCTTTTAGATGCTTTTTGTGGGGAGGGGTCTGTGATTGCTGATAGCCTGCTTAGGGCTACTACAGCTATGGTTAATTTGTGCTTGGGGGGGAGGTGCCCGAGGAGTCTGGCGGAGTTTGTTGCTTCTGCTCCTCTTACACCTCTTCTCAAACCGGATAATGGGATTAGGCCTATCGCTGTTGGGTCGATTTGGAGGAGGGTGATCTCCAAGGTGGCCATGAAAGGTGTTGGGAAGGAGATGGCCAAATACCTTGGCGATTTCCAGTTTGGGGTAGGGATTCCGTGTGGGGCAGAGGCCGTTCTTCGTAGCGCGAACAGGTTCCTTAATGAGTACCACCAAGATGGGTCTCTTGCTATGTTTACTGTTGATTTTTCGAACGCTTTTAATTTGGTTGATAGGACAGCCCTACTGTACGAGGTAAGGAAAAGGTGTCCTATTTCTACGTGGGTCGATTTTTTATATGGTCAACCAGCTAGATTATATGTGGGGGATGAGTATATTTGGTCTACTACTGGCGTTCAGCAGGGGGACCCCTTGGGGCCCCTCCGTTTTGCCCTTGTTCTACACCCCCTTGTTCACCGAATAAGGGATCGCTGCAAACTTCTATTTCACGCCTGGTACCTAGATGACGGAACGCTTATTGGAGATGCCACCCAAGTGGCTAATGCTTTAGATATCATCAGAGCTGAGGGTCCTTCCTTAGGGCTTCAACTTAATATAAAGAAAACTGAAGTTTTCTTGCCAACCTGCAATGGTGTAAAGGTTTAGGAGGGCTTATTCCCTCGGGGGATTGGGAGGCCGGTGCTGGGTGTGAAACTCCTGGGGGGTGCCGTTAGTCGTGATGCAGAGTTTATTAGTGGTATGACTCTTAAAAGAGCGAACTGTGCAGTCGAGCTGATGAGGTACCTTAAACACCTACGGGACCCTCAGAGCGAGCTCCTCTTGCTTCGTTCTTGTATGAGTGTTGCTAAATTACTGTTTGGTCTTCGAACGTGTCAACCTTCTTTGGTCGGGGGAGCTGTCTCTGTTTTTTATGAAGGCCTCCGGGGAGCTTTAGAGGATATTGTTGTTTGTGGGGGTGCCTTTTTAGGAGATCTCCAGTGGAGGTTGGCTTCTCTCCCGACCCGGTTCCGAGGCTTAGGGATTTGTACGGCCGAGGATGCCTCTTCATATGCTTTCGTGGCTTCAAGGGCCCAATCTTGGGGTTTACAAGACCACATACTACGAGAATGTGGTGGGGATGTTTTAGACTCCGATTACAGGAGTGCGTTGGACCTTTTGCATAGTTCTCTTCCCGACCTTGATATTGGCGGTTTCTACATTAAAGACACCGCCCCTCCTAAATCCTAGAAAAATCTAGCGAATGCCTTATATGGCGAAATTGTCAAGAGGTTTGAAGAGAAGTTTGTTTTATCCCCTCGGCAAAGAGATGTGTTTGAATGTCTACGTGCCCCACATGCTCAGGATTTTCTGTCTGTCGCACCTATTGAAGGCTTGGGGCAACACATGTTGGCTGTGGAATACCGTGCTATCCTCAGATACCGACTGATGATTCCTTTGTTCCGAGTTGACGAGCCATGTCCGGTATGCCGCAAAGCGTGTTTGGATTCTTTCGGCGAGCACGCGATCCACTGTAAAGAGCTACCAGGGTTTAAATATCGGCATGATTGGGTGAGAGATGTGTTATGTGATGTTCTTAAGCGGGCCGGGATCTCTGCCAAAAAGGAGGCTCCAGTAAATTTCCTGACTGACCCCTTAGAGGGGAGGTCCACTTTACGCCCGGCGGACATCCTTGTGTTTGGATGGGAAGGGGGGAAACACGCTTGTGTAGATCTAACTGGAGTCTCCCCCCTTGTCGGGCTCAAGGACAAGGGCTTTGTCGTAGGGCAAGCGGTGCTCAAGGCAGAGGCGAGTAAAGTGGCAAAACATGAGAAAGCCTGCCTGGAGAATCAACATGTGTTTGATACCTTTGGTGGTCTCGCTCCTGACGCTGTGCGACTTTTGAATCGGGTTCAAAAAGTCGTTAATAGTAATTCTTCGGCGCTAAAGGTTTCAAACTTTGTATTTAGTAGAATTGGTTTTTCTATTCAAAAGGGGGTGGCGGCGCAACTTGTTGCCCGACTACCTGCCATTGCTTTGTAATTGCCCTTTTTCGTATGGAATGAAAAATTCATTAACTAATTTGAGAACAAATTGTAATTTCGATCGATATAACTATCATAACCGGCTAATTTAGGATTATAATTCGCGTTAACGGACATAAACATGAAAACATTAGGTCAATCGGATCAAACATTCATACATAACAAACAATTTGTAAACGAATTGAAGATTCGATCGATGTAACGATGATATTAAGTGAGTAATTTACCTTTTCTCTGAGATTTCGCCTGCTGTCATCGTGCGTCACTGCGTTTGAGATCAAATCTGAAACAGAATATGAAGAAATGAAATGGAATCGAATGGAATCTTTTATAGGAATGTGCTTGGTGAGTGTTTGGCTATGAACACACCAGAGGCTTTTTTTAAGAGCTCTCAAATTGTGACGTTTGAAAGGGGTTGTTGGTTGTTACCATAATTACTAATTCATGTCCCTTGAAAATATTGAAAATGTATAAACGACCACCTATTTTCAAGATATACAAGTTTGGTCACTTAACTTTTTTCACTTTAAACCACAAACTCAGGGTCGGCCCTGAGAATTCGTGTACCATGTTCGAACTCGAAAAAACGTGCTCTTAGGCCTTAATAAAATTGGGTATTGGGAGTTCTAAATCTAATGACAATGGGTTAATAACTAATCTAAACCCTAAAAATAGTTTTATAAGTGGACCAATGTTAATGTTTGTATGGGTATACCCTATTAATTTATTTTTTTTACATATACATATCAATTTTTTTTAAAACAACGTGCCCTTCAAAATATCGGGCCCTGGCCGATGGTCCTCCCCGCCCACCCTCAGGGCCGGCCATGCACAAACTTATAGCTTTTATTTTACGGAAAATCACCAAAATGACCATTTCATTCGACGAGTTTGAAAAAAATAGCATTTGGCTTTTTTTTCTAGTTTTAGTTAAGATAATGTTTAACTAATCAGAAGTTTTCACATGGCACATATTGTCGTGTCGATATAGCAAATTTTGACATTTAGATTTCTATTTGGCGTAGGAGAATGAATTTGCTATGCCAATATTGAAATCTATTTAGCCAAGGGACACTTGTCAAACATTGGTTGATTGATTGATTTTTTTAAGCTAATTTGTTAAATTCATTGGTGAAGACGACCATTATGATGATTTTTCTTCTATTTTAATATCTTAAATAGTTGAAGTCATGTACCATAACAAATTTGTCAAGTTTTGATTTACTTTATGAATCCTGAAGTTTTTAACTAGATTTTTGTTTAACAAACTCGTTCAACAAAACCCAAAACATCTCATATTGGCATTATCTATTACCACATTAGCGACACAATTATTTATGTTTGTTTTTAAGCATGGTTGTAAAACAAGGTTTTCAAGTCCGAATACTCTCCGAGTAATCGCTCCAAGGTAGGCTGCCGAGACGACTTTCTTCAACTCCGCCTAATTACTCGTAATCAATCAAACGCAGTCAACCTAAACTATAATCGGATCTAGTAGGCCAACTCGGGCCAAGTTTGACTTAAAAATTTATTAAAAACAATTTTTTATTCCTGTCATATTAAGACTAGGGCTGTTCACGAGCCGAGCCGAACCGAGCGGACCTTTGCTTGTGCTTGGCTCGTTTACAAACCGAACCGAGCGGAGCGGCTCATTTAAAACCGAGCCACAAATCAAGCGAGCATTTTCCGAGCAGTAAATATTTCGAGCGAGCGGCGAGCGAAATTCGAGCGATTTGGACAACCGTGTGGCCCGATTTAAATTTGTTGAGAGAAATAGTGACAATGTAGGGTCTCAAGTTATTATGTCTTAATAAACAAGCACATTTCATGACATAATATTATTCTTATGAATAACAATGTTGTGGCCGACGAGGCGATTATCATATTGCACGAACAATGACGTTGAGAGCAAGAGACGATTGACTTAGGGTAACGACATAAAACATTGAGGCGATGAGCAGACCGTCGTTTATCTGTTTAGGGTTTAACTTTTAGATTTGATATTAATTTTTTTATTGGCGTGACCGGGTTAATACGTATAGATATAGTTCTAATTTGTATATAGTTGACCGAAATCTAATAGAGTAGTATATATAAAACTATAAATTTAATTTATATTTAAGTATATATGTATGTTTGTATAAATATAGGTGTGTGTGTGAGTGTATATATGTATAATTTATATTTGTATATATACATGTTTATATATGTATGTGTATATGTATATATATACTAACTAAAAATAATAATTCGAGCCGAACCGAGCCGAGCGGACCTTTGCTCATGCTTGGCTCGTTTACAAATCGAACCGAGCAGAGCGGCTCATTTACAACCGAGCGTCAAATCGAACGAGCATTTTCCGAGCAATTTCCGAACGAGCGTCGAGCGAGCGACGAGCGCCGAGCGGTTTGAACGGCCCTAATTAAGACCACCCGTAGTGGGCCAGTTTTTTTTAAAAAAAATTCATAAAAAACGCCCCCCCCCCCCCCCCATTACGGTAGGCGTTGTTTGGCGTTTTTTTTTTGAAAAAAAATCAAGGTGTCGTTTTATATAAAACGCTGAAATTGCATAGAGGGGCGAGATATGACCGTTGCCAACGGTCATTTTGTTTAATATTTTTTTTAATTCAAAAATTTACCCACTATATAAATAATAGGGGTATTGGATTTTAATAATCCCAACTTTCACTAATTGGCCGGTAATAATCCCAACTTCAAAAATAGCCTACAACACTCCCAACTTGTAACATTTTGGCCAGCAATGATCCTTGTCTAACTGGGTTATAACCCAGTTAGTTTTGAGAAGCGGAGAAGATTACAGGAGGTTGGAGATGATTGGTGGTGGTCTCGTTTGGTGGTTTCAGGGGTAAAACGGGTCGCCGAAATAAGTTGCAGGTCACCAGAGTTGGGTATTTTGAACTTCTGAGCAGCGGAGAAGATTACAGGAGGTCGGAGATGATTGGTGGTGGTCTCGTTTGGTGGTTTCAGGGGTAAAACGGGTCGTCAGAATAAGTTGCAGGTCACCGGAGGTGGTGATGGTGCCACGTCAGCAACCCAGTCAGCAAAAAACTAACTGGGTTATAACCCAGTTAGACAAGGATCATTGCTGGCCAAAATGTTACAAGTTGGGAGTGTTGTAGGCTATTTTTGAAGTTGGGATTATTACCGGCCAATTAGTGAAAGTTGGGATTATTAAAATCCAATACCCCTAAATAATATCCACTTCTTCCTATTTTTTATAAAAAAAACTCACACTTTCTCTCCTACTTCTTCTATATTTTATACAAATATGCATCCATTCCGACCCCCCTTTGGATTATCTCCGAAACAATCGAGGAGATGAACCGTCGTCTCCAAGACATTCGCGACCTCGGCCACTGTAACAACTCTCATCAAAAGTCATATTTATTACTTTAATTATCCAATAGGAAACCCTAATTAAGACACCCAAGTGATTCTGCACAAACCCTAAAATTTTCAGAATAATCAGAATCAGGATCAGGGCCCCTAAAACTCAGGGGGGGGGGGGGTAAACCTTAGTTACGATTATCTTCAAATCTCGTTGTCAAAATTGAAATTTTCGAATCTGTCAACTCAGCAGGCCTAGTCCCACACGTGGCAACCCTATGACAATTATGTGTCCCTTACGGACCGTAAGGGTTGAGTCTTACGGTCCGTAAGCCTGACAAAATTCGGGTATAAATAGCAGACATTGGCACTTGATATTCTGCGTACGTTCGACGAAGAAATTCGTTTTAGGCACTGAGTTACGTTCTGTTTACCACAATTAACACACACGGATCACTAATCGACGCCGCAATCAGGGTAATAACTCGATCGCTGATACGATTCAATGTCCGATTGATTAAAATATCCAATGGATGTTTAAGTGCTGCCCACATTAGGGTTATGCTTTGTCATTCGTCGTTAATTCGATGGATGTTTAAGTATCGCACTTTGTCATTCGTTGTGAGAGTTTGATCTCGTGAGTTATCGTAAATGCTGTATTAAGTTACTGACCGAATTGTGTGCCTGTTGTTAATTTAGGTTAAAAGGCTAATCAGTAGGCTAGACTCTGCTCAAATTAAATCTGCAATGTGAGTCATTCTCTTTTTATAAACTATTTTACAATACCTCAAATTATTTTCAAAAAGTTATAATTACAGGGACTAAGTCATGGATATCTTGAATCACTGGCTAGTGGGGTATTGTGCACATTACTAATTTTCTCCCAGTTAGGTTCATTGACCTACTAGGGATAATCATCACTATTTAGGTTCATTGACCTAATAGTGGTATGACCATCGTCACCATTGTGACACGGCGCCAGATAAAAATAAGATAGAAGCCATTGTAATCGCTCTTATGCTGTAATTAATAACTATGCATCATTTTATGTAAATAGAATGATTCACTCAGTATTTCCCGCTGACAAAATCTTTTTCAAACATGTTTCAGGTGATCTGTTATGATCCTGGAAAAGTGCCGTGAAGCACTACAAGCTTAAGGAAGTGGCTCATGATAAAATAAAGAAACATGTTTTTGTAAAATAAAAGATTTCTTCGTGAAATCAAATGATTGTAAATTACCGGGGTTTTATCCCGAATTGTGAAATAAAATAATCGGGAAATATTTCAGTTTTAAAAGATCCTGATGAAAACTTCCGCTGTTAATTAAATACCACGGGATTTCTGTCCCGCGGCTCCTGAAACGGGTCAAACCGGGTCGGGGGCCGTGACAGAAAAATGTGGTATCAGAGCCACTGATCGAGCCACTGATTTAAGCCAATTAAGTATTTAGAAAATACTTAATTTTTATTAATTGTTATTTTGTGATTATGTGTTTTATTATCTGACTAATTGTGTACAGTATGGGCAGATCTTTATATGCTAGCCAATAATGCAAATCCTTAAATAATTTGACTCAAAGTTTTAGCACCTTTATTATCTACAGTCTAGAAACCTTATTCAGTAAATAAATAAATTTATAAATAAAACCTAGTGTGTTTTAATTTTCAGTTGTTTTGTAGTTACACAGTCTGGAATAATATTTAAAGATTTTCTATAAAAATTTTGTTATAATTAGTAATGGTGTGTATTTTGCATAACAGCATGAGTGACTTGTCTGACGCCCTTCAGAATTTAAATCTCTATCCAGTAAGAATAGAGGTTTCCAGAGATTTCAATAGGTATATACCAGACATAGAAGAACCTATAGAATTCAACGCTTTACCTCTCGAGAAACCCAAGCCTAAGAAAATGGAAATTGGGGAAAGTTCTAGAAAAATTGAGGGGTTACCATCTCAGGAAGAGCTAGATTTTATAATGGCAAGCTATAATACTATTAAGCCTGTTAATGAAAATGTTTTTATTCATTCTTTTGAAACACAACTACCAATGAACTTAGAACCAGCTATTCCAAACCCTTCAATCCACTCGCAAATAGACGAATGGTTAACTAATGAAATACAGTTCCAAAATAATCCCTATAAGCTTTTTCCTCAGTTCAATCCAGAACCTTTACCAAATCCACCAATGAGTAACGAGAATATGGCTGAACTCCTCCACTTTGGTGAAGAACTAAGGGATACTGGGAATAGGATCCAAGAGATTGGGGGACAGATCTCCTGGAAATACGATGAGAGGGAACGCCGTTACTAGAATATCATCTGACAAAGGATAGGGGATTTATGGAACTGTGGTTGTGTAATAGTAATAGTAAAATCAGTATGTGTAAAATAAATAATAAAACGGTTGTATATAGAAGCATGATATAATCTATAAAACAAATAAAATTTTAGAAAATTTACAATTTTGTTTGTATATTCGTTTACGTGATTATGTGCAATTAATTGTGACATTGGATTATTTCTTTTATACTAATTATTTATCTATAAATTAGATATCAAATGGAAAACGCTAATAATGAACCAGTTAATGAGGTTAATCAATCTGAGCAACAACCAGGGGATCAATATATGACTAGGCAGGATATAGAAAATATTGTTGCTCAAGGGATAGCCATCACTATTCCAGCAATAGTTGCTCAAGGGATAGCCAACGCTATTCCAGCAATCGTTGCTGCTGTTAAAAATCCAATCGAACCGCAACAAATCGTTCCTAGCAAACGTATTTCTGAAGATAACTTCAGTAATAGCGTAAACGGAGGCAATAATCATACTAATCATGAGAATGAACTACGACAAGCTCCTCCTCCTAAGAAAATGAAAGCTGCAACGCCTGGTTGCACTTACAAAGAATTTCTTGCTTGTAAACCCACTGAGTTTGCAGGCAATGAAGGAGCGACCGCGGCACTGCGTTGGTTAGAGAAAACCGAGGCAGTAATTGCCATAAGTAAATGTGCTCAGGATGATCAGGTCATGTACGCGTCAAACCTTTTTAAAGAAGGGGCGCTAGAATGGTGGAATACGGTGTTACAAGCAAAAGGAAGAAGGATGGCGTATGCTATGAACTGGGAAGAATTTAAGAGCTTTGTAGAAAGAAAATTCTGTCCCGAGTATGAAAAGGAACAAATGACAAATAAGTTTCTAACCCACCGGATGGTGGATGTAGATTGTCGAGGGTATACTTCGACATTCTTCGAGTATGCTCGAGTGGTACCAACCCTGGCTTCGCCAGAGCCAGTACTTATTTCTCGTTATATTTGGGGATTGATTGCCGAAATCCGTAATATCGTCAAGGCTGTGAAACCTCGCACGATTTATGATGCAGTGGATTTAGCCAATACTTTGACTGACGAACTAGTACGGACAAGAGAAGAAAATAGAAGGAAGGAAGTAGGCCAAAAGATTACCCAAGAATTCCGTCCGGGTAACCATAACAATTTCAAGAGAAGAGGGAATGGGCAATCTTCCACTAGCCCATTTTGCAATTCTTGCAAAAGAAAACATTTTGGAAGATGCAAAGGATATTGCAATTTTTGCAAAATTCCGGGGCATCAAGAAGAAGACTGCAGGAGGAAAAAAAATTTCAGTCTGCTACAACTGTGGAGAAGTTGGACATCTTAGGCCAGATTGTCCAAAATTGAACAAACCATCTGACAATAAAGCCAAACCTGCAGAAGGAGCAAAAAGGAATGTAAGAGCCTTCCAACTGACTGCTCAGGAAGCAGAGCTCATTCCAGATGTGATAGCTGGTATGTTCTTAGTTCACAACGTTTACACAAAAGTATTATTTGACTCTGGTGCAAACCTAAGTTTACAAATATTTCATTCTGCCAAACTCTTAACTTACCTTTAACCAGCATTAGGCAAATTTCTACAGTAGAAACGGCAGATGGGAATTCAGTTAAAATAAATAAGGTTCTGCAAAATGTAGAAATAGAACTTTTAAGTCATAAATTTTCTGCAACCCTATTATCTATGAAATTAGTTGAATTCGATGTTGTGTTAGGAATGGATTGGTTAGTAAACAACCATGCTCGAATTATCTGTGATAAGAATTCTATAGGAAATTTTGCAACCACTAGAGAAGTAATAATGATTACAGGAAATAAGCCATGTAAACCCATAAAGTTCATATCAGTAATGAAAGTTGCTAATTATGAACGAAAGCAAGGAATAGTATATATGATTTCAGTAATCATTAATACTAAAGGTAAAGAACTTAAGGAAATTTCTGTAGTTTCAAAATACCCAGATGTATTCCCAGAAGAGTTACCAGGGTTACCACCAGATAGGAAGGTAGAAATTAGGATTCATCTAATTCCAGGAACTATACCGATAGCCAAGGCACCTTATCGGTTAGCACCCACAGAAATATTAAAACTGAAAAAGCAATTAGATGAATTATTAAGTAAAGGTTTCATACAACCTAGTTCATCCCCGTGGGGAGCACCAGTGTTATTTGTAAAGAAGAAGGACGGTTCAATGAGAATGTGTATCGATTATAGAGAATTAAATAAGGTTACTATTAAGAATCGATACCCATTACCTAGGATTGATGATCTTTTCGATCAAACTTCAAGGAGCTAGATATTTTTTCTAAGATCGATTTACGTTCCGGATATCATCAATTGAAGGTACAAGAAGAAGACATACCTAAGATTGCTTTCAGAACTAGGTATGGTCATTACGAGTTTACAGTCATGCCATTCGGGTTAACGAATGCACCTGCAGCATTCATGGACATGATGAATAGAATCTGTAAACCGTATTTGGATAAATTTGTAATTGTCTTTATAGACGATATACTTATTTATTCCAAAAGTCAGAACGAACATTGTCAGCGCTTGCATGCACTCTTAACTTTGTTAAGAAAAGAGAAGCTTTACGACAAATTCTCGACGTGTGAATTTTGGCTGCCAGAAGTGCAATTTCTAGGTAATATGGTGAATCATGAAGGTATTCACGTAGATTCTGATAAGATAGCAGCAATTACCAAAAGGAAGGTTCCGCAATCCGCAATGGAAATTAGGAGTTTTGTAGGTTTAGCTAGATACTAGAGAAGGTTTATTAAGGATTTTTCCAAGATAGGTATACCATTAATTAAGTTAATCTGTAAAACAGTTAAGTTTGAATGGGGACCTAAACAAGAAGAAGCCTTTAGGATCTTAAAGCATAAATTAACAAATGCCCCAATCCTAACCTTACCAGAAGGAACAGAAGATTTTAAAGTATACGGTGATGCTTCAAAACTAGGATTTGGATGTGTGTTAATGCAACGCAAAAAGGTAATTACGTATGCATCTGTAACACCCCTAAAACGGGTTTGGTAATCATACTCCGTTAATACCAAAAGACGGGTAAAGTACCGTTAGCAGTAAAGTTAACCCGGTAAATATTTGGATTTAATAAGAAATCCTAATAATTTAAATACAAGCGAATCAAAGAATTAAGGAATTGACTTTATAAGAACCCGAGTCAACGGGACTTAAAATAAAACGGGTTTTTAGCTCCCGGAACCCACCAAGTTAACTAGGTAAAATTAACCTAGTTAGTAAAGGGTAATTAAATAATAAACTATGAGTTATAGTTTCATATATGAATCTCTAAACTTGAGGGACTAAACATGGGCAACTAGAATAGTGTTTTATTAAAACACTTATAAAAAAATAATAATAGAAATCAATACACACACATACGTATGCGACCAGGGGAAAGCTCCATGGGAGCTCAAACCCTAACTTTAACAAATCAACAAAATTGAAGGATCAAACCAAGTCCAAATCGAAAATTGAGCATAGATTAGTGATCCTCATCACAAGGGGGTTACAAGGTATGTAAAATTTGGTGTTAATTCTCTACTTGAAATTCTCATGAATTTAGGGTATTCGAAATTTGTTGATGCATGCTTGTTATATGGATGAAATAGGAACCTTGTAGTGTTTAGGAGTAAACCCTAGACAAGATATGTTGAAATCGTGCCAAATTTTAGTAAAAAATCCATGAACACCATTGAAGGTGATTGTTGTTAGGGTTTTTTATTGCTAAAATGGTGTTATGATGTCAAGAACTTGCTTAAAGTGAAAGCTGAATTCAAACGACTCTTGATCAGAATTTACAGCCGACTTGTATCGGCTGTAACCTGGACAAAACGTGATAAAAACATGTGTTTCTTGAGTCTAAAATGTAATTCCAGGAAATATCTTTAAAACCCCACTGGAATCGCATTTTTTCGACGAGAATTGAGCGTTTTATGATTTTTTCCGTATCAAAGGTTCAAGCTGCGTTTTCTGGCAGAATTTGCAGCCCATTACGAATGTCATAACTCAATTTAGGAATTGAGTTATGGTCTCAAATTCTTACTGTAGAAAGTTTTAAGTGATTAAAAGAATCTCCAATTGGAATTTCGTCAATCGGATAAACGAGGAATTTTAAATAAATTTTTCCGTAAGCTGCAGTCAGAAGTGACGAATCTGATTGCAGCTTAGTAAATGAATTTTTATGAATTTTTGGTAAAGAGTTAGATCTTGAAATTTTAACACAAGGCCTAACCCTCTGAGATGTACGCCATATAAAAAAATCATAATTTTTGAAGACATGTAAACAGGTTAAACAAGTCACCAAAAACAGCCCATTTTCAGTGATATGAAATGCCTAAATGAAATCGCGGCCTACTAGTTAGTATGTGAAATTTGATTTCGTTAAGAGTTCGGATGAAATATGCCTAAGTGAGTTCATTGAACCAAATGTGCATTTGAATATGTTGATAAGTCAATTGACTTTTAAAAAGTCAAACTGACCAATGATTAGATCGAATGATAATTTTGATATGGACGAATGATAAATTCGACATAAAACCCGTAGGATGGAATAGTCGTAAATGATTATGACTAAACTAATCGTCCTACGAATTATGATGATAGTTTGACGCTTGACAAGCTAGGTGGAGGCTTGGAAAGGAAGCGGGTCAAACGAAGCAAATAAGAAGTAAAAGCATGTTTCGGATGCAAGGTAAGTAAAACTTACACCTACTTGTAGTATACGTGTTTATTTTATAGGCGATAAATACAACAAAGGATTTGGTTCGAATTATGAGTTCCAACATGAAACGAATTGGGTTGGAACGAATAGAAACATTTTAAACCATGATTAATGGTGAAAAAGGCAAAATGGTAAACTAGTCATGAATTGGTTAATAGTTTAAGAGTTTTCTTAAAGTTACCTTATAGCGTAACTAGCAATGGAAAATGGGTAAAAATGGAAATTTAGTCAAGTATTGACTAAAGTAAAATAAGTTTCAAAGGACACCCATAGCATAAGCCGAATGGGTTAAAAATATAGGAAATTGACTTTAGAAAGAAAGGGATCTAGTGAGAAAATCCGAAATGGTTCGGATGTGTGATTTGTAAATAAAAACCATGTTTTTGTTACATATGAAAATGTTGTGTTATATATAGATCGAATGGGTCAAATGGTGGGAATAACGTCATTTGACAAAATCAACTAATGTGGTGGTCAAGTCATGTGTTACAGGAGCGAATAGTAATTTGGATAATTGCGTCGCCATAGAATATCGGTAATAAAAGCAAGGTGTTGAAACGGGTCACTAGGTTGACTCGAGCCAGGTACGTATAAATACGATTGTGGTTAAACATATATTTTTTTGGGTCAAATTGTAGCAAATGCCCTTCGTCGTAAATGAGGGGCTAAAGTTGACTAAAATGCCCTTGTTGGGTAAACCGGGCAAACGACCTTTAAAGGTTGTTGGAAATAAGTGTTTTGGTAGATTAAATCCTTAAGATAAGTATAAAAGGGATGTATGGGACCTTAGTGCATAAATACCCTTAACGGGTCAAAATAAGCATACAAACGAAAACGGGTTTAATTTGTGTAATAAACCGGGGATTATAATCTAGTATGGTAAATAACATTAAGTTGAAGAAGTATATGAGATATAAAGGTCAAATACACAAGTTTGATGATGAAATCACGAACGGGTCAAAAGTTGGCAAAAAGGGTAATAAGCCAAAGACTTAAAAGTCTGAAATTTTATTAAACCGGATGTTAGATTTTAACTCCATATGATGGAGAATCAAATTACAAACACGTAGGAAGAAACGGTAGGTTAAACGGACGAGCGGATTGAAAGATACGAAAGTTTTCGTGTCGAAAAAAGCAAAAAGGAAAGGAATGATGCAGTGGCCACCGTAACTTACGGTGCCACCGTAAGTTACGGTGGACATGATTTGGTTACGGTAAACACCTACTGTTGTACGGTTGAATAATTGAAACACAGAGGCCACCGTAACTTACGGTGACACCGTAAGTTACGGTGGAGGTCAGAAATAAGTTTTTGTTTTGGGTTTAAGATATCCATGTTGGATTTTCCTAATTTCCCCGTTGTATTAGTTTAATTAATTATCAAAACTGACATTTAAGTTGGTTTTGATCACAGGTGAATGTCGAGAGTCCCGGATAAAGATCGAGCAAGAACCGAACACACATTAAACAAAGCTTCCGCAACATTGTTTTGTCGTTATTCTAAACGGCGAATTAAATTACATTATGTATATCACTTAATTTGTAAAAGTTTTTAACAAACCCGTATTTCCGATGTATATATAATCATTAATTACATGATTATTTTCGCAAAATATACGTTAAACCTTGATTTATAATAACAGGTGTTACAGCATCAAGGCAATTGAAAAAGCACGAAGAAAACTATACCACTCATGACTTAGATTTAGGAGCCATAATTTTTGCCCTTAAGATTTGGAGACATTATCTGTATGGAAGTAAGTTTACTGTCTATACGGATCATAAGAATTTAAGATATATATTTGGGCAAAAAGAATTAAACATGAGGCAAAAGAGATGGATGAAAATCCTAAGTGACTACGACTGTGATATTTAGTATCACGAAGGAAAGGCTGAAGACGGCTAGAGATCGCCAGAAGAGTTATACAGATAATAGACAAAAGCCGTTAGAGTTTCAAGTTGGAGACAAAATGCTATTGAAAGTATCTCCTTGGAAATGAGTTGTTAGATTCAGTAAGAAAGAAAAGCTAAGTCCAAGGTACATAGGACCATTTCCAGTGATCCAATGTATAGGACCAGTTGCTTATCATTTACAACTACCAGGAGAGTTAGCTGGAGTACATGATGTATTTCATGTATCCAATCTCAAGAAATGTCTATCAGGCGAATCTTTGGAAGTACATCTCCAAGATATAAAGGTAAACGAAAAATTAAAATTTGTAAAGAAACCTCTTCAGATAGAAGATAGAAAGATCAAACGATTAGTGTTAGTTTAAGTAAAGTGGGATTCAAAGATAGGACCCTAATACACTTGGGAACGGGAATCAGAAAAGAAGCGAAAGTATCCTCAATTATTCCAGTAAATCTCGAGGACGAGATTTTTATTAAGGTAGGGAGAATGTAACAACTCTCATCAAAAGTCATATTTATTACTTTAATTATCCAATAGGAAACCCTAATTAAGACACCCAAGTGATTCTGCACAAACCCTAAAATTTTCAGAATAATCAGAATCAGGATCAGGGCCCCTAAAACTCAGGGGGGTAAAACTTAGTTACGATTATCTTCAAATCTCGTTGTCAAAATTGAAATTTTCGAATCTGTCAACTCAGCAGGCCTAGTCCCACACGTGGCAACCCTATGACAATTATGTGTCCCTTACGGACCGTGAGGGTTGAGTCTTACGGTCCGTAAGCCTGACAAAATTCGGGTATAAATAGCAGACATTGGCACTTGATATTCTGCGTACGTTCGACGAAGAAATTCGTTTTAGGCACTGAGTTACGTTCTGTTTACCACAATTAACACACACGAATCACTAATCGACGCCGCAATCAGGGTAATAACTCGATCGCTTATACGATTCAATGTCCGATTGATTAAAATATCCAATGGATGTTTAAGTGCTGCCCACATTAGGGTTATGCTTTGTCATTCGTCGTTAATTCGATGGATGTTTAAGTATCGCACTTTGTCATTCGTTGTGAGAGTTTGATCTCGTGAGTTATCGTAAATGCTGTATTAAGTTACTGACCGAATTGTGTGCCTGTTATTAATTTAGGTTAAAAGGCTAATCAGTAGGCTAGACTCTGCTCAAATTAAATCTGCAATGTGAGTCCTTCTCTTTTTATCAACTATTTTACAATACCTCAAATTATTTTCAAAAGTTATAATTACAGGGACTAAGTCGTGGATATCTTAAATCACTGGCTAGTGGGGTATTGTGCACATTACTAATTTTCTCCCAGTTAGGTTCATTGACCTACTAGGGATAATCATCACTATTTAGGTTCATTGACCTAATAGTGGTATGACCATCGTCACCATTGTGACATGTCACCATTGTGACACGGCGCCAGATAAAAATAAGATAGAAGCCATTGTAATCGCTCTTATGCTGTAATTAATAACTATGCATCATTTTATGTAAATAGAATGATTTACTCAGTATTTCCCGCTGACAAAATCTTTTTCAAACATGTTTCAGGTGATCTGTTATGATCCAGGAAAAGTGCCGTGAAGCACTACAAGCTTAAGGAAGTGGCTCATGATAAAATAAAGAAACATGTTTTTGTAAAATAAAAGATTTCTTCGTGAAATCAAATGATTGTAAATTACCGGGGTTTTATCCCGAATTGTGAAATAAAATAATCGGGAAATATTTCAGTTTTAAAAGATCCTGATGAAAACTTCCGGTGTTAATTAAATACCACGGGATTTCTGTCCCGCGGCTCCTGAAACGGGTCAAACCGGGTCGGGGGCCGTGACAGCCACCAACGTTATGAGATTATGAAAGAACGAGTGGCCGAAACAAAAAAGTTTAACGAGATCCAAGAGGCGAGGCAAATGGAAAAGGACATTGAGTTTTTGTCCAAACCGATCGACCACCTCCAAGGCGACGCGTTGATCCTTGCGCAAATGCATCACCAATAAATTCGAGAAAAATATGGACTCTAGATCATCTTTTTTTTACTTTATTTTTTTCGGTTTTTTTTATTTCAAGTAGTGTAATTTTTATTTTAAATTAATGAAGTTTTTTATGTTTTAAATTAAAAAAACGGACTGCCACGTGTCGCAAAATGCCCCATGGTGGGCATTATTCCAACTACGCCAGTTTTGCAATAATGCCCCATGCTGACTGGACTGCCACGTGTCGCAAAACGCCACATGGTGGGGGCATTATTTGGCTTAACCACTACACATGGTCTAAAGAAGAATGAATATCATTTTCATGTATTTTGTTATAATTACTTGTAAATTTATGTTATTTGCTATATATTTTATTTCTAAAAACTAATTTCTTTATAATTTAGCATGTCCGAGTACTCTCAACTCCCCGCTCGACCGACTAGGAAGCGTCTAGTGACTTTTGCAACCATGTTTTTAAGAATATAACGATTGATTATTTGTATATTATGTGTTTATATACATGTATAAATAAATTTATACAAGACACGTTTAATATAAATTAGTGATATGAACTAAACGGTTGATAGATAGATAATCCGTTGAGTGGATTAAGCTCAAAAAAAAATAGCAAGAATCAAGACTTTGAGATAACTCTCTTTTAATATTTTTCATTCATATCTAACTTAAACAATAATAGCCTTTTACATAGGCATACAATTACGTCATGGGAACGTAAATCATGGAAATCATGGACTAATGGATTAACTAAAAATATAACAATGCATGCTAAATTAATGGAAGTAGTGGGTAGACTTGGAAAATGCAAAAAAGTAAACTAGAGAAGTAGAACGTGGCTTGTAATCTTGTGTCGGTTCTTCACGGGTCGGGTCAGGACACAACAATTAGAACGTGAGTTTTTTCTAAGAACATGACCAATGCAAAGTATTTAGCTTGTATTTGGCTTATATTGATTTAGCATTTGAGGGGGGAATGCATTGGAGGAGTTTGCATTTTATAGGAATGTTCTTAAGGAAGAACGATGCATTAAGTGAAATGATGGGCCTCTATGTTTGTTTGATATTTATTTTATTCTTTTCTTGTTTTAATTTATTTTGATATGCATAAAGAGGTTGTACACTATAAACTTTAGTCACCAGTATAACATTTTTTTTTCATTTCAAATATAGTAATTGGACAAAATAACAAAAAAAATGTAACGTTTTCATTTTAAAACATAAGTTTATTAATGCTACTTTAATAAAAAAAACAAAAGTTTAAGATATGTATATATTAATGTTCGTGTTTAGAAACTTAATGTTTTGTGTTTTTAACTTTCGATATAAATAATGAGGAAATAAAAAAATGTATATTGATATAAATAACTTAATTATTAAAAAATACATGTAAAAGTGGTGACGGTGTAGAAATATAAGTATTGGTAAAGATGTTTGTAGGCTTTGAGAGAAAAAATGTATTTTTAGTGTATTTGTGGAAATCTAATGCGGCAAGTTTGGGAATTGAGGGTATGGTCCCAGAACTCGCACCAACATGGCTGCGAGTGACCATTACCCTTATCAAAAGCCCCCACCAGCAAGAACTTATCTGTGTCCGTGCGGGCACGCGCGAACACAGCGGTCGGATCCAATCTGTCAAGTGATAAGAAGAAGACTTACCTTGTATATGAAAATGGATGTTGCACGTAGCGACGCGGCTTGGCACCGCATCCTATGAACATTTTCGTCACGACAAGGGATCTGGACAACAGCAACAGTCACCACAAGTGGCGATGCGGCCGGAGAGTGGTAACAAGGTTTGAGGTATCTCTTCTCAACTCTCTCACTACTACTACTATCACACACTTTGCTTCACAAGCAAATTACTGATTCTCATGCCGGAGAGTGGTAACAAGGAGCACCCCCCACCCCATCCTCCTTGTTACGAGTCACTGTTTGTTTTCCTTATGCAGGAGATAGACCAGCGGATGATCCAGCCACCGATCCTCGGAAAGAAGGGATTAACCCTACTTGACGAGACCAGTGAATTAACCTCCCTTGATTAACCACTGTTTCATCATTGGCGCCCACTGCTACTCTTAGCACTTTTTTCGCATCCTTTTCTTTCTTGAGATTATGTCTGATCGTCAAAAAAATACTACCGGGGAAAGCCTAAACCCCGCAAACCTAGGGCCTACGCGGACTGCTCCCCCAGCCCAACACGTTGGCCACATTGGCACATCCACACAAGGGGGCGTTCCCCCCATGTTCACACCAGATTTTTCACAGTATGCTTCTGTGATACCTCCGGGCATGGACCTCCATGCCTGGTATTACCAACAACAAACTAACCTGGTCGCAGCCTATAATAGATCTTGAGCAGAAGCGCAAATTCTCGGCGGCCCCACCCCCGCACCAAACACACCTGCGGCTCGTATCTTACAATACGAGGGAAGGGCCCCCACGCACCCAGCCTCCCGAAGTAGGCGCGAAGACCGCGGGTCCTCCTACTGTAGCGTCCGCACTCTCGAAGAGGACGAGTCCACTTATGGGTCCCGCCGTAGGGGCCCAATACAAAGTCTCCTTGGCCCTCATGGCGAAAATAGGTGATAGTCCACAGCCTACCGCGGCTCCGGCATCCATAGCCGTCTGGGACCACAACCCCACAACGAGGGGTATGATCATACCGACCCAGACGACCGTACATATTACGGAGAATCCCACTCGGCTAACAGCCGACCAGGAGGATACAATTACGTTCCTCCTAGTGAACCCCGCACTACCTACCTCCGCGCTGCTAAGCGCAACCAAACCCAACCCTACAGGCCAAGATCCGCGGCCGAAAACTCCAAATTCGTACCGGAGATCGCCCACGCCAAGGTCACAACAACTAAACTCCTACTTACGATTGGGAAATACAGTGGTTCGTCCGATCCGGACGATCACATGAACATTTTTACCGGCGCTGGGTGCATGGGCAAGTGAGACGAGGCCACATGGTGCCATTTCCCCCCCCAGACCCTCACTGGATTAGCGAGGGCATGGTTCGATTCTTTGCCAGTTGGATCGCTGGCTTCATTTGAACAACTACAAACACAATTTCTTGCAAATTTCATCCAACAGCGACGTCACAAGCGCGATTCAATGGACGTCATGAACATCTGGCGCGGAGACAACGAAAGCCTTGAGTCGTTTGTCATCCGATACAATAAAGAGTGCCTCGAGATCGGCGAAATAGAAGATAAAATGGCACGTAACCATTTCATCCGAGCCGTCAAGGACGATGAAATGGTCATGACCATCTCAGGCAAAGAGGGCTTGCCAGAAAAGTGGGACGACGTCATGGCCGTGGTCAAGACGTATGCCCAAACTCAGCGGTCTCTTAAACCGCACACTGCCAAGGCACAGCCCCAGGCGGAAGGTCAATTCTCCCGCCAAGACACCAAGTGCAACAACAAGCGCAACCGGGACATGTGGAATCGCACCAACGATTCCAAACCATACGTCCCGCGCAGTCACCAGCCCGACGCAAGGGCGACAATCAATGCCCAACGTGACAACCGGGCATCCAAGAAGGAATCTCGGGACCGCAACTGGACCGAGATCAACAAGTCGCCAAGAGACGTCCTCCTTACGGACGCACAATTCTTGCGAACGGCCCAACCAATGAAGTCCAAAAAGAACCAAGATCTCACTCTCTACTGTGAGTATCACAAGGACTCAGGCCACTCAACAAACAACTGCATCAGTCTCCAGTTGGAGATTGAGCGAGCCCTGAAAGAGGGGAAGCTGCAACATTTGTTGACAGCCGCGCAGAAGCAAACCAAGCGCATCACCCCCCAAGACGAGGGCACCTCCACAGGCAAAAAGACCATGTATGTAGCCTCAACCCACATGATCAATGAGGGCCGTGGAAGGCCGCGCAAGGCGGCAAGAAGAGGGGACAACGACTGGAAAGACGAACAAGTCGTTTTCCCCAAAGTACGAGGCGGACCGCGCGACAGGTGCGCTGTCGTCATCACAGGCTACCTGGCTCATTACTGCATGGAGCGGTTGTTCATCGACCCGGGCAGTACTTCTAACATTATATACGAGCAGTGCTTCAACCAGTTCGATCTGGAAGACAAAGATCGGTTGCAGCCGGTGGACTACCCTTTGGCCAGATTCGCTGGGGAAACCGTATTCCCCCTGGGCCAAATCACTTTCCCCGTGCGCCTTACCAATGGTAGGCACACGCAAACGGAGGAGGTAAACTTCATAGTCTTACCCCACACCTCCCGATACGACGTACTTCTCGGGCGGGAGTCACAGGGCGATTTCAATATGATTACATCCGTCCCCCACTCTGCCATCGGTTTCCCAATCGAGACGGGGGTTGCG
Organism: Helianthus tuberosus; assembly: GCA_030545235.1. Classification (NCBI taxonomy): domain Eukaryota; kingdom Viridiplantae; phylum Streptophyta; class Magnoliopsida; order Asterales; family Asteraceae; genus Helianthus; species Helianthus tuberosus. Next base: position 111,765,013 of record CM060426.1, read on the forward strand.
ATAATATATGCACGCAGAGAGGTTATGTCTACGGACGAACTACGTCCGACAAAGACGGCAAGGCTCACCCCCAGCACCCAACCAGAGATATGGGTACTTAATGTAAGATAACCCGAACAAACGGTCACGTTGGGTCATGCTTTGTCCAACAACACCAGAGCGCGCCTGAAGCAACTCCTCTTCAGAAATCAAGATATCTTTGCATAGACACCCGCCGACATGACAGGGGTGCCACGCGAAATCGCGCAACATTCCTTGAATACCCTGCCAGGTATCAAGCCGGTGATCCAAGGCTAACGCCACCTTGGATCCGCAAAGAACGAGGCGATGTACGAGCAGGTCAAAGAACTGCTCTCCGCAGGCATCCTGCGAGAAGTCAAATACCAGATTTGGTTGTCCAACCCAGTCATGGTAGAAAAACCAACCGGGGGCTGGCGCATGTGCGTCGACTATAAAGATCTCAACAAAGCCTCCCCAAAGATTGTTACGCGCTTCCCGAGATCGACGAGAAAGTCGATAAGATCGCCCCGTTTCGATGGAAGTGTTTCCTCGATTGTTATAAAGGCTATAACCAAGTGTAGATGGCAATCGAGGACGAAGATAAAACGGCATTACGCACCCCTACCGGGAATTATTGTTACACAAAAATGTCATTTGGGTTGCGCAACGCGGGCGCAACTTATCAAAAGTTGATGAACGACACTTTTGGCGATAAAATCAGCAAGAATGTCGAAATCTACATGGACGACCTAGTCGTCATGAGCATGGAAGAGGATACCATGCTCAACGATATCGAAAGAACATTCCAAACTCTGTGTAGCATCAATATGAAGCTCAATCCTGGAAAATGCTCGTTTGGGATGGAAGAAGGCAAATTCCTTGGATTCATCGTCACAAAAGATGGGTTCAAGGTGAACCCGGAAAAGGTCCAGGCGATCGAGCGCATGCTATCGCCTTCCACAATGAAGGATATGCAACGACTAGCCGGCCGGCTAGCCGCGCTACACAGATTTTTAGCCAATCATGCAGCTAAATCTTATCCTTTCATCAGTACTCTGTGGAACTGCTTAAAGAAGGAACAGTTCCGATGGACCGCAGAAGCTGAAAACGCTTTCCGGGAAATGAAAGAGTGTTTGATCCAACTCCTAACTCTAACCGCACCACACAAGAAAGAACCACTCATATTGTACCTATCCGCCGCAGAAGACGCGGTGGGCGCGATACTCATAGTGGAGCGGGAAGGAGTTCAAACACCAATCTACTATGTCAGCAAAATGCTCAATGACCCAGAGACAAGATACTCCATCATGGAGAAGTTGGTACTCGCGCTGGTACACGCATCAAAACGGTTACGACGTTACTTTGCAGACCACGTCATCACCGTGTTAACCAACTACAGGATCGGGCAAATTCTCTCTAAGCTCGAAATCTCTGGGAGGCTAGCAAAATGGGCCATTGAACTGGGCGCACACGCATTGATCTACAAACCACGTCCAGCGATCAAAGGCCAAGTTTTGGCTGATTTTGTCGCCGAAGTACCGGCATATCGCATCCAAGAATGCGAAGACGAACAAAATCCTACACCTCCACTATCCTCATCAGAGATCTGGGCACTATACACCGATGGTGCGTCCAACGAGGACGGTGCAGGTGCGGGTCTGCGACTCGTCATCCCTGATGGCCAACAACTCACCTATGCAATCCGCCTCGATTTTAAAAGCACAAACAACGAGGCAGTGTACGAGGCTCTACTGGCAGAGCTGCGTTTGGCAGTTAAGATCGGCGTCCAACATTTGGAAGCACACATCGACTCATTACTAGTTGCAGGGCAAGTGCTCGGTGACTATGCCGTAAAAGGGGATATCATGATCCTCTACCTCAAACAAGCCATGCAACTGATATCAAAGTTCATGTCCTTCAATATCCGACATATCAACAGGAGTGAAAACAAACCCGCAGATGCACTTTCAAAACTTGCATCCAATAGCTTCCAACATCTGGCAAAGGAGATACGCATTGAGATTCTACAAAATCCCCATGTACCCCTGCGCCAAGTCAACGTCATCCAGCACGGTTCAACATCCTGGATGACACCAATTATTGCATACTTGCAATCAGGTGTTACTCCCGAGAGTAAAGCAGAAGCACGCAAGCTACAATACAAAGCGTGCCACTATCAGATGGGAGAAGGTATTTTATACCGCAAATCATACCTGAGGCCACTCCTACGATGCGTTGACCCCCAAGATGCCATATATCTAATTAGAGAGATACACGAAGGAATATGTGGCATACACGCAGGCCCGCGCATGGAAGTGGCCAAAATCACGAATGCTGGGTATTACTGGCCCGGCATGCACTTGGAAGCGGTTAAAGTTTTACGCAAGTGTTTCAATTGTCAGCGACACGCGCCCAAAACCTTGCGCCCCAAGAACAACCTCGTCCCTGTCACCACCGCATAGCCTTTTCAAAAATGGGCCATCGACGTGGTGGGACCATTTCCAGACGCACCAGGTGCGGTAAAGTTTATCATAGTGGCTGTCGACTATTTCACCAAATGGGTAGAAGCAAAACCGCTGGCCTCTACCACCACTATGATAACAAGGAAGTTTATCTGGGAACACATCATCTGCCGTTTCGGTCTACCAATGTGCATCGTAACCGATAACGGCACCAACTTCACGGCCGAAGATTTCCAAAACTGGCTAAAGGAACTAAACATTGAACACGTCTTCTCCTCGGTGGCGCATCCGCAAGGGAACGGCCAAGTTGAGAGCATCAATAAAAATTTAGTCGAAGGCATAAAGCACGATTGGGAATAGCCAGACGCGGCTGGGTCGATGAACTCCCAAGTATCCTATGGGCTCATAGGACTAACCCAAAGACAAGTCACGGAGAGACACCCTTCAGCCTAGTCTATGGCTCTGAGGCGGTGTTCCCCGCTGAGATAGGTCTCCCTTCACCTCGAATGTTAGCCATCAACAAAATTGACAACAGTGACGAGCACAGGCTTGACTTGGACCTTTTAGAAGAAAGGCGCGAAAATGCCGCAATCAACGAGGCCAAGTACAAAACAAAACTAGAAAAATATTACAACGCGCACGTCCGCATCTGCACATTCAACCCAGGAGACTATGTCCTTCGCGACAATGAAACCTCTAACGCAGAACGCCAGGAAAACTTTCCCCCAAATGGGAAGGACCCTACCTCATCCAAGAGGTCTTGAGCAAAGGTGCGTACAAACTACAAACGTTAGAAGGGGAACCTATCGTAAGAACATGGAACGCACAGCAGCTTCGACGCTATTACATGTAAGCTACGTTTACATTTTCCATGTAATCTACTGGCCCGCAGGCCATTTGTCAATAAATAAATGAACAATTCAATGCAATATTGTTTATCCTTTCTATTACAAATGCGTGTCCTACTTTACGGTATCTGCAAAAACAGATTGGCCAAATCTTCATTCGCGATACCCACACAAAGTGGCGACCACACACAAATATTGTAATAGGCCAATAAAGGCAAAACATCAATGTCTATCCGGCCGGATACGCACATACATGTTTACAAGCTTACACAATTCCCAAACCCTAACGGGATAAAAACATGAATTGGTTACTACTCACACGACAAGGGTGTAGAGTATACTCAACCGTGCTTTACAGCCAACAGAGTCATTCGTATACTTGCATATCACCTAGACATGCAAATGGCAAATTTAGACTTAATGTTACTTAAGGCCTTAAGCATTGGCCTTATCTAACATTAACTCACATATGTTCAAAAGCAAGAAATAAAAACACTTGTACAAATTTAACAAAAGGATAAACTTTATATTCCAAAAAGTTTCTACACCTATGCGGTGCACAAGAAATTTTACATAAGTTTTTTTCCAACATTTACATCAAAAAGGAAGTCAAAACAGGGCACACAGGCCAACCTAATTTTCTTTTGTACCACTGGTGCCTGCATCCCCCTTTGAGCCACCAGCGGTTTCCTCCTCCTCAGGAGGTTCATACAACAACCACAAACGGTCCACATAATCTTCCGCCTCCAAGCATTTCTCAATATCTTCAATGGCGGAAATGGACAAGTTGTTATATGCATCAACAGCTGCGGCATACAGAGCTTCAGTATCTTTGCCATGGAACCCAGATCTTTCATCAGTAAATTTGCTCTTAAAGAAAGGGTTCACATGACTAAGGCATTCGTTGTAACCAGCTTTGAATCCTGCTTCCCGTCCAAGCTCCTTAAGCTCATTTACAGCCATTGCGTTTTCAGGCGCATAAATAACAGTTCCAACAATCTGCAAGCATACAAGTGACAAGGTTAAGAAAGGCAAACTGGAGAAAGAAAAAGACACCGAATACTTACATGCCCGATACCGTGATCACGCATCCAGTCACGATCTGTCGTAAGCTGATCCAAAGAGATCGTCAAACTATCTCTAGCCTCTGCAGTTTCCCTTGCCCGCGCTTCAGCTTCCGCTGCACGGGCAGTCACCTCTTCAAGGATGATCACCCGGTTCTGCACCTCCACCTATCAACAACAAAGTACAGATAAGTATAAGAAGGCAATCAGTTACACTCACGAAACAAAGAACTCAAGTATGATAACAGTTTATACCTTGAGGTCCTCAACAGTTTTGTTCAGCTTGCTCCGGTCGGCATCCACCTCTTCAAGCGCCTTGGCACCGCGTGCCTCAGCCTCTTTTGCCTCCCTTGCAGCCGCTTCGGCTGCGGCCTTCTCCTTCATCAAAGCAGCATTCGTGGCCTTGAGATTTGTCAACTCCTGGCGAACACGGAAAAGTTTTTCATTCTCTCGAGCGAAAGCTTCCCTCCAACCCTTGCGCTCATCAGAAAGAAATTTTGCAAGAGTACGAACATGTTTAAGGCCAGCAGTTGCAGCTCAAGCCTCAGTCTGCTTCAGCTTCTCAAAAGCAGCCTTTTCTTTTCCAGCGGCTCCGCACCTTCCCGAGCAGCCTTCACCCATGCCTCAACTTCAGCCCGCAGGCAAACGTTCTCATCCTCCTTGCGACCCAGCACCTTGTAATCTTCCATAATTGCGTTCGCAATTATAGAACTTCCAACAAGAATGGAGGAGAGATGGTTTATCCGGTTCTCATGAGGCAAACCACAGGCACGAAGAACCTCAAAAGGAGTACCCAAACCGCTTAAGATTTCCCTACAAGCGGAGGGATCGTTGGAAATATCATCCCCTTGCATAACAGTCCAAGGGGGACGATGATAATTCACACTCCGGTTTTCCGTGTAAGAACGTTAATAAAATTCCAATTCAGTCTCACCAGGCTGAATGGACGGTTGATCTTCAACCCCCGTGCTCGCAGCAGTTGAACCAGATATCTTCTCAGCAACGGGGGACTTTGGTTTCTCAACCCCAGGGGACTTCGGTTTCTCGCCCCCTCGACTTCAGTATCAAGCGGCTCAATTAAGTTGTCAGACGAATCCACTGTATCGACAATGGTTTGACCCGCGACCTTCTTCCCAGTATCCTCCGCATGCGCAGATGGCGGTGTAACCACTTCAATAGAAGGGCTTCTTCTACCCTCCTTGTGAACTCCCGCGTCCGCGGCCGCGTCTCGCGGGGGAGAAGAAGGAGCGTCAAAAAAGGAAAAAGTTTCCTCACGCGGTTCTACAACAAAGCAAAAAAACATTTATAAGTTACAAGTTAGAACAAACAAACACTTGTAAACATATGGTCAACTTACCAGCTACAACCACAGGTTTTGGCCGCGAGATGGCATCTGTCTGGGCCCTCCTCAACTTCGGACCTTTCTGCCCACCGGCAGCAGAGGCATCTCCCTTCCTCTTCTTATCATCAGCAGGTTTGGAACCCGCAGAGGATCCACCCGCAGCCGCACCACCACCTGGAACACCCAAACCCTCAAGGGTGTCAGACACTACCACATAATCGTTGTATGTGAGTAAACGAATACGAGAGATACCTGCCACCTCCGACACCAAAGGAGGAACAACAACCGGCTCATGCGGTTTCCTCAGCTTGCGGAACCGCCTATCACCATGTTTTTCAGCATGCTGTTTGGGAACACCTGTTGGATTAGGGTCTCCCAAGGCCCCCAGATCTCCTACGTTTAATTCATCATAAAACACTCGGCAGAGCTAGATGGATTACAAAACATTTTAAAGAAGAATGCACTATTATACCTTTTCCTTGCGGCAACTCCGCCTGCAGCGCTTCCCGTTCAGGCAACCAAAAATTATCACGAATGGTGCGGTTAAAACCTTCCTCACCATCGTCACAAGCCAATACCACAGCCTTGCCCTTGAAGTTCGGGCAAAACATTCTCCAAAGTGAAGCATCCTCTGATAGCACATTTACAAAAACTCAGTGACAAAAACAAGGAAGCAAGAAACCGCACAAGGAAAAAGGATACTTACCACCACTTTTCTCCCACAACATAGGTCTTGCCTTCCTGCTCATCCTCCCTAACATCATCCGCAGCACCCACAACTGCGTATTATCCAGCTTCACCCAACCAATGATCCGCAGGTCTGAGAACCAGTCCACCATATCCACTCTGGGGAGACTGATATTCTCCGTTATGATCGTGTCCGTTACATTCCTAAACTGCAACCTTGCAGTGATAGCAGCAGCTTTAATGTAGAAGAACTTTGTCTTCCACTTCATTAGGGCCTTCGGAGGAACCATCAACTTAGGGCTACTGTCCCGTTGACGGAAAGAGAAGAAGCCCATCGACACAGTCATCTGATAAAACCGCCGGAAATCTCCGACGGTGGGTTCTATGCCAAGAGCACGAAACGTGTACTCAAAGTTTCGAACCCGAATCATCCCAAAGAAACTCAGTTGAGAAATTTGGAGTTTGTACCACTCCAAAACATCAGCCACAAACACAGTTAACGGCAACCGGAGATTACAGACTCCGAAAAAATCAGCAAACATCGTCACATACCCCGCTGGAGCATCGCCGGTGGTGTCACCCTCTTGTGGATAGATAGCCCCATACTCCGATGGCATCTGAATATCCCTCATCATCACATCAAACGACGCTTTTGACCACCTCAAAACTGGTAAAATCTCCCCAGGAGCATTACCCTCAGCCTCCTCCTCCGCCGCCACCGGTGACGAGGGTTCAGGGTTTTCACCCGGAGTAGAATGTGGATTAGATGGATCAGCCATCACGAAGAAGAAGAAAGAAAATGTATGATGAAGTCAGGAACTTCGAAGAAACCTCACCGGAAACATAGAGAATTAATCGGAGAAGATGAAGGTTTTCACTTTCTCTTGTCGGAAATTTTTTTGAATTTTCGAAGAAGTGAGGGGAAACCCCAAACGGTTTCCCCATTTATGCTCATCGCGATTAATGCTGTATGGTAACTGAAACATCGTGCAAAAAAGGAACAAGTCATGCGATGCCACGTGTAGGGCAACAGTTATTTTGACGGTTACCACGCGCGCGTCGCCACCTATGCGCCTGACAAAAGAGACTTTTTACACTCCTGCTACAGTGCATTTATTACCTCGGGCAGTGCAAACGTCCTTTCGTTTCAGCACATGCCAGGTAAAACCCACCAACTTCTACCAACTCGCACGTGCGGTCTACCACGTGTACAACAAAAAAGTGACGACAAACATTCAAAACTAAGCGGCATGCGGTTTCTCTGGTATTCCGCACCATAACCCATACCGCATGTCGTTTTTTACATACCCCTCTAAAAAGAATATATATATATATATATATCTACTCTATGTAAAGGGGTACAACCAATACCCTCATATATCCACGAGCACACGTGGAATATGCGGAGATGACACACACGAGCCCGCACAGGTGTGTCAGATACTCTGAACCAACGTTGTTCTTTGGACTTCGAAAACCGCTTCTTAGGAACAGACAAACCGCATCACCTTGGAGTTTCTTCAAGCTTCAAATCCCTCGTGTCCGTTTCACAACCACGGAGGGGACGCAAATAGTTTCTCCATAGGGAAAAGGATAAGTGATGTGTGTGGTCATGTATATATATTTAAGTATATTTTAAGCCGTTTTTAACACGTTAGTCAAGTTTTAAATTTATAAAACACGATATTTACTAACACTAGACACACATATGGGCAAGTGCACCCATCCTGAGCGTAGTATAGTGTTGGTAAGATACCGAGCTCGTCCAAGGACACAAGAGCTTTTAGTACCGGTTTATCCTCAACGTCTAATCAAATCAAAATTTTAGAAAAATGTTTTAAACTAGAAAATAAAAAATGCTGAAAATTATAAATAAAAATAAAACAGACAGACAAGATGAATCATTTGGATCCGACTCGCCTTTAGTGTAACCTTTGATTATTTTCGCACTTTTGCACTTTTTAAGAGATTATCTTAGTTATAGTAGTAGGCCCCTCTTTGAAGGTAACATTACCCTCAACCCAGTAGTTTGAGTCAGCAAGGATACAATCCTAAAGGGTTGGATTATTGAAAGATAATTAATTAAGTTATTAATGCATAATGTGGTAGGCCCCTCTTTTGAAGGTGACGTTACCCTCGGCTAAGTAGTTTGAGTCAGCAGGGATACAATCCTAAATAGTCGGGTTAAACTTTTAATAGTAGTTTACATATGAGGGGATCAATGAGTTCGGACCCCCGCCATCCAATACCAGTGGGTATTGAAGGAGGTCCTACTAAAATTGACCCAGGTCCTTGCAGGATCTATACACTCAACAAGGCAAGACTCTTACCAAACCATTCCCTTAACCCCCGACCAGGTAGCCAACATATCTCCATATAGACCGTGGAGATATGAATGGTGTAAATCTTTTATTTTGTATAGACAGTAAAATAACGCCAAGACACCACGGACAAATGATAAGGAAGATTCACCTTCAACATAAGAAACTAGTTATTAAAGTCATTAATACATAACCAAATAAAAAGTGCGAAAAGATTAAAAATAAAAAGTATTACACTAAATGTTTGTCTTCACCAAATGATGTAAGTGACTTAGGCAAACATGGCCTTTGATTGTCAAGAACTCTTACGATCAATCTTGGATCCCGAGACTACTCACACACTCTATGATGGATGATGGATGGTGGTGGTGGATGTGGCTTGTGATGGTGGTGGTGATGGGTGAAGTGTGAGAGAGGTGGTTTGCCAAGGGATGGTTTGCAAGTGAGCCAAGCACCCCTATTTATAGCCTGCACAGAGGCCCGGACACGGCCCCGTGTCCATTGGGCACTGCCCCGTGTCCACCTGTCTTCTCTTTCTTCATTTAATGCAGTTTGTCTGCATTAGTTTACCACGCCTCCGTGTCCGCTGGGCACGACCCCGTGTGCAGAAGCGTATCTGTACTATGAAGATTTGCCTAGATTCTGCGAATCTTTGCGTTGACCACGGCCCCGTGTCCGCTGGGCACGCCCCCGTGGTGGGTGATAGAAGCTTCTACAACTTTGTCTTTTCTGCAGACACTTGGGCACGCCCCCGTGTTCACTGAGCACGGGGCGTGTTCAGCCTTCTGTTCTCTTGTGTTTGCTTGGGGAGATGCTGTCGAGGGGTCGGGCATGCCAGTTTATTTCTTTTCTTGTATTATTGTTAGATTTGGCTGCATTTTTGCTTCTTTTGTTCATTTGAGCTCATTTAATCCTGAAAATACAAAAGGTAGACAAAAACACACTTTTTCCAGCATTAGTACTAAAAAAGGGTTAGTTTTATGCCACATTTGATGTAATTTATATGTTGCATTTTGCACACATCAAATACCCCCACACTTGAATATTTGATTGTCCTCAAGCAAAACTCTTTACAATGTGGATTACACTCCCAAATGGAATGGGTAGAAGAGAAGGTTTTTGGGCTTGTCATAGCGTGTCGAGATTCCAAGATTCTTTATTAGGTTTTATTTTTATTTTATTTACAATCCTATTCGCCATGATTTATTTAGAACATTACATAAGATAAATTACTTATTAAGGCATAACATGCCTCTTTAAAATTCCATTTATATACAAGTTCACATACCTCACGGGGGATCACTCAACACTCGGCCGAAGGTGTATTTTTATGAAGCACTCGAGAGCGGCATGGAACACCCTCCTACCATAGGCTTGCCAAGCAATCAATCCTCCTCCTTTTTAACTATAATTTGGGGTGTTTAGCGGTTCCAATAGAGTTTTGTGTAAGGCTTGTAATTAGGACTTTCAAAATTCAAGGTTTTAGCATCCCCCTCACACTTAAATTACACATTGTCCTCAATGTGTCCCCAAAATAAGTTTTTAGGTTGATTGAATGTGTAAAAGTGTGTTTAAAAACAAATTTTTATGTTACTGGGCATCTGGACACGGGACCGTGGTGTCTGGGCACGGCCCAGTGTTCAGGTTGCCAGTAACAAAAATTAGTAAAAAGAAACAGAAGCCTGGGCACGGGGGCGTGTTCAGCGAACACGCCCCGTGTGTCCAGTTACCTGAACTGGGCTATTTTCTGCAGACGGTTCAGCACGGGGCCGTGTTGGCTGGACACGGCCCGTGCCGAACTTGCTGTAATGAAGAAAATTTTGCGGGAGGCTCTGTTTTTGTGCATGGGGCGCTGGTTCAAGTTTCCCCTGGTTTCCTTCACCATCCCGAGTGTGTTTTATTCCTGAAAATTTAAACTAAACTAGAAAACATAAAATTAATCAAAACTAAACTAAGGATAGTTCCACGGAATGCCTCCGTGATGCGCCACGTTTATAAGGGTCCTTGGCTAGACCCAAAGCCAGTCATATGTTACCCAAGTGGGATGTTTTGCATACCATGTTGCACCGTCGGAGAGCATCATCCAAACTTGAGTCTATGACCTTCATGTAATTGACTGGGTCATCGTCTTCTACTCTCTTACCAACTCCGAACTTCATTTCCTTGTTCCCAACCCTCAATGTTAGTGTTCCACCATTCATGTCTACCACTACGTGGGCCGTAGTTAGGAATGGCCTCTCTAAGATGAGTGGTACTTCGGTATCTTCCTCCATATCTAGTATGACAAAGTCGGCCGGGAAGACAAATTCTCCGACTTTAACCAATAGATTTTCGGCGACACCTTGTGGATATTTAACGGACCTATCGGCGAGTTGTATGCTCATTTTTGTAGGGCTTGTTTTCCCTAGGCCGAGTCGGTCGAACATCGATGCGGGCATGAGGTTGATGCTAGCCCCAAGATTGGCTAGTGCATTGCGTATGGGTGATTCCCCAATCGAACAAGGGATGGTGAAGCTTCCGGGATCGATCTTCTTTTGCGGGAGTTTGTTGAGTAGCAAGGCGGAGCAATCTTCACTTAAATTAACTAATTACAATGATTCAATTTTCCTTTTGTGAGTGAGGAAGTCTCTCATAAATTTTGAATATTTAGGCATTTGGGTTAGGACTTCAACAAATGGAATATTAACATGCAATTGTTTAAGTAAATTTACGAACTTTGAGAATTGCTCATCGGTCTTTTGGCGGATTAACCGACCGGGGTATGGTACCGGAGGATTCTTGGTGGGCTCTTGATTTGGTGGAGGAGCCATTTCTTGTTGGGGTGCCGGTGGAGTTGTGGTTTCTCTAGATCGGCTTTTTTCAATTGGAGGTAATGGAGCCTCCTCGGGACCCACGGTACGGTTTCTCAACGTGATGAGATGTACTTACGCCTTTGGGTTGGTTTCGGTATTGTTTGGTAACGCGCCTCTCTCGGAGAAATTTTGAGCTAGTTGATTTACTTGTTTTTCAATGTTTTGGATACTAGCTTGTTGATTTCTAAAGTTCGATTCCAGTTGTTGAAATTGTTCCGTGTTTTTCTTTTCGAAGTCGGAGATGAGGCGAGATACAGTATCTTCAAGCCTCTCTCGTCCCCCTTGTTGTTGTTGAGAGAAATTGTGTGACTCATTTCTTGGTTGTTGAAAGTTTGTTCATTGGTTTAGATTTTGTTGGTTACTACTATTGTCGGGTTCTCTCCAACCAAGGTTAGGGTGATTACATCATCCTTGGTTGTAGGTATCCGATGGAGGACCCGACGGCCTAGGTCTATTATCGATGTAGTTTACCGATTCTGTTTGATTATCCCTTTCTTTCATACAACTCCAATTTTCATGTGGCCCACCACACCCCTCGCAAGCCATAACCGAGACTGTTTTTGCCATTTCTAACTTTTTGATTTTTGAAGAAATGGCCTCGATTTGGGCTTGCAAGGAGGTGCTTTCATCAACCTTATGGGCGCCCGGGGCAATAGATTTGTTGCCTTGGAAAGTGTGCCACTGAAAATTGGTTTGAGCAATTTCCTCAATTTGTTTATAAATTTCATTTGGGCGACGATTACCTAAAAGTCCCCCGGAGCTAGAGTCAAGTGTTTGTCTTGTATGTGGCAACAACCCATTGTATAAAGTGGATACTTGTTGCCATACTGCAAGACCATGATGAGGACACTTTCTCAGTAGCTCCTTGAATCTTTCCCGAGTTTCATACAAGGATTCCCCGTCCTCTAGTGAATATGTATTAATTTCAGTCATTAATTTAGCCGTTTTAGCAGGAGGGAAATACTTATATAGAAACTTTTGGGCTAATTCATCTCAGGTGTTTACCGAGCCAACTGGGAGGGTATTAAGCCAAGCCTTAGCTCGGTCTTTTAGTGAAAATGGAAACATTCGAAGGCGGATGGCGTCGTTTGATGCTCCATTAATCCGAAACGTATCACATATTTCTAGGAAGTTAGTGATATGCAAGTGGGGATCTTCGTCCGCAAGCCTATGGAAGGTTGCAGAGTTTTGGAGCATTTGTATCAAATGCGGCCGAAGTTCGAAGTTGTTGGCCTCGACATTCGGTGCATTGATAGCGGCGCCAAGATTACCCACGGTGGGTCATAGGTAATCCATGAGGGTTCGTTGATCCGCCATCAGAAGTGGGTCCCCCGAAACTTTCTCTTGGTTTTTAGCTTTAATTCTTTTTCTTAGAATACGTTCGGGTTCGTTTAGAGGTTCTTTTATGTCTCTACTAGAACTGGAGCTCATACACTACGTATAAAGTTCAGATGTGGCGCCTGGGTTCCAAGTCCTGCAATAAAAACAGAAAAGAACGTTGGTCAGAAGGTTCACCACGGCCCCGTGCTCAGGTGAACACGACCCGTGGTCGGATGTACAGTAGTTGTTTTCCGGATCCCTGTTACTGGGGAGCTTGACACGGCCCCGTGCTGCACCGACATGGCCCCGTGCTCAACTCTCTGTAACTCGAAAAATAAAAACTGCCAGTAACAATGCTGGGCACGGCCCGTGTCCGACCAGGCACGGCCCGTGCTGAGCTCTGCAGAAAATGAAAATTTAAAAAAAATCCTAAAAAAACAGAAAAATAAGAAAAAACGATTAGGCCGTTGATTCCTAACTTTCTTAAAATCCTTGTGTCCCCGGCAACGGCGCCAAAAACTTGATGTGTGTGGTCGTGTATATATATTTAAGTATATTTTAAGCCCTTTTTAACACGTTAGTCAAGTTTTAAATTTATAAAACACGATATTTACTAACACTAGACACACATATGGGCAAGTGCACCCATCCTGAGCGTAGTATAGTGTTGGTAAGATACCGAGGTCGTCTAAGGACACAAGAGTTTTTAGTACCGGTTTATCCTCAACGTCTAATCAAATCAAAATTTCAGAAAAAGGTTTTAAACTAGAAAATAAAAAATGCTGAAAATTAAAAATAAAAATAAAACAGATAGACAAGATGAATCACTTGGATCCGACTCGCCTTTAGTGTAACCTTTGATTATTTTCACACTTTTGCACTTTTTAAGAGATTATCTTAGTTATAGTAGTAGGCCCCTCTTTTGAAGGTGACGTTACCCTCAACCCAGTAGTTTGAGTCAGCAAGGATACAATCCTAATGGGTTGAATTATTGAAAGATAATTAATTAAGTTATTAATGCATAATGTGGTAGGCCCCTCTTTTGAAGGTGACGTTACCCTCGGCTAAGTAGTTTGAGTCAGCAGGAATACAATCCTAAATAGCCGGGATAAAGTTTTAATAGTAGTTTACATATGAGGGGATCAATGAGTTCGGACCCCCGCCATCCAATACCAGTGGGTATTGAAGGAGGTCCTACTAAAATTGACCGAGGTCCTTGAAGGATCTATACACTGAACAAGGCAAGACTCTTACCAAACCATTCCCTTAACCCCCGACCAGGTAGCCAACATATCTCCATATAGACCGTGGAGATATGAATGGTGTAAATCTTTTATTTTATATAGACAGTAAAATAACGCCAAGACACCACGGACAAATGATAAGGAAAATTCACCTTTAACATAAGAAACTAGTTATTAAAGTCATTAATACATAACCAAATAAAAAGTGCGAAAAGATTAAAAATTAAAAGTATTTCACTAAATGCTTGTCTTCACCAAGTGATGTAAAAGACTTAGGCAAACATGGCCTTTGATTATCAAGAACTCTTACGATCAATATTGGATCCCGAGACTACTCACACACTCTATGATGGATAATGGATGATGGTGGTGGATGTGGGTTGTGATGGTGGTGGTGGGTGGGTGAAGTGTGAGAGAGGTGGTTTGCCAAGGGATGGTTTGCAAGTGAGCCAAGCACCCCTATTTATAGCCTGCACAGAGGCCCGGACACGGCCTCGTGTCTATTGGGCACGGCCCCATGTCCACACGTCTTCTCTTTCTTCATTAAATGCAGTTTGTCTGCATTAGTTGACCACGCCCCCGTGTCCACTGCTATCAAGATTTGCCTAGATTCTGCGAATCTTTGCATTGACCACGGCCCCGTGTCCGCTGGGCACGCCCCCGTGGTGGGTTATAGAAGCTTCTACAACTTTACTATTTTTGCAGACACTTGGGCATGCCCCCATGTTCACTGAGAACGGGGCGTGTTCAGCCTTCTGTTCTCTTGTTTTTGCTTGGGGAGATGCTGTCGAGGGGTCGGGCATGCCACGTTTATTCCTTTTCTTGTATTATTGTTAGATTTGGCTGCATTTTTGCTTCTTTTGTTCATTTGAGCTCATTTAATCCTGAAAATACAAAAGGAAGACAAAAACACACTTTTTCCAACATTAGTACTAAAAAGGGTTAGTTTTATGCTACAATTGATGTAATTTATATGTTGCATTTTGCACACATCAATAAGCATGCTGAGCGATCGCATATCAGCAACCCTGACTCCTGATCCTTCAAGAGCCACATCCAAGCATAAAACTCTTTTAAAGCGAGTCTTCTGTTACAAACCGCAGACACTCATAAGTCACTGCGGCCAAACGTAACTACGCGATCGGTAGCTACGGAAGAGCCACGACTAAGTCATCACGCGGGTAAGCAAAGCTACTTCCAGAAAAACTGCTTTCCAACTAAGCATGAAGGAAAGTGGCTACAGAACGAATGCGGCCGAGTTTCACCCAGATTCCTAACTAAGGTGACCTCCTTGAGCAACAAGCCAAGCAACAGTGGTAACAAGTCTGCTTATGACTTTGTTCGCCCACCTATGAGCCGCATAGAATAAACAATGGTGGGCACTACCAGGCCTATGACCATGTTCATTTGCCCATAGTTCAAGTGAACGATTCACATTGTTCGACCAAACACGGCCAACAATGACGCAAGTCCCCCACACTGTTTCGACCAAACATGGCCAACAATGTACGTGAACGAGGTAACCGCAAAGGAGATGCGGTTACTTGAGAGCTAAACTGGGAGAACACGAAAACCTCACAAAAGAGGGATCATCGTTCAATGTCCAATTGATAAACATAAAGCGATAGCAAGGTACTTACAGCATTGCATCTGCAACCGCAGAGGTTACAACTAGAGTTGCGGACACTGACATCTTCAGTCACCATCTCAAAGGTTGGTTCGGCACACCAACAGGTAGCTGACCTTAGAAAAAGGTAGACCATGCTACCGGACCAAAATCCTCGGCTGAGAATTCCGCATCAGACGGAACTTACTCACCGTCACGGAAGAGACGTCACCAGACTCTACCGGATCCCCGGCTTGATTTACTTGAAGCAGGAGCCATCAGTCTGGCCTAGAATCTTCTCCAGCTTCCGAGGTACCCACTCGACCTCATAGTCCAGTATTCCTCCCACATGCAACTTGCATGAGGAAACAACACTAGACTGGGGGGACTTGAAGGGGTATGGTCTCAGATCTCGCACCAACATGGCTGCGAGTGACCATTACCCTTATCAAAAACCCCCACCAGCAAGAACTTATCTGTGTCCGTGCGGGCACGCGCGAACACATCGGTCGGATCCAATCTTTCAAGTGATAAGAAGAAGACTTACCTTGTATATGAAAATGGATGTTGCACGTAGCGATGCGGCTTGGCACCGCATCCTATGAACATTTTCGTCACGACAAGGGATCTGGACAACAGCAACAGTCACCACAAGTGGCGATGCAGCCTGACACCGCATCCCACATATGTCTTGGCCAGAGCAAGAACGCGGAAACAACAGCAGTTACCGCGAGCAGAGATGCGGCACGGCACCGCATCCTGCCCACAAGACAAGTGGGGCTGACACCACAGAGCAAGTGGCACCAACGACAGTCGCCTGTCAGCCCACACGTAATCAACAGACTGACACCACAGTAGGACGTGGCATCACCACCGTAACCGACAAGCCTGACACACCTGCAAGAGGCTGTGCGTCGTCAGTCTAGCCACTCAATTACCCTCCTTCACTCCTCGGCTATAAATACCCATCCCAAACCAGGTTTGAGGTATCTCTTCTCAACTCTCTCACTACTACTACTACTATCACACTACTACTACTACTACTATCACACACTTTGTTTCACAAGCAAATTACTGATTCTCACGCCGGAGAGTGGTAACAAGGAGCACCCCCCACCCCATCCTCCTTGTTACGAGTCACGGTTTGTTTTCCTTGTGCAGGAGATAGACCAGCGGACGATCCAGCCACCGATCCTCGGAAAGAGGGGATTAACCCTACTTGACGAGACCAGTGAATTAACCTCCCTTGGTTAACCACTGTTTCATCAGGAATGTATTTATCACTTGCATTGGTGATGGTCTAAGCAGTCTAAAATGAATTATGGAAATGACATGTGATATTCCTTATAAGTAGGATAGAAAGACATTTTGGTATTAAAACACAAATTGTCACACTTTAATTTTCTAAAAAAAATAACAAAAAAATCTAGTAAAAAATATGGCAAAAAAATCCAGTACAAAAAGTTTAGCAAAAAAAATCTATTAAAAAAATTAATTGTGCTAGACAAATTAATCACCCTCATTCTTCTATCTTTGTATGAAACATTGGTATTCAAAACCCACTTCAGCCAGCCATCGTCAATGCCATTCCCATTCATCTCAAACGAAACCCATTAACACTAAACGTGCGTGGACTCGTTTCGTCATCAACAACTACGATCTATCATCATCTTCTTCAAAGGTGACGATTTGAATTGAATTGAATTTGGGCAACTGTCTTTTTTTCCGGTGCCACGCACACTTATGTGCAGAATTGAATTGAATTTGGGGGAGTGTATACACATCATCAATTCTGATTTCTTTCTCTTCGTCGCTTTCATCTCTTATATCCTCAGGAATTGGATTTGGGAATGTGTATGTATCAATATGGTTGTCGTTTGCCGATTTGGACTGAGTTTCTTCTTCCGATTTCGTTAGTCCTTCGCCAATTTTTTTTCTTAGAGTCTTGATTTTTTTCATTCATCTCAAGATCTTTGTTTTTCACGGTGGTTTGTATTAAATCAAGTGATGATGATCTTTTTTCCTTAAAGATTTAGAATACAATTAAAGTTTTACGGTAGTGTTGTGATTTTAGTCCCTATTTTTGTTTTCAGACTCTGCAAACAAAAATCCACATAAAATTATTAACATTAAAACGCATGTTATTATACAAACAAAGAACTTAATGGTAAAAAAAGGACCGAAGTAATCAATAGCAAAAACATAATATGATGGGGTCAGCGTTGGTGGGGGTGGCATATAAAAGCGTTGGTGGGTGTGGCATACTTATATGGGATTGCCAACTAACTCAACAACATTGTCCTTCTATAAACGGGGTGTTTTGAATAGGCGCGATGATTTGGTAGCCGTTCGTGGCTGATGTTACGTTGTATTATATAATAAATTTTTTAACCGACGCGACTTTTAAACGAAAGGGTATGACCAAGTTTATAATATTATTTTTTAACCGATACGACGCGACTTTTAAACGAAAGGTATAAAATATTTTTCTAACCGACGCGACTTTTAAACGAAAATGTATGACCCAAGTTTATAATATAATTTTCTAAACAACCTGACTTTTAAACGAAAATGTATGACCGAAGTTGGTTAAATCACACCTTTTCGACGGTATGGAATAAAGTCAAATCACACATTTTCGAAGGGATGCGATGTTTAAACAAATAAGACGTAATGTATTATTTAAGGGGTGTGTATATTGGGACATGTTGGTTTGAGAGGTAATATTTAAGGGGTGTGTATATTGAGACATGTTGGTTTGGGTTATATGTTTATTAAGGCAAATGTATTAGTAAAGGGTGTGATGTAAAGAGACACGACTTTTGACTTACCCTAAGGCACCCTAAGTTACTTTTTGTAAAGATATGTAATTTGTTTAGTGAAAGTTTAGACATAACGTTTGGTGTTTTAAAATGGAAAATCATAATATACAAGGCGGTGATTGCAAGTTATTTATAAACTTGGAGGGGTTCAAATGTGAATATCAAATATTGTAGAGACGTGAATTCTTTTGCTCCGAGTGACGGAATCTTTCTTTGCAAACAGCCACACATATGTTTGATTTGACGAATTAAAAATTTTAGTCCGGTTATAATAATTTTCAAAATTTAATATATTGCGAACAGTCCCACATGTGTTTGATGTGACGAATTAAAAATTTTAGTCTTTTATAATAATGTTCAAATTTAATATATACCAAAGTTTAATATCATTTATATGTCAATTTGGTGGATTAGTTAATGATGAATAGAGCCTGGCTTCTTTGTAAAGGTACCAGGTTCTATCGTTCAATCCTGAGCTCATTCGGTTTTTCGTCTCATCGTGTGTTACGACAGAGAGTAGTATTCAGCTCTTGCGGTGGCACGTCTGTCAAGTGACAGTCGGCGGTATGGTTTCCCATGAGAATGCTAAAGCCAAACTCTAAAGTTAGTGTGGATCCGGTTAAGATAACATAGTCTGAGCGGAGTAAAGCAAATGAGGCTCTTCAATTTGAGAAGTACGGTGATCTAACACATGAAAATCGTTGTTCAAAAGAAAAAAAACTAAATTTTATAGTGTATAATTAATTAATATATTTAATAGTATAATAATTATCTGAAAATGATATTATTTGGATACATAGTAAATAATTCAAATACGATATTGAGGGATGTATATTTGAGTTTTTGAATGGTGGAAAAGTATTGCGTTTTTGGGCGTATCCTAACATCTAGCATGTTAAAGGTAGAATGGTGTTGCACATCATTTCTTTTTGTGTTAAGCGCATAAACAAGTTATTTGTGAACATGTTAATGAGATGGGATGTTAAGATATTATTTTTTTTCTTTTTTAAACCAAAAAACCCCTAAATAATATGGTTGGCTGTAGTTAATGGAATTAAAGCACTTTCTTAGGGTAGTGTGGAGTGAAATGAGGAAAAAGAGTTAATTGCCATTTTAGTTCCTGAGGTTTGTCTAAATTTGTCATTTTAGTCCAAATAGTTTTTTTTGCCTCTGAGTCCCTGACTTTTTCCTTTTATTGCCATTTTGATCACATACCCTAACTCCATTCAAAACCCCATTTTTAACCAGAGTTATTTTGAGGTTTTTCATTTTAAATCTTTTCAATTGTCATTTTGATCAAATTCTAAAAAATCAAAAAATTCTAAAAAATAAAAAAATCATAAAAATAAAAAAAATTCTAAAAATAAAAAAAATTATAAAAAATCAAAAAAATTATAAAAAATAAAAAACATTCTAAAAAATAAAAAATCTAAAAAATAAAAAAAATCATAAAAAATATCTAAAAATAAAAATTCTAAAAATAAAAAAATTCTAAAAAATAAAAAAAATTTCTAAAAAAATCATAAAAATTCTAAAAAATCATAAAAATTCTAAATAATAAAAAAAATCTAAAAAATAAAAAAAAATCTGCAATGATTCTGCAACCGAAATTGTTTTTAACAAATTCTGCAACGATTTGTGCAACGTATCGATTCAGCAGCGAGTTAATCTGTCCCGGATGGCTTTGTTTCGACGAACGGACTATGATACTGCAGTGAATAGCATAGACAAACCAAATACCAATCTGATCTGAATTTTAGTGCAAATCCATTTATGAATGTTGATGAACATATTTTTTTTCAACAAATATAACTGATTCTACGCTAATTAAAGTCTGCAAATGAACCAATGCTCGATTCTTCGGATAAAACTATCTGAGGACAAATTTCAATTTGTTTCAGCGTACAAGCCGGATTATAGCAAATGAAGTAAAAACTAGCGGATGTTTGTTATACAGATTCTACAAATAGACGTCAAATCTGATTCGTGATTAACAGTCTTTAATTCTGCGCAGATTCACAACAAACGAACACTGTTTCAGCGAATGCAGGTTGTGCAAGTATTCTTTAATTCTGCAGTGCAAACCAACTTCAGCAAATGAATCGACTTCAGCGAACGGACTCGAATTAATTCTGCGAATGGAGTCGTTTCTGAGTTTATTGAATGGACTGATAACAACCTGCTGATTCAGATATGCAGATAATTTTCAAATCTAGGTTCGCAACCGAATAGATAAAACTTGAAAATATATTCGTGACCACTCATTCATTCAACAAAATAGATAAAACTTGAAAATATATTCGTCTGGACGAGTAATATATCGTCATTTTTTGAATTTGAAACTTTAAAATATGTTTGTTTGAGTTTTTAGATTTTTTTTATTTTTTAGATTTTTTTTGATTTTTTAGAAATTTTATGATTTTTTAGAATTTTTTTGATTTTGTTGATTTTTAGATTTTTTTTATTTTTTAGATTTTTTTTATTTTTTAGAATTTTTTGGTTTTTTTTAGATTTTTTTTTTATTTTTTTGATTTTTTAGAATTGAATCAAAATGACAATTGAAAAGATTTAAAATGAAAATCCCCAAAATACCCCTGGTTAAAAATGGGGTTTTTGGATGGAGTAAGGTTATGTGATCAAAATGGCAACAAAAGGGAAAAGTCAAGGACCAAGAGGCGAAAAAAAAACTATTTGGACTAAAATGGCAAATTTGGACAAACCTCAAGAACTAAAATGACAATTAACTCGAGGAAAAATGGTTAATGTGGCACTTAGGTGGAGCTAAGGCTAAAGGGTGTGATTATGACCCTCAAAACCATCATGACCCTTCACATAGTCTAACAACCCTCGGTAAAACCAACACCCTCATAATATGTTTGACACTCTTATATATTTTGGAATATCCTAATATGTCTTATGTTACACCCCGTATGTGAAAACCGAGCCCTAGTTATTTTATAGTCTATAAAAATAAAATAAAAATCTGAATTATAAGCTGAGGCGGGCCGCATAAGACCTCACCTCAAGCTTAAGCGGGCCGTATTAAGACCAGATTGGACTCCGCTGACTTCTTTAGTTCATGCGGGCCGTTTCAACTTAAGCTTACATCAATGCGGGCCGCGCGGACTCATAACACGCGATCGCACCAGAGGCCGACACGTGTCGTAATCGTGTCAAGCCTAGTGATGACCGGACTAAGCTACTGCGTTGACTCATGTTGACGCGGGCCGCTTACAGGTTCCTTATATCTGAAGCGGGCCGCGTGGAAGGCAGATTACACAAGTATAAATAGCAGGCATCAGTTTTCAGTTTACGTCGCTCATTTCTTTCTCTCAATCTCGAATTCTGAAGTTATAGACATAATATTTTGGGTATTATACCCCTACTTAGCGAGGTTCTGCTCCATTGTAAGTATTATAACCCCGGTTTCATAACAGTTACGCTGCCCGATTGATTTAGGGTTCCGTAACAACTGTCGTGGTTCTGCCCGACGTAGTTGTTGGAATGCCGTCTCGGGGAGGGTATTATTAATAATTTCAAAGGGTTATGGTACTAATCAATGTACATTTGTATAAATTATAGATTATAGCCAGGAAACCCTTACGAAAAGCCTAAGACAGCAATGTGAGTTTATCCTCTTTTTGTTAATGTTTTTGGTAATATTTTACCAAACCTTAAATGTTTTACTATGAAATTTAGCAGTGATTGAGTCTTTGTAGTTATTCAGTTACTGCCGGTATGTTGGGGTTTTGTATACAAAATTTGTACTACTTGCGAGTAGTAAGTCGGGATGACAATACGTTACCATTGGACAATGAGTTAGCCAATGGGTAATATGACCCACAAGTCAGGATTGATAGTACCAAATGGAGTAATTGTGTAGACATAAACAAAGTGATCACTCTCAATACTGTTCACTGTGACTTTAAACTTGATTAAACTGGGATTCACTCACCAGTATTTCCCGCTGACAAATATTTTTAAAACATGTTTCAGGTAACCCAATGTGAAAGCCAATTAGTAAAAAGCCAGCTGGAGAGCACTGAAGGCTTGGGAAAAAATGTGGCTATAAAAGTTACCTAATAAACGATGTTTTAAATTCAATAAAATAGGGTTTGTCCCTTAAATGTATTGTAATAAGAAACTTGGGTTTTGCCCATGTTATTATTAATATAAAAGAAGGTGGTTTTACTCTGATAAACATTTCCTAACTACGGTCCTGATGTAAATTCTGCTGCAAGACTAAATAAAAACTGATACCACCAAACTCTGTGATCACATCCGCCCGTTCCCGGGGAACAGGGATCGGGGGTTGTGACAGAAGGTGGTATCAGAGCCTAGCCACTGGTCTGAGCCAAAGAAGTGTTCTGCTGACACTTAAATTCTAAATTTTGTGTTAGGAAATAATTACGGAAATACGTGCATAACTGTAATTATTGGTTATGTGTTATTTGACTATTTGTTAGTTTTCAGTATGAGTGATCAAGGACCATCAGATCTGAACCGTCAGTTAGCTGATTCACCTAAGAGTGAAGGTTCATCATCACAGCCTGCCCTCTCAGGGTATGTTGCTGATCAGGAAGACGGGATATTTGCTTTTAGAGCTAAATCTGAAGAACCATTTCCTACTAAGAAATGAGGATGGTTCAGTAAAGAAGCTTTTGCTCGTAGGAAGAGAATGAGAAAATTGCAACAGCAAAGGGCTTTAGCAGCTATTAAGAGAGAGACAGATGCCCATACTCAAGATATGCTAAATAGAAGCCTAGCAAATTTCCATATCTTAGCTACGACTGCTGCTGACCCAGGTCTGGAACAATTAGTAGCCCCACAACCACAAAACCCAGAACAACCCATGGAAATAGAAAATCAGGAAAACCAAGAAGAGATGTACAACTTTAACCCAGAAGAAATCCCTAGAATGCCTGCACCAAACCCCATAGACCCGAATTATGACCCCTGGTGGGATGACAATAGAGACTTTGTGCAACGTTACCCTATCCAGGAT
Organism: Helianthus tuberosus; assembly: GCA_030545235.1. Taxonomy (NCBI): domain Eukaryota; kingdom Viridiplantae; phylum Streptophyta; class Magnoliopsida; order Asterales; family Asteraceae; genus Helianthus; species Helianthus tuberosus. The sequence continues at coordinate 111,788,586 of CM060426.1, forward strand.
TATCCACCCATACAGAACATAGAAGCTTACCCAGGTATGGACCCTTTAGATCCCTATTATCAAAATGACTATATTAGGGAAATATTAGAGGATCCTTACCAATTTCAGGAAATGTCACCCCCATATCAGGAAAATGCACCCCAGATTCCAAACCCAGTCCGCGAACCTGCACCCCCAATGAGTGCAGAAAACGTTCAAGAACTTAGGACTTTCGGGGAGGAAATTTTAGAAAGCAGTGAGAGGATGCGTCAGGTGGGAGAGCGTCTCGTATGGAAATACGATGAGCGCAATATGGATTTTTGGATAAATCCATATCCTTGAATGTTAGAATGGAGGAAGTGGTAGTGATAATAATATAATAAAATAAAATAAGATATGTGTGTACGGATGCATATTATTATTTTATTTCTGTTGGTATTGTAATCTTTATTTATGTACTAGTGTGTAATAGACGCATAAGTATATGAAAAGAGTAAGTAGCAATGATCTACGTTTTTGGTTAGATTGTGTGTCATGTGATCAATTATATTACTTACTATTTTGTGATATTAATATGGGATAAATGTTTAAAATTCAGATGGCCGATGAAGGAAATCAAGGAAATCTGAATAACGATAACCAGAGTAACATTAACGTGGTTAATGATAATCCGAGTGCCAATAACAATGAAAATCAAGTGGACAATAGTGCTATCCAACATATAGTAGCACAAGGAATTATAGATGCAATGCCATTTATACTTCAAACTGTTAAGGATGCTGATAATAAAAGTAGGCATAGCAGTAAGCGACCACTTGAACCAGAAAACAGCGTGAACAATGGACCTGTACTTCAAATGCCTATTCCTAAAAGAAGAAGAACCGTGCCTAACGGTTGTTCTTATAAAGAATTCTGGTCTTGTAAACCAATGGAATTCTCGGGCAATGAAGGGGCCATTGCAACCTTACGCTGGATAGAAAAGACTGAGGCAGTCTTAAGGATAAGTAAGTGTGCTGAAGAAGATAAGATATTGTTTGCTTCTAATCTGTTTAAGAATGCAGCACTAGAATGGTGGAACACTATCCTCCAGACAAGAGGAAGTGATCAAACCTATAATATGGAATGGGAAGAATTTAAAAACAAGGTAGAAAGGAAATTCTGCCCACCCAATGAAAAAGAACAGATAGCAAACAAATTCCTAAATCTTAGGATGACTGGTGTAGATAGCAAAGGGTACACAAAGCTATTTTTCGAATATGCTAGGATAGTGCCAACTCTTGCTTCACCAGAACCAGTGTTAATCTCTCGTTATATTTGGGGATTAATAGGAGAGATAAGACACATAGTCAAGGCAGCTAGACCTCAAACGATAGAAGAAGCTGTAGAATTAACAAATACCTTGACCGATGAGTTAGTCCGTACTAGAGAAGAAGATCAGAAGAGAAACTTAACCCAAAGGCTTACACAGGAATTCCGTTCTGAAAATGATAATCGTAGGAAGATGGGTTCTACCTCTGCAACATACTGCAAGGTCTTCAAGAAAAAGCATTCGGGAAAATGCTCCATTCTCTGCAATCATTGTAAGATGCCAGGACACAAAGAAGAAAATTGCAGGAAGAAAACCAGTAATGGATTATGCTATAACTGTGGAGAAAAATGTCATATCAGGCCAAATTGTCCAAAGTTAGCTCCAGCTGCAGACAACAAGAATACCAAAAATGCTAGAGCATTTGTTCTGACTGCAGATGAAGCCAGAATGATTCCAGATGTCATAGCTGGTACGTATTTAGTTAATGATGTCTTTGCTAAAGTATTATTTGACTCTGGTGCAAACCAAAGTTTTATTAATACATCATTTTGCAAAATTCTAAACCAGTCATTAACTAAACTACCACAAGAATGTGTAGTAGAGACAGCTAACGGAGAAACTATTAGAATTTCTGAAATCTTGCAGGGAGCAAGCATAGAAATTTTAAATCAGAAATTTATAGCAAACCTGTATCCCATGAATCTGGTAGGATTTGATGTTGTTTTAGGAATGGATTGGTTAATAGCCAATAAAGCCAATATTTTATGTGATCAAAAGTTAATCCAAGTAAATTCACCAAAAGGTAAAACGATCACAATTAAAGGAGATAAGCCCTTTAGATCTACTAAATTCATTTCTGCAATGAAAACTGCAAGTTGTATGAGAAAAGGTTCTATAGTGTATTTGATTTCTATAATCACTAACACTAAAGGAAAAGAACTAAAAGATATTCCAGTAGTATCTCAGTTTTCAGATATCTTTCCAGAAGAATTACCAGGACTACCTCCAGACAGAGAAGTTGAATTCAGAATTCACCTATTACCAGGAACATCACCAATTGCCAAAGCACCTTACCGTTTGGCACCTGCAGAAATGCAAGAATTGAAGAAACAACTAGACGAATTATTAGAAAAAGGATTTATACAACCAAGTTCATCGCCGTGGGGAGCACCGATACTGTTTGTTAAAAAGAAGGACGGATCAATGCGTATGTGCATTGATTACCGTGAGTTAAACAAGGTCACGATTAAGAATCGGTACCCATTACCGAGAATCGATGATTTGTTTGATCAACTGCAAGGAGCTCGATTTTTCTCTAAGATCGATTTAAGGTCAGGATATCATCAATTAAAGGTACAGGAAGAGGATATTCCTAAGACCGCATTTAGAACGAGGTATGGTCATTATGAATTTACTGTCATGTCATTTGGTTTAACCAATGCCCCAGCTGCATTTATGGACATGATGAACCGAATATGTAAGCCATATTTGGATAAATTAATAATTGTATTCATAGATGATATTCTAATTTACTCTAAGAATAAAGAAGATCATGCAAGGCATTTGCACATACTTTTAAGTTTATTAAGAAAAGAAAAGCTTTATGCTAAGTTTTCTAAATGTGAATTTTGGTTAGAACAGGTACAATTCCTTGGACACCTAGTCAATCATGAAGGAATTCATGTAGATCCAACAAAGATTGAGGCAATTACCAAATGGAAAACCCCTGAATCACCAACTGAGGTTAGAAGTTTCTTAGGATTGGCAGGTTATTATAGAAGATTTATTAAAGATTTTTCTAGAATAGCCATTCCCTTAACTAAGTTAACCTGTAAATCTGTTAAGTTTGAATGGGGATTAAAACAAGATGAAGCCTTTAGAATTCTTAAGCAAAGATTGACCCATACACCTATATTAGCATTACCAGAAGGAACTGAAGACTTTGTAGTCTATTGTGATGCTTCTAAATTAGGTTACGGATGTGTGTTGATGCAACGACAGAAGGTTATAGCTTATGCATCTAGACAACTTAAGAATCATGAAGAGAATTATTCAACCCATGATTTAGAATTAGGAGCTATAATTTTTGCTCTTAAAATTTGGAGACATTACCTTTATGGTAGTAAGTTTACCATATTCACTGATCATAAGAGTTTAAGGTATGTTTTCGGACAGAAAGAGTTGAATATGAGACAAAGACGTTGGATGGAATTTCTTAGTGATTATGACTGTGATATCCAGTATCATGAAGGAAAAGCAAATGTAGTGGCAGATGCTTTAAGCCGAAAGTATCATGAAAAGCCAAAAAGGGTACGTTCTCTTAAATTAAATCTGCAAGTAGATTTAAATGATCAAATAAGAGAAGCACAAGAATCAGTAATCAAGGATGATTCTGAAAAATTAAAAGGTATGTTAAAAGAATTAAAACAAGGAACAGATGGGATATGGAGATTCCATGAAAAGAGAATGTGGATACCTAAATTAGGAAGTCTACGTAATTGTATATTAGAAGAAGCCCATAAATCTAAGTATACAATGCATCCAGGAAGTGATAAAATGTACCAGGATTTAAGGAAAAATTTCTGGTGGATAGGAATGAAAAAGGACATAGCAATCTATGTTTCTAAATGTTTAACTTGCTCACAAGTTAAAGCTGAACACCAGAAACCCTCAGGTTTGTTACAGCAATTAGAAATGCCAGTTTGGAAATGGGAATTAATAACAATGGATTTTGTTACTAAATTACCCAAAACTAGGAAAGGAAATGATACAATCTGGGTGATTGTAGATAGACTAACTAAGTCAGCTCATTTTCTACCAATGAAAGAAACAATTAATATGGAACAATTAGCTAAGTTGTATGTAAATGAAATTGTTTCTTTACATGGCATTCCTTTATCAATTGTTTCTGATAGAGATAGTAGATTTACCTCTCGTTTTTGGTCAAGTTTCCAAAAGGCAATGGGAACCAAGTTAAAGCTGAGTACGGCTTATCATCCACAAACAGATGGACAAAGCGAAAGAACAATCCAGACAATGGAAGATATGCTTAGAGCTTGTGTAATTGATTTTGGAGGTAATTGGGATGAACACTTACCTTTAATAGAATTTTCTTATAATAATAGTTTTCACACAAGTATCAATGCTGCACCATTCGAAGCACTTTACGGAAGAAAGTGTCGAACCCCAGTCTGTTGGGCAGAAATTGGGGAACAACAATTATCTGGACCTGAGATAGTGCAAGAAACAACTGATAAGATTATTCAAGTCAAAGAACGACTGAAAGCAGCACGTGATCGACAAAAGAGTTATGCTGATAACCGATGCAAGCCATTGGAATTTCAGGTAGGAGATAAGGTATTATTGAAAGTCTCACCTTGGAAAGGAGTGGTAAGATTCATCAAACGAGGGAAGTTAAATCCCAGGTATGTTGGACCTTTTAAGATTATTAGAAGAATAGGACCTGTAGCCTATCAGCTACAACTGCCAGAGGAAATGGCAGGAATACATGATGTGTTTCATGTATCTAATCTTAAAAAGTGTTTAGCTGATGAATCACTGATAGTGCCTCTTAAGGATATAGAGGTAAATGAACAACTCAAGTTTGTAGAAAGGCCTCTACAAATTGAAGACAGGAAAGTTAAGAATCTCAAGCACAAAAGACTAGTTCTAGTCAAAGTGAAGTGGGACTCCAAAAGAGGACCTGAATACACATGGGAGCTCGAGTCAGAAATGAAAAGGAAATATCCGCATTTATTTCTGTAGATCTCGAGGACGAGCTCTAAAACAAGGTGGGGAGAATGTAACAACCCTCGGTAAAACCAACACCCTCATAATATGTTTGACACTCTTATATATTTTGGAATATCCTAATATGTCTTATGTTACACCCCGTATGTGAAAACCGAGCCCTAGTTATTTTATAGTCTATAAAAATAAAATAAAAATCTGAATTATAAGCTGAGGCGGGCCGCATAAGACCTCACCTCAAGCTTAAGCGGGCCGTATTAAGACCAGATTGGACTCCGCTGACTTCTTTAGTTCATGCGGGCCGTTTCAACTTAAGCTTACATCAATGCGGGCCGCGCGGACTCATAACACACGATCGCACCAGAGGCCGACATGTGTCGTAATCGTGTCAAGCCTAGTGATGACCGGACTAAGCTACTGCGTTGACTCATGTTGACACGGGCCGCTTACAGGTTCCTTATATCTGAAGCGGGCCGCGTGGAAGGCAGATTACACAAGTATAAATAGCAGGCATCAGTTTTCAGTTTCCGTCGCTCATTTCTTTCTCTCAATCTCGAATTCTGAAGTTATAGACATAATATTTTGGGTATTATACCCCTACTTAGCGAGGTTCTACTCCATTGTAAGTATTATAACCCCGATTTCATAACAGTTACGCTGCCCGATTGATTTAGGGTTCCGTAACAACTGTCGTGGTTCTGCCCGACGTAGTTGTTGGAATGCCGTCTCGGGGAGGGTATTATTAATAATTTCAAAGGGTTATGGTACTAATCAATGAACATTTGTATAAATTATAGATTATAGCCAGGAAACCCTTACGAAAAGCCTAAGACAGCAATGTGAGTTTATCCTCTTTTTGTTAATGTTTTTGGTAATGTTTTACCAAACCTTAAATGTTTTACTATGAAATTTAGCAGTGATTGAGTCTTTGTAGTTATTCAGTTACTGCCGGTATGTTGGGGTTTTGTATACAAAATTTGTACTACTTGCGAGTAGTAAGTCGGGATGACAATACGTTACCATTGGACAATGAGTTAGCCAATGGGTAATATGACCCACAAGTCAGGATTGATAGTACCAAATGGAGTAATTGTGTAGACATAAACAAAGTGATCACTCTCAATACTGTTCACTGTGACTTTAAACTTGATTAAACTGGGATTCACTCACCAGTATTTCCCGCTGACAAATATTTTTAAAACATGTTTCAGGTAACCCAATGTGAAAGCCAATTAGTAAAAAGCCAGCTGGAGAGCACTGAAGGCTTGGGAAAAAATGTGGCTATAAAAGTTATCTAATAAACGATGTTTTAAATTCAATAAAATAGGGTTTGTCCCTATAATGTATTGTAATAAGAAACTTGGGTTTTGCCCATGTTATTATTAATATAAAAGAAGGTGGTTTTACTCTGATAAACATTTCCTAACTACGGTCCTGATGTAAATTCCGCTGCAAGACTAAATAAAAACTGATACCACCAAACTCTGTGATCACATCCGCCCGTTCCCGGGGAACAGGGATCGGGGGTTGTGACACATAGGCATCATGTCACCCACATCTAATCTATCATCCAAAACCACTACCCTAAGGGTGTGGTCATAACCCAAACCACTATCCCCTTTATTATTTTAGTTCATTGTTCAAAGTGTCAAATTTTAGGAAAATGGAAAAGATGGCCCGTGGTAATCGTGGTTTAATCTACGCCAATCACCCTTTAGCTTAAGGAAGTTAAAGTATACTCCATGACAGAAGAGGTCAAGAATCTCTTCTCTGAAAAAACAAACAGCCCCTTAAAGTTCTTTGCCTATCTAAATGAGAATAAAGATTACTATTTATACTATACTATATTACATATAACGAGGACAAAAGAGTGATTTTACGTAATTTGAAGTCTATAAGTAATTACAACATTTAAAATAGAGTTAAATGCCATTTTAGTCCTTATGGTTTTTGTCATTTTGCCAGTTTAGTCCAAAGGTTTCATTTTTAACCTGTGGATCCAAAAAGGTTTCACCGTTGCCATTTTAGTCCATTGGGTTAACTTCATCCATTTTTTCTGTTAACCAGAAGGGCAATTCGGTCATTTTATATGTAATTCTGTTAACTAGAAAGGCAATTCGGCCATACAAAATGACCGAATCGCCCTTCTCGTTAACAGAAATAATGGATGAAGTTAACCCAGTGGACTAAAATGGCAACAGTGAAACCTTTTTGGACCCACAGGTTAAAAATGAAACCTTTGGACTAAACTGACAAAATGACCCAAACCACAGAGACTAAAATGGCATTTAACTCTTTAAAATATATGGTGCAACATTTTAAAAAACCTAATGTTGACTTTTCAAATCACCTTCCCCCACAACTTTTAAATGGCCATAACGTTTTAATAGTTAGTATTTTTCCTAAAAAAATATGATATAAAAATAAATATTTTATTCTTTTTAATTTTAGTATACTATTGCTATAGTTTCTTTTAATTTAAAAAAAATAACATGTTACATGATTATTGATATATGTGTTTCACGTCGTATCATGCGGGCACCTAATTATATAATTGTAAGAAAACAGGAAAAGTGAAAATATATGATTATTTAACAAACTTGTTGTTTTGTTTTGGTATAAAGAATAAATTTAACTTAACTAGGTTTACCATCATTCGTCGCGTTGCGGCGAACTTCTTTTGTTATTTAGTATATGTTTAGATGTGTTAGACCCAGTTCAGGCTCAAAACAACTTCTTTTCGCATAATATGGCAAGTGATTTCAGTAGATGTGAAAAAGATGTGCGGAAATGGAAATCAGACTTTCAAGAAACAAGACCTACAGAATTATCAAGTTTATATCACTTTGAAACAAAATGGTTTACAAGGTGATTGTAAGATTATTATCTAATACAAACGAATCTTGAATTCTGTGGGGGAGAGAGCAATGGAGTTTAGATGTAAGTGTGAATGCTAAGCTTCAAACTCACTTTGCTTCTCCTGGTTTAGCCTTCTATTTATAGACGGCTTGGTGTATGAATAAACAATAGTTTATTCATACAATAATTCCTGCAAAAAGTAGCCAATTGACATATTCATTGATTCCAATGTTCAAGTTGCCTTTTTCATCATGATATCATTAAATGTCAACTTGCTTCGGTAAGTGTGGCAGGACAGAGCCAATTTCAGACAAGTGGGTTATTTCATCAGAAATTCTGATAAACCACTTCATCAGAAATTCTGATGAACAAATCATCAGAAAATCCTTGATGATCAGAATCGTCAGATACTGATGATATTTCATCAGAAATATCATCAGATCCATCAGAAATGACCTCTTCTGATAATCCAATTCAGCTCTTGATCAACTTGTGATTCTTTGAAGTAGATGCTATGTATTCCGGTTGTCCCATCTAATCTTCTTTTTCTAGTTCGTGATCTTCAGGACTGTGATCTCTTCATAGATCCAGTTGATTGTGTTTTTCTTCAATACTTACAAATAAAGTTTCCTAACAGTTTCCCCTAAGTATTGTAAGAAAATGAACTACCTCTATATCAAACATAAACAACTTTCTTTGAAAGAGAAATTCAAAAACAACTAAGTTCAGAAACATTGAACATAGTCAAACCAACTATAAATCAGACATTGATAAAATATTGTTCATAAACAGGAAATTTAATCTTATTAAATCGTTAGTTGATCTTCACTCCACTTCTGTATTTGTCTCCACGTTTCAGCCTTTTCTTGTAGTCAATTGCCTTTTGAGTTTCTTTGTACATTTCTTTATACCATCTTCTTGCTTCCATCCAATTTTCAATGCACTCTTCAATTGTTTTTCTCAGCTTTTCATTGTTCTTTCCCTTCTTTTTGAGCTGCTCTTGTTTTTCATTCTTGCAGTTTTTTATATATTTCAGAGTTTGATTTGAATACCTGCATATATCACTGATTCTGAACAGAGCTTTCTCTTTATTAGCATCTTTGAAGACTACACTCATTTCTGGTTGATCAAAGATTGCTCCAGTTCTTAATAGTTTAGAAGCAATTTCAGCTGGAATTGAAGTGTTCGGAGGTGGTATTAGCACTTTGTTGCTGTACTCAAAATTGATACATAGATCAAAGTCTGCCAGTGCAGCCCTTTTGTATAACTTTGCTCCTGCACTTTTGAGACTTTCAAGGGCTCTTCTGATTATAACTGAATTACCTTTCATTTCATCAATGATATTCTTCATTTTGACTATTCCCAATGGGTGAATATCATCAGCCAGATCTGCATCAGTAACCTTTTGTTGACTGTTGTCTTTTCTGATCAAGGTATACTTGTTTTGTGTTTCATTGCCTAGGATGCCTCCTCAAGTGGTCATTGTATCAATTTTTTCAATTGATACTATTGGATTGGTCATGTGCTTGTGTGAAATTACCCAACCTCCATTGTTTCTGTTTTCAACAATACATTTGCTCATTGGAGAGAGTGGTCTTTTTGGGTTGTCTTCTGGACCTTTCCAATAGTAATTCTTTAGATGTTCTTCAGGGTACATAATAGTGTGTAAATCACCTTTTAGCACTTCCATTTCTCTGATGTTCCCTTCTGAATCTTCTATCATTTCTTTTCTTGGCCTTTTTGAGGAAGTCACTTCATGTTCCATTCTTCTCTTTTCTTTTGTATCTATTATTATGCTCAACTCTGTTTCTCCTGTGATGGTTGTAGAAACTGGTTGTACTGGAACATGATCTTTCGGTTGTACCCTTGATGTGTCTGGCTTTGAGACATTTGGTGGAGGACCCATGAGTATCTTCTGTTTATCTTGAGGTGGACCCATGGGTTGCTTCTGTTTTTGAGCTGTTGAGGTTTCCGTTGGTTTGGTTTGATCTTGTTGAACAATTTCTGGTTGTTGTTGAGAAGTTTCTGATCTTCTTGCTTATCTTTCTTGTGGAATTGGGGCTTTCAGTTCATGAAGATCAATATTTGCTAGTCTGGCAACATTATACTGCAATCTCTTAACTAACATATGAATATTAGTAAGAGCTTGAGTATTTGTTTCCTCTTGTTTCTTCATTTTCTGGAACTCTTGATTTTCTTGATTTCTTTGTGCAGCTAATTCCATCAACAGTTTCTCAAAAGCCTCAGTCATGCTGCTGTTGTTGGCTCTGAGGAACTGTATTTCTTCAAGAAGCTTCCCTGAACTTGAGCTTTCTCCTGCAGTTGCACCCTCAGCCATCTTTTTCTTGATATCATTCAGTTCCTTGATAGCTTTCTCAATTTCTGATGAGCTTTCTTTGTTTTCTGATGATTTTTGCAATTTGTTGAGAGTTGCAGTATTGTCTTCAGTTTGCTTCTGCACAGCTTTGACAGTTTCTGACAAAAACTTGATCTCTGACTTTTGATTTCTGATTTCTTCTAGTATTAGATCAAGTTTTTCTTCTGTTGCTGTTTTCACAGTAGCAGCTTTATCTTCAGGTTCTTTTTGAAATTATTTAGGTGACATAGATTGATGTTCTTGGGAAATTGGAAAAACAACAGATGTTTCTCTTCTAACACCAGCAGAAAACACATTCTCTGCTGTTTTAAGGTTAAAAGGATTGGACGAATCCAAATTCCCTATATCCTCACCAGAGAATTGAAACAAATTCAAGTTCTGGACTTCCTCATATCCTTGAACCTTTTCAGGTTCTCCATGAGTTGTTGAGAAACTTTTTGTTTTCTCATCCAGGTTTCCTTGATCAGCAGGCTGATCTCCACCTGTTGTTACTACATTTTCCTCCTCAGAATCTGATTCAGAAAATGAGTCTTTTGTTTTACTCACATCTTGTTTTGAAGAAATAGTATCTCTAAGTAAGATTTCATGTTTTCCTTGAATTGATTCATCAGAATCATTCTCAGAATCATAAAATATGTTTATTTTAGACTGTTGTGCACCTGTTTCTCCAATGTGTGAGTCTTCAGCATGATGTCCTTCAGCCACAGGATTCATATTTGTATCTTTATCAGCTAGATGAGGATCAGATTCATCCTGCTGTTCCATTCTTGGTGTGCTTGACTCCTGTGCATCATGCTCCATAGGGGACACTTGTTCAAAAACTCCTTTTCTTTCTGACTTTTTGTTCAACATTTTCAGGTATTCTGCTCTGTATGGTGATTCTTCTGGTATCATACTCATCATTTTTTCCGTCAGAGCAGGTACATCATAATCTGACTTCCAAGACCCTGCAGCATTCCAAGGTTTCATAATTTCTGTCTTCCACATATTTTCTGTTGCTGGTATTGCCATGTTTCTTTTCAGAAAAGCATCAGAAATTATGATAGATGGAAATCTTGGAAAGGGTAGATGTGAATCTATTCTACCATCTTTGGTCAGAATTGATCTCCTGATCAGAATAAATATTTCTGCTCCATAATCAATGTTCAATCCATTAATTAGACTGAACATTATTGTTAGAATGTTCATATTTATCTGATCTGTACCTCCAATCTTTGACGATAGACACTTGTTCAGAATTTCCATTAAGACTTGCCAGAAGGCAGGTAGCTTGTTTCTCTTGAATTTATTGATTGTTGAAATCTTTGTTTTGTATCCCATTACAGCATCAAGTTGTGAAAACATATATTCTCTTTCTGGTGACTTTTCAAAGTTCTGATGTAAGGGTAGCTCCAAACATTCCCTTATCTTTTCTGGTGAAATTTTAATGAAGATATTTCCCCATACATGTTTGACTTGAGATTTTGAGAGTTTTTACAACTTGTTGTATGAGTTCTTGTGGTACCTCTCTGGTCTTTGTAAGAGCTTGAGCTAACGGGCATCTTGTTAGAAATTCAATGAGAATTTGACACTTCATATCATATTCTTCGATGTTATCATTCATTGCTTCATTATTGCTCTTTAATGGAAGAAATTCATCTTCAGTGATGAAAGGAACTGAGTGTTTAATTTGAGGTATGTTGATGTTGACAGCAGCCAATGAGAATTTGGGTTTTGTTTTTGGAAAAGGGTTTTAGGGTTTTGAATTTGAAGGTTGAAGATGAAAGACTCTGTTTTTGAATGAGGTATATATAGGGTGTATCGACAGAGATTTTTGAGTGTTTTTCGTGGGTTGTTTGAGTTCAGGGTGATTAATGACACCTTTAAGATGTTTTAATCCTTTAAGGAAACAACCGTTTTTGAAAAACCTTTGATTTATCTCTAATTTAATGTATATCCTTTTAAAGATACTTAGAGACTTCAAAGATTTTGCAGATAAACACTAGTTTCCAACTTGCACCTTTTCTCTATGTGGGACCCCTTTTTAAAAGGTCCAATCGAAACCCTTTGTGTGTCTCCCCAGATATTTCTCATAATGATATTTATATATCATCAGAATTTTTTTTTTTGAGATGAGAGGGAATAAGTAGAGTTCTGAGATTTTACTTACATTGTAGTCTTGCAGTTCTGAACTCCACACCTTTGTTCTGATATACCAGAGGTATTTTTTTTTATATATAGCTTGTTCCAGTTCTCAGAAAAAAAATATTAGAAAGAAACTTTTTCTTAAAAATTTGGATTTTCATAAATTCAATTAAATCTGATTAAAAGAATTGTTTTTCTGATGATATGTTAAACTTTCTGGTTTTTCAAAACAAAATATGATTTTCTGATTTGTTATCAGAATTTTCACAGTTTTCTGGTGAATGATCAATTTTTCTGATTGATCATCAGATTTTGAGTTCTACTAACTTCTGTCAGTATTCATGTGTAATCCACCAGATTTTCTTTGATTTTATCAGTCAAGTTGTGTTAGTTCCCCCTAGATCTATTTACCTATAGAAAAAAAATTTAAAACAAACCTGTTGAAAGAAAACATAAAACAAACATGTTAAACGAAAACAAAACATAAAACAAAGAAAACTACTCCTCCTCCTCCTCCTCTAACACATTGAACATGCACTTCACATATAACCAAAGACTGGTTACTCGTCCGGTGTGATTCGTTGATGGCGTCAAGGTGGCTTCACTAATGTTTTCTTGAAGTACCAGCTCAGCTCTTGAATAGCAGCTTCTCACTCCTCCAAAGTCCAGCTGACTAGTGATCACCTTGGTAACAAATCGAGGATAAATCAGAAAGGGTTGACGGTCGTGGATGTTTGCTTCTAGGTCTCTCATTAGAAACTTAGCATAGTTGAAAGGTTTTTCTTGTATCACAGCATGCACCACTTCCATCATCCTATTCGACAGCTCATTGAAGTGTCCAATTTTCTTGGAAAAGCAGACACTTAGCTGTGTTACCAAAAACTGGAAAGGTGGTATAAAACCAGACTTGCTAATGGCCCTTGACGAGTTGAGTGTATGATAGCCCATTTCAGTCAAGGTTTGTTGCACATTTGCTTTTTCCAGAAGTTGAATTTCATGATCATCACCCAGTTTGAGGACATTTCTGATTGTTTCTTCTTTTAGAGTAATTTTTACTCCCATGACCTCACTTTCAATCCACATGGAAGTACCACCAAAAATGATTTGAGAGTTCCACCAGAACTCTTGGAGAAGTTCTGGATATATGGTGACATGTGATGACACAGCAAAGCCTAGAGGACTTCGCATGATCATATTGTACACAAACCTGCAGTCCTCCCATGCAGGTCCTTCCAAGTTGGATCTTAATCTAAGATTGTGAAGTCTGTGAAACGGAAGAGGGAATTGAGTGGCTTTCATCAATTTTGGGCGACCCATTTTTTATAAGGAAAAAAACCTGTTGAAAGGCTTTTGAAGAGCTGGTTTTTGTTACACATGTTCTTTTCAGGTTGTTAATATTTATAAGTGAAAGTGATGTTAACAGCCAACCTTTTTCTCTTCAATTAAGAAGATATATGTCCCAGTGAATGTAACAGTGAATGTAACAGTGATTTTGACAGTCTATTAAGCCCCATGTGTGAGTAAGCATTTAATGACTAGGCATCTATTTTCATAGCTCCTAATGATTCTAGTGCCTACGTGTCACATTTAAGTTCCTTATGAAGAAATGACGTTGCATGCAAAAAAAAATGAAATTCAATAAACTGAAAAGAAAATTGAGACGGTTGATTATTACAGCTGTATGGAACTCCATCAGTATGCATGTTACTTTTCCCCCTTTTTGTTTTTTTTAAATAAAAAACAAAACAAAAAAAAAAAAAATACACGAAAATAAGTAATTACAATATGTGGAATGTGCATGAGGATGTATTTTTATAGATTATCCTGATGTTTCAATCATAATTTCTGATTTTATATCAGAACTTCTGGTGCTTTTACCAGATATCCTGATATTTCTTCAGAATATCTGATAAACTATCATTTATTGATAGTTCATCAGATTTTCTTGTGTTCCATCAGATTGATGGATTGTTTTATCAGAAACTAGTTGATTTGTTCTATGAATATCAGAATTTTGATTTTCAACAAGTTGGACTTCAATTTGTGTTTTTGAGTTTTCTGAGAAATCTTCATCATTTAGATTAACCATGCCTAGTTTGCTGATTAAAAAATTGTGTCTCTTTTCATCAAGAGGTTTTGTAAAGATATCAGCAATTTGATTTTCAGTTGGAACAAAATACATTTCAATGTTACCTTTCTCCACATGATCTTTCAAGAAGTGGTATCTGACATCTATGTGTTTGGTTCTTGAGTGATGAACATGATTTTCAGTTATTGCAATGGCACTCTTTGAGTCACATAGAATTGGAATTCTTGTCAGAGTTACTCCATAATCTTTCAGTTGAGTTTGCATCCACAACACTTGTGAACAGCAACTTACTGCTGCTACATATTCTGATTCTGCTGTTGATGTGGCAACACAGTTTTGTTTCTTGCTCGCCCAACATACCAATTTTTCTCCCAAAAGTTGACAGGCACCAGATGTGCTTTTCATGTCAATTTTGCACCCTGCATAATCTGCATCTGTGTATGCAATTAATTCAAGGTTTGTATCCTTAGGATACCAGAGACCAATTTCTGATGTGCCTTTGAGATATTTAAAAACCCTTTTTACAGCATTCAGATGGGATTCTTTAGGATCACATTGATATCTGGCCAGAAAACATGTTGCAAACATGATATCTGGTCTGCTTGCAGTTAAATAAAGCAGTGATCCTATCATCCCTCTATAGGTTTTAATATCAACACTTATACCATTTTTATCAGAATCTAACTTGTTCCCTGTTGCCATGGGAGTTTTTGAAACATAGAAGTTTTCAAGTGAGTATTTTTGTAGAATTGTTTTCACATATTTTGATTGACTCAAAAATATTCCATCAATTCTTTGTTTTACCTGTAACCCTAAGAAAAAGGTTAACTCACCCATCATACTCATTTCAAAGTGGCTGGTCATCAATTTTTGAAATTTGTCACAAAAATTTTCATTTGTTGATCCAAATATAATGTCATCAACATATATCTGGACCAGCAAAGTGTGACCTTTGTGTGTTTTGAGAAAAAGAGTGGTGTCAATAGTTCCTTTGGTAAACCCAGAATTGAGTAAGAAGTTTGATAAAGTTTCATACCAGGCTCTAGGAGCTTGCTTCAACCCATACAAGGCTTTGTTTAATCTATAAACATGATTTTGAAATTTTGGATCAACAAAGCCTTCTGGTTGATGCACATAAACTTCTTCCTCAATTTTACCATTCAGAAAAGCTGATTTTACATCCATTTGATAAACTTTTAAATCCTTAGATGCAGCATAAGCAAGAAAAATTCTTACAGCTTCTAATCTAGCTACTGGTGCAAAGGTTTCGTCATAATCAATACCTTCTTGTTGACAGTAACCCTTGACCACTAACCTTGCTTTGTTCCTGGTGATTATGCCGTTCTCATCAGATTTGTTTCCGAACACCCATTTTGAGCCTATGACAGATTTGTCATTTGGCTTGGGTACCAGATCCCATACCTTGCTCCTTTCAAATTGATCAAGCTCTTCTTGCATGGCTTGAATCCAGTCTGGGTCATTTAGAGCTTCCTTAACAGATTTGGGTTCTATCTTGCTTAAGAACCCAGAGAATGCACACTCATGTGCAGTGGCAGATCTTGTTCTGACACCATCTACAGGATTGCCTATGATGTCAGAATGAACATGTCCTTTGATCCATCTTAACTTGTTGTGAAATGTTATTGGTTCTGTTGGATTTGAAGTTTCCCCCTGATCAGGTGCTACATTTGTCTGAAAAGTATCAGAAATCTGGATTTCTGATGTACTACATACTTGATCTGCAGGGTTAGAACATGAATAATCTTTTGATTTATTTTTGTAGGCATTATCATGTTCTAGGAAATCTTCATTTAATATTTCAAAGAGATGTTCATAATTTTCTTGTTTGTCAGAAAAGTTTATTTCTTTTATGTACTCATCAGAAACCTCTGTTTCTGATGAGTCATCGAATGAGACATACAAACTTTCTCTGATGGTCCTGGTGTTGAGAATAAAAACTCTGTATGCTTTTGAGGACAAAGAGTAACCAAGAAAAATACCTTTTTCTGCTTTTCTGTCAAATTTTTCAAGGCTTTCAAAATCATTAAAAACAAAACATCTACAACCAAATGTATGCAAAAATTTTATACTTGGTATTCTTCCATTTATAATGTTGTAAGGTGTTTTGTTGTGCCTCTTGTTGATTATGGATCTGTTTTGTGTAAAACATGCATTTGCTATAGCTTCTGCCCAAAAGTGAGTGGGCAATTTAGCATAAGCAAGCATGGTTCTGGCAGCTTCTACCAAGGTCCTATTCCTTCTTTCAACCACACCATTCTGTTGGGGTGTTCTTGGAGCAGAAAAATCATGAGAAATTCCTTTACTTACTAAGAAATTCACAATTTTTGCATTTTTAAATTCTGTTCCATTGTCTGATCTGATCCTTCTCACTGTTAGTTTTAACAGATTTTCAATTTTCTTAAAAAATTAATGATCAGATCAGGAGTTTCACTCTTCTTTCTCAAAAATTCTACCCATGTGTACCTGGAGAAGTCATCCACTATTACTAGTATGTATTTCTTTCCAGAAAAACTTTCTATACTTATGGGTCCACACAAATCCATGTGTAAAAGTTCCAAATTTTGTGAAATAGAAGACTCAGAAATTGATTTGTGTGAGCTTCTTTTGGATTTTCCCATTTCACATGCTTCACAAATTTTATCCTTCTTTGAGGATATCAAAGGTAATCCTTTTACCAGACCTTTGCTTGCTAATATGCTTAGGTTTTTGAAATTTAAATGAGCAAGCCTTTTGTGCCATAACCAACTACTACCTTTGTTATGTTTTGAAAATAAACATAGTTTTGGATGTTCACTTTCTTCTTTGAAGTCAAAATAGTAGATTGATTTTCTTATCCTTTTCCCACTTAAATAAATTTTGTTATCATCTATACCTATTAACAAGCATTTTTCTGGTAAAAAGGTTACCTGAAAACCATTGTCACAGAATTGACCACAACTCAGCAAATTATACTTTAAGCCTTCAACATAGGCTACTTTCTCTATGGTCAAACATCCATATTTTATGCAACCATATCCCATGATCCTTCCTTTTACTCCATTTCCAAAATTTACCATTCTACCCAGCTTTGAAACAAAGTTGCTGAGTAACCTCCTGTCCCCAGTCATGTGCTTGGAGCTTCCTGAGTCGCAGTACCAGATCTGCTGCACATGATGGTCCTGAAATGAAATGATTAGAGGGTTTTTGGTACCCAGGCATGCTTGGGTACTGTTTCTGATGAAATTTGAAACATTTTATTTTTATTTCTTCTTGGTTTTGCATCAGAAACTCTGTTATATGCTGAGCCATTAACAGATTTTACATTTTTCTTTTGAAGATGGTGTTGGACAAGCTTCAGTATGTCAACACACATACAAGAGTTATCAGAATTTTCTGATAGTTCCTCTTGTGATGGAATGATTGGATAATTTTGAAAAGATGAGTGAACTGCTTCTGGAGTTTTTACAGATTCTTGACTGCATTCACTCTTGTTTGTTTTGAAGTTTGGTTTGTCAAAAGAATATTCAGAACAGATTGATTTGCAAGATTCAGATTCTGATACTAAATTATCAGAAATCTGATGAGTTGCTTTTACAAAGATAGTGGGTTTATTTCTATTTGATCTTGTAGTACTTGTATAGCCTAAACCCTCTCCTTTGTTCTTTGGTGTGGACTCAATAAAATTTATGAATTCTTTAGCCTGTTGAAAACCTCTTACGTTGATTTCTTTGTCATTGATTTTCTTGTAAAGATCTTTTCTTTCATTTTCATAAAACTCAATTTTTGCTCTTTGATCTAAACTCTCCTCTATAAGATGTTGGTTTTCAAGAATGATTTTATTCAAAGTCCTTTGCAACTCATCAGATTTTCTAATATCTGATTGATGTTTTTCTTGCAGATTTATAAAATCTGACATGAGCTTGTTTAGTTTGTGTTCAAGATCAAGATTGTCTAAATTTACCTTTTGTTCTGAAGTTTCTGGTAGTCCTTCAGAGAGTGCCATGAGGCAAAAATTTGCCAATTCTTCTTCTTCATCATCAGAAGAATCATCAGATAACCATGTATCTGTTCCAGCAATTAAGCTTACTTGTTGCTGCTTCTTTGCTTCTTCAAGCTTTTTCTCATAATAGGCAAAATCCTTCAGCTTTTTGGTCTTGCATTCTGATGCATAATGACCTTTTTGCTTGCACTTGTAACACACAACTTCAGCCTTCCCTTTATCCTTAGATCTAAACTCTTCTTTAGATCTTCCATCCATCCTTCCTTTGTCACTCCTCTGGTATCTCTGGTTACTTCCCCTCAACCTCTGCTCAAATGTTTTGGTGAGCAGTGCTATTGCTTCAGTAAAAGCTGAAAAGTCTGATGATGCATCAGAAGTTTCAAGATTTTGACTGTTTGATGGTTGTGGATCTTTTGTTGTTGTTGATCTTTGTGAGTTTGAGATTAGAGCTAAAGATCCCCCCTCTTTGAATGGTTTCTTCAAATATTTCTTCCTCTCTGGGGATCAAGATGCTGTATAAGTCATGAAGACTCATGTTTCCTAGTTCTAAGGTTGATGATAAAGTCATGGTTAGACTTCTCCATTCTCTAGGAAGGGCATCAAGAAATTTTATGTTTCTTTCATCGTTTGATTTTGTTATACCAAATTTCTTTAGCTCGTTTAAAAGTTTTGTAAATCTTTGATATGTATAATTTAACCTTTCATTTGGCAAACTTTTAAACCTTTCATAAGATGAGACATTATTTGTTCTCTTGTTTCTTCTCATCCTTTCTCCTCCTTCACAAAGATTTTCCAACTGATCCCATATTTCCTTAGCTGATGCACATGCATCAACTTGTGAAAATATGTCATTGGGGATGGCCATAATTAAAAGGGACTTTGCCCTTTCATCCCCAGCCACCAGGTCCTTGTCTTCCGCACTCCAGTTTATTTCACTTTTGAGAGCGCGGGAGGCAGGGATTGCTGGTGATTGGTCAGTTGCTGGAATAGCAGGTATATCAGTCATTGGTGTATGTGGACCCCTTTCAATGGATTGAAACAGAGCTCGGTCATGACCATTAAGGAAATTGACCATCCTGATTTTCCACTGGGGGTATTCCTCTCTGACCAGAGTCGGAGGTTTAGACATAGAACCAATGTTAAAAGCATTATTCCAGTATTGAAAGCTGGCCATATTTAGAGAAAAGAAGATGAGCGATTGATCGTTTGAAAATAGTTTATTCAATCTGCTCTGATACCAATTGTTAGACCCAGTCCAGGCTCAAAACAACTTCTTTTCACGTAATATGGCAAGTGATTTCAGTAGATGTGAAAAAGATGTGCGGAAATGGAAATCAGACTTTCAAGAAACAAGACCTACAGAATTATCAAGTTTATATCACTTTGAAACAAAATGGTTTACAAGGTGATTGTAAGATTATTATCTAATACAAACGAATCTTGAATTCTGTGGGGGAGAGAGCAATGGAGTTTAGATGTAAGTGTGAATGCTAAGCTTCAAACTCACTTTGCTTCTCCTGGTTTAGCCTTCTATTTATAGACGGCTTGGTGTATGAATAAACAATAGTTTATTCATACAATAATTCCTGCAAAAAGTAGCCAATTGACATATTCATTGATTCCAATGTTCAAGTTGCCTTTTTCATCATGATATCATTAAATGTCAACTTGCTTCGGTAAGTGTGGCAGGACAGAGCCAATTTCAGACAAGTGGGTTATTTCATCAGAAATTCTGATAAACCACTTCATCAGAAATTCTGATGAACAAATCATCAGAAAATCCTTGATGATCAGAATCGTCAGATACTGATGATATTTCATCAGAAATATCATCAGATCCATCAGAAATGACCTCTTCTGATAATCCAATTCAGCTCTTGATCAACTTGTGATTCTTTGAAGTAGATGCTATGTATTCCGGTTGTCCCATCTGATCTTCTTTTTCTAGTTCGTGATCTTCAGGACTGTGATCTCTTCATAGATCCAGTTGATTGTGTTTTTCTTCAATACTTACAAATAAAGTTTCCTAACAAGATGTGTTTTGAAATCACTACGAGCGCGTTGCGCACGGAACCACTGACAAGAATAAAAAGAAAATGTAAAAAACACACTAAATGAATAACTGAAAGAAAATCAACCAAAAAAACTGTATGGTAATAATCTTGTTCGTATTAAACTCATGGTCAGAGATGAGTAAATGGTACTGGGTATCGGTATTGAATTTCCCGAACCGAATGATCTTAAGTACCAATTCGGTACCGACTTTTGGCGTTCTTGGTACCGGTTTTTACCTTCATATACTAGTACCATAACCGGTATTTTCGGTACCAGTACCGATTTGGTATCGGTCACTGAGCTCATCCCTACCTCTGAAACTAAAAAAAATAAATCATTAAAAGTTGAAGAAGATCAACAACAACAAAAAAATTGTGCGATACCATTGTTGTTCATACGGTACCCGTGACCAGGTATGAGCAAATGGTACCGGGTAGCATTTATCCCAACCTATGATAAAAAAAATTATTAAAGTTAAGAAAAGTAATAAAAGTGTTAGAATATATATATATATATATATAGGTACGAGATCAGGAGAAAACGCCCTAAAGTGTGAGAACGGATCATGGCCCAACACGTGGCACGCGATATGGTGACATGGCGGAGGGGCTTTTTGTCATTTTATATTCTTTTTTTAAACGCGTCTCACAACACCGCTTTATTTTTTTGGCGTTTAGTTAAATTCAACAAATACATGGCGTTTTTTATTATTTTTTAGATCAGGAGCATAGTAAATATTTTTGCATTTATGGCGTCCCTAAATTTAATAAAATCATTTAGTAATTATAACTTATTTTCCCCCATGCGTTTCCCAAACTCATTAGGCGTTATTGTAGATTTCAACAGTTCATATATTTTATCAAGGTAAATTTCTTGTCGTTCATGGTGTTTTTAACTTTATTAGAAATTTAAAAGAGTACAACTTAGACGAAATCAAACAAAAACTAATAGTCTTGTGTGGATGGTATTACATCAGAGATGTAACCATCGCTTTGTTCATCACTCTCCTCAGATTCATCATCATCATCATCATCATCTTGTTCATTGGCGTATAACGCCATAATCTCGTCTCTTCTTTGTTGCATCCTATACTTGAATGTATTCACAACGTTTGATCTAGCATTGTTCGAAGGTGCTAAATTACAGAGCTGTTCAATAAGATGCAGTCTATCTGTCTTCAGCACTTCGTCCATTGTCAATGAATAATCACCCCCGTGTTGAAAGCTCACCCTCACCGTTCTTGATTGTTCATCCAGAATCCAACTGGTAACTTTTGGTAGATCAATATCTTCAACATCATCATCATCATCATCATATTCTGGAAATTTTCTTTTTAATCTTCTTATTACCGTTCGATTCCTATCACAATCGTAGGCCACTAGGACCCCAAGGGCTAGAATATCCCTCTAAACGAATTCATCCATACTAAGTATGGCCTTGATTGTTTTGACTTTCACCCTTCTCCTATCAGAGAACTTTATGACGAAATGTCCCTCTGACCTCTCAAACCTCCATGCAATAACCTGCGCCATTTTTTTAAATTGTATGGCGTTCTAGACAATGTGTGGTGTTTTTAGTGAAATGTGTGGAGTGTGAAGTTTTTTGTTTAGCTGTTGTACTTATATAATGAGGTTTTTTTTTCGCCAGGGTAGATATTGGTTTTTGGCGGTAAAAAACATCAGTAATTTTTTTGATGTGTATTTTTTGTATCAATTGTTGTGTCATATAGGATGCAGGCCTATAACGTGACATGCAATTATGGCGTTTTGAAAAGATAAATAAATTCAATTTCCCATGTAGTGGCTTTTAATATAATAAATATTAGCAATAATGTTTCCGTCTCTTCATTTTACTATTTGCAGTTACTGTTTTGTTCAGCTTCATCTGTTAAGGCTATAACACTTCTCATCTTTTTTCAGGGTTTGGCGTTTTGTTTTTATCGCGTTTAGATAAAGATGACACCTTGTTTTATACATTGTTTTAATGGCGTTTAGTCAATAATTGTTGTTTTTAATAATACATTGTTTGACATTTTTTGGCGTTTTATATAGTAACAACGTGCTTTGCTAGCATCCGTTCTCACAGTTTTCATACTATTAGGCGTTTTGGTGTTTGTTGTTTTTGGCGTTTTATAATCAATTTTTTTTAAAAGATATAATGTATTTTATTAGTAGAGAATTTGATAACAACCAACATAGAATTAGATAACAAACAACAGAAAATGAAAAAAAAAAACATTGAAAATGCTAATATAATTTCTCATCCAAATCTTCACTGTCATCCGCCTATTCTTCTTGAATTTGTTTTGGCGTTTTGAACCTTTGAATACCTTAGCTAGATGCCAATTTTCCTACATAACGCCCGTCTTTACACGAAGCTTATTAGTGTCATCCTGTATTTTGGTGTGATATATTCTTGTTTGGTGACATGTGGTTGAAGATCAACGCCTGCTTGGATGCTATTATAATAATGGAGTCTAAAATAGCATTTACATTGGTATCGATCCATTCATGCCATCAATATATCCATCAAGAACAAAGCTCGCATGATGACATATCACTGTCATCAGTATCTTTTTCTTGAATATTTGTCCATCTCATTCAGCAAAAGCTTATAGAGATACCCACCTTAGAGAAGAATCCATTCAGCGAAACTTTATGCAGAATAATACTGGATATACAAGAAACGAGCTTTGCCATCTGTGGTTTTTTTAACAATTTTTTGGCGTTTTAAAGTGAGTGGTTTCTAGGAAACGTGGCGTTTGTTTTTTTGGGTGTGATCAATTAATTGTGCAGAGACGTCTCTCTTATAGGATGTTTTTGGCGCGTAGTTTAGGCGGGATTTTATTTTAATAAATGATAGTAATAAAGTAACTTATTTTAATAAATGATAGTAATAAATGATAGTATTGAGTGTTTTGTTCAGCTTTATCAGTTTAGGGTGATAGACGCCCCGTCTTTCAAGTTTGGCATTTTTTAATGGCGTTATGTAGACCAAGATGACAAAATACAATAACAGAGAAAATATTAAACAAGATTTTTTTTTTGATTTTTTTTGGCATTTTGAAACTAAATGGAGAAATATAGCATTTTATTATCTTAAAAAAGTACACAAAAGAAAAAAATTAAAACTTCTTGTCAGAAGGTACTTTATCTGAGAAGTATCCATCACTTCCTTCGTCTTCTTCTTCAGAGTCTTCTTCTAGTCTTTCATCTAATTCATCACTTTCACTTTCATTGACTCCTTGTTGTTGAAGATTCTGAAGCCTCCATTTTTAAGTCCATGTTTGTGTTCAAACATGTGGCGTTGTGCAACTCTTCCATGAACCCAACCCCCTGATTTGTCATGATGTCTTCAAGCAGGTAGTCTTCCTGTTCTTCATTGTCACATATAACGGTCACCATGTCTGTTTTCTCATCAAAACGCCATGATGTTATGACTGGGTCCATTTTTCCATCTGCTTTGCTTGGTCCAAATTTCCTTGTTAATGTTCTCATAAGCTTATGTGTTTCATGACATTCGTTATCCAGAGCGATGCTAAGCGATAGGATACCCCTCTGTACCTCTTCTTCCATCTTCAAAATTGCTTTGATTGCCCTAACATACACCCTCCTTCTGTTGTCAAAACGTATGACGAATCTTCTGATTCTCAGAGTGTATCTCCAGGAAACGATGGTTGCCATTTTTGGCGTTTTTGGTAAAAGATGTTTTTTTAGAATGATGGATTGAAGTGATTATGGAAGCGATGTTTAACGTCGTTTATATAATGATGTTTTGGCGCATAATTTAGGATGGAATTTCTTCTAATAAATGTTAATAATTGAATTTTAGTTACTGTGTTATTTCTTCTTCCTGTAATCTCCAACGCGTTTTATCACTAATATTTGGCGTTTTGTATTAATGGCGTTTTATTTGTTTTGAATGGCGTGTTATCATTTTAGTTGGCGTTTTGAATTTGAGCAGTAAAAGTCCTTTTTACCCTTAATGAAGCGCGTCCACTTAATAAAATTGGTGTTATTTACTAAAACGCCACCACGCCAATCTAGTCCATATTGTTTTGATCGGACGATCCATAACCGTTCTCACCGTTCTCACACTTTTCACCATTTTCCCTAAATCCTGACCCTATATATATATATATATATATAATGTAAGTATCTGAAGAAAACCCCTATAATTGAGAAAACTTGGGAAACCTGGATTGTGTGGACAAGATTCATTTACATAATCTATTAAAAACACATGTATAAAAAGCAATTTGGTCATTTTGTTCAACCCATCACCTCATCCTTCCCCATCCCATCATTTTCTTTATGTCACATCACTATCTCTCTCTCTCTCTCTCATATATCTCTTTTATCTTTTCATTAGATATTATCTTTTCATCCATTCGAACCTGCATATCCTTTTCTCTCTCATTCCTTTCTTCCTCAGACACAACACAAACCTGCATATCCTCTTCTCCATCGAAGACATGAGATCTGAAGATTGAAGATCGAAGTCACCAAATCTGAAGAATCCATTTCTCAAAGCCACCATCGAAGCCACGAGATCTGAAAATCGAAGATCGAAGCCACCATGTGTTCATGTACTCATCCCTTTCTTTTGAAGCCACCACATCTGAAGATCGAAGCCACCATCGAAGATCTCAAAGAAAAGTAGTAAGGTGTTGCTCTCATCACATCTTTGTTTATGTTTTTAGAGAGAGAAAGCTAATTTTTTAGAGGGAAACTACAATCTTCATCTTGTTCATCTTGACACCAAGAACACACGCACAAGTGTGTGAGAGAGAAACACGTTTAAAGATTTTTAGTTTTATTATTTATGTATTTTGTTTAGATTTATACTTTTTATGATGTTTGATAGATTTAAAATCAAAGCTTAGTTTATTTATTTCAATTTTTTAAAATCAAGACCAGGAAGAAATTTGTGTGTGCCTAATTTCTCTCTTCAAAGTATATTGATATTTCTTTTAAGAAGATTGAATTTTTAAACTGTTTGTTCATCGATTTGGAGTTGATGATTGTTTTTAGTTGGATTTTTTTTTGGGGGGGGGGGGGGGATATACTTTTTATGATCTCGTTTATATTACAAATAAAAAGCCATGTTTTTTTGCTGGCATAATTAGCTACATATGTTACATTTCTGCCAGTTGCATTCTAAACTGTTTGTCCTATATCTTGTAACATGTGTTACACTTCGAGGTAATATATGTTGTTACAGGGTGTTTGTAACACCTCGAAAATTCACGTCCTATAATGTGTAGACACGTGTCATAAGTTGTAACGTGTGTAAGAATGTTCTTGAAGGACTAAAGTTGACAAACCTGGAAAGTATGTGAATATACGGGTTCTAAATGTCAACAGTGAATAAATATAATGTACATTAACCCTACATGATGCTCGTACCTTCAAACGAATAAATCATGGATCATACGAAGCTAAATATGAAAGAAAGTGAGAGATTACAAACTACAGGGGTTAAATGTGTCAACATGTTTAAGTTATACCTCTGAGTGACCTTTTAGCAAACCCGAAGCTTTGTAACGATTAATTATGCTCACTAGAATGTGTGATAAAAATTTCACCAAGTTTCATTATCGTATGAGAAAGTTATGATAAAATTCGTGTGCGAGGGGTTAGAAGCATCAACATGGAAATTTAGGACTTTTCGAGTAAACACAAAGTGACCAAGGACTTCACAAAGTAGGTATAAGTCTTAAAGCCCTTATATGTCAATTTTAAGGCTTAGAATGCAAGAAATATTGAGAAAACGACCTTTCGAGGGACCAAGGGCCAAAAATGCAATAATGGAAAAGTTTGTAACCTGAACCGGAGACCCAAGCGGGCCGCGTAAGACCATGAAGACTCTTACGCGGGCCGCCTACGACTGCCAGATGCAGAAAACAACAGGCAGCTATCTGTTCAGCTCTTAACCGACTCCAAGTGACTTGTTTCAATACAATGGGCTTCCTAAACTGGTTTTGAGGCTATAGGGGACACTTGCAAACATCCATGAACATTTATAGACTTACATGTCAACAATCAAGTGAGTTTTGATCACTATATAAAGTCCCACAAAGTTGCAACTTTGTGTTCATTCATTCCTTCCAACATCTGAGCATTCCTGGAGCACAAGGACCATCCTCAAGCATTCCAAATCGTTCATAGGACTTGTGTAAGTATCCTCAACCTTCATTGTTTAAGTTTTGCTTAGTTTATAGTCTTAAAGTCAAACCGTCGTAATTAACGGTTGACTTATTAATTAATCGCTAATAGTCCAGCGATTAGGCAAAATTAAGGTAGTTATAAGTTGGTAATTAGGTGGGCATTAAACCCTTAAAAGGGCACCCACTGATTCCCATCCTAACTAGGTCATTTGTCGAGTCAAAGATGATTAGAAAAAGTCAACAGAAATGCTAAACTTTGATTTAACGCATAACTAACAATGTAAAAGGCATGTAACCTATTTTATCATTCATATAACTTGGTAATAAGTGTAAGAACTTGTCTAAGCTTGTTTGATTCGACAACTTTCTGTTTAGAACCGATTCGGAACCGAAAGTCGCAAAACTTTGACTTTTGCTTTGACTTCAGTTCTGACCCGATTTAGATAGGTTTAGACATGCCTTAAAGTTCCATTAGGACCTAGTTACATGATTGTATAACCCTCTGCGTTTATACCACTTGAATCCTTAATTGTCCGACGTTTCCGTTAATTGCTTAAATATTGACCATAATGCCCTTATGACTATAAAACGAGAATTTTGGAAATGTGAGAAGACAATAATCTTTATTAATGATTAATAAACATGTCCCTAAATTTTCACGTCAGTTGGAGGTCTAGATTAGGAGTTATGCTCAATGACGTAATTAGAAAGCTTTTTATTAGTTAAACGGCGTCATTAGCGTAAAGCCTATCTAAACCCAATTTTTGGCACAAAACCTTTTACCCACTGATGTAACATAATATTTTGGGATTTATGAAGATTTTAATTATTTTTAAACTGATCATAAGCTAGGATTAGTGCCTTGATTCGGTAAATACCAAATATACCCTTTTAGGCCATAAAATGAGTTTTACAAATCCTTTTGACACCAATCCAATTGCTACTGATTTTAAATAATAAATGAAGCATTTTGAACCGGTTGAACTGATCAAGAAAACTCAGATTCCTATTTTAACCCGTAAATCGCTTAAAACAACTTTATAAGCGTATTAAGCGCATAGTAAGGGTTTAAAACCATTTTGTCACAAAGGACTTAACACCAACTAATATGACCTGTTAAGATAAGTCATTTTACTGATTAATTCAGACCCGAATCACAGAGGCTTAATTAATACCTTTTGTAATCTTTAAAATGACCAAAATACCCCTACGGGGCTTAATTATAGGTTAAACTCGTTTTGGGCATAATGGAAGGTATCCTACTGATATCACAACATATTTAAGGCATGTTAACTTAGGGAACCTGTTTAGGACTCTTATGGTTACCCGTTACGCTTCATGCGCGTTCGGTTCGATTTATGTAACTAGTTTGCATAAATTAGCCGAAACGGGTCAAACCTTATCATTTTAATCTCAAATTCCAGAATGTGTTTAGTTTACCCATATTAAACAAGTCTTCAAACTTGTCGGGTCTAAATCACATTCTATTCCGGTCTTCGCTTAATCATGCGTTCGAACCGTATATTCCTTTAAAACTAACCGGTCTAAGTTTAGACTTAATCAAAGACCCGTTAGGATTCTAATAGGTTATTATAAACCTTCGTTCCAGAATAGGAGACCCGGTAAAAGATACTTGCACTCGCTGATTGTGATTTATACTTGCTCAGGTAAATACTTTTAACTTATTTTCCCTATACGGGCTTGGGGTACGGTATATAAAATACCGCTTGGTCGGGCATTGAATCTTTAATTGTATGATGGTTAAAGTATTGAGATGTCTCGTTTAAATTGTTTTGTTTGCTTAAAGCCTTTGGGGGGTTAATGACCATGTCCCGGATATCCCTGGCATCATTTTACGAAATGGCCACGACCTAAGCACGGGGCGTAGGCGTACGCCCGTCGGTGTCTCATTTAAATAATGTGGTGTGTCTATTGATCTTTAACCCGGCACGAGCCGGGCTACTGAACGCATAAGAAACATGTAAATCTGTTACGAGTATTATATTCAGATAATTATCCCAAGTTATAAAATATTATTTGTGCCTTGTGCCTTAAATTCATTTTCTTAAACTCTTTTCAAAATGAGTCGGTTAATTGTATTTACCAGTGTAAACTGACGTATTTTCTCAAAAAGGTTAAGTGCAGATACTACGCGTAATAGGCTGGCTTTTCTCCTAACATCCACAATAAGTCTCGCAAGCTTGGATGTCATAGACTGTTGAACATTGTTTCCTTTTATTTTGATCTACCTGTGGATTTATATTCAACTATTTGTGATACTTAATATTACAATATTTTTTGGTTGAAATGAATCTATGCTTTGCTTCCGCTGTGCATTTAAATATTGTGTTGTTTGACTATTATGTTACCAACCACGTCACGATACTCCCCTACCGGGCCCACCGGTAATACGTGGAAATCCGGGGTGTGACAGTGTTACACATATATACTTAACGTAATAGTGATTTTAAATGCAAAAATGTTTTTTAGATGGACTTCACTTGGATAAAACATTTTCATTACCTTTAGAAACTTCATAATTTATTCGGAATATCTCGTTTATTTTACAAATAAAAAAAGTTACTTATATGTAGTAACAACGTTACACATATTACTTATAGTTACCCCCAACACTTTTTTGGACACAAAGGGGGCTGCACATGTGTAACACATGTATAGCCACGTTACACATCTTACATATAGTTGTTATATGTGTTATAGCAAAACTTTACACATGTACACATGTTACATAGCAGATTAATAAGTTTAACTACAGGAGATTAATAGTGTTGTACTTGTTTTATTCATAGGTGAATGGATGTGTTGTGCTCAAGATGAAGATGGTTATCAAGAATCGAAGCATAGTTAGATTTTTGTTAACTTATGATAGTTTTTGGATATTTTTATATATTTAAGTTCATATAAAACACTTATGTTAAGTTTAAGTTTGTTTGTAATGTTTTTTTTCTATAATATATACAATCTATTTGTCCTTTTATTTTGTTACATATGTTACATCTTCTGCCAGCTACATATGTTACATTTTTTACAGATACATATTTTACTTTTTTTGACAACTACATATGCAACAACTCATTGTTAAATATGTAACGACCAGCTAGGTGTCATCTTTGTTTTCAATGTTACAAACTTGGACAAAATGAATGATGTAACCAACATTTTTGTTAATCTGGTTTATAATTACTGTATATCCAGGTTACACATGTTACATAGAGTCGTTGCATATTCAAACCAGAGGATAGCACATGTATATCCAGGTTACACATGTTACATAGAGTCGTTGCATATTCTATACCAGAGGATAGTGTAATAGAATCGGTTATTTTGAAGTGTTTGCGCCCTTATAAATTTCCCTTTTTCCATCTGTTTATGTGTTATATTAGGAAGCATCAATTTTACTATATTTTTTTTCATATAGTAATTCGAGAGAGAAAGTGAGAATTGAGCGTCGGAAAATGAAAGCCAAAGCCCTCTACTTATAGGGCCTGAATTCGGTTTCCTCGCAGCCCGCGTAAGATGAGGCTAAGGCCTACGCGACCCGCGTAGTAGGGGATCTACGGCATAGCTTTGACTGGTCAGCATCCTAGCCTCGACACGATGACGACACGTGGCGGCCTGGGGGCTCGCCTGATCTCGAAGCTGTCGCGGCCCGCGAGCGCCCATAAAATTTGATTTTTATTTTATTTTTAATAATATATCGTATATTGGGCTCGGTTTTCACATACGGGGTGTATTTTAGGACATATTGGAATATTTTAATATATAATAGGGTGTCAAAAATATTTTGGAGGGTTGTTATACACTTGTATAGCCACGTTACACATGTTACCTTTATTAAGAGAAAACAAGATGTAGCATGTGTTACATATGTTACATAAAGTAGTTGCATAGGGATGTAGCATTGTAACACATGTTACCTGGAAAACCAGGTAACGCATGTAACAAACTAAAAGGAGATCAAATTAAGTTGCACAAGCAAAATGACATGTGCTAAACATTCGAATAATACAAAATACGGAATACAATGCTAAAATGGATACAACATATCAATTTCACCTGCATTTTTTCACCTTGACAATTAATACATTCAATTCCATTCATCATTGTTTTCTTATCCTTTTTTCACTTGCCATATTGACCCAAAAAATAATATCCCACAAAACAACTGATTAGCCACTGATTGAAATCATATCCCACCAAAATAACCGATTAGCCACTAATCGAAGGTAGTTTCAGCAATCACAACATCCGATTGGCCGCTGCAACATTTAACGATGGTGGTTGTTGGAAGAAGACGATTTGTTTAAAGTACACTAGGTGGTTTCACTTACTGATTGACGACTACAAGGTTTAACGATAGCGGTTTCACTTACCGCTGGCAAGGAAGAAGACGGTTAGGTTAGTGGTTGTTGGCGGTGTTGCCGAATCCGATTTCACTTAATGTCGACAACAAAGAAGACGGTAGTGTTAGTGGTTATTAGTTGTTGGAAGAAGTCGGTTGCTGATACGAGATGTTTCAAGATCTGAAAATTTGTCAGCATAGCTTCAGATCTGAAAATCAGTCACCATGATGTGAAACCGGAAAAATGATGAGAGAAGTGGTTGGACGCCCTACCTTATTTGTCTCTCTTTAAACAATCCATGTCTCCTCTTTATTTTGTTATACCAGTCTCACATACTAACTAGTTATATATGTAACAATTACTAGTATAACTACGAATAAAAAAAAATCCCGTCATAACAAAAACGAATTTATTGGGGCAACTTTGTAGAATAGTAACCAAGTTTTAAAAGTGTTCTAATTAGGTCACTCAAGTTTCAAAAGTGTTTCAATCAGGTCACTCAACATTCATTTTTTATTAAAATTAAGGGTTTTTTCATCCATTTCATAGGTAACCGTGTTGTTGATTTTTGTTTCTTTTTCCGTTTTATTTGATGCTAACGTCGAGTGACAACGTAGATTTTAACTTTTTTTTAATTTTTAAGGTAATTAAAGTGTTTTTATTTTTAATAAATATAATTTCTTATATTAAAATAATCTAACCCTAGCATCTTATGCTCCATTTTCTCTTGACACATGGAAAAAAAGACATGCCTCGATTTGAATGTTAAGTTACCTAGTTGGGACAAAAACGATAAGAGTGACCTAATTAGAACATTTTTGAAACTTGATTACTATTCTGTGACATATTTAAATCTGAAATTTAAAATTGATTTGAATGAAACATAATTTTGTAGATAAAGTAAGAGAGAGAATGTTGGTGAGAGAAAAAAGTGTAAAGAGAGTGTTAGTGAAATGAAAGGTGGAAAGAGAATGTTATTAAATATTATTTCTTATGTGCTTGTGTGCAATATGTCCTGACCAAAATACCCCTCCAACCACTTAAATAGTATTAGATTTAAATCAAAATATTATCTAATAATCTCAACAATTGAATCATGTTGATCAATAGTTATAAATAGGGTTTCTTAGGTTTTCTTACCACAAAAAAGTTTTCTATACATCCTTACCCTATATATATATATATATATATATATATATATATATAGGGAGCCGCTAAAATAGAAACCATCTCCAGTTGTAAGAACCGCGAGAACCACTCTCAGCCAATCAGAAAAAGGGGTAGTTTAGTCATTTACCTCAAATGTCAAATCCCATCCTCTTTCTTCATTTATATCTACCAGTCTCTCTCTCTTCTTTTCTCTCCTTTTTCGTTTTTCTCTCCTCTCTCTTCTTCAAGAACCAAAAACCAGTATTTCATCTTCTTCTTCCTAAACTTACTTCTTCCTAAACACCCACATAACAACAACAACCCTTCTTCTCTCTCAATCTATACTTCAAACACACACCCATAGGGAGGAGCCAGAGACGAAGACGACTGTGGTAGCTGGCCACCATGAGTGGTGGTCCGGCGAAGAGAGAGAGAGAGAGAGAGAGAGAGAGAGAGAGGGAGAGAGAGACATAAGGAAAGAGAGGAACGCAAGGGAGTGGGAACGGCACAACGGACCGGCGTCGGTTTAGCGGCGACGCCGCCGCTTACAGCGACGACGGTTGGGGATTTTGGACGGTGGTGTTCCTCCGGTAAGTGCACCCACACTTCTCTCGCTTTTCAGATCAGTAGATCTCTTCTACTTCTAAAAACTTCTTTTGTTTCGTTTCATCTTCGTTTCAGACGACAATGGTGGTTATTGTCGCCGGTTCCGACTGTCGATGAGTGATGATGATCTGTTGTTGTACAAGATGATTGATAATGGTGTTGAAGGTAACGGTGGTGGTTGGTTCGGTCCGTTTTGGCACAGTTTAGGTCTCGCTCAGCTTGGTTCAGGGAAAACTTTGGATGTAGTGGGTTAGCTGGTTCGAAATTTGGTTCCGTTTCGAGCACATGTCAAAGTTTTCAGTTCAGTGAACAGTTGGTCAACGGTCAGATCTGGTGCGATTCTCGGTTTGGGTTCGGGTTTGCCCAGTTCAGTTTCGGCTCAGATCTTGGTTCATTTTCGGTTCGACATAGTTCGGTTACAGTTCACTCGGTTCAAGTTCGGTTCGACAAGAAAACAGGGCGGTGACACAGTTCAGTAGCGGCTCGGGTTTCAGCTCGACGCGGTGCAACTCGGGTCAGTTTCGGGTTTCGGTTTGGGTCGAAAGCAGTCAACGGACCCGGTTCGGGTCAGCAACAGTCAAACAAGTCAAAGATGGTCAACTGAGGACAGGTAAAGTTTAAACGTAGCGAGTTATTATTACGTTAGTTTAGATTTTATTTAGTTAACGTGCACCGAGCTCGAACCGATACTTTAGTGACTTGTTACGTTTGACATTTTGATAGAAATTTTATATATTATGTTTATATTGTTGAAAATTGTTGAGTTTTGAAAAGATAACGACAACTTGAATTGTCGGCTTATTCCAAAAACAGAGGAAACTCTGTCCGTTTTCCGTAAAAACGAAAAAATGTAAATAGTTTAACATAAAATGTAAAACGTAAAAAGTTTAACGTAAAACGTAAAAAAGTTTAACGTAAAACGTAAAAAGTTTTACGTAAAACGTAAAAATTTTAACGTAAAACGTAAAAAGATTAAAAAAATTAACGTAAAACGTAAAACATAAATTTTTAACGTCAAACGTAAACTTTTAACGTAAAACGTAAACTTTTTAATGTAAAAACGAAAGTTTTTAACGTAAAGTTTTTAACGTAAAACGTAAATATTTTAATGTAAAATGTAAAAACGTAAAACGTAAACTTTTTAACGTAAAACGTAAACTATTAACGTAAAATGTAAATTTTTTAACGTAAAACGTAAACTTTTTAACGTAAAACGTAAAGTTATTAACGTAAAACGTAAACTTTTTAACGTAAAACGTAAACTTTTTAACGTAAAACGTAAACTTTTTAATGTAAAACGTAAAACTTTTTTTATGTAAATTGTAAAACGTAAAAAACGGCGCGAAAAAAATGGCGCGTTAAAAAAACGACGCGTGAAAAAGTCGGTCGTAAAAGCGGCGCGTTAAAAAACGACGCGTTAAAAAGCGGCGCGTAAAAACGTAAAAAAGCGGCGCGTTAAAATGGGACGTAAAAAACGGCGCGTTAAAAAAACGACGCTTGAAAAAGTAGAGCGTAAAAAACGGTGTGAAAAAACGGCGTGAAAAAACGACCCATTAAAAAACGATGCGTAAAAACGGCGTGCAAAAACCGGCGCGCAAAAAAATTGTCTTTGTTAAAAAAATCTGAATTTAAAAATGTTTTTAATAAAAAAATCTTTTTAAAAAATAAAAAGTAATTTAATAAAACTAAAAAGTAATATAATAAAACAAAAAAGTAATTAAATAATAATAAAGACAAAAAGACAAAAAAATAGTTATTTTACTAAACTACCCTTTTGAATTAAAATATTAAAGACATAATAAGACAAATTGTATTTAATATTAATTTTTGTTACTTTTAATCTCATCCATCAATCTTGTTGATCTAAAGGCTAGAAAGTGGTTCCCATGGTTCTTACAACTAGAGGTGGTTTTCATTTTAGCGATCCCCTATATATATATATATATATATATATATATATATAACGAGATCAGGAGAAAACGCTCAAAAGTGTGAGAATGGTGAGAACGCTTCCTGGCCCAACACGTGGCGCGCGATATAATTAGGGCGTATGGGCTTTTTTGTCATTTAATCTTCTGCTTTTCCAGTTCCGCTTTTCACAATATTGTTTTATTTTTGGGGTTTAAGATTTTTGGCGTTAACCAAATTCAATAATTAATGGCGTTTTAAGGGTTTCATTGTATTAACATTTTGGCGTTTACGGCGTTTTTCAAATCGTCGGGGGCGAAACCTCCTTTAAGGGGGGTAGACTTGTAACGCCCCAAAAA
Source organism: Helianthus tuberosus (assembly GCA_030545235.1). Taxonomy (NCBI): domain Eukaryota; kingdom Viridiplantae; phylum Streptophyta; class Magnoliopsida; order Asterales; family Asteraceae; genus Helianthus; species Helianthus tuberosus. The sequence goes on from CM060426.1 coordinate 111,823,683, forward strand.
TTCGAATGTTTATATTCACCATATGTTCCTATATGATATATCATGAAATAAATAACTAGGCTATGTAACCTAGTTAAGTGTATGACAAAAACTATTAAAGAAGGAAAGTTGTGCCAATTATGTATTAGTATCAAACAAGAGGGACTAAAGGTGAAGATTTTGAGGTAGAGTTCTAATTAAAAAGAAAACAAAATGCAGAATTTTATGTGTGTATGTGTGTGATACGTGATATGGAGAAAAAGAGTGAAGAACACCCTCTAAAACCTATCCACAAATTCAGCAAATTAATGCAGCAATTGATGGTTGATCTAGTGCATGAACATCAATCTTTGATCACCTCTACTTGCTAAGCACAAGGTATGCTACAATTTATGATTTGGTGATTATTGATGAAATGGGTTGTGTTCAATCCGTGAATTTATGTGAAATTAGAATGATAATGAATTAAAATCATCTCATGAAACATGAATCATACTCGAATTACTTTGATGTTTTAGTGAAAACCCACTTGTGGAAGTAATGTTATGAAGATGATGATGTTGCATGTGCTAAATTGAGTATAGTTTTGATATGTATGAAGCTTGATGTTGTAGATTATTGTTAAATGAATATGATTAGAATGAAAGTTATGTGAAATTAGTTGAATATGATGAATGAAAGCAAGAAATAGGTAATAAAGTATGAATGGGTTGTACATTGTGCTTAGACAGTAGTACGCGCGCCAAGTGTTTGATGAAATGTCTAGGTGAAGTTAGAATGTGAGATTATATGAAAGAACTTGATAAATATGAATGAAAATGATGTAATTAATAGTAAACTAACATGAATAATGCTGGAGTTATGTTATACTAGTTACCTTGGATGACATTGCCAATTGTAGAATGACAAAGCATTAGTATGTGAAAGTATGTGTATGCAAATGTGTATGTGTATATAATTAGGTGATCATGTAATTGTATATGTCGTACAATATAAGTATGAAATGCGTAGGACATTAATACAATGGTCAACCATGTTAAGATGAATACATGTTCATAAATCAAAAGTGTGTAAGTAAGACAGTTGACTTTCTGAAAGTCAACAATGTATGAATATCATGGAATGACCCTTGGACACGATTGTTAGAGTAGAGAGTCAATGTGTTATGTGCTAGATGATTTATGTGTTATGCATGATGATAGTTGAGTTGTGTGGATTCAAAACGAGATGACTATTAGTATATATCTTATTTATACGGCATTTGACTAACGAAAGTCAATGATTGTATGAATGGAAAGAAAATGAATGTTTGTATGTATGCTCACATAAGCTAACAATGTTGTGAATGTAATGATATGTAAGGACGGAAATCTTGTCAATTGACTCAAGCATGGATGGCTATCGGGTCAAGAAGAAGCAAGGAGGCAAGCATGAACATGGATGCTAAAGGTAAGTGATTTCCGGAATCACTTCTTATTTTATAAATGAAGTTTGGTATGTTGTATATAGGGAACCATGTAAGAAGTTACGGGTAAGGGTAAGTACCAAGGTAAGTTCATATGAACTTTGTCTATCCTTAATGTAAATTAAGATGATAGTCTCATCACGTTAAGGGAATGTTCATGATGTTAATGGAATGTTCACCATGTTAATGGAATGTTCATCATGTAAATGGAATGTTCATCATGTTAATAGAATATTCATCATATTAATGAAATGTTCATCATGTTAATGGAATGTTCATCATATTAATGAAATGTTCATCATGTTAATCGAATGTTCATCATGTTAATGAAATGTTCATCACGTTAATGGAATGTTCATCACGTTAATGAAATGTTCATCATGTTACTGAAATGCTCATCATGTTACTGAAATTGTCATCATGTTAATGGAATGTTCATCATGTTACTAAACTGTTTATCATGTTAATGGAATGTTCATCATGTTACTGAAATGTTCATCATGTTAATGGAATGTTCATCATGTTAATGGAATGTTCATCATGTTAATAGAATATTCATCATATTAATGAAATGTTCATCATGTTAATGCAATGTTCATTATGTTACTGAAATGTTCATCATGTTAATCGAATGGTCATCATGTTCATGAAATGTTCATCATATTAATGGAATGTTCATCACGTTAATGGAATGTTCATCATGTTAATGAAATGTTCGTCATGTTAATGGAACGTTCATCACGTTAGTGGAATGTTCATCATGTTTGTTGGAAGTTAGTAAGTTATGTTTATTTGTAACTGCATCGATTTGTATTGATATGTTTGTAGGTAAGGCTCAACTTTAGATACTTGTGACATTGAAAGTTTGATATTTGAGTACGAATAAGTGAATGTGACTTGTATGCATGTACGTAGATATGGAACTGTAGCGTGTGTAAGTAGTGTGAACTTGTATGTACGCACATATGAATGTGATACGTATGAATGTACTTAGATATATGAATGTGTATACGCGTGTTGTAATCTAGTGATTGTAGATCACTGGTATACGTATATGTGAAGATGTAGGCTTTTAACATGTTTGAGATTACGTATTCCTAACCATGTTACTATTGAGAATGAAATGAAGTGTAGGTATGGGAACGCCGGACTTTCGAGGAATTTATGTCGGACTCGAGTAAATAAAATTGAGAGGATGTTTCAATGGAATACCTTACTTAATTAGAATGCGATATAGCCTTTTAAGTATATGTTTTAAATTATATATGATGTCACCATGTACTAACGTGTTGGTTATATATGGTGACCGCAGGTTAGTCAGATATTCATGATGTACAAGTGAATGAGGGTCGAGTTGAAGATCATGGATTGTACGGGAAAGCGGTCATGTTGTTTGTAACTATTTGTTAACATAGTTACATTAAATAAATGATCAATGATGTATTTATGTTAAAAGGGTTGACCTAAACGGTATTCAAGTGTGTTAGAGCAGTTAAAAGAAAGAAATTTTACGGTTCATTTTCCGCTGCGTCGTTTTGGGTCAAAGCGTGATAAGGGTCTTACAATCACGCTAAATGATAATACACAAGTAAAAGTACGTAGTTATGCAATATTTTTAATGAAAATATCCTGACATGATACATGATCAAAGAGCCAAATAGTTGGTTTTGATTTTTTTAGGGTAAATTGCATTTTACGTCCTTTAAGTTTCAGCAAAATTTCAGGCGTTGTCCTTTAACTAACGAAATTACAGCGGGTATCCTTTATGTTCTAATTTCTTTATAGGCGGTGTCCTTTCTCCCTAAAAATAAAGGACAACCGCTGTAAGAAAATCAAAACATAAAGGACATTTTCTGTAAAGAGATTAAAACATAAAGGACATCCGTTGTAATTTCATTAGTTAAAGGACAACGCCTTAAATTTTGCTGAAACTTAAAGGACGTAAAATGCAATTTACCCTTTTTTTTATAAGGGCCGCGTTTCCTCTCTATATATTGTTTTGAAAAATATATAGCTTTAATTATAATTCTTTTACCAAATTATAAAAAAAAAGTTAAACGAACTTTCGTCATTTTCTTTCAAACATATATTTAACTTTATTCTCACTTAAAAACGTAAATGACTTTATTTCTTATTCCTTCATTCTAAAAGTCTTAACCTTCATTCTAAATGTCTTAACGAATATATTATTTTATTTGTTTACTATATATCCAAAAAATAGCATTTTCTGACAAATATTATATTGTTAACTATATAATATTTACTAGGTTATAAACCCGCGTATCATACGAATTAACTAAAGGAAATATCTTATGTAAAAACGGGTCGTAAAAATGAGGGGTAAAAAACGGGGCTTAAAAAAATTTAAAACCAGGTCGTAAAAAAAGCTATAAAAAATGCTTTGTAAAAATCTATAAAAAATTTGTTTTTTATAAAAAAAATCTGAATTGTATTAAAGAGGAGAGAGAAAAAGTTTTTTTTGATTTGATTTATAACAATAGCTAAATGACTATAATATATTTATCACAATAAAATATTAAAAATATAATAAGACAAAAAGATTAAAAAATGTGTTTTATTTTCTTTTAATCTCAACCATCCATCACCAAAGATCAATGGTGGATAAGTGGTTACTACGGTTCTCGCAACTGTATATATATATATATATATATATATATATAGGTAGAGGATCCTGTACAAAGTTCAACTTTTGTGAGAAGTATGAGAAATAATTTGGGAATGACAAGTGTCCTTTATCTTAATTAATTCAAAAGGGTGTATTAGTAATTTTCCATTCTTATCAATTAATTGATTCCAAGATAACTGTCAAAAAAAACTGGCGATGAGATATTTTAGGGATTCTTTCGAATTTTAGTGTTTTATCAATTAATTTCATGTACGCATCATTCTTCATCAATTATAATTGTTTTAGTGTTTTATCATGAACAGAGTTATTTTTTTATATTTAGATGTATAGTGTCATATGGATGATCAATAGTGTTATATTATGTACAGACATCTTAATTTCCTTTCATAGTGTTTTATACATTAACAGTGTTATATGTATAGTGTTTTATCCCCAATCAATAGTGTTATATACTGTACAGACATCTTAATTTCCTTTCATAGTGTTTTATCCCCAATAAATAGTGTTATATTCTTTACAGGCATCTTAATTTCCTTTCATAGTGTTTTATCCCCAATCAATAGTATTTTATACATTGAATTGTTTAGGGTAAGTTTTTGTTTTAGTGTTTTACCAATAACAGTGTTATTTTTTATATTTATATGTATAGTGTTTTATCCCCAATCAATAGTGTTATATTATTTACAGACATCTTAATTTTCTTTCATAGTGTTTTATCCCCAATCAATAGTGTTATATTCTGTACAGACATCTTAATTTTCTGGTTCATAGTGTTTTATGATTATTAACTGAACAGATTATTGTTAATTAAACTGTATAGTGTCTTACAATAGTCAAGGAAATCGGATAATCAACTTTTAAAGGGAAGTCGCTAGTTTTTAGGAGAATAATGGGGGGTTTTGGTTGTGTAGGACACGGTTACCATATTTGAAACATCCGAAAAGACACTATTGCCCTTCAATTTTACATAAGGTCCTTCTAATTAAAACACAATTTACATTTTTATACCCTATTGATCTCAACCATTAGATCAAATATCCAATGGTTTAAAACACTTCTTAACCTTCTCACATTTTAAACACCTTTTACCATATCCCTACCCTATATATATATATATATAGGGTAAGATTCATGCGAGAACCACCTTTATTGCGAGAACCGTGAGAACCAATGTGAACACAACTAAAAAAAACCTAACCCCTCCCCCCACCACTCAAAAACCTAAACCCCCCTCCCCCACCCCCCAAATACCTGAAACCCCCCCCCCCCCCCAAACCCCCAAGCTAAAATGCTAAAAACTAAACACACAAAAAACCTTAAAAAAAATCTAAAAACACAATTTTTTTAAAATGTTTTTATATTAAAATCGCTACTTTTAATAGCAAAAAAAAAAAAAAAAAAAAAAAAAAGGAATTGTTTTGGCTACTAAAAGTAGCGATTTTTTTATAAATTTTTTTTTTTTAAAAATTTGTGTGTTTTTTAGCTAATTTTAGGTATTTTTGGTTGTGTTTACATTGGTTCTCACGTTTCTCGCAATAAAGGGTGGTTCCTAACGGATCCTTCTCCTATATATATATATATATATATATATAGGGTCCGGATTTAGAGAAAACGGTGAAAAGTGTGAGAACGGTAAGAACGGTTATGGATCGTCAGATTAAAACAATCTATGGACTAGATGACGCGGTGGCGTTTTCGTAAATAACATCACTTTTATTACTCTGGCGCGATTCATTAAGGGTAAAAAAGTCTTTTGACTTCTACACACAAAACGTCATCTCATGAAATAAAATGCCATTAAAATTACCGCCTTAACCCTACAATAGCACACCCCATCCTAAATCAAAAAACGCCATTAAATATAAAACGCCAAACTTAATTATAATAAAATCCAGCCTAAAAAAACCACAAAAAACATCCTATATATACAACATCTCAGACATTCTATTAAAACACACAAAAACCCAAATGCCATATTTAATATATACCATTCGTCTTAGAAACGCCAAAAAACCCAAACATCAAATATCCTGTAAACCCAAACTTCCATTCAATTTATAACGTCAAAACATACAAAAACATTATTGAGTGTTGTTGTCAATAAAGTTTAGCTGTATTCTTTCTTTAAATGAAACTCCGGAACAGAGTGTTAGTGTCTCTTTTTATTACCATCCAATTATCAAATAATATGTTAATCGTTTTCCTTAATCCATGCATTATTACATGCCACGTGAACTAGAGGACACCAACTGAAGACCTTAACGACTCACTCATAAGTCATCTATTTAACTTTATGCTCATTCAATGTATTTGTTCACTTTGATTCACAATAACTTTTTGTTATTGTGATTCGAGTATCCATCCCTATACATGTTTTTTTCATTGTTTGATATTAAATTATTTGCTAGTAAAAACAGTGACGACGAAGGTCACTTAACAGGCTCCCTCGTCTGGGCCTATTGCATTGACTAGAAGTACTAGGCATGAGCCCAAAGTAACTTCCCTCACTTAAAGTAATGACCTGGTCAAAGGCGTTGGTCACCTTACCCAAGTCCGACGTGCCTGAACTATTGTTCTGAATGAGTATGAAGTGACGTGACTTCTCAGTCGCATTTAATGCTTCAAAGGGCGTGTGAGACACAGACGAGTTAAGGATGCGGTGGGCGGCTGATTCCCTTGATGATAAAGAAGCATACATTAAATGAGAAAGATCTCAATATATCTTGAAGAGGAAACAACCTCCTAAACATTACTCGGACATACCTGTGGTCCGGTAAAGAATCTAATAGTCCATAGCAGGGGATGTATGACCCACCTCGATAAGAAAGCTTCCTTGTTATAAGCAAAGGAGGAGATAAAAGGAAAGGTGAGTTATCAAAATCACTGAGAATTTACTCTCAAGCATTGAATTCGAACATTCAATCTCAGGATCCAAGCCAATATTCCGACCAATTAATACACTCATTCATTACTCCTATTCTAGGCACAGACTCATTCTCACGCCGGAACTTGGTCACGGATCCCCATACCCCCGGGCCCTCCGTGACGAGGCTAATGGTTTTCTTTTTTTGTGGATCCGTTCCAGTGAAGCGGTGAACATCAGTGGATCTCCGTCAACGAACACGTCTTTTGTTTTTATGGGATTTGACAAATAGATACACGGTCAAACGCCAATGTGAGGTAGTCCACTTGATAGAGACAAATGTCTCTTAAGGGGAAGGTCCCAGGTTTAAACTTGGGCTAAGAGTGTTTATTTAAATAAATGATGTAAAGTAAACTTTGTCGTTAAAAAATGCACAATCAAACGGTCGTGTATATGTGTTTAAATGCACGAAGTTGCTCTCACATAATAATATACTTGTAACGCAAAAATAACTATTTTCATCATTTTCTACTCTATTATTTACATATATTAAAAATAGAATCGATTAAAAATAGAATCGAATGAACAGTGACTTAAATATTTACATATATTAAAAATAGAATCGAATGAACAGTGACTTAAATATTATAATAATATATCCTTTTTTAATGATTTTATTATCTTCTTTACTTTTAAGTTGGATAAGCTTGTGTCAACTGGTATTAATATCGAAAATACCGGTACAGTTATCGGTACATGAATGTAAAAACGACACCAGACTGGTACAGAAAACGCCAAAAGTCGGTATCGAATTGATTTTGAAAATCTTTTAGTTCGGAAATTCAGTACTGCTACCCGGTACCATTTGCTCATCCCTGATCACGGGCACCGTACAAACAACAACGGTATCGTGCAACTATTTTTTGTTGATTTCTTCAACTTTTAATGATTTCTTTTTTTCGTTTCAGGGGTAGGGATGAGCTCGGTGCCAACCAATATCGAATCGATACGGGTATCGAAAATACCAGTTACGGTACCGGTATATGAAGGTAAAAACCGGTAAAAGTCGTACCGAATTGGTACTTAAGATCTTTCGGTTCGGGAAATTCAGTACCGGTACCCAGTATCATTTGCTCATCTCTGACCACAGGTTTCATACGAACAACATCATTCCATATAACTTTTTTGGTTGATTTTCTTTTGGTTATCTTTTAGTGTTTTTTTCTATATTTTCTTTTTATTCTTGTCAGCAGTTCCGTGCGCAACGCGCTTGTAGTGATTTCAAAACATTAGTACTGGTACCGAAAATGCCAGTTACGGTACCGGTATATAAAGGTAAAAACCAGTAGCGAACCGGTACAAAGAACACCAAAAGTCGTACCGAATTGGTACTTAAGATCTTTCAGTTCGGGAAATTCGGTACCGGTACCCAGTATCATTTGCTTATTTTTTACCACAGGTTTCATACAAACAAAATCATTATCATACAACTTTTTTGGTTGATTTTCTTTTGGTTATCTTTTAATGTTTTTTTTCTATATTTTCTTTATATTCTTGTCAGCGGTTCCGTGCGCAACGCGTTTGTGGTGATTTCAAAACACATGTAAACACAGACTAAACAACAAAAGACGTTCGCCGCAACGCGACGATAGTAAAAAACTAGTTTCACTTAAAGCACTTACCTTGTGCGTTAAAAAAAACAATTTTTAGGTCAGAATACTTAATTTTTACACCTAAGGTTTAAACACAAGTTTTTTTTATTTTAATATCCAAATCCTCAAAACAAACATTATACATCTCTTATTTACTATTTAGTAAACTTTCTTTCTAGGGGTAAGATCAAATAAAAAGTTAATTTTCCCTAAGTAGGATGAAAAGTAATCTTAACCATTCATTTTTTAAATCAATGGTTAAGATGAAAGGGTAGGAGAAAGGAGGAGTGAAATGGTATCTTGGGAAAATCTTATTTATGGACTTTCTCTCTCCACATGCAAGGCACATGCATATTCCACCCCCATTTTTTAAACGTTAATAACTTTTTTATACGAAATTATTTTTTCATAAAAATTTCACCGTAAAATCAAGCGTCTTTTTATCTTTAATTTGAGTACCATATTGCTATATAAAATATGAAGACTAAAAAAACCCACTTAAATGTGTTGTATTTCTATATTGTATAACATTTTTTTGTGCTGAATTTTTGTACTATATTTTTGTGCTAAATTTTTTGTGCTGAATTTTTTTATCTTAAATTTTTTTCCTCAATTTTTTGTGATGGATTTTTTTGTACTACATTTTTTGCTTAATTTTTTCGTGCTATATTTTTTTGTACTAGATTTTTTTTGTGCTATATTTTTTTGTACTAGTTTTTTTTTGTGCTAGATTTTTTTGTTATATTTTTAAAAAACAAAAGGGGTGTCATATGTCATTTTCACTCCTATTTATAAGGACCAAAATGCCCTTCATTCCTACTTATTAGGAGTGCCACATGTCATCATCACAATCCTTCTTAGACTACTTAAGCAAAATACACTTTTTAGTGGATCCTTCCCCTTCTTTCTAAATGCATCGTATTGTTACTTTTTATTACAAGTGGAGAAACTCAAAAAGGATTTGAGCAATGATTTTAGTTTTTCCATCATGGCCCTTCAACAATATCACCCTCTTCACTGTACCTAGACTTTTTCAAATGTTTACTTTTTTTTTTTTACCAATTACAAGTTGACAAGTGTCTCATTGATTATTGTTTTTTTGTTTATAACTTTTGAATTAGGACTACTCATGGAATTTCGAATATATAGTTGTGATATCCTTGTTTTTATGTATGCATCGAAGTAAGTTTTGTTTAAAAACCGCGTTTCGTGTGATAATGTAAAAAGCACCTATCTACAATACAGACTCATGGATGTATGTTAAGGTTTCTGTTTTTTTAATGTAAGTTTTGAATATTATCAACGTCCCCGCGATAAAGCAAGGAAATTCAATCATTATTTTGATGTTTCAAATGTATTTTTTTTTCGCGGTTAGCAACCGCAACCGCAACATGTTGGTCTTAATAACTAGTTACACATTATTTTGTAATTAGGTACTGAAATGAAACATGGGAGAAAAACCCATAAAAATATATTGGTGTATATATACACCCATCCTATACCTTCCCTTATTTCTCTCCCATCCTATAAAAATAAAAATCTAACAATATATATGTATGTGTCACTTTAATACACAAAGGGTCACTAATAAATGTATAGTTCGATTAACGTAAAAGCCAAACATGTACCTTGAAAAACCATGAATCCTTGGTGCTCAAGCTGTCGATACTGTTGACACAACGGGCAATGTCTTGTCTTCTCATTTTGGTGCGATACAAACCGTTGTAAAATATTGCTAAAAAGAAACCGATGACACACCCTTCATAGCCCATGGTGCCGAAACATTGATTGTGAGAAAGATGATACCAAATCAAATCGACGAGCTCCATAAATCCCGCGTGTTAAGTTGTTGTAGCTAGGAATGTTTACTATCTGCTTCAACTGGTTTTGATAGAAATTTTGAGCTAGTGTTAATTATGGTTTCAAGGAACGAGAAACCAAACTGACCGGGTTGGTTGTGTCAGATGGACTTCACGTTTTGATCCAATTTTTTTTTTCCAAAATCATTAAATAAGTGTTGTTCAGTTCTGTTTAAACATAAAGGAAATCATGAATACGTACCTGTGATTGCAGACAGGCCAGCAGAGAATCCAGTAAGAGATGCAGTCATCGAGTTCGACATGCTTGTCAAGATGATCTGGTTCCTCCTTAAGATGCAATCTAATGATGGTGATGAAAACTGAATAGGGTGTTCGGTTGAGAGAGAGAGGCGAGATGATATTATGAATAATTAGGTTGTGTAACCTTATAACCTCTACATTAGTCTCCTTACTAGCAGGGTGCCCGCGCGATGCGGCGGGAGCGACACTTTGCATTGCGACACTATGCATTGCGGCACTAACACGACTAATTATATGATGGTTTAATAATTACTAACTCATGAGAAAGACTACATTGTCATTTTTAGTGGACAATATTGCTATAGAAAACCCGCACAATGCGGCGGCAATGATAATTTCCAAATTATACTTGTTTTCTATTAAATTTTTCAATCCTATCATGATCTATTCGTATGATCTATCTATGTCATGAGCTCTACTGATCTAAGTTGAATATTAACAAACACATAAGTTAAAAAATATCAATCATAGTAATTTAAAATTAAAAATCTACGTGTCAAACTACTTACTTTTAGCATACTAAAGTAGCCTAATTTAGATGCTAAGTTTTCTTATTAATTTTTTATTTTCATAGTTTCAATCTAATAAGTAAATAAATACACTCTTAAAAAAGTACAAAAACCAAGTTTATTTATAACTCCATTAATATCTGGAACGGAAAATTTACAATTTTGAAGTATTAATGTGAAAAACACAAACAATTACACGGACCATGTTTCATGTCTACTCTAATACATATGTGACGTTTGGGTTCATATGTTTGACATGATTTTAGGATTCGTACCATTACAAGTTCGTGTAAAATTTTGGGTTCTTGTGAGTTGTCTGATAAAAATACAACCCGGTTAATGAATTTAGTGGTTCTTTTATATATATATAAAAAAAAAAAGAATTTGACAACTTTAAGAGAACACTCCAAAATCTTAATTACTATTGGATAGGAAACTCATAAACTTAATAAACTATGGATTTTAGAAAATCTTACAACTCTAATTTTATTAAAACTTAGGGATTTAAGTGTAATAAGTTTATGAACTAAAAAATAAATAGTATTTAAAATACCAGATTACCCTTATTTTAGGGGTCTATCTTGTAAATAAATAAAAAGGGGAGTTCTTATTTTTTGGGTATATTAAAATACCCCTCCGTCATGCACTATTCTCCCTCTATAATTTTTTTAATATAACTTGAAAACGATTGTGAGTGTAGAAGTGAGAAGAGGTAATGATAAAACTATAAAAAAAATATTATTTAATTAAAAAAGATGAAATGTAGTGTTTTTTAGTGTAATTATAGGGGAAAAAAGAATGTTGAAAACGATTGTGAGTGTAGAATTGAGAAAAGGTAATGATAAAACTATAAAAAAAAATTATTTAATTAAAAAAAAGAAATGTAGTGTTTTTTAGTGTAATTATAGGGGAAAAATGAATGTTGAAAAGATGAGTTAAAGTAAGAAATAGAAGCAACTTTAAAAATATGAGTATTGCTTTGCATTTAGCCACAAGTCATTAACTGGTCTTGAATTTTTTTTTTGAAATGAGTTAAAATACTTAATTCCATTAGCCATAAACCACTAATCATATAAAAATGAACAGATGTAACCTACTGATTTCACAACAAATCCATAAAATACAAACCCCACTTAAATTTCATTGTTCTAATGGTTTAAAATACATTTACACAATAAAACAAGTAAAGACTTGTTGATGGTTATCCAAAAAGTCATGAAGGTATGTAAAGATTAGAAGACCAAGCTTAACTTTAAATGAGAGATTTGAACTGTGATGATTTAGAAATAAATAAAGGAAACAGGAGTTTTGAGTTTTGACCAAACCTTTTTCAAACAAAACAGAATTGTTCAGTTCTCATTTTACAGTCTAAATTCACCAATCAAGGAAATAGGTGTACCTTTTTTTAGGGAAAAAGTGAAATATCAACTTACCTGATTATCCTTCCACTTTGGTTCCTTGACTCTCCTAACCCCTGTTTCACTATTTATATCAAATCATGAACATCATCAATTCTCCAAGTTACTACTAAAAATAATTTTTAAACAAGTTCACAAAATGGTTCAAGTTTGAAAAACATTCGTACCTGACACTTCTAGAATGAAGGAACATAACATCCGATCTGGTTACGAAGACTTCACATTAAAAAAAAACGCAGCTGCCTTTTGTCCTTTTTATCCTTTACTTTTTACAACTTTAACCATGTAAACTAACACTTTACATTAAGCAAAAACACAGCTGCATTTATTTTAGCAATTTTAAACAGGCAAAACACACTTGTGACAGGTGGAAAGAAACCAAAAATACTTTATCAGTTCTTAAAAGCAACACTTGTAACAGGTCGCTTACCGAGCCCTGTTGTAACACTTACGGCAGCCATCGATCTCCCAAGCACACCAGCCCTTAATCAGACATCGATGAGGTCACACACATTAACAATTACACCCAAACAAATGTCCTAAATCACCCACTTACTGTGCCCTAATCCAACCCAAGATGAACACCACCTATTCTTTCACATATCATCAAATATCAAACGTCGGAGATTAGCATCATGGCCAAAACCAAACATAAAACCCAATAACTCTTAAAAACATAACAGAAAGGACGCAAACCCACCCGATGAACAATGAAGCGAAAACGGAGGCGATGAAGAGCTCAAACATAAACCCACCTGGTTATTTTGGATTTCAGCCTTTTTGAAGAACACTTTAAGAATAGTGATGACGAAACCTCGTATTTTCGAACTTAGTCAAATATTTTCATTCCAACTAATACGCTATAGAGAAAACCTCTGATCCCTTCTTTTTATTCCTCATTATGTGCATCCATCTTTCATTTTCCATTTGCTAACCTGTTAAATACAGAGAATTTAAGTCAAAAAAGAAAGCAAAAAAGTATGACCTTAAACTCCCGAAAGCCGAAATAATACTAACCAAGAACTGTGTATCATATAACTTTACGAAAAAAACCCACCTATCATGTTCGACTTCTGAAAGGTTTGAAGTTAGTAAATGGCAATATTTAGTTTGACTTTTAGTGAACATTTGTAGTTCAGTATAGTTCAATTTGAACTATGTATTTATGCAAATTCTAGTGACTTACACACCAAAATACATGGTTTAACTTTCCAAAAAAAATTCAAACTCTAAATGGACTAAGGATTTAATATTTTCAGCATATATACCACACCTGTAGTATCATAATGTATTTCAACAAACACACACATGGACACATACCTTAAAATCAATGTAAAAATTAGTAAAATCACACACTAATCGAATCTGAATGATCAACTACTACAAATGTTACTCCAATTTCACTCCATACGCTCCACATATCACAACATCAATCTCAGTATCAATTTCAACCAAAAAGGAGAATTTGAAACCCGATTCCCCCACACAATTTTACTCCAATTTCACTCCATATGCTCCATAAATCACCAACACGAACTCTGGAACTCTAATTTTTCCAAGTCTAAACATGCTTTCAGTCAAGATCTTAACTTTCCATTTCAATAACAAAAGATACTATCAAATCCTAACAATAGAATAAAGCAACATCAATAACAAAAGAGGGAACCAAATTATACCTGGGAGGGGAGTTGAAATCGTTGTGAAGCCTTATATGCGACATTCCTGTTCATAAGACGGTGAGAAAACGAAGCAGATGGGAGTTCAACTTCAGATAGATATGTTGAAAGACAGATCCTTGTTTAATCTTCATCTTAATCATTCCAGTTCTTCGTTCTTCTCCACCTCCATTGTATTTGTTCTAGATTGGAGAGCGGCGTGAGAGAGAATTGTGGAGAGTTCGTTGTTTTGCAGATATATCTCTCTCTAGTTTTGACCCTCTCGAGACATTTTAAAATTCGAAACCTACCACTAAAAAACCTTGTAGCTCATCTTTTAAAATCCTGGAGTTAGCATGCATAATATAAGTGAAAATGTGTAACTACTATTTATCCTAGAGTTAGTTAAGGGAAAATGTTTAACTATTATTTATTTTAAAATTTCCTTTAGTTATAATATAGTATAGATTTATTTCATTTCTATTATTGAATTTTCACTCACTTGTAATTTCAATCAAAATTATACAAAATTAGCTATTAAATATTCTTTGGCATTGACTATATTTAATCACTTGACATTTTATTTTGTAGTTATTAAACATTCTGTGGTAATGACCATGTATGTTGAGTTTTAATCACTTGTACATTAACGCATCATCTACTTGTACCTTTTAATCCGCACGTCAATACCAAGCAAGACAACTATCGAAACATCCACAAAAATGAGTAGGTCGTCACGGTACCTTTGGATTATTTTAAAACATTATAGTTTATAAGATATGTCAAGAATAAGTAAAAAAAAAATTATAAGTTTGTTGTGGAGGGATGAATTGTAACTAATTATCTACAATTTTGTTAAAACCTTAGGGATTTAAGTGTAATAAGTTTAGGGGCTAAAAAACAAATAGTGTTTAAAAGACCACTTTACCCTCATTTTAGGGGTTTATTTATAAATAAGGGGGGAAGAAGTTCTTAACTTTTGGGAATCCCTCCCTCATGCATTATAATATAGTATAGATATATGCACCCAAGAGAAAACCCAATTAGTTAATAAAGGTAATATGGTCCATCAACAATTACCAACTAATTATTTAATAGGTCGTTATAAATTTTGATTTATATAATGTAAATGATTATAATGGCTACTAGATTAAATACAACACCATAATATATTTAATCTTACATTCTCCCACTTAGTCGAGTAATCATTTACTATGAGTATTAGATAAGCCTGATCAGGAGTTAACACTCATTTTAGCTCTAAACTAAGAACTGTAGCAGAGAAATACAACCGTTGAATCATTATGCGACTCAGGACCCCCATTAGTCATACTAAAGCCTCAATTTAAAACCTAATCGTTATGATCAAAATACGCATAAGCCCTTTGTTTGATTTGTAACTTTATTTGTCTATATGCCATTATACCGGTTGAACATATTCTTAGAGACACACAAAATCAAGCTGGGGAAATTTCATTAACTAAAACATAGGCTAGTACAATATGCTAAATAAGGTCTTTAGTAAATCTCATATTCCGAACATGTTCTTCGTAAAATTTAGGTGGGAGACCTTTAGTCATCGGATACGCAAGCATATCTTTAGTACTAATATACTCAATACAAAGATTATTCTCCTCAACTCGTTCACGTACGAACAAATATTTTGTATCGAGATATAAACCAGCTCCAGTCGAACTGTTATTGTTTGAGAAACTAACGACAGCTGAGTTATCACAGTAAAGCTTCAATGATCTAGAAATGGAATTAACGATTTTGAGTCCAGTGATCAGATTTCTAAGCAACATTCCATGCCAGGTTGCGTTATAAACAACAATGTACTCTGCCATCATTGTGGTCAACTGTTGTTTATGACTCTTCCATGAAATGGGTCCGCCTGCTAACGTGAAGATATAGCCCGAAGTGGATTTCTTGTCATTTTTGCATTTGGCAAAGTCAGAATTAGAATAGCCTACCACTTCTAAATGATCACTTCTTCTATAAGTCAGTTTATAGTCTTTCGTCCCTTACAGATATCGAAGTACCTTCTTAGCTGCTTTCCAGTGATCTAGGCCAAGATTTGTCTGATAACGGCCTAGCATTCCAACAATATAAGCAATATCTGGGCGAGTACAGATTTGAGCATACATCAGGCTCCCGACTATTGACGCGTAAGGTATCTGGCTCATTTGCTCCTTTTCAACCTCTGTTGTCGGACACTGGAATGAACCGAAAACATCTCCCTTAACTATTGGAGTGACTGAGGGTTTGCACTGTTGCATGTTGTAACGTGTAAGGACACGATCTATGTAAGCCTTTTGAGACAATCCTAAGATCCCTTTGTGTCTATCTCGGTGAATTTCGTTGCTAATGACGTAAGAAGAAAAAGGAGTAATGAATGAGTGTAAGAGTAATGAATGAGTGTAAGAAGCAAAAAATATGAGACCAAGAATAGCGTGCAAGACTGGTCAGGCAAAAGGGTTCCAGAGTCTGGTTTTACCTAACGCAGGTATGCAATACGTAGGGTCGGATCACTTATCTATCATTTGCTTTGAACTCAAGGTTGAAGAAGATTCAACCCTGAACTGAAGCATGCAATGTGATAATGTTTTTGTATGTGAAGAATAGAACATGCAGTGTACAAGTTCTAGGGGAAGAGAGTTAGATTTCGGAATGTTTGGCTGAATGACCAAGTGTGGTCATTTATAGGGAAAGAGGAAGCCGAGAGTAGAAACCTTTGACTAGTGATCCGGTGATGCGGTGAGGGGGTTGCTCGTTTTGGTAGGTTGAAGGCTTTGGACCTACGGGTAAAAGACTGTCTCTTCTCATGTGCCCCTTTTGCGGCTGAGTGAGAGAAGTCACACGTAAAGTGTGATGGGACGTGACACTGTCCCCATGCTTTCTGCTGTTCACTACAGCTGGTCATTTACTTGAACCCTTTAACCCTTTAAGCTATATTGCACTTATAGTTAGTTTATTAAGTTTGAGCTACCCACGTAGTCAGTATTAGATCATGGAGTAGAGATCAAGGGTAGTTTTTATTCTAAAAGTAACTCTTGTACCTTTATATATAATTCGATAGAACGAAAGAAAAGGACAGTGAGTTTTAGAATAGAATTTCTTGTGTTAATTATCCCATGTATGTGGGTTACTTAATTCGTCTATGCTAGCTCAATCGTGGCGCGTTGGGTGGTGTTCTTAGACATGCTTCTCTAACCGTAGTGGTGTATCTGTATCTTCGGTTAGAAATCGCAACCATACGGTTTTGTTTGGCGGTGTATCTGTACCCAAATGAGTCGTAGATCTATATTTATTTTTTATCGTTTGATTTGAACCGATGATTTGGGGGTTTACTCCTATTAGATAAATTACCCAAAAATTAATCATGTTGGACTATTAAAATTAATTTTGTAAAAATAACCAGAGTAGGGTTTATAATATAAAGCTGATAGATTATTATTTCTTTGATGTCATATTTCATCTTCATTGATCCGAAGAAACAACATATAACATATTGACAAAGAAGATTCAATATATAAGAAAATAGGAAATTACCCACGCTTGAAAACTACCCCCTAAATAAGCTAATTTTTACTTATTCATATCCAGCCAACACTAAAGCCTAATTGGTTTCAGGTTAACAATTTTTGCATCTTATATGCTTAACAATTTTTACAGGTTAACACTAAAGCCTGATTGGTTTCAGGTTAACATTGAATATGCTTAACGATTTTTGCATCTTATATGTTGATGCTAAAGACATAATATATACACGTCTCGCCGCAGCGCGCGGATTAGCATCAACTCGTTCAATACAATGTACAAAGTACAACGTATGTTGCAAAAACATGTACAACCATCAGTTATTCTTAATTCATAATAACCTACATAATAAAGTACACATTCAAATTACATGAACAACAACCAGCTACACTAAATTTACAACCAACAACCTTTTCAGAAAGAAACTTGTACATGTTTATATCTTGAAGAACCTTTCTCGCTTAAACAAAACGGAAACCTAATTCAGACCTACATATGTTTTATCATCATTACACTCAGTAAATCCCACCAAAAGCTAAAGTAGAGTCTAATGAAGGTAAAATGTAGACATCCTTATGTTTATAATACCTTATCTATGTTCGACCTTGAAGAGAATCAATTTGTGATTCACTAAGGAATATAGGTAAAAAAAATCGTCCCAAGATTATACATAATAATAATAATAATAATAATAATAATAATAATAATAATAATAATAATAATAATTATAATAATAACTAGCCTAAGACCCCGCGAGCTTCGCGGGTGGCTAAACACCAACTAAACACATAAAATAATTTAAACATAGAAGCGTTAAAGTGTGATTTGTTAAGCCTAATATTTTGAGAGATTTCAACACGTCCCAATAGTACATCTACATGATGTTCGTTACACATTAAGTTTTTGTATATGAAACCTTCATTATGATGTTTTCATGCCTTTTGTCAAAATGAGTTGCACCGGCAGTGTGAATATAAAAAAATACATTAAGAAATGAAGGTAGAGTAATACATAATACAAACTTATTCATGTACGTAAAGGTACTAACGAACATTGTGTCACAAAAGTTGTAAAAGAAATGCGTTAATGTTACGCATGATATGATTAATACATAATACAAACTTATTCATGTACATAATACAAACTTATTCATGTACGTAAAGGTTCTCGAGCATTGACGTTCTGATTTTGGCAAGCCTGTGCTTCTTTTGTTCATTGGTTTCTTCAGCTGTCAGATCTTTTTCAACCTCGGCCTATAGAATCGTTATCGTTATAAGACGAATGGTGATATACAAATATTACAAATTAAAAATGTAAGTAATATGAGTTGAGTACCAAAACACCGTCTCGAAGGTTGTAACCGTTCCTGTTAGCTTGAGTCCATTGTCCGCCATCCATTATGAGAATGTAATGGCATGATGAGATACCAAAAACAGTAATCAGATCAGTGGATCCACTTGTGTAAACACTCGTAATTTTTAAACAATATATTATTGCATCTTCATGGGAAATGTCCCCAAATTTTTAGATGTTTTTTTCTAAGATTAATCATTTTATCTCATCATATTTGTCAGACTTTGTACCCATTTTAACATATTTATATCATCTAGTGTTTTGCACTTCACGCCCCTTAGAGGTGTACAAATCGTTTTTTTTAAACCGGTTTCGGTTACTAACCGGTTTTTCAAACCCAAAACATTAACCGGTTGGGATAGGTTTTTAACCGGTTTTTTTAAAACCGGTTTCGGTTATTAACCGGTTTTCAGATCAAAAATAGTAACCGGTCACAAACCGCCGGTTCGGTTCTAAAACCGGTTAAAAAAAACCGGTTTCGGTTTTTTTTTTTCCGATTACCGTTCTAAAACCGGATTTTTTTTGTAAACCTCTAACGCCACTGCATGGACATCAACGCATATTGCAGCAAATATGTCTTCAATAGACTGATCATCATCTCCAAGACTAACAGAAATGAGCCGCTTTGCACCTTGTTCAGTTAGTTTCTCATCTATCAACAATGTAATTTGTTTAAAGAGTAAACTAATATAATGAAAAAATGAAGGGAAAAGATATAAAAAGTTATGTCACATATGTTGTATTATTGCATGTACCTTGTTAAAATGCTCATATTGCCTGTAACCGTAGACCCAAAATACCATATGTAAGACGCTGAAGGCAAATACCTCTCTCGGTTTCCTAAAAAAAAATAAAAATTTGAATAACAGGTTTCAGTAACTCATTAAAAAAACAGCACTTCAAAAGCATGGGATAATTAATGTAGTGAATGGCGTAAAATATACGGATTTAAGGAAAGGATAAATAAAGCAATTAGATTATACCTTTTGCATGTTTGAAAACACGCATTTTCATGTATGAGTTTTAATGTCCCAGACTCAAACGCATTCTCTGCTCCGGCAACCAATTGAAGTCCATCCGGTGCAAAAGCCAAAAAGCATATAGTCGTACTGTTAAATTGAAAGTAGAGTTAATTGCCATTTACGTCCCTGTGGTTTGTCCACTTATGCTATTTCAGGCCAAATCTCAAAATTGTACTATTTCCCTCCCTAACATTCTCGAAAATGGCATTCCAGTCCAAAAAATTACCCACAGTTAAAAAGTTAAGTTTAATGAAGGGTAAAATTGTCATGTATAATTTGATTTTATTTTCACTTTATTTATTAATATATTAAATTGTGGGACTCAAAATGATATTTATATTAAATATATCAATTTATATATGTATAATAGTAACCGGTTGGGATCGGTTTTTAACCGGTTTTTTGCCAAAAAAAAACTTGGTTTTTAACCGGTTTTTCGGTTATTAACCGGTTTTCAGATCAAGAATAGTAACGGGTCACAAACCGCTGGTTCGGTTCTAAAACAGGTTAAAAAAACCGGCTTCGGTTTTTTTTCCGATTAGCGTTCTAAAACCGGTTTTTTTTTTTGTACACCTCTAACGCCACTGCATGGACATCAACGCATATTGCAGCAAATATGTCTTCAATAGACTGATTATCATCTCCAAGACCAACAGAAATAAGCCGCTTTGCACCTTGTTCAGTTAGTTTCTAATCTATCAACAATGTAATTTGTTTAAAGAGTAGACTAATATAATGAAAAAATGAAGGGAAAAGAGATAAAAAGTGATGTCACATATGTTGTATTATTGTATGTACCTTGTTAAAATGC
Organism: Helianthus tuberosus; assembly: GCA_030545235.1. Classification (NCBI taxonomy): domain Eukaryota; kingdom Viridiplantae; phylum Streptophyta; class Magnoliopsida; order Asterales; family Asteraceae; genus Helianthus; species Helianthus tuberosus. The sequence continues at coordinate 111,844,717 of CM060426.1, forward strand.
TCATATTGCCTGTAATCGTAGACCCAAAACACCATATGTAAGATGCTGAAGCCAAACACCTCTCTCGGTTTCCTAAAAAACCAAATCAACTAAAGTTACAAACAAAGTGATTGAGATAATAACCAAATAAAGCACAAGTACAGCTACCAGTTTACTAACCATGGAAGAAAGTATATGAAATATGCATGAATATGATCATGTGGGACCCATAAATAAGAAACTCGATTAGTTTAGTACCTCAAAATCATTCATCAAACATGAATGCTCACAGTTTATGTGCCATGAAGACTTGATGTACAACATACACATAATCACATACATGAAAAAGCTGACACTCAGGCTTCCTATAATTCCTCATTTTCGAGTTTGGTTTTGGGTTCAGGTTCCGGTTCCATAGGCACAGTAACATCCGCATTGGTATCTTTTTCATCAGTAGCAAGTGTGTCAGTTTTTTCCTCCGCCACATCATATTGTTGCAGCTGATGCCTTAATCTTTTGATCCCGGCTTCTCTGTCGTTAAGCTTCTCTTCTAAGATTAGCAGCTGAAAAGGAAACGGGTTGAATGAGTTAAACGGGTCAGAAATTATATAATGTGTACTCAAATGGTGATAACATCCCAAATCATTTTATTAAAAATAATTATAATGCTTATTTCGGTAATACAGTTTTTAATCATGTGTAATACATTGATTATTTATGAATTCAAAAAAATTGACAAAAAGATTTAACGCAGGTTGGCCCAGCCCGACTGAAACGTGATCACATGGCTGATAATAAGTAATAAATGAGAGTTAACTATTATTGTCATCCTTGTGGTTTGTCCAATTATGCCAGTCTAGGCAAAATTTCAAATTTGTATGACATTCTTGAAACATGTCAGTTCCGTCCAAAAACTTAATGCCGTTTAATGAAGGGTAAAAACATCATTTTTCTTTATTTTTTCTTAATTTCTTAAACCCTTATCAATAATAGGATTAAAAGAGGGAATAAGAAAAGGAAAATGACGGTTTTACCCTTCATTAAACAATAGGTTTAAACAGACGTTAGTTTTTTGGACGGAACTAACACGTTTCAAGAAGGCCAGAGAGACGGAAATGGTACAAATTTGAAATTTGGCCTTGATTGCCATAATTGGACAAACCACAAGGACAAAAATGGCAATTAACTCAATACATAATTATAAGCACAAGGGTTGAGAGAGAGAGAGAGATACCATCTCATTTGATTTTTCAACATCATCCGTCAGTCCCTCCATATGCTTGCATAAACCTGCAATAAAGTAAATAAATGACATTAAGCATGTAAATAGTCAACCTATTAAAATGGAAAAAGGTGGCTCTGTTGGTCCCTCCGACATCAAATGAAATTCCTATATATGTATAATCATAATGGCATTTTGAGAAACTGACTATAGGAAGATAGTTCATAAGTAATACGCGTGAGAACTGGTATCAGTTTCATGATTGCGGCCGTTTGACCAGCAAAAGTCAAAATTACAAATCTATTCTGAGATAATGATTTCTTCAAAATCTCATCTCACTGTAGATCCAAGATCTGCGACTGAGGCCAGCATAACCACCATAAGGAAAATATTGATGAAATTTAGCAATCTACATTACTTATGTTTTCAGCTGATATACGAACATGGGACTACATAAGTTGGTGGCAAACCCAAAAACGCATAAATTCTTAGTATTTTTAATGTATGATTCTGCAAAGTTCGAGAACCACCACCAACCCAATAACTAATTGTATTTAGCATCAACATTATTCAATAAAAAACATATAATATAAAGATTGTCACTTTTCTTGAAGAGCATTAACAAAACATATAATATAAAGATTGTCACTTTTCTTGAAGAGCGACTATAAAGCAATTACAGAACTTGGAATAATGCAATCAACAGAGCTAGATTATGCATATATTCCAAGTTAGTGCTTATCTTTGAATAATTACAGAACTTCAATGCCAATTCATTACTCACCAAAACCTTAATGGCTTGACAAAGTATACCTTTTAATCAAAACTGCAAATCAAAAGTACTCATCCGATTCAGACCCAAAGCAAAATTTTGAAATATATAATCCACATATGTACTTTTTCCTTTATGTCATATAGTAATAAAGTTACATTCTTTAAGACCATTTGAATGTGCAAACAATCGATCTACATCAAATGTATATAATCTTCAATCATTAAGAAGCATCACCTAGAGAAAAAGCCCTATGTGGGTTTCCTTTAAGCTATAACAAAGAGGTTAATACCAAAAACAACTGATGGAAGATGCTTTTCTCACTGATTCCCAACTTAAGATACTTGAGGAAATTGGAACAAAGAGGTTAACCAGAATGTTGAAATACATAGAATTAATCATAATATCAAATAGTTTCTAAGTTTTAAAAAAATTTATCATCCAAAAAGGATATATAACATAAGTAAAGGGTAAACGTCATACCTCCTCATATTCTATTTTTTTTTATGTTCACCAGCCAATGAATCTTCACTCTATCAAATAAACTGCCGATGTACCACATTTAAATGAAGCATCATCCTGAACCACAACATAAACAATTCTTGATCAATTAATTGTTTATTTTGTTAGGATTAACCGTTTAAGAAGTCAAATTTTCATAACCTTAGTTTATCAATGAATGAACCTTATACTTGCAAAAATCATTGCAACTTTCAAAGCATAGCCAGTTTCATGAGAAAAGGCCAAAAGAGTCTCAACTTGAAAAATGCAATAATGGAAGTATTTTCAATGTGAACCACAATAGCCAACTCAACATGTAATAATCAAGATTTTGAAAAACCCTAACCTGAAACATGATATCCGGGTGATCCCCCATCCGCGAAGAGATTGATGCTAAAAAAATTAGAGGAAAATTGGTATTTAAATCGAAAGTTAGAGACCTGTAGATACCTTAAATCAATATGAGATACAACAATCAAGAAGGGCCATGCGTAGAATCAAACATTCGGAAGCATATACTAACCTTCATCTTCTTCTCTACTGATGGCGAAATGAAAAACCCTAACCCGTCAAAAACATATCAGGTGAAAATCGATCGGCTGGATTAGGAGAGTCTCCGTTAGGGTTGTTCAAAGAGAAGATGTAAACAAGAAGAATGAAAAGGAATTAAACGATGGGGAAAGAGGTGTGCGGCCATGGTTGAATTTAGGGTTTTGGAAAGGGAAAAGAAAAACTGATAAAAGGGAAAATGGAAAAAGAGAACGGTGAAGGCAAAGCAAAATTTTGAGCGTATGATTTAGGGTTTTTGAATGATACAGAGGAAAAACTTGTTTTAGAAGCCAAAACAAATTGCCGCTCAAAATCAATTGGGAAGGAATATCACATTGCCACGTGGCAACTAATGGTTTAAGCAAATGCCAAGTGGCACCAAAATGTTTTGTTTTAATATAGATTATAGATTATAGATTATAGATAAACAAAGACATGATCATATTTACATAATCACCTACACTTAATTCATTAAAGGGCAAGAGTGTTTCCCCAAACTTAACGTGCAAGATTACTAAATGTTACCCCAGTCAACGAGTTGCTATAGATGGCCTAGCAACATAACACCTCCTTTTATTTTTTTCTCTACAAAAATGGTAAAATGTATCTTTGCTAGATTCTATTTTATTAACTTTGTATCATTCTGCCCTTGTGAAAAAATTTGAAAAAGTACGCTCTTAGATACATAGTTTTTGTTAAATTCATTATTCGATTGTATTAAATTGTTGCACTCATAAATTTACAACCTTATCAACAACAAAGTACATAGGATTACGGATTACTCACCAATTTACAACCTTATCAACACCAAAGTTCATAGGATTACGGATTACTCACCAAGAAAATCTCAAATCTAGCAAATTTTACAAACCTCATATAAGAACACAAGATACCCATTAAAAACGTTAAAAAAGGGCTTATTTTCTTATGGAACTAGACGTATAAATCTTACATACTCTATACTATAACTACAACAAGTCCAATTTGGTGATCGTGAAAATAAGTGTTCTAGGTATTGTACTTCCAAACACAATGGATAAAAATACAAAAAAAAAAAAAAAAACTAGAAAAATAAAATAATCATATGAGAGTTTTGTGATTGTCATGGTTAGACTTATGATTTACTCATTTTCTTTGGTGCATGAACTTTAGACCACCTGTAGTGGAAGGGGTCGTTTTGGGCGTTTTCCCTCAACAACGCCCCTTCACGCCTGCGTCACCGCCCCGGGGGTGTTTTTGATGGTTTTTTTGGTTGGGCGTTTCCTTAAACACGCCTAGTTGAAGAGAGAAGGGCCAATGAAATATTTTTGATGGTTTTTTTTTATTTTTTTTATATAAATTCAATTTCAATGTCTAACCATTGAATTGAATGGATATTTGTTTCACTCATCACTACATCCATTTTTACTTCAAGCCCCTTTGTTGACTAGGAGCCACGTGTCGCTTCATGCCTAAGGGTGAGACATTTGTTTCACTCACCACTACACATAGTCTTAGTGGGCTTTAAACTATATCCATAAAAAAATGGAAAATTGGTAATTAATAAACCAACCTTTGCCCAGTTGGTAAAGAATAATCCTACATACAGAATTGGTAAATAATAATCCTACGTTTCAATATGTTGGTAAATAATAGACCTCCGTTAGTTTTTTTGTAACTGAAGTTAGTTTTTAAGTTTTATTTGTTACACAAACAGTCCCTGTAGTTATACTTTACTAGTTTTAAGTTTTATTTATTACACAAACAGTCCCTATAGTTATAAAAAAAAATCATAAAAATAAAAAAAAAATCAAAAAATCAAAAAATTTCAAAAAAATCATAAAAATTCAAAAAAAATCAAAAAAATCATAAAAAATCATAAAAAGTCATAAAAATTCAAAAAATTCAAAAAAAGCAAACGTTTCGACCCGGACCGTTTCGACCCGTACCGTTTCCACGCGTACCGTTTCGACCCGAACCGTTTTCGACCCACCACCACCACCGCCACCACCACCACCACCACCACCACCACCGCCGCCACCACCACCACCGCACCGCCGCCACAGCACCGCCACCACCACCACCACCACCACCACCACCACCGCACCGCCGCCACAGCACCGCCACCACCACCACCACCACCGCCACCACCACCACAGCACCGCCACCACCACCGCCACCACCACCACCACCACCGCCGCCACCACCACCACCACCACCACCACCACCGCCGCCACAGCACCGCCGCCACCACCACCACCGCCACCACCACCACAGCACCGCCACCACCACCGCCACCACCGTTTTTGAAACGGTACGGGTCGAAACGGTCCGGGTCGAAACGGTCCGGGTCGAAACGGTACGGGTCGAAACGGTACTGGTCGAAACGATACGGGTCGAAACGGTCCGGGTCGAAACGGTCCGGGTCGAAACGGTCCGGGTCGAAACGGTCCGGGTCGAAAACGGTTCGGGTCGAAACGGTACGGGTCGAAAAGGTACTGGTCGAAACGGTACGGGTCGAAACGGTCCGGGTCGAAACGGTACGGGTCGAAACGGTCCGGGTCGAAACGGTCCGGGTCGAAAACGGTCCGGGTCGAAACGGTACGGGTCGAAAGGGTACTGGTCGAAACGGTACGGGTCGAAACGGTCCGGGTCGAAACGGTACGGGTCGAAACGGTACGCGTCGAAACGGTACGGGTCGAAACGTTTGCTTTTTTTGAATTTTTTGAATTTTTATGACTTTTTATGATTTTTTTTGATTTTTTTTGAATTTTTATGATTTTTTTGAATTTTTTTGAATTTTTAGATTTTTTTTTTTATTTTTATGATTTTTTTTATAACTACAGGGACTGTTTGTGTAATAAATAAAACTTAAAACTAGTAAAGTATAACTACAGGGACTGTTTGTGTAACAAATAAAACTTAAAAACTAACTTCAGTTACAAAAAAACTAACGGAGGTCTATTATTTACCAACATATTGAAACGTAGGATTATTATTTACCAATTCTGTAGGTAGGATTATTCTTTACCAACTGGGCAAAGGTTGGTTTATTAATTACCAATTTCCCTAAAAAAATAGATTATTATTACTTCCTCGGTTCTTAAATCCGGTATGTTTAAGAACATTGCCCTTTTTTATTACTTTTGGTAAATTTTGAGAGCTATGATGAGTCTAGCTATGATTTAAATTCTTTTTTTTTTTTTGAAAGATTAATTTCTTTAACCCCTATCGTCTGTGGGAGTTGAACCCAAGACCTTCCCCTTTTCAATCTAAGTGTTCTTTGCCAATGGACCACCACCCCATTGGTATGATTTAAATTCTTGCCCAGGCCACATTATCATGTTTGGTGAGTATACTAGTATAATAGGACAGATACAACAAAATAGATTATAGATCGAAATAACAATTACAAATATGAAGAAAACATTGTATATTAATCCTAACCAAGTTAATAAATACACAAACACAGTAAATATTAACTATAAGTCTATAATATACGATCAATAAAAGCTGTAAATCGAACAAGTTACACTTGGAGCTAGGAACAAACTATCTAGAAGGACCATGCACAGTAGTGACGATCTGAAAGCATAGTAGTGACAATGATGAAAAAGCAAATGACAATGATGATAGCGATGATCTGAAAGCATAGACATAGTAGTGGCGATCCAACATCACGAGTGCTGGTGGAAGACATCCTCAGCCTGGTACACCAATGCAAATGTTGTCGACACAAGTAGTTGATGTTGGCTTCCAATTCAAGTCTCCTGGAGGAATGAATGGATAGCACATTCTTGCGCTGCATGAATCGTCTCGACACTCAGCTGGGTGGGAGTAGGAAAACTTATTATCATCACCTGCATGTATGCATGGAAACCAAAATGATAATAAATTAAAGTTGAAGATAGTTAGAGTTAAATTAAGAAAGTGTACTGTACAATTGGTGTACGCAATGAGAATTCCGCACGTTATAAACCTCAAAAACCATAAATCCGCATGCGGAAAACCATAAATCCTCATGTTATAAACCATTAGGTGTTAGTCATAAAATCCGAATGTTATAACTAAAATCCGCGTGTTATATTTTCATCGCGTACGCATCGTACGTGTGTGTATATATATATATACACATACCGTTGTTGCAGTTTATGTCTTGCTCAAGTGCAGATGGAATGGGAGAAGTTGCCGGACTCATGTGAGCAACCAAACATGTTAAAAACATGTAAAAGAAGACAAAACAGATGATCTTTTTCTTCCCCATTTGCAACTGGTGAAATGTTGCAGGAAGAATAGAAGAGATGACAAATGGCATGGGTTTATTTGTAGGGTTTTTAAAGTTTAAAGACAAAAGTATTGTTGGGAAAAAAGAATGTGTGTTGTTATGTGTTGATTGGTTTTTAGGATTTATTCTTTCAACCTATATACGCTTTTCTAGTAAATAGAATTATTAATTTTTATATTTCAAAGAGTAAAGTGCAATACGCGTCTTGAAAAACACATGCTGAACCCATAACTTCTAATTTACTAGTCCTGTGTTAACAAACGTTCAAAAGACCAATACTCCCTCGTATGTTTTCTTGTAATATGCGTCCCTGCCTGTAAATAGGGGTGTTAAAAAAATCCGAATCCGAAATCGAAATATCGAAAACCCGTATCCGAAATTTCGGATATCCGAAAATCGGATAATCCGAAAATTCGGGTTCGGATTCGGATTCGGATGTTGGTTTCATAAATTTTCGGATATTCGGATTATCCGAATCCGAAATCTTAAAAAATAAAAAAAATAGATATAAGGAATGAGATCAAATACAAACACTTAAGTTTGTAAGAACCGTAAGAACAAACACATAATTGACAAGTGTCCATCAATAAAAAATTAGTTTAGGGGTAATTTAGACATTTTGACCATATTTATTTATAACTAATTAAAAATAATTACAAAAAAGATAATCAGCACAACACTATATAATTAGCATAACATCCTTAATTGTTCTTCATTATCAGCACATCGTCCTCAATCGTTCTCCATTATCAACATAAACGACATTAGCACAACATCCTCAATCGTTCTCCATTATCAGCACACCAGATGTGCTGATTATATCTACTTTTGATGTTTGTTTGTATTATTTTGTAATTAACACATAATCAGCACGTTATCAGCACAATTATAAAACACCTTTTGTTAACTTTTTTTAAAAATCACTTTTATAAATCCAAAAAAGGTATAGCAATATGATACTCATATTAAAGATTAAAAAATACTTGATTTTATGGTATATTTTTTTAAAAAAAATAATGAAGTATATAAAAGTTATTTTAGTTTAAAAAACCTTGGTGGAATTTGTATTTAATGGAAAATGGTCAAATGACTAGCAATTTTACAAAATTTCCCCTAATTTGTTAGTAGTAATTTTTAATTATAAGGGTTTTATTTATAATCAATATCAACCCTTGATTTAAATTATCAATGGTTCAGATCTTGGTTCAGATCTGTTCTTACGGTTCTTATAATTAGCACTGTTTGTACATGATCTCAACCCTATACATTAAATCCATACTATATTCCGTTTGTTTTTATTTCAGTAAATAATAATACAATACAATACAACAAAACAATTACTTACAGTACACACGCATTGCCATTCACATTCAACATACATACTTCAAAAAAACTAGGGTTTTGGATCTCAAACTTCAAGCGCCGCTCCCCTGCCCCTCGTCGACCATCACTCACCTCTGCTCCTCACGAAGTCAAGCACTGCTCTCCCTCGTCGTTCCTCCCCGATCGGACGCCACTCTCCCTCGTCACGTGTCTCGGTTTCTCCGGTCACGAAAGGTTCGATTTCTCATCTTTAAATTCTATATCTAAGTATCTAACAGTAAATTTCGGATTTTTTGAGATGTATATCAGTATCTAACCTCTACATGGTAATCGATTATAGATACTTGGTGGTTTTTGAGTTCACATCTTCATCACGAAACTTCTAATTTCTACTACAAAAGGTAACAACTTTAACATTTTAATGGTTATTCATCAGTTTAGACTTTAGATATAGTATGTTAGCTTTCATTAATATATTAGATCTACTAGTTTGTTGTTCCAGATCTGATTGCTGAATTGTTGTTATGTATTCTCTTGTAGAGTAAGCTATGTCAATGGAAAATCCTAATGAAAACAACTCAGATTGTGAGTTAGTTTCTGAAAATGAGGTGGTTTCAAAGAAGAAACAAAAACCAAAAAAAGTTGGAAAACCCCCATGTCCACCCCCGGCTGTAAGTGATACTCATTCAGTCCGTTTGTTGAAAAAAATATATGCTTGGTTGCAGCATTATATGGATTGTGATATCCCCGACAAGGCAGAGTGTATTTATTGTCATAAACTAATTGGTTGTGCATCAAAAATTGGTACTACTCCCCTAAGAAATCACATTGTTGTTTGCAAAGATTATCCGCCAAATATAGATAAAAAAACAAAAGCTACTTGATCTCGAGTCTAAAACACATGTTAGTGATGATGGTTCTGTTGAAACCGTAACCGTTCCTAAGTTGTGGGAGTTCAATCAAGAAGTGATTTTGAAAGCTTTAGTAAAAATGTTGATTGTTGATGAATTTCCATTTTCTTTTGTTGAGCAGGCGGGTTTTAGGGAATTTTGTAAGGTTATTAATCCTCACTTTATTGACCTTCATGTGCTACTACAACATGGGTACTTTCTTGAGGAAAGAATGAGGTTAGTAAATATTTTTAAAAATATGTCAACTAGATTGTGTTTAACTACCGATACTTGGACTTCTGGGAAAAATTTATCTTATACGTGTTTACTGCCCATTTCATAGATGACGATTGGAATTACATAAGAGAATTATAAATTTTTGTCCAATTGCGGGTCATTCAGGGGTTTTAATAGGGAGAGCAGTTGAAAAAGGTTTGATTGAATGGGGTTTGAAAAATGTTTTGACTGTGACGGTAGATAATGCTAGCTCTAATGATATAGCTATTCAACATTAGCAAAAAGTTTTTAATCATTGGGAATGTGGTGTCTTGAAGGGGGCGTTTTTGCATATGAGATGTGCGGCTCATATTTTAAACCTATTGGTAAAGATGGGCTTACTACTTTAAGTTTATCGATTAAGAAAATTTGTGCTTTGCTAAAATATGTTAGGTCTTCGCCTGCTAGACTTAAAAAATTTCTAGTTTGTGTTGAAGAAAAGAAAATAGAAAGCAAGAGTTTGGTGTGTTTGGATGTTGAGACTAGATGGAACTGCACTTATCTAATGTTAGAATCTGCTGTTAAGTTCAAGAAAGCATTTTCTAACTTGCTATTAAAGGATTTGAGTTGTGAGTAAAATGGATACATGAAAGTATGTGTTCATGAGATCATATCAAATTGCAACATTCAAATACCTTTGATAGAAATCTACCAAGTGTGATTGTAGCAATTACGCTGTGTTCCCGAGTTTCATTTAACGAAGGAAAAAAAATGATTTGGAGGGATTTAAAAAAAAAGTTGTGTTCCCGAGTTTTTTGAGGAATGAAATGAAAGGAAAACTTAAGTAATTTTCCTTCATTTTAAATCATTCCAAATTCGATAGATTTGGAAGGAAAACATTTTTAACACTTAAAATCTAGTTTTCTTTTCATTTCTCTCGAACTCGGAAACACAATATTTAATTAAATCTTTTCTTTCCACTCATTTTCTTTTCTCTCCTTCATTCATTTTCTGTTCTTTTCTTTTCTTTATTAAACTCGGGCATCTTATTGGGTTAATGCTTTGCTACTTAGAGCACAAGATGGAAGTGCAAAGTTCTAGATGAGTTCTTGAATCTTTTGGTAGATTCTCACTAATTCTTTACAAATCATACAAGGTTTCCACTATTTTTTTCAAACCGAGAGGTTTCCAGGAACCCCCTAAAACCCTATGGATCAGGGCCGGCCCAAGAAACAAATGAAGCAAGGGTTTTAGCCCCCAAAAATTTTTGGGCTTCCATTTAAAAAAAAACAATACATTAATTTAATGCGGATATTTTTATATATAATATGTTTACTAGAACATATCGTTAGGTAGTCTAGTGGTATGTAGTCCTTTTTTTGTATACTCTAGTTCGAATATTTGCAACAACGATTATTATATTTTTATGTTTTTTTTATTGAACAAGCCCTGTAGGTCTAAAAAAATATGCAATATGATTATTTGGTGTGGTTGTATATAAACATGGTGAATGAACTTGCTACTAATATGATTTTTTTGTTGCTAATCTGAATTCTTTTCTTTTTTCCATAATCTGATTTGTGATAACTTAATTCTTTTCATTGTTATTGATAATCTAGGCATTATGCATTATGATAATCTGATTTTTCCATTGCAATTGACAATCTAGGCATTTTGATAATTTAATCTGATTGATATTAGCCTAATATATTTGATTCTATTATGTTTTTATAAGTCATTGATTTTCACTCAAAGGGTGAAGATCGATTGTCACACCTTGATTTTCCGATGGACCCGGACTTTGGGTTTATGCGTAACGATTGATATCAGCGATTCACAAAGCACAGCGTAAGATGATATTTTAAATTAAATTATTACAAAGTACAATAATTGTCCGAAAGTTAAAAAAATAATTATACAGACGGATTCGTACTAAAAAGATCCACAGGCGGGCCGAATATAATAAAATGAGACATGAGACTAATAGGTCTTTCGTGGTGTTGCAAATTCCAAATTGCCTAGACCGAGCAGCTCCAGCCTATTCCGTATTTGCTATATAACCTGCGATTAGTCTTTTGAAAATACATCAGTTTTCACTAGTAAATACAATTGTCACACCCCAACCAATGGCGGAAACATCGGAGTGAGACGAAAACGAGATTGCTCGAGACTTCATAACGCTAAATTGTGACAAGTATTTAATAACAAATTTCATTTCATTGCTAACATCAATTACATTGTTTGAAATAGAAATACAACAAGATTGAAACAAAGAAAGTACAACAAGTATTTAAATTTAGTGTGCGTTTCTAGGCATCCTACTAGATTTCCTGCATCATCATCGTCCATAATCCTGCAACATGTTTTAAAGTATAGTTCAATACAAAATTATTGGTGAGTATACAAGTTTTGGAGTACTAGCATATAAGTATAAAAGTTTGGACAATCCACATAGCAAACTTAGTTATGAAGATTAACGTATAAACTGACATGTGAACAAACAAGTCAACCCTAGGTTTAATGCAAGTATGAATGAATGATTTAACATGACCTCACGAACACAGGCGGTGCGTTACTCCTATAGCGCTATACATGTTAAGGGTAGGCTCGTACGAAGTTAATGACAAGTTTAGCACAAAACGAACATACCCAGATCAACGAATCAAGTATAACGTATGCATGCATGTATTTGGATTGTTTGTGCATTTTGTATAAAAGTCTAAGTGAACTGTGTGGGTTTTAATAAGTAAACATATTGCACCCAAAGTGTAAAACGGAAAAAAGGTGTTCGAGTATACTCACGGTTTGCGAAGAAATTTCCACTTAGTGAGTTTGACGAGTCTTGAGTTGTTGGAACACCGAAGTTACCAATTTTGGTTCTTGAACTTTTTGCCCAAAGTTGAAAATCTTGGAGATTTGAGAGATTTTGGAAGTAATTTGGAGGTGGTGCAAGTGTTTGTAAGGTGTTAGGGTTGGTAGTTATAAGAGGGTTAAGTGGTTGGGGGTTTAAATGAAGGTGATTAGGAGTTAGGAGGGGTATTAAATGAGTTGGTTGGAGGTTAGAAGATGAGTTTGGGGTATTAAATGAGTTGGTTGGAGGTTAGGACATTAAAGAAAGTGGTTGGGAGATGGAAATTTTCAATTTTAGTCCTTGTACCTGTATTGTTGGTTATTTTATGTTATAAAGGTGTATGCAGATATATTATAAGTATGATACATGTATGAATGTGATTCGAGAAAAATATAATCTTGATATATGTCTCGGTTTTAATTTAAAACGTGTATTTTGTGACTGATTACACATTATACATGTATGATCAAACAAGGTTGATATAAAAATATGATTTCCGTTATGATCAAAGTCTCGAGATTACAATGATTGAAATGAAGTAAGAATACAAGTTTCTAAAAATAAAAATGCGAATACAAGTATACAACTTTCTAAATATGGAAAGTTCCAAAAAGCCAGACGTTACAACAATTAACCGACTCTTTGGAAAATCTTTTCAAAAAGCATTTGATACCATTTGGTATATCATTTTAAAAATAACTTGGGATAAGATAATCTTTCTTGTTACCAGTTTTACATGCTTGTCAATACATATGAGGACTAGAAATGACAAGCCGGTACATAATTAACTGACACACCACATTTCAAAATTATATAAAATAGCATTATTGTCTGTCAGGTGTATGCCTACACCCCGCACTTAGGTCGTGACCACTTGAAATTAAATGAGCCAATGATGTACAAGACACGGTCGTATTAACCTCCAATGTTTAAGTTATCAAGCAAAACAGATTTGTCACACCCCAACCGATGGCGGAAACATCGGAGTGAGACGGAAACGAGATTGCTCGAGACTTCATAATGCTAATCGTGACAAGTATTTAATAAACGAATTTCATTTCATTGCTAACATCAAGTACATCGTTCGGAAAAGATTTACAACAAGTTTGAAAACAACACGCATTACAACAAGTATTAAAGTTTAAAGTGTGTTTCTAGGCATCCTACTAGATTTCATGCATCATCATCATCAAAATCCTGCAATACATTTTAAAGTATAGTTCAATACACAAAGTATTGGCGAGTATACAAGTTTAATAATAGCATAAGTATATAAAAATGGTTTAAACGAATCCACATGGCAAAATTAGTTAACTTGATTAATGTAAACATGGCATGCAATTATATAATTCAATCCTCTAATTACCGCTAGCGTAATCTTATTGTAGCAACAATAGGACCGTTCTGTTTGAAAGACTTAACATGACCACAAGACTACAGACGGTGCGTTACTCCTAGGGGTGCAAATGAGCCGAGCTACTCGCGAGCTACTCGAGCTCGGCTCGAAAAAAAGCTCGAACGAGCCGAGCTTAAACGAGCTCGAGCTCGAGCCCGAGCCTAAAAACAAGCTCGTTTAGTAAACGAGCCCGAGCCCGAGCTTCGTTTATCGAGCTCGAGCCGGCTCGCGAGCCTAATCGAGCTTTCAATTTATATATTTTTTTTATTAATATATTAAACATATATTTATATATTAATAATTACCATTTATAAAAATATAAAAAATAACTAAATTATATGTATAATAATTATAATTCATATAAATTAATTAAAAAATGCTAAACAAGTCGAGCCCTGTCACGACCCCCGACCCCACCCTGGATGGAATCGGGAGCCGCGAACCAGTTCAGTGGTACCGGTGGTTATTTAGAAAAGTAGTGCAGCGGAAATTTCATCAGGACCGTGAGTTAGGAAAAATATCAGAGTTTAGAAAACACCGGATTTTATTTATTAAATAGATGGGATAAACCCGAATACATAAAACAACTTTTCTTAATTTAATTTAATTGATAAATTAAGCCACTTCTGTAAGCCTTTTTGGTGCCGTATCCAACTCTTATTCCGATCAACTGTAATTACCTGAAACGCGTTTTAAAAAGATTTGGTCAGCAGGAAAATACTGGTGAGTTCATTCATTTTTATACAAAACGACACATTGTTATAAATTACAGCATAAGAGCGATTACAATGGCTACTATCTTATTTTTATCTGGCGCCGTGTCACACCCTGGTGACGATGGTCATACCACTATTGGGTCCTTTCACCCAAGTAGTGATGATTATCACTGTTAGGTTGATGAACCTAACCGTGAGAAATTAGTAATGTGCACAATACCCCACTAGCCAGTGATTCAAGATAACCAAGACTTAATCCCTGTAATTGTAACTAGAAAACATTTGGGTATTGTAAAACACTTTTGATAAAAAGAGAATGACTCACCTTGTTAGCATATAGTCTTGTTTAAACAAGCATCTTGATTCTAAGCATCTACTTTATGGTTCTGAATCTTCTGATGATTAAGCATCCATTTTGATTGTAAGAGTATGGTGTAGAGTTTCGGGTAGTTAAACATTTAGTTTAACAGAGTGGAATACGTATTAGTGTAAAACCACATCAAACCTAACGATGGTCACGAGATCAGAACCTTAACGAAATTTACAAAGTATAGTCTTGTTATAACACCCCGTGTTTTCACGAGTGAAAGTCAAAGTCAAGGTCAAAGTCAACGACTGATTTCGCGCGACTTGACTCGTAGAAATGTTTTTATCTTAATTATATTATGTGGAGTAAGTGTTGTTCATTACAATAATCGAATCGTGTTTACCGTATTTCAATCGACCCGCGACTGCGAATGATAGGAAGTAACAATGCGATAAAGTTGATTAAGCTATGCTAATCAAATCGACATCGAACCGTAACTCGAACTATGTTATTTCTACGTGTGTGTGTGCTTTACGTGTTACC
Organism: Helianthus tuberosus; assembly: GCA_030545235.1. Taxonomy (NCBI): domain Eukaryota; kingdom Viridiplantae; phylum Streptophyta; class Magnoliopsida; order Asterales; family Asteraceae; genus Helianthus; species Helianthus tuberosus. The sequence goes on from CM060426.1 coordinate 111,860,246, forward strand.
TGTGCATGTTTATTTTATGCTATGTTGTGATAATCAAGCGAACTCAAGCGAACTCGAAGTCTAAATCGAATGTAAACGAACCCGAACCGAATTCCGAGTCGAACCATATAAGAAGTAGTTGGGACTGAAAGTAATTTGACTAGGAAACCCTATCGAATCGCTCGAAAATCGAAACCGAAACAACATCGCACCAAACGCACCAAAGCAGGCGGCATCCGCACGGATGGCCAATCCGCACGGATTGCCAATCCGCACGGATTGCCAATCCGCACGGATGACCTATCCGCGCGGATAGCCTATCCGGGTACGTGCCATGCGCACGGCTCACCCTTTCCCTTTTTGGCATCCTATAAATACACGGGTCACTCTCCAACTTTTCCACTTTTGGCAAGTGACGTCCGAACCGCACGCATTCTTCACTTTTCTCAGATTTCTCTCAATCCAGGTAAGATCTCGCACTAATTCTTGTACATTCTTGATCACTACACAATTCTACACGTTTCCATCTTTCAAATCTTCACTTTTAACCATGAAATCATCCGGATTTGAGGTATTCTCAGGTGACGTCATCATGAAGTTCTTATGAACTTCAAGCTTGACCTCATTCCACCAAGAATAACTCAGATCTAAACAATTTCCACAAGATTTCGCAATAACTTCACCTAGATCTAAACTTTACTAAGGGTAAAAGAGTTGGAAGAAATAAACCTAAGTTCTCTCCTTCTTTTTCCCTTAGAATCGGTACGAATCTGATCGGTTCTAGTCTCTACTCGATAATAGTGAAGCACTAGTCCTGGATCTGGATTCTACCCACAGACACCTGATTTCGGGGTCAACCGGAATGACCGTTCTGAGTCGCCGACAGGCCGAGTTTGGGTGGTTCCTGACCGGTCTAGTCACGCGGGTGAGAATACAAATTCCAAGTGGTTGCCACGAAATCAGAACGTCTCGATAAACGACAACAGGACCCAGAGTAGACGAACGGAGCAATCAGACTAGAGGCTGTCCGCACGGACCAGTTATCCGCACGGACAAGCTGTCCGCACGCACAGGCCATACGGACGGGTTGTCACCCGGACGAGCTACCCTTGGGACCCACTTTCCAAACAAGGTTTGAGTATCGACGAATGAGCAATCCAGACGGACGACCTCTGAATGGATTACTCTTCGGATCATGAGATACTAAGGCCTTAAAATAGATTCAAACAGTGTTCATCCGCACGGCCAAGTCGTCCGCACGGACAGGCTATCCAGACGGATGGCCTCTGCCCACGCGCACAGACTGTCCGCACGGATCACCATTGTCCGCACAGACTACCATACGCACGGATTGTCGTCCGCGCGACCGGCTTGAAAGGTAGAAACACTTATGTGTTTTCTAAATGGTACAACGAAAACTCCAAAGCACAATCCATCATACACAAACACATCCTTAGGAAGAAACAATCCACTTGAACGTTATCCGCACAAGCGACTTGTCCGTACGGATAAGCCATCCGCACGCACAACTAATCCGCACGGATTACCATCCGTACGGATAGCTCGCACGCACGGATAGCTTATCCGGATGGATCATCATCCGCACGCATGGATAGTTCATGCGCACGGATGACTCCCTCTCACGGATAGCTGATCCGCACGACCAGCCATCCTAACCACTCTCACTTTGTACTGTTTTACGCGCCACTTATCGTTACGTTATCGAATCTATTCAGGCTAACCGTACTCGCTGTAAAGCGCTCCCTTCAATCCACAATCGCTGTGAGTATACTCGAACCCTTTTTGCTTTTAGCACTTTTGGGTGTTACATACGTTACAACTATTCAAACTACAACTATCACACTACTCAAGCTATTTTTAACGCTAAACCATTAATGCATGTTATACCTGGCTTATGAATGCTTGTTTGTTATGTTTACACATGGAATGCTGTCTACCTGCCTTAGCAACGATAGTACTATAGTTTGGACTCAGCACCCGTTCACACGGGGGTTGTTAAGGATCTTTTACTTGCATGGATTACAGTTGTAATCATGTATTGCGAACTGCCTCGGGCAGTCAACCCGCAGTCATTGGTATCGATGGATCTATGTCGATAACTAACGTGCTTCATTTCACTATGTGTACGTGCTGGTTATGCGTAAACGAATTCGAACTCTATATGCTATTATCAAACTTGTATGCTCACCTTTACATTTTATGTATTGACTTTATTTTTACGTATGTGACAGGTGCTTAGGTTGCTTGTTTGCTCTTTGTGCTGTGATGAAATCGAAGCTAGGAACTGGAGTCCTAGAAACCAACGAATAAATTTTGATGTTTAAATCTGAGTTGTCGGAGCAGAATATTTGTTTAGTTTTTGTCTGTAATAACTTGTTTGCTATTTAAGACATGGTATGGGACATGTTGACTTAAATTGAATGGTAATGATAGTTGTTATGGAAACTTCTGAACAATCTGTTTCGCTCAGTGCCGCGCCCCGTTGATTCCGCCATCGGTTGGGGTGTGACAGATTGGTATCAGAGCCATAACTATAGGGAATTAGGCAAGACTCGACCTAGTCCGGGTCGAAGTCTTAGAGACCTAGTCTATAGTTAAGAACCAACAGACCAACTCACGCGTATGCGTAAACTCGCCACTATCACTCGCTCTTTACTATCACTACACTCGAATTTTCAAGTTACAAATAGGTAATGAGGCCGAGAATAGGTGTGAAAACCGCAAACTCTCGACTAAAGTTGCCTAATCAGCTCGCATTTTGACTACAAACGAGGAGAATTATGCCAAATTAGGAGTGAAATCCATATTTTGATAAATAATCTCCTCTAATTTAGCAAAACAGGAACGAAGTTGTTAAGCCAGGGGTGAAACCCTAGCCTTGACGACTCGACCTGCTTTTATACAAAAACTCTCACCAAAGTTCGATGGACTCCAACGATCTAAAGATACAATTTAACCAATGGGAAATGCGCCAACGCCCAAGAATCGAGGCAAAGGCATAGTCCTGGAGGTAATTGTGCACACAAGATCCTTGTGAATAGTCGAGCCACTTTGGTTAGTCGAAGTCTATTAGCCGCAGACAATCTACTTTTGATTTATCGACCATTATGAAGATTTTATGTGTTTTTCTGTTATTTGTTAACGTTTTGAGGTATTATTGGTTTCGACCCAACACTATTGCTTCTGCCAAAAACACAAAACTCACACGACACGACATTAACAAATCGCTCGCGCTACATTGCTTTCGAACACTCGCAAACTCTGAATGCTAGGTTTCTGTTTTCTGACTGCTTTTAGTGATGTGTGTTTTGCTATTGTGCTTATCTGTTTAGGAAAGTTGTGATTATGTGCTCTATGTGTTTATGTGATTTTGTGCAATCCTGTGATCTTGTGACTGTATACGTTTACATAGTACGTGTTACTGAGCTTTAGTAGTAGTAGACGTGTGAGGTGAGATTCGAATACATGTGTTGAGTTCCGTGGCGATGTCTATTGCAGACAATGTCGTCTGGATCCCGTCATCCACTCACTCGTCAAAAAAAGAGGGACAGGCGTCTTGCCTCTCTTATCACAAAAAGTGTGGTAAAAGCTGTGAGCGATGCCTACGAGAACGCCAGCAGATCGTCCGAGGGATCGAGGACTGAAGGTCCTAAGTCTGCAACGAGACCTTTCAGTTTCAAACAATTCAAGTCATGTGGGCCGAAAGAATTCACAGGCGAAGGAGGTCCTACTGCGCTATTCCACTGGTTTGACTCTATCGAGGTTACTCTGCGACAAAGTGGTTGCCCTGATGACCTTCGAACTCTGAACGCTACCGGCGTCTTCCAGTCCCGTGCTCTAGACTGGTGGACGGTCGAGAGGAACAAGCGAGGGAATGATGCAGCCTACGGTTTGTCGTGGGACGAGCTCAAGGAAGTCATGCTAGAGGAATTCTGCCCTCCTCACGAGCGTCAAAAGCTTGAAGATGAATTTTGGCACATACATCAGAAGGATGGAGACAATGCTGGTCTAACTGCTCACTTCAAACAGCTCAGCATTATCTGTCCCGACCAGGTCAAGACTCCCGAGATGACCATCAAGAAGTACATCCGAGCTTTGCCCGACTGCGTTGCTGATTTCGTGCAAGCGGCTAAGACTACCACGATCGAGGAAACCTATCTGCTGGCCGCTGAAATCAATGACAAAAGGGTTAAGGCTGGGGTGTGGGATAAGACCTCCAAGCATCTGCATCAAGCCACCACTACTGCAGCAACTGCTGAAACCACCTCGTCAAGCAACAAGAGAAAGAACAAGAGAAGGAACAGCTCCACCAACAAGAACTGTGCGATTACTGCTGCACCGATTCAAGCTGTACCTGCCCAACAGCGTCAAGTAGCGGCGCCTGTGGCCAATGCACCACCTGCAAAGCGTGCATATACTGGACCACACCCGCTCTGCCCTACTTGCACCTATCATCACCCGACAGCTATTCAATGCCGATTCTGTGCTCACTGCAATGTATACGGCCACTTTACTGCCAACTGCCGTATTCGCCAAGCTCCTGCCAATCAAGCTCTACTCGCTGCCCCACAGGGTCAACAAGCTCCTCCGGCACCCGCAGTCAAAGCCAGAGCATGCTTCACGTGTGGCGACCCGAATCATTTCGCCAACATGTGCCCGAACAGGGTAGTGAAACAAGAACCGCAACAGCAGCAGCCACAACAGCAACAACAGCAACAACAGGCCGCACGCGCCAGAACTTTCAATCTCAATGTGCGTCAAGCCCAGGCCGACAACAACGTGGTCAATGGTACGTTCCTTGTGAATGGTATTTATGCTTCATGTTTGTTTGATACTGGAGCCGATAATTACTTTGTGTCGCTCGGATTTGAGAAACTCCTTAGTCGTAAACGTTCCCGACTCTCCTCTGCATTCGATGTTGAAGTCGCTACCGGAAGAACCGTCGCTGTAAACTCTGTTATTCGTGATTGCACTCTCGAGCTCAACAATCACATCTTCCCAATTGATCTCATTCCGATGCAACTCGGAAGCTTTGACGTCTTAGTAGGCATGGACTTTCTTCGCGAAAACCATGCCGAAGTTGTGTGCTTCGATAAAATGATTCGTTTTTCGCTCGCAAATGGTGATTCATTGTGCGTTTATGGTGATACTATTTCGAAGGGTCTCAAGCTTATGTCATGCCTACAAGCTAGCAAGTATCTCCGCAAGGAATACAGAGCCTTCTTGGCTAACGTCGTAGCAGCGGAGAAGGAAAAGAAAGAGAAGAAGGAAGTGAAAGACGTCCCTGTGGTTCGAGAATTTCCTAATGTTTTTCCAGAGGATCTTTCCGGACTACCTCCAAAACGCGATATTGATTTTCGCATCGATCTCATTCCTGGAGCTAATCCTATCGCCAAAGCTCCTTATCGACTCGCGCCGTCCGAAATGCGCGAACTCTCAACCCAACTCCAGGAATTGCTTGAAAAAGGCTTCATTCACCCGAGCACCTCTCCCTGGGGCGCGCCGGTCCTTTTCGTCAAAAAGAAGGACGGGTCGTTCCGGATGTGCATCGACTACCGGGAATTGAATAAGTTGACTATCAAGAACCGCTATCCTCTGCCTCGAATCGACGATTGTTTGATCAGCTACAAGGCGCTACGTGTTTCTCAAAGATTGATCTACGTTCAGGATATCATCAGCTGCGTATACAAGAGGAGGATATACCAAAAACCGCATTTCGTACTCGTTACGGCCATTACGAATTCGTCGTCATGCCTTTTGGCCTAACAAACGCACCAGCGGTTTTCATGGATCTGATGAATCGCGTGTGTAAGCCATATCTCGACCGTTTCGTCATCGTGTTCATCGACGATGTCTTGATCTATTCCAAAATGAGAGCAGAACACGCGCAACATCTACGTTTGGTTCTCGAGTTACTCCAGGGGAACCAACTCTACGCCAAATTCTCCAAGTGCGAGTTTTGGTTGGGGGAGGTTCAGTTTCTGGGTCACATCGTAAATAGTCAGGGTATTCACGTCGATCCTGCGAAGATTGAAGTTGTTAAGAGCTGGGTTACGCCTAAGAACCCGACCGAAGTCCGCCCCTTTCTCGGGCTGGCGGGCTATTATCGACGATTTATCGAAGGATTTTCGAAGATTGTTGTACCACTTACCTCTCTCACGCATAAGGACCAGCCTTTTGTCTGGGGAACCAAACAAGAGTCTGCCTTTCGAACCCTCAAACATATGCTTTGCAATGCTCCTGTTCTCACACTACCCGACGGAAACGACGATTTCATTGTCTACTGTGATGCTTCCAACCTTGGCCTTGGGTGTGTCCTCATGCAACGGGACAAGGTCATAGCATACGCATCTCGTCACCTCAAAATCCACGAGAAGAACTATACAACCCATGATCTCGAGCTAGGCGCAGTTGTTTTTGCATTAAAGATTTGGCGACACTACCTGTATGGTACCAAGTGTACGATCTTCACCGATCATTGAAGCTTACAACACATCTTTAATCAGAGGGAACTAAACATGCGTCAACGCCGATGGGTAGAACTTCTCAACGATTACGACTGTGAGATTCGTTATCACCCAGGCAAAGCGAATGTTGTTGCCGACGCACTTAGCAGACAGAGCTACCTGCTTAGCACTCGTAATGTTCAAGCCCAGCACAACCTCGAAGCTCTCATCCGCGACGCCCAACATGCATGTTTCAACGAACGCACCTTGAAGAAAGAAAGAATCCACCACGATGGAGCCCAGCTTGTGAGCAAATCAAATGGGATATTCCACTTCTTAGACCGAATTTGGATTCCCAAGCGAACCGATTTGCGACAGATTATCATGGATGAAGCCCACAAATCCCGATACTCTATCCATCCCGGTGCTGAGAAAATGTACCATGACCTTCGCTATAGGTACTGGTGGCCGGGTATGAAGCGGGATATCGCTCTCTACGTCGGAAAATGCCTAACCTGTGCTAGAATAAAGGCTGAACATCAAAGACCCTCTGGCTTGCTCGAACAACCTCCAATTCCTATGTGGAAGTGGGAGAGTATAGCCATGGATTTCGTAACCAAGCTTCCAACCACGTCATCAGGTCACGACAGCATTTGGGTTGTTGTTGACCGTTTGACTAAGTCAGCTCACTTTCTACCAATACGAGAAGACTACAAGGTGGAACGATTAGCCCGAATCTACACCAACGAGATCATTTGTAGACATGGGACGCCTCGTGATATCATCTCTGACCGTGATGCTCGGTTTACGTCACGTTTGTGGGAAACGTTTCAAATGGCACTCGGTACAACGCTTAATCTGAGTACCGCTTTCCACCCACAAACCGACGGTCAGACTGAAAGAACGATTCGTACTCTGGAAGACATGCTCCGTTCGTGTGTTTTAGACTTCGGTGGTAATTGGGATAAACACCTGCCGTTAGTCGAATTCTCGTATAACAACAGCTACCAGGCCAGCATCCAGATGGCACCTTTCGAGGCCTTATATGGAAGAAGATGTCGATCGCCTATTGTGTGGCACGAGATCGGTCACTCGCAACTAACCGGTCCGGAGCTGCTACAAGAAACGACAGACAAAATTTTCCAAATTCGAGACAACTTAGTGAAAGCTCGGGATCGACAGAAAGTTTACGCCGATAAAAAGCGCAAGCCCCGTGAATATGGCGTTGGTGACTACGTACTCCTAAAGGTATCACCTTGGAAGGGTGTAGTCCGATTCGGCAAGAAGGGGAAACTCGCGCCTCGATATGTTGGACCTTTTAAGATTCTGGAAAGGATCGGAAAAGTCGCCTACAGACTCGAATTACCGGAGGAACTTAGCAATGTCCATCCGACTTTCCACGTGTCAAACCTCCGAAAGTGCATCGCCGACCACGACTTACATGTTCCTCTAGATGATCTACAAGTGAACGAAACATTACACTTCGTGGAGAAGCCTGTCGAAATCATGGATCGCCAAACCAAAGAACTCAGACGCTCACGCATTCCTATTGTGAAAGTCCGATGGGAAGGCAAACGAGGCGCGGAGTTCACTTGGAAACTCGAAAGCGACATGAAGGCAAAGTATCCCCAGTTGTTTAACGAGTGAGTAATATCTGGTTAAGAAGGGCAAGGTGGCATAATTGTAAATAAAGACCCCTTATAACCTTGTGCCTATAAATAGAACCTTAGGGTTAGTTTCAGAGACTTTTGCCATTTCAGAGAATTGGAGCTTGGTACTTAGAGAGAGAAAGTAGAGAGAGAAAGGCAAAAAGTGATTCAAGGTTCTTGTACATTATCAAATCTATCAAAGAATCACAGTTTATATTACTGTTCGTGTGTTCGATCTTGCTAACATTCTAGTGCGTTTGATCTACGCAATCGAGCACCTGCTCAGATACCACTTGTAGGACCGATTCTGACTCCGTTACGATTATTAGTCAAGCACGTTCATGGATTCCGCACGATTCAGAGTCAACAATAGTCAACGCGGATTTGTTATCCGTACGGTGAACATCAACAGCAACATTCAACATTTTTCTAACAAAAATTCAAATTTCTCACAAACGACTTCGAATTAAGATTTGAAACTTTGTAGGCTTTTTAGATCAGAAAATTTCGCATATCATATCCAAAAATCAGCGATTTTCATCTGTAAAAGTCGATTTATCTGACGATTCTCAGTGGCCAAACGAAGGACTCTCACATGTGATCCACGGTTAGTTACGGCTTTCAGCTTAATTTCGGGACGAAATTCCCTAAACAAGGGGAGGCTGTAACACCCCGTGTTTTCACGAGTGAAAGTCAAAGTCAAGGTCAAAGTCAACGACCGATTTCGCGCGACTTGACTCGTAGAAATGTTTTTATCTTAATTATATTATGTGGAGTAAGTGTTGTTCATTACAATAATCGAATCGTGTTTACCGTATTTCAATCGACCCGCGACTGCGAATGATAGGAAGTAACAATGCGATAAAGTTAATCAAGCTATGCTAATCAAATCGACATCGAACCGTAACTCGAACTATGTTATTTCTACGTGTGTGTGTGTGCTTTACGTGTTACCTGTGCATGTTTATTTTATGCTATGTGGTGATAATCAAGCGAACTCAAGCGAACTCGAAGTCTAACTCGAATGTAAACGAACCCGAACCGAATTCCGAGTCGAACCATATAAGAAGTAGTTGGGACTGAAAGTAATTTGACTAGGAAACCCTATCGAATCGCTCGAAAATCGAAACCGAAACAACATCGCACCAAACGCACCAAAGCAGGCGACATCCGCACGGATGGCCAATCCGCACGGATTGCCAATCCGCACGGATTGCCAATCCGCACGGATTGCCAATCCGCACGGATGACCTATCCGCGCGGATAGCCTATCCGGGTACGTGCCATGCGCACGGCTCACCCTCTCCCTTTTTGGCATCCTATAAATACACGGGTCACTCTCCAACTTTTCCACTTTTGGCAAGTGACGTCCGAACCGCACGCATTCTTCACTTTTCTCAGATTTCTCTCAATCCAGGTAAGATCTCGCACTAATTCTTGTACATTCTTGATCACTACACAATTCTACACGTTTCCATCTTTCAAATCTTCACTTTTAACCATGAAATCATCCGGATTTGAGGTATTCTCGGGTGACGTCATCATGAAGTTCTTATGAACTTCAAGCTTGACCTCATTCCACCAAGAATAACTCAGATCTAAACGATTTCCACAAGATTTCGCAATAACTTCACCTAGATCTAAACTTTACTAAGGGTAAAAGAGTTGGAAGAAAAAAACCTAAGTTCTCTCCTTCTTTTTCCCTTAGAATCGGTACGAATCTGATCGGTTCTAGACTCTACTCGATAATAGTGAAGCACTAGTCCCGGATCTGGATTCTACCCACAGACACCTGATTTCGGGGTCAACCGGAATGACCATTCTGAGTCGCCGACAGGCCGAGTTTGGGTGGTTCCTGACCGGTCTAGTCACGCGGGTGAGAATACAAATTCCAAGTGGTTGCCACGAAATCAGAACGTCTCGATAAACGACAACAGGACCCAGAGTAGACGAACGGAGCAATCAGACCAGAGGCTGTCCGCATGGACCAGTTATCCGCACGGACAAGCTGTCCGCACGCACAGGCCATACGGACGGACGACCTCTGAATGGATTACTCTGGGTTTGAGCTACCCTTGGGACCCACTTTCCAAACAAGGTTTGAGTATCGACGAATAAGCAATCCGGACGGACGACCTCTGAATGGATTACTCTTCGGATCATGAGATACTAAGGCCTTAAAATAGATTCAAACAGTGTTCATCCGCACGGCCAAGTCGTCCGCACGGACAAGCTATCCGGACGGATGGCCTCTGCCCACGCGCACAGACTGTCCGCACGGATCACCATTGTCCGCACGGACTACCATACGCATGGATTGTCGTCCGCGCGACCGGCTTGAAAGGTAGAAACACTTATGTGTTTTCTAAATGCTACAACGAAAACTCCAAAGCACAAGCCATCATACACAAACACATCCTTAGGAAGAAACAATCCACTTGAACGTTATCCGCACAAGCGACTTGTCCGTACGGATAAGCCATCCGCACGCACAACTAATCTGCATGGATTACCATCTGTACGGATAGCTCGCACGCACGGATAGCTTATCCGGATGGATCACCATCCGCACGCATCACTATCCGCACGGATAGTTCATGTGCACGGATGACTCCCTCTCACGGATAGCTGATCCGCACGATCAGCCATCCTAACCACTCTCACTTTGTACTGTTTTACGCGCCACTTATCGTTACGTTATCGAATCTATTCAGGCTAACCATACTCGCTGTAAAGCGCTCCCTTCAATCCACAATCGCTGTGAGTATACTCGAACCCTTTTTGCTTTTAGCACTTTTGGGTGTTACATACGTTACAACTATTCAAACTACAACTATCACACTACTCAAGCTATTTTTAACGCTAAACCATTAATGCATGTTATACGTTGCTTGTGAATGCCTGTTTGTTATGTTTACACATGGAATGCTGTCTACCTGCCTTAGCAACGATAGTACTATAGTTTGGACTCAGCACCCGTTCACACGGGGGTTGTTAAGGATCTTTTACTTGCATGGATTACAGTGGTAATCATGTATTGCGAACTGCCTCGGGCAGTCAACCCGCAGTCATTGGTATCGATGGATCTATGTCGATAACTAACGTGCTTCATTTCACTATGTGTACGTGCTGGTTATGCGTAAACGAATTCGAACTCTATATGCTATTATCAAACTTGTATGCTCACCTTTACATTTTATGTATTGACTTTATTTTTACGTATGTGACAGGTGCTTAGGTTGCTTGTTTGCTCTTTGTGCTGTGATGAAATCGAAGCTAGGAACTGGAGTCCTAGAAACCAACGAATAAATTTTGATGTTTAAATCTGAGTTGTCGGAGCAGAATATTTGTTTAGTTTTTGTCTGTAATAACTTGTTTGCTATTTAAGACATGGTATGGGACATGTTGACTTAAATTGAATGGTAATGATAGTTGTTATGGAAACTTCTGAACAATCTGTTTCGCTCAGTGCCGCGCCCCGATGATTCCGCCATCGGTTGGGGTGTGACACTTGTTTAGACAACACTTTGGCATTCGTTTAACGAAATTCACAAAGTACAGCACTTTGGCATTCGTTAGTTGGTTCCCGAATCGATCGGACAGAACATCGCATTGGTGATTATTGGTTAGAACACCAACGTATAGAGAGAAGAATAGAAGGAATGAGCAAAGAAAAATGAATCCTAAGCTTCCTATTTATAGGTAGGAAATATGAAATTTCTAGGAAATTTCATATAGCTTTTCTAGGATGTTACCTATACATTTTCTAGGAAGCTTCCTACCCATATATATATCTTCTTATACTTTCCTTGCACATTCCTTTGATATTATCTATCTCATATATGTTTATTTTCATTTATATCTATTTAGGTGTTTAATTTACTTACTTAATTAATCTTACTTAGCTTAATCAATCTTGCTTAACTGATTAATTAATCATACTTAACTTAATTAATCATACTTAACTGATTAATTAATCTTACTTAGCTGATTAAGTTTAACTTATCTATTAAGGTTTCTTAACCGCTAAGTTATCTTAACTATTAAGTTTACTTAACCACTAAGTTTTCCTTAACTATTAAGTTTACTTAATCGCTAAGTATTCTAGCTTAGTAGTTCTCCGGTTACAAGTTCTAATTTCTAGCTACAATGGAACTCGTATTAGTGTATTACTCAATTCAACTTTAACGATAATCATGAGATCAAAACTCACAACGAATGACAAAGTATAGCCAAATATTGGCAGCACTTAAACATCCATTGGATTAGTTTCAATCGATCGGATAGGGTATCGTACCAGTGATTAGAGTTATTACCCTAATAACGGGCAGAGTTTCGGGATTTAGAAGGTATAATCCCGAGCTACTATTTACTATAATAAAAGCTGAAGGAAAGAAAAGAATTGAGCAGTTTGAAACGTAGAAGTGATCGAGTTAATACCCTGGATTCGTAGCAGCGTCTTGACATCGAAAAACTCGTTTTCAGCAGAATATGACCGTTTTGAGACTGAGATTTCGAACACAGAAGCAAGTCCCATGCAAAGGCTACTTATAGCAACATTTTAGGTTTTACGCGACCCGCGTAAACCTTAACATGAATCTTACGCGACCCGCGAGGGCCATAAAGGCGGCAGTAGGGTTTGCTGAGTCATCGGTGGTCTTGACACGTGGACGACACGTGTCCCTTAAGCTTATCCGGAGACTTTCAAGTTGTCGCGGCCCGCGTAACCTTACCTTATGGCTTACTTGGCCCGCGTGGAAACCAAAAATTCAATTTTCTTGATTTTTCATGAACATTAGGGTTTCAGGGGTCCGGTTTTTCACTTACGGAGCGTTTTAGAACATTTTTGGGCGAGTTGTTACATCCTCCCCACCTTGTTTTAAATCCCGTCCTCGAGATTTGGGCTACGATATCTCTTTTAGAGTTATGTCATGTAATAAGAACAGTTTTAAGATATGTTCAAATGAATACGTGTTTTACAATAAATAGGGCTCAATGGTTTAATTGAATTAGTTCAAGAAGTCGATGTCGAATGAGATGAAATGATATAGTTTCTAAGGTGATTAGGTTTAAGTAAAAAAGATATGTGAATGTTTACAAGTTGTGAATGATTTTTAGGAACAATAGAATTTACTGTCAACAGAAAATTTACTTTGATTGTCAACTGAGGAAGACTCAGAATCAACAAGCTCGAATGAAATAGAAGTACGAAAATGATTTGTCAACTATCGAATTATGATATGAGAAAAATCAATGTGTTGACATTTATTGAATAGCAAAGCTACATCGAAATACAACAGAGTTTAGTGTATTATTGTCTTAATACATAGTTGTATTAAGACCACTTTCAAGGATGAGTTAAGCGAAAGGTATATATAGATTAGCTCAAGCTACAAGTCTATACCGACGCCACAAGGTGTCGTAGTGATCGAAATAATAATAGCGGTGACTGGACGAGTTCACCGTGTTTTAAATCAAATGAAGTAAGTCCGAATGTTTGTTTCAAACAAATCTAGTAGGATTTTCGATTGAAATTGAAACAATTGAATAATGTTTTTTTTTTCGATTGAAGAGGATAAAACAATAAATATCACGAAAGGCTCGATTGATGATGTAAGAACCATTAAGAGATACACTGAAATATGACATGAATTTGTGTATCATTATCTTAGCACACGATTGTGTTAAGATTGCTTTTATAGGATAAACCAACAAAGCGGATTCAATATAAATAAATAAATAATTAAATCCGTATATGATGTGTGCAAACGAGATTAGCGCAAGCTTCAATTTTGTGAAAACGTCACCACAAGGTGACCGTGATCAAAGAAACGATTTAATGAAGTCGAAGACCAAACAAGCATGTTATGGTTCAAAGTAATTGAAGGGCTTGTTGGGATTAATTTGAATATGATGGCCTTAATTTATGATATGGGACCTTGAATTGAATACGTATTACGAGCAAGTTCAAACAATGGAACTTGGTTTAAACACAATGAGTTCATGTATCAATAAGAAAGTTCTGACATGGTCACAACAAAACCATGTATACCATTCAAAAGAAAATCGAGTTTTTCAAGAAATTCATCGATTCGATATCAAAGAGTCATCGTTTTACAATGCAAAGATCAAGTATAGCGAAACGATATTTGAGTTTTGATAAAACAACAAATTGGAATGAAGCCCTCCAATGGTCTTCATAATTCAAACTAACCACATACGCAACAAACAGTGCATGTGTAACGTGTGGATTTACCAAGAAATGAAATAACCAAATAAATATTCGCGATTATGAAAGAAATCCTCATGATGACCATTAGGAGAGTAGAAATGTAAAAGTCTATTCACTATGTGCAGAGGTCTGAATTTTAACAAAAGGAATTTAAGAATTTTATCTGGAATTTTGTGTGATAACCATTGTTAAGTGACATTACTAGGGAATGTCGAATAAAATGAAATAGGGGGATTGTAAAGGTATGTGACTTCTTTTGCAGTGTCAAGAATTGGATTAGACTATGCACCGATTGTTGTGAAATCTTGTTCTATCGTACCTCAGCAAGATTCATGTTGTTTGTAGGATCACGTGGCCAAGTGCTGCTTTTTGATTAGTAGTTCTTCCACTGACGGGATTCACATTGGTGTCGTCATGCCCAATTATATTTTCCAAAGGTCTTGCCTTGAAAGTCGTGTGTGATATACTTCGACGTCTGTGGACGTATAATTTAAGTTTCATGTGTTTTCTTGTGCACTAGCACAACTTTACATGTTTCTTACTTGCGTTAATAGTCTATGGTAACGCATTGGAAATTCTTATACTTTTGATGGCGTTCCAACTTAAAGGGTTAACATTGTTTATATTGTCGCACGAGTACCGAGGTAGATGATCAAAGGAAATAATGTTTGATATCGGAATTATAGATATATGCAAGAGTTTCCTGATAAAGAAATCTAGAATTATTATTGACACTTATGTTCGTGATTTATTTTAAATTGTCAATCGTTATGGCTTTTGGAATTCCTTATAGATATACATATCTATATAATCATACATACCATTCATAAGGTTAATGTATTTAACAGATTCATATTTCCAAAAACAAGTCAGATATCAGGTCATGATACTATTTAGGGAAATCTTGTCACTTGTTTGACATATTATGTACCCAGTCTTATCCGGTTCTCGCCGGAGAGGTAACCCCATTATATCCGGACAAGCTGGAGAGTCTGCTACGCCATACCCAGTCTTGCCGGAGAAGAAATTTGTATTTCCCATAAATAGTATTTTTTTTCAAGATTTTAAAAGTGCCTCTTTTATTAAGGCTTTCATCTAGAATCAAGGAAATTTGTATTCCCATAACATATCTTATTCTAGACCAATTAGTATCAATAAGCAAGAATTAACAGCAATTATGTGTTATTGCTTATTTATCGTACTTTGCAATGTACTAATTATTATTCTTACGGCATACCAATATCTATCACATTTATACTTATATAAGTAATTAGCTCATCTTTGAGCTCATATTAAGGCATCTTTCTTAAGTTCAAGTCTAAATACTATCCTGGGTGCTACCAGAAAATATCAAGTTCCTAACTCTTCGTTTAAACTTAGGTATTATTACAACACCTAATTGCTTAAACAAGTGGCTCTGATACCACCTCTGTCACGACCCCCGACCCCACCCTGGACGGAATCGGGAGCCGCGAACCAGTTCAGTGGTACCGGTGGTTATTTAGAAAAGTAGTGCAGCGGAAATTTCATCAGGACCGTGAGTTAGGAAAAATATCAGAGTTTAGAAAACACCGGATTTTATTTATTAAATAGATGGGATAAACCTGAATACATAAAACAACTTTTCTTAATTTAATTTAATTGATAAATTAAGCCACTTCTGTAAGCCTTTTTGGTGCCGTATCCAACTCTTATTCCGATCTACTGTAATTACCTGAAACGCGTTTTAAAAAGATTTGGTCAGCAGGAAATACTGGTGAGTTCATTCATTTTTATACAAAACGACACATTGTTATAAATTACAGCATACGAGCGATTACAATGGCTACTATCTTATTTTTATCTGGCGCCGTGTCACACCCTGGTGACGATGGTCATACCACTATTGGGTCCTTTCACCCAAGTAGTGATGATTATCACTGTTAGGTTGATGAACCTAACCGTGAGAAATTAGTAATGTGCACAATACCCCACTAGCCAGTGATTCAAGATAACCAAGACTTAATCCCTGTAATTGTAACTGGAAAACATTTGGGTATTGTAAAACACTTTTGATAAAAAGAGAATGACTCACCTTGTTAGCATATAGTCTTGTTTAAACAAGCATCTTGATTCTAAGCATCTACTTTATGGTTCTGAATCTTCTGATGATTAAGCATCCATTTTGATTGTAAGAGTATGGTGTAGAGTTTCGGGTAGTTAAACATTTAGTTTAACAGAGTGGAATACGTATTAGTGTAAAACCACATCAAACCTAACGATGGTCACGAGATCAGAACCTTAACGAAATTCACAAAGTATAGTCTTGTTTAGACAACACTTTGGCATTCGTTTAACAAAATTCACAAAGTACAGCACTTTGGCATTCGTTAGTTGGTTCCCGAATCGATCGGACAGAACATCGCATTGGTGATTATTGGTTAGAACACCAATGTATAGAGAGAAGAATAGAAGGAATGAGCAAAGAAAAATGAATCCTAAGCTTCCTATTTATAGGTAGGAAATATGAAATTTCTAGGAAATTTCATATAGCTTTTCTAGGAAGTTACCTATACATTTTCTAGGAAGCTTCCTACCCATATATATATCTTCTTATACTTTCCTTGCACCTTCCTTTGATATTATCTATCTCATATATGTTTATTTTCATTTATATTTATTTAGGTGTTTAATTTACTTACTTAATTAATCTTACTTAGCTTAATCAATCTTGCTTAACTGATTAATTAATCATACTTAACTTAATTAATCATACTTAACTGATTAATTAATCTTACTTAGCTGATTAAGTTTAACTTATCTATTAAGGTTTCTTAACCGCTAAGTTCTCTTAACTATTAAGTTTACTTAACCACCAAGTTTTCCTTAACTATTAAGTTTACTTAATCGCTAAGTATCCTAGCTTAGTAGTTCTCTGGTTACAAGTTCTAATTTCTAGCTACAATGGAACTCGTATTAGTGTATTACTCAATTCAACTTTAACGATAATCACGAGATCAAAACTCACAACGAATGACAAAGTATAGCCAAATATTGGCAGCACTTAAACATCCATTGGATTAATTTCAATCGATCGGATAGGGTATCGTACCAGTGATTAGAGTTATTACCCTAATAACGGGCATAGTTTCGGGATTTAAAAGGTATAATCCCGAGCTACTATTTACTATAATAAAAGCTGAAGGAAAGAAAAGAATTGAGCAGTTTGAAACGTAGAAGTGATCGAGTTAATACCCTGGATTCGTAGCAGCGTCTTGACATCGAAAAACTCATTTTCAGCAGAATAAGACCGTTTTGAGACTGAGATTTCGAACACAGAAGCAAGTCCCATGCAAAGGCTACTTATAGCAACATTTTAGGTTTTACGCGGCCCGCGAGGGCCATAAAGTCGGCAGTAGGGTTTGCTGAGTCATCGGTGGTCTTGACACGTGGACGACACGTGTCCCTTAAGCTTATCCGGAGACTTTCAAGTTGTCGCGGCCCGTGTAGCCTTACCTTATGGCTTACGCGGCCCGCGTGGAAACCAAAAATTCAATTTTCTTGATTTTTCATGAACATTAGGGTTTCAGGGGTCCGGGTTTTCACTTACAGAGCGTTTTAGAACATTTTTGGGCGAGTCGTTACAAGCCCGAGCCGAGCTCGAGCTTGAAAAACTACCTTCGAGCCGAGCTCGAGCTTCAGAAATAAAGCTCGAATCGAGCCGAGCTCGAGCTCGAGCTTTCATATGTTAAACGAGCTCGAGCTCGAGCCTGGTCGAGCTCGGGCTCGGCTCGTTTGCACCCCCAGTTACTCCTATAGCGCTATACATGTTAAGGGGAGGCTCGTACGAAGTTAATGACAAGTAAATCATATAAGAATGCTCCAAAGAGTACAAATTAAGTATAACGTATTTAAGCATGTATGATTGGATTGTTTGTGTGATTGTATAAAGTATAAGTGTGATTGTGATGTTTGATAAATAAACGTATTGCACCGAAAAGTGTAAAATGTAAAAAGGGCGTTTGAGTATACTCACAATTTTGCAAAGCTTTCCGATTATCCGCGATTCGACGAGTTGTTGAGAATGGGGAAACGGAGGTGTAAGGTCATACGAAGTTTATGGGGTGGAACGGATGATTCAGATTTGGAATATAAAGTACGTAAGTATAAGTATAAACTATGATTAAACATAAATTATATTTCATCTAGGCACTCGTACACTACGTTACTGTGATTTCATGGGTCCTGATTTGCCTGTTAGAATCAATGATGAGGAACGTAGAAACTGAAATAAGCGGTAACCGAACATCATGACACCGTTCGTGCGAATGGGTGCTTCCTTTCGCGCGAGTGGGTTAGTCCCTTCACGCGAGTGGATTGTTTACCCGAACGACGATTCGCTGAACGTTTTAACCATTAATTGGTTACATCTTGAGTTTAGTTACCAAGTTTCAAAAGTGTTCTAATTAGGTCACTCGTATCGTTTTTGTCCCAATTAGATAACTTAACATTCAAATCGAGCCATATCTTTTTTTTCCATGTGTCAAGAGAAAAATGGAGCATAAGATGCTAGGGTTGGATTATTTTAATATAAGAAATTATATTTATTAAAAATAAAAACACTTTAATTACATTAAAAATTAAAAAAACAAGTTAAAATCTACGTTATCACTTGACGTTAGCATCAAATAAAATGGAAAAAAGAAACAAAAATAAAAATCACCACAGTTACCTATGAAATGGATGAAAAAACCCTTAATTTTAATAAAAAATGAATGTTGAGTGACCTGATTGAAACACTTTTGAAACTTGAGTGACCTAATTGGAACACTTTCAAAATTTGGTTACTATTCTACAAAGTTACCCCTATTATATATTATGTTTATATAGTATACTATTAGTACAGTAAGTCATATAGATCACAGAAGTCATGTATGGAGGTAGTATCCTCATTATAAGTTCACCAAAGCACAAGTTTATTAACTAAGTTAATAAACCGGTTGGTCATGAATAACAGCATGTAAAAGATAGAATTTAAATACCAAACAACTGAACAAGGACAACCCGGGTGTGCCGTCTCAACATGGAAGGTATGAAACAAGTGTTGGAGGCTGGATAGGGTTAACTTATTCTAGGTCTAGGAGATTGTTTGGGTGTTCGTTTGCAAGTTCAAGTGAGGTGGTGGAACTAGATTGGAAACCAAGGCTTCCACAGTTCACACTCTATTATTACGTAATTGCCTAAATTGAGAATAGGGACCAGAATAACATACAACAGTTAGAAAAATGCCGGAACGTGAAGGAAACAGACCCTTCACGCGGAAGGGAGTACCCTTCGCGCGAATGGGGAGACCCTTTGTGCGAGAGGCTCTGTTTCGAAGTGAAGACAATTCGGTTTTGTTTAAACTGTTCATCTTCTTGGCTGGAATCGACCTAAACACTAACCCACAACTATGAACTTAGCTTGTGAGCTTGATGGGTCCATGATTCTGCCAAGTTCAATATCAGAAAGTTTATCTTATAAAAAAGTTGAAAAGATAGAACTTCAATCCTTAGCTTGGTCCTCATCAATTTGAGAGTTGTTATCAGATTGCCAATGCAAATCTGAGAAACCAAGTTGTGAAGATTTAAGAAGTGTAGAAAAGTATAAGAAAATAAGAGAAATTAAAGTGTTAGTAAACTCACTTAGAATTTTGCTGGAAGTGTTCAGCTGATAGAGTTCGATTTTAGCAAGTGAGAGAGGTTTTCGGAGTGTGGAAGGTGGTAAATGAGGGTGTGGGTCCGTATTTCTAGGCTGGAAAGACTTTGGGACGAAAGGGATTTTACGGGAACAAGGGCCCTTCGTGCGAAAGGGTTGCCCTTCGCACGAAAGGGGCCGAACCCTTTGCACGAAGATTCAAGTTTGTCATTTTCACGGGTTTTGCAGGTTTTAGGTGTTTTAAGCGTGTAAGTGCAATGTATATGTAAAATGTATGAATATAGCTATGTATAAACTGGATTTGTATGCAAAACAAAATATGACTTTGCGTATAAATTGTGTGTAAAAGATCGAGTTTTATTATGATTCAAATCTCGGATCACGATGCTTGGAAATGAAAGGCAAATACAAGGGAATATAAGTTTCCATAAATAGAAATACGAGTAAGCTTTCTAAATAAGGGAAGTTCCAAAAAGCGAAGCGTTACAGGATTAAAATGGGTTATTTAAGTTTTGGACATCATCGTCATTGATTCAATACCCGACCAAGTGGCTAAAGCCGTATCCCAAGCCCTTATAAAGGAAAATAGGCTAAGAGTATTTACCTGTGCTAGTCTTTATAATTCAAAGGTGCTAAACACAACCATTAATAAAAAACAACTAAAACAGGCGCAATTTACTGGAGGCTCCTAGTCTGGAATGGATGGAACTATGATCTGTTAGAATGTTAACGGGTCTTATACAAGTCATTTAACTTTGACTGGTTAACTTTAATAAATAAGTATGGTTCGCTAGATTAAGCGGAGACCGGATAGAATGTGGTTTATACCCTTCCGAGTACAAGGACTTGTATGATACGGGTCAAATAACCAAGCATTCTGATTAAAACTGATTTGGAAAGGTTTTGACCCGATTCGGCTAACTTATATATTTTATGTTATAAAAGTTAGTCGTACGCGCATATGCGGCACCGGGTGGTCGAATAGGTCTATGACAAGTCCAACATGCCAAAACATATTTCATTATGTTACAACATCAATTTCTAACTCAGATTATAAGTTAAATTGGTTTTAAAACCATTTAACGACATAAGGGCATTTTAGGTAATTTTAGGCATATTATATGGACTTTGCAATAGACCCGACAAATGATATGATCAGAAGGTATAACCTCTAAAGGTCATTCCCTACAATAACATGATCATATTACAACCCTTAATCAGTCTCTAAACTAGCTCAAACAGGTAAGAATCTTAAGTAAAAGCAGAAGTCAAACTGTTTGACTTTAGATTGCGAACAGAGCTCTAAACAGGAAATGACGGGTTGGACATGATCAAACATGTCCTAAATATGTTATACAAACTGTTATAATGTTAAAAATTAATGTTTCGATACTTAGAAGTTCATTTAACGCAATTTACGAAAATCTGTGTTTTTTACTTTTTATTTAATAAAACTCTGACACGTCATTTGAGTAACTTAACATGATCTTCATAGGATGCCATCACAAGTGATTAACACCTTCATTATTATGATCACATAGCCATGCTTGATTAGAACTTTGGCTTGACTGTAATGGTTATAATCGAAAGTCAAAACAAAAGTCAATTTACTTGACTTTCGGCTAATAACTTGCCTATGAATGAAAAAGAACTAAGATGGAACACTTACAAGTGTTCAAGGGAAGTCTAAGCTTCAAGTAGGAGGCCTCTTTAGATCAGAAGCACTCCAGGAGATAGAGAGAATGATTTATGAAAGGTGCAAGTTCAAATGAGTGAAGAAAGGAGCTATTCATAGTTGATCTTGAGCTCCCAAATGATGCCAAGTGTGATCAGAGATGTTATGGAAGGGATTAGTGGCATCCTATGTGTCTAAAGGAGGAAGAACGTGGCAAAAATCGCGAGCAAGGTGGCCTGAACTGCAGCTGCAACTGCCAGCTGTAGAGATTCTGTCAGCGACGCTCTTGTGGACCGCAAGAGGTATGGCCTTGCGGTCCGTAAGGGCTTCTGGTGCCCACATAATTCAAATACCTTACGGACCATAAGACATATGCCTTGCGGTCCGTAAGGGACTGTCAGAAGCCATTATTATGGCATTTTGTCCATCTATGACCCCTCAACTTTCAATCTTCCATATTTTTTTTTACGAATTTGGTCCTTCTCGTCCAACTTATCGGGAATATTTGAGAGTTATAGAACACGTGTTGCCATACGATTCGATTAAAATTTCTGAGGTGTCACATCGACACAAGTCGAAATTCCGGATCTTTATTATAAGCACGAATATAATTAATTAAGGATGGGATTAAGTAGATTATTAGATTTTGTTTGTTTTTTTTTTGGTTTTAGCATTAATTAAACTAACAAATAAAAAATAATTATCATATTATTTAATTAGCTTTAAAACAAAGGAAAAAGCAAGTGGATAATATCTACTAACTCGATGTGTCGAATCATAAAAACGATCACTTCAAAAAGGTTTCGATTTTGTACTTCGTTTAGGACCTTCAAAAACGTTGGGCTGGCCCTGCCGTGGATCTGCCCCCGCTATCATGGGAAATAAATAAAAGGATTCTCTAATAAAATTTACGATATATCTAATGTGTAGAATAAACGCTTAGAGATTCTTCATATGAGGTTTTATGTTTGATACTCATTAGCTTCAACTCTCCTAATGACCTTTACTTTCAAACAAACAAATAAATATGATGAAATAAACAAATTTCTATAAGCTTAACTATTTCTTCCATTACATATATGCAAATCATGTTTTCTTTATCTTGACATCTCTTGTACCGTAGGAGGTGCTTGAGTATACATTGTAGCCATTGCTTGTCTATGCCTTTCCTTATTTCTCTCCCAACCTATAAAAATTAACCATATATATATATATGTATGTGTCACTTTAATACACAAAACATTACTAATAGTTTGATTAACGTAAAACCCAAATGTGTACCCTGAAAAACGACGAATCCTTGGTGCTCAAGTTGTCGATATTGTTGACACAATGCGCAATGGTGACAAAAGAGGTGAAGGAAATAGTCGCTAGACAAACTTCCTTTTAGATGCCATTGTCTTCTCATTTTGGTACGATATAAACCGTTGTAAAATGTTGCTAAAAAGAAACCGATGACACACCCTTCATAGCCCATGGTGCCGAAACATTGATTGTGAGAAAGATGATACCAAATTAAATCGACGAGCTCCATAAATCCCGCGTGTATTATGTATAGAAAGCAATATAGTGAACCCGGTTCACTCCAAACTGTAATGTTTTCAAATAATATAAATAGTTTAGTTTTTTAGTTAGGGATGTTTACCATCTCCAGCACTAAACCGACAAAACCAAACCATTGGATCCCAAACCCGCCGAAACAGCCTACATGTTTCAGTTTGAACGGTTTGATTGGTTTCAACGGTTTATGAACAGTTTTCATAAATAAAGGGTTTTTAAAAGGTTTACTTGTTTCGCCTTCGTTAATAATTTCTGCAATCTTCCCAAATGCAACACATGGACAAAGAAGAACCAAAAAAGCTGAAGAAAAGATAAAACATTTCAAATTTAAAATTAAAAACATGTTTAGAGATATATAGTAACAGTTCAAGGATTCATATTTCATACTTATTTTAAGGTCAGAGAAGCAATCACAAAGCCCAATTGCCCAACTGTGTCTTTGATTTTGATAAAGTAAGGATTCATGACCCATCATAAAAGGTGGTCTGGGATAAGGGGGAGGAATGCCGCCGAGATTCGGCAAAAACATCAGCGGCGGCATTCGGTTGCTGTTTGACACGTTGGGTTGCGCCAACGACGACGCAGATTGATGGTTGATTTCTGGCTGTGTGGCTGCGGCATTTCGTTGGTGGATTTGAGGTTGATTTGGATCTTCTCTCATTGTTATAATTCATTTGGTAAAAAAGAAAAGAAAGGAATAAGATTTGATGGTTTGTAGAGAAAAGAAAATGCATGGTTTTGGAGATTTGTTGATTGATCACCTCAAAATGGTAACCCACCCAACATCTGTTGGTTAATTCTGTTTTATTAAATTAAGATTATTATGTCTTTGTTTCGTGTTTCGGGTTAACCTGTTTAATGTTTAGATGAATATTTTTGTACCCGTCTTTTTAATTATTTTTGTTTCATTATCTCCCATGGGGCAAAAATGTTGCTTCCAGTAAGACATTCGGCTCCAAAACCTTATCTAGACACGTAAAGTATAGCATATAGACAACATAAAGTGCGACTCATAGAATTAAAACAAGTCACAACCCATTTATTAACTTTTTAGAAAACCTTTAAACCTAAACGGGTTAACAAGTCAACCCATTTATTAAACGGATCGCGTTCAGGTTGAAGTTATTTAAAAGGGTATCTTATGCTTGTCTAAACTTCCTTAAATGAACTACTACAAACAACAAAAATGGACACCATTAACAATTAATTTACTAATACGAAAAAAGACGGGTCGAAACTTGAAACATGGAGGAGAAGACACTGAAACTGTGTTTTATACACACTCAACAAGAACATGTTATGCTGATAAAACATACACAGATCAAACATTAATCGAACAAAAAATGGGTTTCAGAAACACACATTGTCAGACCGTCATTACATGATGGAGCAACGACCTTTCTCCTCGGTTGGTTGCACGCTGCCTTGCTGATGCCTGTTTGGCTCGTTCGGGTTGTATGTGAACTCAGTTGTATCAAGCCCGTACTGTTTTACACACAAAAATAACAAGGCTCAGTTGTCAATACCATACAAACTAGTCTAGACCCGCGCGCGTTGCTGCGCTGGTACATTGCAAACATCGAACAAATTAGTCCAAACGTTATGTGATGCGTTAACCATATGAAAACGCGCGTTTTGACGTATCCGATTTAACTCAATAGCATTGCGATTAGATCAAAATGTAAAGTAATCGAAGTTATACTGTATAATCATAACGAATTTACATTGGACCCGACTCATACATAGGGAACATACAAAAAAAAAGCATAATCAAGAGTTAAAGTTTTACCCTCAGCGCATTGCGGCGGGGTAAAAACATAGAGTAACTCGAATTTATACTGTCAAATGAGAACGTATTATTCGATTCGAAACTAAATTTACGGCGAAACGTAGACCAATTGGAAACGTACATAAAAAAACACGAAAATGTATTATATTTGACCTGACTTGTTTCCAAAAAGAGTTTACGTTGAAACGTTGACAAAAATTTGAGGGAGTTGTAAAATGGAGTAATAGTGTAGGGGATAAAACTGTATTTTTAAAAGTTGAGGGTTTGTATGGTCAGCAGTAAAAAGGAGGGACCGTTTGTGTAAAATATGGAAAAACGAAGGACACCAATGTAAAAGCCACTGACTTTGTGATTTAAGATGTATAAAATGTAAATATAAAGTTTTGTTATGTTTTTATTTTTGTCATCATTGCAATATATATATATTTATCGAACACAAACTATTATTGCTCTGCGTTACAGTATTTTTCGTCTCTTAATACCCCCCCCCCCCCCCACCCAAAAAAAAAAAAACTTTTTGTTGGATACATGTCGTGTTTTAAAATAAGATTCGCATGGGCACTAAATAGATGAAGTAAAAAGGGTAATTAATTTATATCTAAAACGTTTTCTCAAGACCAGTAGAAAGTGAAATATACACACCTTTTCCCTCATGCGTGTACTCCACGCATCGTTTCTGCTTGGACGGCTATCAAGGGTTGTGGTAACGGGAGCAGGTGTAGCGGGAACCGGTTGCCTGTTGATCAACGGCTGTCGTTGCTGCCTGGGACCAGCTATGTACTCATCATCGCTATCATATTCGGCTGGACTGTTTGCAGCTCGTACCATAAGTGCTAACAAGAATACAAGAGCCTGCAAATCCACATCTAATCAATATTAGAAAGGTAATGTGCGACTGTGATAACTTTTATACCTAAGGGGTGTTCTTTGGGTTTTTTAATCGAATTTCGGGTTTTTTAATCGGGTTTCGGGTTTTTTGTTATAGGAATCCTATCCGTAACCGGACCCAAATAAGATTCGGATTAATCGGTTTCGGGTTTTGTTTGGGTCGGGTTAGTCAGTATACGGATTTCTAAAGACAAGTTGCAGTGCATATCTAGAACTAAACTTAACATGATTATTATTATTATCAAGTAAAAAACACAAAATATCAAATAAAAACACTCCCAATATGATATTTCGTTCAAACCCATGCATTAAACACATATATTAACTAAAAAAGTCAAATACAATAAGAACAAAACCAAACAGTATCAACCAATCGTATAAACTATAAAGTCAGGGAACATCTGTGTACTTTTGGAAAGCTAGGGACGAAATCCAAAATTTTGGTAAACCACATGAACCATCCGTGTACTTTACTCTTTTAGAAAGTTTTATAAACTAAAAATCCACTTTGGGCGTCTTTTGACCCGTTAGACCTATCTGCTAAGCAGTTAATGCGGTAAAATATCGGATATCGATCAACGACCGATATTTGAGATATAGGTTATCGCGGTGGGATATTGGTAATTTTAATATCATGCAGAATTTATATATATAACAATTCAACACTAACAATTCAGTATACTCTCCTACCATTAACAAATTAACCTTTAGCAAGTAGGAACTGACTATGACTTAAAACACTCACATTTAACACTAACAACTAACGATAAAGACTTAAAACACTAATAACAGCAATAAGAAGAGAGACGAATGGTAAAACTAAGAAGAAAGGTACTGATATCGGGAAAATCAGTGATATATCGGTCAATATCGCCGATAATATCGGTACCGATATTCTGACCTATATTTTACAGGGGGATTGATAACCGATATATCGGTGACATATCACCGATATTAACTGCATAGCCTCTATTTTAATACTTTAATACTATTTGCATGATCTTGTAATATACTCGCAACAAGGGCAAGATGTTACCGACATACCTCCAATATAACAGCCCCTAGAGCAACCCATCTGCATATTTTCCAGTTTTTCTCCAGAAATCCGTATATCCTGTTGAAATTTTCGGTTTTGTCTCTTGGGATCTCCTGATGATGTAATTATGTTCAAATATAATTAGATGAATACAATACGGCTAATTCATATTGAAAACCAAAGCAGTAGTCGAAAGTAAACTAACGGTTTTCCAGCTTTTGTCGAAGAAGATGAAAGCAGCACATCCTAACTCCACCAGAATTAACAAGATCAAAAGCACAGAGTACTGCATTGGATTAAGAAAATCAACTCTATAAGATACGTTTAAATAGATCACTAAGGGTTATATTGAGTACATAACGGATCAACCGAGAAATTTAAAAAATGCAATAAAGGAAATATGTCAAATGGTTAAAAGGTAGTTGAAATATACCACCTAGGCACCTACATTGCTGAATTAAAAAAAAATAGTTATGTAATCATATTTCTTATATTTAATTTAAAAACATAGACAAAAAAGCGTTGGCGGGTCAGCCCAACCAGACCAAACATGCTTTGACCCGCCATAATAAAATTTACCCGACCCACCCAATTTGTCACCCACATGAAAGACTTTGATCGTATGATGTTCTTGATTAACTAATAACTACTCCCGTGTAAGTTATTCCTTTTACAATATATAGATAATCGAGTGATGAAGTAGAAGGGATACACAAGTTAGGCAACATCCACTTCGAGTTGCGGCTCCGATGCAACCGAAACAAGATATGATAAAGAGAGCTGCACCAATGCCAACAAATAGATAGATGAACCTGCACAAAAATACAATAGTTTCAGTTACTGGAAGCGTGTATAACAATTTAAAATAACATATAACCCTGAAAGCAAAAATGATAATTATAATTATGCATAGCCAAAAACGATTACATCTAGCGTAACATTAGATCTCCAAGCATTTAATAAGGTTACATATTTATGATACTTGCAGTCTAAGAAATTCAAGTCAATTTCAATCCTTTACAGTTTACCAAACCTACCTTTTGTATACTAATATCACATGATCATAACGTAAACTACACAAATCTTATCATTGGGAAATTATATATCACACCAAGAATAAATTTGATAATACGTTTACCATATAAACATATGAAAAAGTGTATCGTACAATATGCCTTAACGTACGCTGCGTACGCGATGGCAAAATCGCACGTTATGTTACAAAAAAATGAAAATCGCATGTACATAAAAAAAGGGAAATCGCTTGTTCACAAAAAACTCAAAATCGCATGTACATAAAACAGTAAATAGCATGTAAAAAAAAAAGAAAATCGCATGTTATAAACCAAATTTCACATGTTGATACTGAATCTTGTACGCAACGTACGTTAAGGCATTTTGTACAATAACCGGCCTCTAAACAGATTACGAAGTTTAAAGTTACTCTGAGCAAAACTTCCTTATACGTTTTTATAATAAGCGTGAAATCACACCTAATCCCTGACCCTCACCATGATTTCAATCATAGTTGTCAATAGCGAATAGCGGCAAATAGCAACAAGCTACCTATAGGCTATGTAGCGATAGCGCCCACTATTTCATGCTTAGCAGTAAAATAGTAGAAAATTTGCATATTCTGGTTTTAGAACAAAGCTAAAAAACCATCAAGATCCAACGAATCTTTCATCTTCAAACCATTCGCATATTAAACCTCAAATAACAAGCCTCTAAAAGTTGAATAATCTCTTAAAATTTATCTTCATATACACATACAGTTAAATGTTCAGCTGTGATACTTACTTAATATTGAAAGTACATATATGATATAACTATATAAACAGTCTCCAAAACAACATATAGAAACATACATACCAAGCTGTAGGCAAGTTATCGAAAATGCTGTTAGCCGACACCGAAACAACCATCATCATCGGCCGACCAAGCCGTATCGAATCACCACTAGGCGGTTCATAATCACCCTTTGCATTTGTATACATAACAAACATATAAACTCCATACCCCACCATAGCCAGACCAACTAGTGTCAACAAGAAGTTCAAAAGCTTCAATAAACACTCCAAGAAACCCTTACAAGCCATTCTTCCTCAACCAACAATCTTATAACCTTATCAACCACTTCAATCCTACATTCCAAAAAAATAAATAAATAAATAAATAAATAAAAAATTATAATAAATACAGTTTTTTTTTTAATAACAGAATTCCCAATTGCAGATCAAGAAACAAACAGAGAAACAAGAATTTTGCTCAAAATCGAAAAAGTTTAAAACTTTATAAACATAATTCGACAAATTCACAATACCCAACTCGCAGATCATCAAACAAAACCCGATTGACCCGAAATTGGATCAAATACATGATCCAAAACCGGATTCTTGAAATCTTGAATAAGAAGAGAATACTTACAGATGTGGGTATCGATGATCGGTGAGTTTTTTTTTTTTTTTTTGTGTGAAGTGGGATTAATTGGTGGAATTGAAAAGTGGGTGTGAGAAATTGAGAACCGATTGGAAGAAAAAAATTGAAATTTTTTTTTGGGTAATTTTAAAGAATATTATCTGTAAAGAAAATTGTTATTTTTGGTGGAGTAGTGTCACGTCATGACACCGCCAAACCGGCTATTGCCATTTAAAATCTTTACGGCCAAAAGTTAAATTATTTGATTAATTGATTTGGTTTGGTTTTGGATGATTTCATGGTTACTAGATCGTGCTTGATGATTTTGAATTGTTTAATGAGTTGATTGTATTTTGTTATATTTTTATTTGATATGTTTTATGATTAGATCTACTTAATGGATATGATACTCTAAAGTATTTTTATGAGTAAATTGTCATTTTAGTCTATTAGGTTTGGTCCAAATTGTCATTTTAGACTTTTCCATTTTCTTAACATTTTGATCACATTGCCTGACTCAGTCTAAAAAACTGGTTATAATCATAGATGTTTTTGGCATAACTGTTGTGTAGTGATAACCAGGGGTAGTTTACAACATAATTTATAAACCTCATAATAATTTAATGCCAAAAATACTCATGATTATAACCTGGTTAGACTAAGTTAGGCAATGTGATCAAAATGGCAAGAAAAAAGAAAAGTCAGGGTCCCAGATGAGAAAAAAAACTATATGAACTAAAATGGCAATTTGGACAAAAACTCAAGGGCTAAAATAGTAATTTAGTCTATTTTTATTTAAAAAAGAGTTAATTAACCGGATGGTCCCTGTGGTTTCACGTTTTTTCACGTTTAGTCCCCCACCTTTCGGAAATAGCAGGTATGCTCCCTATGGTTTGTCATTTTGTTACTCGGATAGTCCCCTGACATTTACTCAAGGGACTATTCGAGTAACAAAATGCAAACCACAGGGAGCATACCTGCTATTTCCAAACTAACTGGCATCTACTCAGGGGACTATCCGAGTAACAAAATAACAAACCATAGGGAGCATACCTGCTATTTTCAAAAGGTGGGGACTAAACGTGAAAAAACGTGAAACCACAGGGACTATCCGGGCATTTAACTCTTTAAAAAATGTGTGTTTATTTTGAATAGCATAGTTTTAGATCAATTGTTTTTACTTTTTAGGGATAAAATGTAAGCAACTATGATCGGTTTAATTTAGTGTGGATGTGTGATCTGATGAATATGTTATTTGATTCACTCTAAACTCGTTACTTAACTCGCTATGTTTGTTACAGTATGCTTATTTTCTTCTTAATGTTTGGTTATGATTCAAAGTGTTAGATAATTTGATGATGCATGATTGTATTTTAAGTATTTTGGTTGTAACATTTTTCAAAGGTTACCATTATATATATTAACCTCCCTCTTACTTGATGACCAAGATCCCATCTTTAGTCTCTGATAACGAAGGTTTATTAATCCGTCACTGAGCATGTGACAACTATTATGTTCCTATAAATTTTATGAGTTGAGAAATTTGTAAAATAAACAATAAGAATTAATCTTATCTTACTTATTATTTATGTATAAAAATGAGGAGAATGTACATGGTATCAAACCTGTAAATTTAGGGCGAGTACAACCTGGTTGGGTCGGGGTCATGGGACCTGGATTGTGTCTGGTGCATTGTGAGACCCTGCCAATGTGGAAGGTTTCACGAAATGCATAACCTCATGACAACTAATTAGAATAGAGATATCAACATCAAAACGGTTATGCCCTTAATGGTTCCACACCCTATTGACAATGACACATAACACTACCTAATATAAATTCTAGCAACGTCATGTAAATCTGGTCATTCGGTCTCTCTCAACTTTGTATTACATATTCATTTTCCAGTGATAAAGAGATACTTATTATTCCGCTGAAGAGTGATTACAAGGATAATTCCCTTCATGTGGGATGGGATGGGGCCAACACTGGTCTGTTTTGTAGGAAACCGTTCGTGCAAAAATAAAATAAAACTTTTATTAACTTGAATAACAAATAATTAACAGAATTACAACTGAAAGAACAGTACAAATACAACTTAAAAATTGAAAAACAAGAACAATAAAAAGAACAGAAACACTGTTCTTGGCTGAGGATCGTGTTAGACACGGGTCCCTTAAAACAAATTTCGTGTCTCCTAGGAGAACACGTTTACTTCCAGGATACAACAGCCCGAAGCAGTTGCACTGCCAGTCTTGACTCCAACCCGAACGAGTACCTTGATTCTTGAAGATGAGAGAAGAATTATGTAGAGAGAGATTGTAGAGATGTGTGTTTTTGAGTGTGTTTGATTCTGCAGCTCGATCCTCTATTTATACTGCAGATGAAGGTCGAAACTGAAAAACGAATTTAATAGGAGAATTAAACTGCATTAAACGTCTTCAATGCACTTTAATTCGTCATTAAATTCTCAGTCAAACGCATTAACTTCGTCAGTTTTGAATGCTGAAACGTAACTGCACAGCATTAACTGCTGTTGAAAGCTTCTGCGCGCGCGCGCGCAAGGAAGACTGGTGCGCGCGCAAGTCCACACGCTCATGCGCGGTGCGTCCTTTTGGCTCACTGCCATGCGCACGTGCGCTACACTGACTCAGATCCATGCGCGCGTATGCCACGTCACCTGTGAACCTATACGAGCACGCCACACAGTCGCGCCGTATTGGCTCACTCTGGTGCGCCGCGCACGTCACGTCAGGCCCATACACCATGCGCGACCGCGCGCCTCCATGCCACGTGTACTCACGCGTCACTGTGCGCGGACCCACCAGGGTCATGCACCTGCATGCCACGTCACCAACCACTTGGTTCTTGCAACCCATGTGCTACACCACGCGCACGCGGTCAAAAATACAAAGGCGACTCTCACGCGGCTCGCGCCTCATCGCCCACGCCACGCGCGTGTGCGAATGCTAGTGAGGGTCCGCACCCTTCGCGAGTACACTAGTGAGTGCTTCCATGAAACAATAAGGATGGAGAGCTCCCACTTAAATACCCCTTTAAGTTTCATCTCTCATCCGATGTGAGACAAGGTGCCACTTTCCCACTTTTTTCAGCATTTAAGCTTCAAACACCAAACTTTGAGCATCGATATCTCATTCATCTTAGCTCCGTTTTGGACGTGGTTTAGTTCGTTGCGAAGCTCTTCCGACATAGAACACAAACCTACAAATAAATATATAAAACCCGCTCATTTTATTATATTTATTTCTAGTCCAAAAATAGGAAAAAAAAACATTTTCCTATATTTGTGAAAAATGCTATTTTCACAAAATTTCCAACATGTTTTGCAACTGTGGCGCGTTGGTGGTGTTCTTAGAGGTGATTTCTTAACCGTAGTGGTGTATCTATGTCTTCGTTTAGACATCATAGCCCTACCGTCGTGGTTGTAAAAATCCCAACTATATGCCGATTAATCACTGATTAATCGCCAATTCATCACAATTAAACCCCATTCATTCAATTAATTCTGATTAATCTAGATTAATCGCTAGTCCCTACTCCACTGCCCGACAAGCGATTACTACAACACCGCCTGCCGTTTGTTTTGGTGGTGAATCTGTATCCGAAATGAAACGATCCGTAGAAGTATCGTTTATTTTATCGTTGATTTGAACCGATGAATCCGGGTTTTAATCCCTATCAAAAAGTCTAAAACAGATGTATGTTATTCAAAATTTTGAAATATTATCTTGATATCATTTAAATATTATTTAGCCAGTTAAATATTATCCTTGGCAATTTGGCATAAAGACATTATGGATAATGGAAGGATGGCAGGTTATGGCGAAGTGAAGACATAGGCTCCCCGTCAACAAGATAACAACAAGCCTCATCATTCAACTACTTCCTTTGTATATTCCTTGTGTACAAAAACACATACTGACATACTGTCACACACGCACATATATATATAGGGAGAAGATCATGCGAGAACCACCTCTTATTGCGAGAACCACGAGAACCAATGTGAACACACCAAAAATGCCTAAAAATAGCTAAAAATCACACAAAAATTTTTTTTTGATTTTTTTAATATTTTTTAGGTTAAAATCGCTACTTTTCGAACCAAAAAAAAAAAAAAAAAATTTTTTTTTTTTGGCTTCGAAAAGTAGCGATTTTAACCTAAAAAATATTAAAAAAATCAAAAAAAATTTTTTGGATTTTTTTTGGATTTTTTTAGATTTTTTTTAGATTTTTTTAGGTTTTTTGGGGGTTTAGTTTTTAGCATTTTAGCTTGGGGGGGGGGGGGGGTTTAGGTTTTTGGGGGGTGGAGGAGGGGGGTTTAGGTTTTTTTTTGGGGGGGGGGGGGTGGGGTTAGGTTTTTTTTAGGTTTTTTTAGCTTGGGGGGGGGGGGGGGGTTTAGGTTTTTGGGGGGGGGGGGGGGGGGGTGGGGGTTAGGTTTTTTTTAGGGTTTTTTAGCTATTTTAGGTTGTGTTCACATTAGTTCTCATGGTTCTCACAATAAGGGTGGTTCTCGCATGAGCCCCTCCCTATATATATATATATATATATATACATATATTTATATAATACTGTTTGATTGGATATAAAAATTTCATCAACCAAATATTTTTAGTATTTTAATATGTTAAACAGTATAAAATTGAAAAAAAAAACATACAATTAAATCATAAATTGTGAATATACAACCGATTATTGCTATTCACTTGAATTAGAAAGTTGATTATTTCATACAAATTACATAGTTTGGCCTTTCAACTTTAAAATGATTTAATAGTTACATGTACGTTATTATCCTTATGTTTGTTACGTTGCCGGAGATGGCCCCAAGAGAGTAAGTTTGCCATTATGTTTTATGTTCATTATCGGAAATTGAGGGGAGATTACATAGCGTCGCTGGTCATCCATTGAAATACGAGGAATAGTTTTGTTAGTTGTCTCAACCTTAACCGATGTCTCTCTTACCAGATCTCTCCTTATTCCGTTCATTTTAACAGCACGTCGCTTAGACCACCCCACGTCCATGTACGGTTTGATACTCAGACCACTCCATCTTGCTTGGGCAAATTGACTCGTGGAGGGCATTGATCTTCATTATTGGTTGGTTTAGAGAATGGAGTTACAGAGAAAAATAATCTTATGTAATTTATGAGTGCACTTAACACCGTATCTGTAACAAACATTAGTATGATGAAGTGTAATTATCGAAGCTAAATGAATAAATGTATAATTTTCAAGAAACATAAAACGCGAAGCGTGCAATTTTATGATTAATTTTAAGTCAAAATAGTTTCAATTTGCATATACCAACACTCTATATGATAGGCATGATTGTATCAGTTAATATATAAGTAAATTCTAGGAGTAGCAAGATGCATTATTTAAAAAATAAATTAGATTTAATAACTCAACTAATATATACAACCTATACAAAGTGTTAATTTTGATATACACAAATTATACATCACGTCACTCTTATAAAACTTGCTAACTTAAAATGAGTCTAAATGAGTCATCATCACCTACAACTATTGTTTGTCACCACAACCTACTCGTAGTAGTCGACACCACCACCATCATTGCCACCTCCACCACCATCGCCACGTATCAACAGACCGTCAGACCAATAGATTTTTATAATAAAATCAACCGACTGGATCACTTTTATCACCATTTCTAGCTCATGTATCCTTTCGTATATTTTGCTCTTTTAAATAAATAACCCTTAACAAAAGCTTGTGAATTAAATTGGGTTTTATAAATAGAGAAACTTTTCATAATCAATGCTTTTGTCCCTACAACAATAATGGTCCTTGAGATGTTAATAAAGAAAACATAGGCATATACACAAATGCATGGTCCAAATTCCATAATGCACAAAGTTATGCTTGTAAACAAACATTTGACATGATACTTGATTTGAAACTTATGCGTCATAAACCAAACCTAATCCAACCAGTCATTTAAAAACTGTAATAAACGGGCCGACTTGGGTTGTGCTTAAAGTGTTATATTAAGTAACAAAGCACCCCGTTTGAAGTGTTATCGAACACTCAATTAGTGATCAAATTTCTAAAGGGTTTCAGAAACACATCAAAATAAGTTGTGAATTGACCATCTACATTATACCCACCCCACCCTCCCTGCGCGAAAGATAGGCCCTTTAAGTTCCGATTTGAACCTATAGACGACAATCTTTATTTTCCTCTATATAACGGGTCGTGGGATAATGTAGTAGCTTTATTAACTAGAATGAAGATACTTTAATCAACACATACTTGATGTGTCATTGCCAACCCAATACTTGTTAGAGGCAACAAATATTTTCTTGGGGACAAAGGGACTATCTTTATGATCCAATTATTCCCATCTCATGCCAGCTGTAACTTTCATAACCTCGGTCAACACGTATACCTTGTCTCTCTAAGTACCTTCGGGTCTCAGTATGCATGCGATCCATCTCTAGAAGGATTTCTTCCGGATCACATCTGTTCATCAATGCAGATTTAGGGTCCAGATTCCATATAAAGAGTTATGCATGTGGATGATGTGTCTAATTATATATATACAAACACATATATATATTGGCAAGATGAGCAGTAGGGTTAATGGGTTGAAATGGGTCATTTTTGTACAGGCTAGGATGGACCACTCGGGCGCGCAATCACTTTTTGTCCATTTTTCAAACTTTTTAAAGAACTCATGTGTTAGATAACTTAATATGATTAAAAGGCAATATTATTGCACCAACAATCTAAATCTATGAATAAATTGAAGGAGGTTAATACATTAGAACTAAACTATGATTTTTCAAAGAACCAAATAAATTTTTCCAACCTCAATTCGAGGGAACACAGTTTTTGCTCCCCAAACTACGTACACGTAAGATTTTTCATTTTATCATTTGCCTCTAACTATGTCATGCATAAATCGAGATCGATATACTCACTTGTTTTTATACAAACTGAATAGACCATTGCCGTGAATATGGTCATATGTCCTCAGGTAAGTCGGGAACTTGGTAATTTCCAAGGTAAAGATCAACAACACAAGATCTATATATAGAGAACTGAAATAACCACCTAATCTCCTCAACTAACTAACCACTCTATACATAGAGTGTACATACAATGATAAAACTAACTGTATACACTAATATTAACTGTATCAATACATCAAGTATTCTAGAAGATAAAGCAACTAATGAACTATACAACATATATTGCAGAAAGTAGAGGTAGTGGTTGTTGATAGGGGTTGTGTTTTATTTTAAAGAAGTCAAATTTGGTGAAACTTAATCTTTTACAGATAACATATTTATTTCAATGAGAGGCCCTTTTCCCTCAAAATAAACCTTATTGGACTTTTAGACCCAAAATGTGTTGCTTTTAAAGTAAAAAAAGAATAATTATAGAAAACATATTTATTTCAATGAGAGGCCTTTTCCCTAGAAATAAACCTTATTATTGGACTTTTTAGACCCAAAATGTGTTGCTTTTAAAGTAAAAAAAAGAATAATTATAGATAACATATTTATTTCAATGAGAGGCCTTTTCCCTCAAAATAAACCTTATTGGACTTTTTAGACCCAAAATGTGTTGCTTTTAAAGTAAAAAAAAAAAAAAAAATAATAATAATAATAATAATAATAATAATAATAATAATAATCATAATAATAATAATAATAATAATCATAATAATCATAATAATCATAATAATAATCATAATAATAATAATCATAATAATAATAATAATAATAATCATAATAATAATCTTCCTATACTAATAAACAAAAATCCTTTTTGAACACGTGTCACTCTCTGGTGCCTTCTCATCTTATTTTTATATTTATCTCTCATATTAAATAATAATAATAATAATTTAAAAAAAATACTAGATAAGAATAAATATTTAGATAAGGATAAACGTTTGTTTTTATTATGAGCATATTAAATAATAACAATAATAATAATAATAATAATAATAATTATAATTTTAAACAAAAAGTTAGATAAGAAAATAAACGTTTATTTTTATTATAATTTTAAACAAAAAAATTAATTAAGAATAAATGTGATTGAAATTATGGTAAATTAGGAATCAAATGTTCCCGTTTGATATATACTTAATAATTGTATTATTGTTTTTTTTTTCACTAGAATTAAATTACTATTCTAGGTCAGTCATATGCTTCTATCAAATTGTAAGTGTTTTTAAACGCATCACTATAATGGTAGGCATATGCTTCTAAATTGTAAACTTTAAACTCATCATTTTTAGATATAAAGAACATCACTATAACTGTAAACTTTGAACCTATCATTTGTCGCACATTACATCAACATGTATAAAGAACACCATTTTTAAATATAACAATTCTATACTTCATTCAAAGAGAATTTATTTCTCGATTTTACGATATAATTCATAAAAATGATGAGATATATAAAACGTGGGGATTGATCTCCACCTTTTTTGTACCGTAAACTCTCTTGAATACAAATTTAAGATGGGTGTTTTATGAATGAAATAAACAAATAAGCATGAAGGTGTATAAAAACTAACTAAAATAATTGTATCTCATAATTTGAATGTATCATAAACGAGATTCAACCCCATGTAAATATGTAAAACATGTGTTTTTAACCTAATAATAAATAAAAAAGCGAAGTAAAATGTTATAATAAGTAAATTGTACATCAAATTTCATTTTAAAAGATAAATCTTGATAACTGTATGTGTTAACATATGACATTATATTTTTTACAACACTTGCAATATATAAGTTTTTTTAAAGATATATCTTTTTATTATTTATTATATAAAATTAAATATATGCAAAATAAAAAAAAGTAAAATGTTATAATAATAAATAGTAAATCAATGTTCATTTTTTTAAATGATAAATGTTGATAACTATTTATGTTAACATATGACATTATATTTTTTTCAGCACGTGCAGTATACGAGTTTTTTTTAAAGATATATCTTTAT